>JARQOD010000002.1:244690877-244766124 GCA_033576555.1 Oophaga sylvatica | reverse complement strand
TTTCTCTTTTGCTTTTTTTTTAAAGGGGCAAGAACACTGAAGAACCTTCGCACTGCAGCAGTTGTCAAAGTTCAACCCACATTATGCACTTCCAACATTGCAAAATTTTGGGACTCATGATGTGAGTTGGATTTGTCTAAGCTATGGAGTGACAAGGTTGACCATCAGTATCCTATAGCATAAGTAGGCTTTGTGTTTGCTTTTGTTTTCGACATTGTGCATACCTGTAAAAAATATGTCACAAATTCAAAAATATTTTTGTAAGATTTGTGACAAAGACTAATCATTTTATGGTTTTTAAAGTTGACGTTTCAAATTTTTAAACAGCTTAGAAATCAGGGTGTAGCTCATATCTATGTGTTAGATCACTAGACACTTTGACATGTCATGTTTTTTCACCATGATTGGGTAGCTAGCAGTAATTTTTGCCGGACAACAGCAGGGAACAGCAGGCGTTATGAACCCCACAAAAACATCAGCGATTTTTTTTCATCTGTGCATCTAACACTTTGAGCAGCAACTGGCGGTTTTGAAGCCAGGGTCAAGGAGGGTTAGGCAGAGGCCTAGTATGAGATGTTTGAAGTTGAAGTTGAAGTTAGCAGCAGTAATTTTTGCCAGACACACAGCGGGGGAACAGCAGCGTTACTGAACCCCAAAACACATC
This sequence comes from Oophaga sylvatica, assembly GCA_033576555.1. Classification (NCBI taxonomy): domain Eukaryota; kingdom Metazoa; phylum Chordata; class Amphibia; order Anura; family Dendrobatidae; genus Oophaga; species Oophaga sylvatica. Next base: position 244,765,460 of record JARQOD010000002.1, on the reverse strand, counting down.
AGCGATTGTTTTCATCTGTGCATCTAACACTTTGACAGCAAACTGGCGGTGTTGAAGCCCAGGGTCAAGGAGGGTGTAGGCAGAGGCCTAGTATGAGATGTTTGAAGTTGAAGTTGTAGTTAGCAGCAGTAATTTTTGCCAGACACACAGCAGGGGAACAGCAGGCGTTACTGAACCCCACAAACACATCAGCGATTGTTTTCATCTGTGCATCTAACACTTCTGAGCAGCAACTGGCGGTGTTGAAGCCCAGGGTCAAGGAGGGTGTAGGCAGAGGCCTAGTATGAGATGTTTGAAGTTGAAGTTGTAGTTAGCAGCAGTAATTTTTGCCAGACACACAGCAGGGGAACAGCAGGCGTTACTGAACCCCACAAACACATCAGCGATTGTTTTCATCTGTGCATCTAACACTTCTGAGCAGCAACTGGCGGTGTTGAAGCCCAGGGTCAAGGAGGGTGTAGGCATAAAATATTGAGTTATTGCCTTGTTACGTGGCCATTGCAAATGTATGTACTTCAAACAAGAATAAATGAAGTTTTACTAGGACAATAAAATGATGAATTTCAATTCCAAGAATAGAAAAATATTTATACTTGAGAGTCCTCTGTGGTTGATACCGTTTAATGGCTAACTGAAAATATGGTAACAAATTCAAAGCTTTCGAGACTACTCAGGTCTCTTCATCAGGCTAAGACTAAAACAAAAAATGAAGAATCACATATTTCTACACACAACAGGACACAGGAATAGGTAAGACAAGTGAGGGAGGGACAAGTGAGGGGAGACCGGCCAAAAAATGAGAACAAGGATGAATTATCAGCGCCACACAATAAGAGAAAAAATAATGGATTTACCTGTGGCAAAACAATTTTGTATGCCCGGTCATAGCATGATGGATATGGAATTACTGGTATTAAAATATAACTTCAAATATGAGAAAGATACAAAGGTTTCAGAATATAAGCTCATCATGACCTTTGACACTGTTAGTGATGGAATGAATAGATCACACGGATTTATGTCATTCTATATCAATTAAGGAATCTGCGTCTCTGCCCTTCCAGGGGCATGAAAACACAAAACCAGACCCCAATCAGAGGGCAATAAAACTTTCTATCCTTATCTAGGAACTGTTACAATATTTATGTTCATCCCTCTGTGATAATGAGAGTTCTGCTACACGTCACTTACTTGTCTTACCTATTTCACTATTCCTGTGTCCTGTTGTGTATAGAAATATGTGATGCTTCATTTTTTGTTTTAGTCTTTGCCTGATGAAGAGACGTGAGTAGCCTCGAAAGCCTGCAATTTGTTACCATCTTTTCAGTTATCCATTCAAAGGTATCAACCACTGCGGACTCTCAAGTCTAAATATTTTTCTATCTACTGGCTAACACGGTACGAAGATACACATGTTTCCTAACTTCAAGAATAAAAATAAAGACACTGCAAATATAAACGCATATATGCACATGCCAACAAGAAATGGAACAACACACCACCCAAAAAATTGGTTACAAAATATAGTGTTGTAAATTTAAGAATAAAAGTCCATTTTTGTATTTATGAATAATGCTTAAGGAACGCTATGTTAAACCATAACATAGTGAAGACAATGGATTTTGTAATAGTCACTCATCATCATCATCATTGCAATTTAGATGTGACAGTCACAGACATTTCAATTATTTAAGTTAATAAAATCGTTACTTTGTACAGCATGTATGACATGTCCAGCATGGACTCATCAATGTGATGACACAATAATGTACGATAAAAAATAACCATTTAAAAAAACATAATGCATTGTCACAATTTAAGTGTGTGCCTGCAAGTGTAGGTGAAACAAAAGCTACGGATAGAAAAGGTGTATTCTATGTCTGTATCAGACAGTGGACAGCCTCTGATGGGTAATGGCGATGTTATACTGTACGATCAATAAAGTCTGCGGCTGCAATCATGCATTTTTTTGCTTGTACAGTGTTGAAGAGGGTAAAAGCATGTCTGGTTGCGCAAGGCTTTATCCGTCAACACTACCTTCCTACTGTCACGCGTAGGGTAGGGTACCGTGTGTCAATTAGATGACTCTATAAAATGTGACGTTACGCAGCGTTATTGCGCCTATGGACGCCAAAAATACGACAGCAGTAATCATTTACTGTCTAATACTCCACCTGTGACCAACAAAAAAAGAACGTTCCCTCTTTAACAATCTACAAGACTAACAACCATAATGGTTGACGCTGACTTTATTGAGGTACAGTATTACATCGACATTGTCCATGAGTAACTATGCACTGTGATACCTATATACCATTATTAATTTATATCTGTTGTGCTTGTTTCAACAGCACTTGCAGGTATAACTACCTATTGTCAGTATGCATGATGCACTTTCTAGATGTAATAATTTATTATTGCACATTATTACCAGGTTTACATGCTGGCCATTTCATATATGGTGTGTGAAGTTACAGTTGGCATCAGTATGTGTATTTTATAATGTCTGTCATAAATAAAACTCGTGATGATGATGATGAGGATTTTATGATTCGTACATCCATTGAATGCATTATCTTACAGGTACAGATAAAGTTCCTTAAAAAGCATTAATTGATAAGTATGAAATGTACTTTTATGCATTAATTTCAAAAAGTGAACACTATGTTTTAGTTTTTGTTACCATTTCTAATAGACATGTGCAGATATGCGCTGTGATGACAAATTATTATTTGTCCATATTTGTCATAAAAAATTATCATTCTAGGCCTGGAAAACTTCACAATTTCATGTTTTAAGCATAACAATCAGGGTGACGGCTCTTCCCTATTTGGAGCATGTTCTACATGGGTTTTTCTGTGCATGTGTAGGGAACAGGAGACATGGATAACGTTGCGAACCAGTTATTTAATCTGAAAACGGACAGACAAATTCTGGCGAGATCCATGCCTTGTTCATTTTCAGAAAAGTAAGCCGGTCTACATTATCGGAGGATAGTCGCATGCGACGGTCTGTTAGTACACCACCTGCAGCACTAAAGACGCGCTCCGATAATACACTGGCAGCAGGGCAAGCCAGCACCTCCAATGCATACTGGCTAAGCTCTGGCCATGTATCCAGCTTAGAGACCCAAAACTTGAATTGGGAAGAGCCATCTGGGAGTACACTGAGAGGGAAAGACATGTAGTCTGTCACCATCTTACGGAAACGTTGCCTCCTGCTGACTGGAGCCGTCTCGGATGGTGTAGACATTTGTGGCGCTGCCACAAAACTTCGCCACATTTGGAACATACTGGTCTTGCCTTTTGAAGAGGCGCTGCTTGTGCTCCCTCTTGTTGCAGAGCTGTCTCCACTGCCTCGACGCACAGAGCTGCTTTGTAAAGCAGTAGCAGCAGCAGCAGTGCTCTCGGCTGGAATGGAGAACATTATGGATTGCACCAGTGTGTCTTGGTACTCCTGCATTTTACGCTCCCGGTTCAACGGTGTGATGAGGCTTTGTAAGTTGTCCCGGTAGCGAGGGTCTAGGAGGGTGTACACCCAATAATCAGACGTGGTGAGAATGTGGGCGATGCGGCGGTCGTTTCTCAGGCACTGCAGCATGAAATCAACCATGTGCTGCAGACTCCCAACTGGCCAAGAAATGCTGTCCCCTGCAAGAGGCGTAATCTCTGCCTGCTCTGCATCACCCCACCCTTGCTCTACATACTGACTAGAGCGTTGTGTACCTCCCTCTGGAGCGATGTCTTCCTCCTCCATTGACTCCTCCTCATCCTCCTCACAAAGTGAGCCCTGCAAAGCCCTTTGGGAGGAACCACGTTGCGCTTACTGTCCAAAAGGTGATGGAATTTGTGTCTCCTCATCCTCCACCTCTTCCAAAACCTCATCCCTTAGTGCTTGCAGTGTTTTTTGAAGCAGGCAGATAAGGGGGACAGTCAGGCTGACTAGTGCATCATCTGCACTCGCCATCCGCGTTGACTCATCAAACGCACGCAAAACGTGGCAGATGTCCTTCATAGAGGCCCACTCAGTAGTGTGTTATGATTTGGTAGCTGAGGAGTGCAGGTAAAAAAGGCAATACACCAGAGCAGTTGGAATCTATGAGATTGCAGTACCCTGACTAACCACCACAACTAGAGGCAGCCGTGGAGCGTTCCTACGTTGGTCCTAGACGCCTCGTCACAGCCTGAGAAACTAACTACACCTAAAGATAGAAATAGGAAAGCTATCTGCCCCGGAGCAGAACCCCAAAGATAATAGAAAGCCCCCAAACATGTAACGGCGGTTAGACAAGATGAAATACAGACACAGAAAGAAAATAGTATGAGCAAACGCTGGGGCCCAAACTAACTAAATAGAAAAGGATAGGAAGGGTACTTACTGCAATCCCAGAAAACCCTGAAAGGCACCAACTCTACTAATTTCAAAAACACCTGAGATCACACGACCTCTTCCACCTAAATTAGTTCTCTGGTGTAACAAAATCAAAACAGCAGCCACTGAAAAAACTGGAAAAAGCAAAAGTACAAACAACAGTGGCTGAACAAAACTGAGAGGGCAGAAGCCCCCGGAGGGGACCCTGAAGGCCCCCACAGAAGTGCAGGACAAAATGCAAAAATATAGCACAAACACAAAAGAAGAAAAAGTCTTATCTGTTAGCAGGAGATGCAGACACGACACAGCAGGCTACAAGGGAAACTGGAATAAAGGATTCAGACCAGAACAATTGATCACCGGCAACCCTGATGGGAAGGTGACTCCCTTATATAAGACCAGTCAGTAACACCTGATTCCCAGTCCTCACAATCTTCACTGGACAGACTAGCACTGCTTGTAACCACCAGAGGGAGCCTCTGCTCAGAACTCATCTCAAACCCATTCACAACAGTACCCCCCCCCTTGAGGAGGGGTCACCGAACCCTCATTTGAGCAACCAGGTCGGTCAGGATGAGTTCTATGATACGCACGGATAAGTCTCCTAGCATGGATGTCCAAAGCAAACACCCAAGAATTGTCTTCCTGACCATAACCTCTCCATTTAACCAAATACTGGAGTTTCCGTCTAGAAAAACGAGAATCTAATATTTTCTCAACCACATACTCCAGATTGCCCTCAACCAAAACAGGGTCAGGAGGCACAGCAGCAGGAACCACTGGCTCAACAAACCTCTTCAACAAGGACTTGTGGAACACGTTATGGATCTTAAATGTCCCTGGAAGAAGCAAACGAAAAGAAACAGGATTAATAATCTCCATGATCTTATAAGGTCCAATGAACCTAGGCTTAAATTTAGGAGATGCCACTCTCATAGGAATATTCTTTGAGGACAACCAGACCAAGTCCCCCACTTTAAACCGAGGACCATCAGTCCTATGCCGGTTAGCAAACCGCTGGGCCCTGTCCTGAGAGAGGGACAACCTCTCCACTACCTGGTCCCAAATCTGTTGCATACGCTCCACAACAGAGTCAACACCTGGACAGACAGAAGCCTCCGTCTGTCCTGAAGAAAATCGAGGGTGAAACCCAGAATTACAGAAAAACGGAGACATCAAAGTGGCAGAGCTAGCCCTATTATTAAGAGCAAACTCAGCCAAAGGCAAAAAAGAGACCCAGTCATCCTGATCAGCAGACACAAAGCATCTTAGATAAGTCTCCAATGTCTGGTTTGTTCTCTCAGTTTGACCATTGGTCTGAGGATGAAATGCCGAGGAGAAAGACAATTGAACACCCAGTTTAGAACAAAAAGTCCTCCAAAATCTGGAAACAAACTGGACTCCTCTGTCAGACACAATGTTCTCAGGAATGCCATGTAAACGAACCACGTGCTGAAGGAACAACGGCACCAATTCAGAGGAGGAAGGCAACTTAGGTAATGGCACAAGATGTATCATTTTGGAAAACCTATCACAAATTACCCAGATGGTGGTCATTCTCTGAGAAACAGGAAGGTCGGAAATGAAATCCATAGAGATATGGGTCCATGGTCTCTTGGGCACAGGTAATGGCATCAACAAACCACTAGAGCGAGAGCAAGACTTGGAGCGAGAGCAAGTCCCGCAGGACTGCACAAATTCCCTGACATCACGAGACAAGGTAGGCCACCAAAAGGACCGACTAACCAAGTCTCTAGTACCAAAAATTCAGGGATGCCCAGCCAATGCGGAACAATGAATCTCAGACATCACACTCCCCTTCCACTGATCCGGGACAAACAATTTTCCAACCGGGCAGCGCTCGGGCCTATCCTCCTGACACCCCTCCAGAGCAAGTCTCAAATTTGGCGAGATGGCGGAAAGAACTACACCCTCTTTCAAAATAACAGAAGGATCAGATAACTCAGGAGAGTCCGCAAGGAAGCTCCTCGAGAGGGCATCCGCCTTAACATTCTTAGTGCCAGGAAGAAAGGAAACCACAAAATTAAAACGTGTGAAAAACAAGGCCCCCCTGGCCTGTCTAGGATCGAGTCGCTTGGCAGATTCCAGATAGACCAGATTCTTATGGTCCGTAAGGACCACCACCTGATGTTTGGCTCCCTCCAGTCAATGTCTCCACTCTTCAAAAGCCCACTTCATGGCCAATAACTCCCGATTACCCACATCATAATTACGTTCAGTAGGAGAAAATTTTCGAGAGAAAAAGGCACAAGGGTTACTTTTAGAGGTCTCTGGATCTTTTTGGGACAAAACGGCACCTGCCCCAATTTCAGAGGCATCAACCTCCACCTGAAATGGAAGAGAAACATCAGGCTGCCGTAGAACAGGAGCAGAAGTGAATCTCTGCTTAAGTTCCTGAAATGCAGAGACTGCCTCAGGAGGCCAATTCACCACATCAGAACCCTTTCTGGTCAAATCAGTTAATGGTTTAACAATAACCGAGAAATTACCAATAAATTTACGATAAAAATTGGCAAAACCCAAAAATCTCTGAAGAGCCTTTAATGAAGTAGGTTGGACCCAATCACAGATGGCCTGAACCTTGACAGGGTCCATTTCAATAACAGATGGGGACAAAATGAATCCCAGAAATGAGATCCTCTGTACGCCAAAAAGACACTTTGATCCCTTCACAGTAATGAGTAAATGATGTGCACACTGTTAGTCAATAGTTGGTGCTGGCTGAACCAAGAAACCAATATAGTAGAGAAAAACAGCCGCACTCAATGTTGATTGTGAAGCAAAATAAGTTCCATTTTATTACATCAAACTATATACAAGAGCCACAGTCCGTGTGGTGTGAACGGATAAGAGAACGGATAAGAGAAGTTGGGGTTTGATTGTGAAGCAAAATAAGTTCCATTTTATTACATCAAACTATATACAAGAGCCACAGTCCGTGTGGTGTGAACGGATAAGGGAACGGATAAGAGAAGTTGGGGTTAACGTTTCGACCGTATGGTCTTTCTCAAAACCTCACTGTGAAGCACAAAAACATAGGTATGAATATCAAACAAAAAATATATATACTATATACAAAAATATGTACAAATATACACAGAATTATCAACAGAGTAATGGTATATGGTCCCAGAGTAGACTTTTATGTTATTAACAGAGTGAAAGGCATAGATATACATATTAAAATAATATCAACTAGGGATTAATTTGCCATAGAGATAAATAAAGGGGATGTAGCAGGGGCATAACCAGTAATACTCAGGTTAATAAGTATAGCATATGTGTTACACTGAAATAAGGTTAAAACCTGAACAAGATCTGCAACCATATGATAATCTAAAGTCCAATAACCATATGTAGTAAAAAATACTATGAAATAGCGATAATATATGTAGGAATATTAAAATCTGCAAGGCTCATGGAATACAAATGCACATTAGTCCTGGAAAACTGATCTGGTAGGTACGAGGGCAACTAACCTGGAGATGGATATGCAGGATAGAGAGGAAATGGTTTAGGAAGGAACAATGTCCCATGGAGGCTATACATAGAAAGGGAGGAAAACATTGTTAATTCAAGTCCAAATGCCATGGGCAAAGTATAGAACAGAGAAACCGACAGTAGATAAGGCATGATGTGAAAGTGAAAGTTCTGGGCACAAACCTGTATTTAGAAACAAGTAGGAGCGTTCCGTTCAGTGGCTGCAGTGTGTGTGGTGCAGCGAGGTATGGCGCTTTAAATCGGGCGCCTCAGCCCAATATCCGGTCATCGCCCATGAGGTCGGCAGTGTGAGAGAGGCCTGACACGCAAAAGCGTGTCATGATGGACTGCGCATGCGTCTCGCTAAACCATGCATCATGGCTATGAGAGTGTCGGCAGTGTGAGGGAGGCCTGACACGCAAAAGCGTGTCATGATATATTGCGCATGCGTCCCGCTAGACAAAGCATCATAGCTATGAGACTGTACGAGGGAGGGGGGTGTGTCCTGCAAATGGGCGCCTGCGCACTGAGGTGTATGTAGTAGCGGCGGTGACCGGAGAAGAAAACAGGGGTGTACTTGTAAATGTGTAGCACATGAGCGGTGACGGAAAAGGGGGGGAGAGAAACAAGGGATAGAGGCAGCAGGAGAATAGGGAGAAGAAGAGAAGAAATAAAGAGAGGGGGGTAAGTATGGAGGAAATAAATGGTGGTGGAGCATGTAAAGTGGAACCCAAGTCTAGATAGCAATGGTTAAGAGATATGGACAATCAAAAGGATTTGACAAAGTTATTTGTTTAAAAAAAGAAGAAAAAATACACTAAAAAATAAAATAAGAAAAATAATAATGAAAAAAAGGTACAAAAAATTGTATTAAAAAGGGGGAAAGAAAATGAAGAAAATAGTAACCATAAGAAAATAAAAATAAAAAAAAAAATAAAGATAAAATCAAAGAAAAATAAAGAATAAAAAAATAATGAAAACAAAGAAAAAATAAAGGAAAAAATAATGAAAAAATAAAGAAAAAATAAAGAAAAAATTAAAGAAAAAAATAAAAAATAAAAAATAAAATAAAAGAAAAAGTGAAAAAAATGGAAAACAAAAAGATTTTTTTGAAAAAAAATTTTTGAAAAAAACTTACCACCCAATGGTTGAAGATAGGAGGAAAAAAAATGTATAGCCTTACATACATCATGTGAGATAACCATGTTAAGAAATCTAGAAGGAAAGAAGGGGGAATGGTTAAGGTACCCACAAGAAACAGTTAACCTGGAAAAAAAGTGTTACAGAGATCATAACACTGTAATGGACCATTCAGCAAAAGGTGAAATCTATTTCCTATTAAGGCCTTTCGGAGCCAGAGTTTGTAATGTGTGGATCCAAAAGGATTCCCGTTGCTTGAGGAGTTTAATTGGTTGCCCCCTCGTCTCGGTCTGTTGACCTGCTCTATTACCTGGAAACGTAGCTGTGACACGGCATGATTTGCCGTTGAGAAATTATAAGGAACCGGCAACCATGTTTTATTTAGCCTGATTGTTGATTTATGATTAGTGATTCTCTCTCTGATGTGTTGCGTGGTTTCGCCAATATATAGGAAGCCACATGGGCATTTAATGAGGTAGACTACAAAATTGGAGTCACATGTAAAGAAACCATTGATTTTGTACCTCTTACCCGTGTGTGGGTGGACAATGTCTTCCGATTTGATCACATTGGCACAGCAAGCACAGCCTAGACATGGAAATGTTCCTTTTCTTTGTGACCCAAGGAATGTTTGTTTGGGTAATTTCGTAACACTGCCAATGTCCGCACTGGACCAGTTGATCTCTAAAGTTCCTTGGTCTCCTTTTACACATAAGGGCAGGTGTCTGGAAGGATGGAATATGTGGGTATGACTCGGCTAGGCGAGGCCAATGCTTGTTAATGGTTTTGTAGATTAGGTTCATTAGAGGGTGATGTGTGTGAATAAAGGGATTCGTTCAGGTTTCGAGGGAACATTGGTTGGGGGATTCCATGATGAGATTCTCTGTTTTTCCATGGAAAGAATATTATCTGGGTAGCCCCTTTCCCTGAATTTATTGGCCATCTCGTCAAGTCGTACGTCAACAAGAAGGGGATTGGAAACAATCTTTTTCACCCTGTGGAATTGGGAGCGGGGAAGGCTCTCACGTGTGGACTTTGGATGGCAGCTTGTAAATAATAGAAGATTATTAGAATCGGTGGGCTTGGTGTACAGGTCCGTACAAAGGCCCCGTTGTCATTTTTTGAAACCATAGTGTCTAGGAACGGAATTTTACATAGGTCCCAATTAAGCACAAACTGTAGTTCAGGTCTGATGCCATTAATCTGTGTTGTAAATGTAGAATGGTATCAGGGCTACCTTCCCATAGGCAAAAAATGTCGTCTAGTAGCGAAGCCAACACTTAGAATGTTGTACAAACAGGTCATTATTGTAGACATGTGTATTTTCAAGGTGTCCATATATAGATTGGCATAGGCCGGTGCCATGTTGGACCCCATGGCCGTTCCACAGGATTGGTAATAGAACTGGTCACCAAATAGAAAGTAGTTCTCATTAAGGACTAGGGTTAATATGTCCAAAATAAATTGCTGTGAGTTAGTGCTTAGATGTGTTGAATGGAGAGAATCTCTCACGGCATCAACACCACGATCATGTTTGATTGAGGTGTAGAGGCTTTTGACATCTAAGGTAGCAAGAAGGCATCCTGGTGAGATGTTTGCCAAACCTTTGATTATGTTGATAAAGTGTCCAGTGTCAAGTACAAAGGATCTGGTTTCCTTGACTAGTGGTGTCAAGGTTTTCTCCAGAAAAATAGATAAAGGTGCCAGGACAGAGTCAGTTGATGCCACTATAGGGCGTCCAGGGGGGTTGGTTAATGATTTGTGAATCTTGGGAAGAATATATATAACTGGTGTTACTGGATGGAGGTTGATCAAGAAGGTGGCCGTTTTTTTATCTATGCAATTCATGGCTAGATATTTATTGAGAAGATTCTCAATTTTCCTTCTAATGTTTGGCAATGGGTCAGAGGCGATTTTTGTATATGTGGATACATCTGATAATTGACTCTCGATTTCCTTCATGTAGTCAATTTTGTTCATCACCACAATCGCCCGCCCTTGTCTGCTGGTTTGATAATGATGTTTTTATTAGTCTTTAAAGACTCGATGGCCTGCCTTTCCAGTGGTGTAATATTGTTTTTAGTGGGAAAATGGCCCTTCTGTTGTTTTTTAAGTGTCTCATGTATTTCCTTGTCGATAGGTCAATACATGCTTCCGCTGCATGATAGGTGCGGGGAGGGTGGAACGAGCTTTTGTTATACAATCCTAGGGAGGCAATAGACATTTCAGATAAACCAACTGAGGTACCCTCATAAGGGGATGTCACATCCAGATTTGGCCCTTTTTGAAGGCCGAAATGGGTTTTAAGACGGATGGAGCGGTAGAAATATTGGAGGTCTTGCTCCAATTTGAAGCTGTCCCAGGCCGGGGTAGGGCAGAATGATAGTCCATGTTGTAGCACCGATAGTTCTGTTGGATTAAGTGTATATGAGGAAATGTTAATCACAGATCTGGAATTCATACCTGCGATCTTGTTACCATCCGGTCGGTTGTATTTACGGGTTGACCTCCTTGTCTTTCTCCTCCTGTCGGGCGATTGTAACCCCTCCTGGGTTGTCCTCTTCCTAAAAAATTCCTCTGGTTTGGGTTGTATGAAGAACCACTGCTGTCTGAGCTGAATGAGCCGGGTCGTCTTGAGTTGTAATTGCCTCGCCATTGTGTCGAATTTGTGTTGTCGTTCCACCTATACACTCTCTCGAGTCTATAGTCCTCCTCGTCTCTGTGGAATTTGTTTCTCTTTTTCTCTTGTAGGGTTTTGCGGTTTTCTTCAATTATTTTATCAACCTTACTTTTCAGATTGTGCCAATCCTGTGCGGAAGAAGTAGAGCAAAGTTGTTCCTCAATAGATTTCACCTTAGCCTCGGTTTCCGAGATTGCTGACTGTAGTGTCTCAATTGTTAGAAGTATGATGTCCAATGAGCACTTGTTGAGAATTTTTTTATATTTCTCGCAGTAATCAGGTCTGTCAGAAAAAAGCGTGGGACGGAGGTTACAGCGTAAGCCTCTCGGGATACGATTAACCTTGTAATATTCAGCTAGGGTAACTGAATGGAGGTCGTAGGACATCACCTCCTGCGTTCCCGTTCATAATCTCAGCTTCGGATCTCTTGTGCTGGAGTGTGCAAAAAATCACTAGGGTTAGTGATTCTAGATAGGATGCTGGATGCTGTAGATTCATCGAATGCAAATGTATGCGTAGACATTTAGGGAACAGGTGCGTACATCAACAAAAAAATCCAGTAATGAGTAAATGATGTGCACACTGTTAGTCAATAGTTGGTGCTGGCTGAACCAAGAAACCAATATAGTAGAGAAAAACAGCCGCACTCAATGTTGATTGTGAAGCAAAATAAGTTCCATTTTATTACATCAAACTATATACAAGAGCCAATACATACAAGAGCCACAGTTAACCCCAACTTCTCTTATCCGTTCTCTTATCCGTTCACACCACACGGACTGTGGCTCTTGTATATAGTTTGATGTAATAAAATGGAACTTATTTTGCTTCACAATCAACATTGAGTGCGGCTGTTTTTTTCTCTACTATATTGATCCCTTCACATACAGAGCATTCTCTCTCAAAATCTGGAATACAGTTCGAACATGTTTCACATGAGAGTCCCAGTCATTAGAAAAAATCAAGATATCATCCAAATAAACAATCAGAAATTTGTCCACAAAATCCCTGAAAATGTAATTCATGAAGGACTGGAAGACGGAAGGAGCATTAGTGAGCCCAAAGGGCATCACCAGGTACTCAAAATGCCCTTCAGGGGTATTGAATGCCGTCTTCCATTCATCCCCGTGCTTAATGCGAATAAGGTTATACGCCCCCCTGAGGTCAAGCTTGGTAAACCAAGTAGTGTTTTTCACCCTGGAAAACAGGTCAGAAATCAAGGGTAACGGGTATTGATATTTCACAGTAATATTGTTCAAGAGACGATAATCAATACACGGCCTCAATGAACCATCCTTTTTGGCCACAAAGAAAAAACCGGCACCTAAGGGTGAAGAGGATGGTCTGATATGACCCTTCTCCAATGATTCCTTGATATAAGACCGCATAGCGTCATGTTCAGGTACAGACAAGTTAAAAAGGCGACCCTTAGGGAATTTACTACCCGGCACTAATTCAATAGCGCAGTCATAGCTCCTATGGGGAGGCAAGGATGCAGATTTACTTTAGCTAAACACATCAGAAAAATCAATCAAAAAGTCAGGAACATCCTGAGCCTGGGGGGAGGCAGAAAAAACAGGAGTGTTGGTATTAACACATTGGCAGCCCCAACTGGTTACAGACACAGATTTCCAATCCAAAACAGGATTAAGAGACTGTAACCAAGGGAAACCCAGCACGATAATGTCATGCAGATTATACAGAACCAAAAATTTGCAGCACTCCTGGTGATCAGGTTCAACCCTCATTATCACCTGAGTAGAAAACTGGGGTTTATTCTCAGCCAAAGGGGTAGAATCGATCCCCAGTAGGGGAATAGACTTCTGTAGGGGTATCAAGGGAAACCCACAACGTTTAGCAAAATTATAATCCATCAGGTTAATAGCTGCTCCAGAATCAACGAAAGCCTGAGCAGAAAATGAGGACAGAGAGCATATCAGAGTGACAGTTAATAAAAACTTAGTCTGAACACTACCCAAGACAACTGAGCGTGCAAAATGTCTTCCCCGCTTAGGGCAGACTGAAATAGCATGAGAGGCATCACCACAGTAGAAACATAACCCATTGCGCTTTCGAAACTCATGACGCTGTGCCCCAGACACCACTCTATCACACTGCATGGGTTCAGAAGCTGGTTCACAAGGCAACACCATTCCACGCATACTTCTCCGCTCACGCAAACGTCTGTCAATTTGAATCGCTAATGACATAGAATCATTGAGACCAGAGGGGACAGGGAATCCCACCATAACATCCTTTACATTATCTAACAGACCCTTCCGGAAAAGGGCTGCCAAAGCGTCGTCATTCCATTTGGTCAGGACTGCCCACCTATGGAATCTCTGACAGTATAACTCAGCGTCATCAAGCCCCTGATTTAATGCCAACAAGGCTTTTTCAGCTTGATCAGTGACATTAGGCTCATCGTACAATAACCCCAAAGCCTGAAAAAATGCATCAACATCACTTAAAACAGGATCCCCAGGTGTCAGGGAAAAAGCCCAATCCTGAGGATCGCCGCGCAGGAGAGAGATGACAATTTGAACCTGCTGCGCTGCGTTCCCTGAGGACCTAGACTTCAAGGCAAAAAACAATTTACAATTATTTTTGAAATTCTGAAACTTAGCTCGATCCCCTAAAAACAAATCTGGCATGGGAATCCTAGGTTCCACAACAGGCAACCTAGCAAGATAGGTAGCAATACTCCGAACTTCAGTGGCAAGCTGATCCACACGGCCAGACAACTGTGCAAACTCCATTGAGAGAAAAGATCCTCCCCAGCACCCAGAGATACAGAGGGAAAAAAAGAAAAAAAAAAAATGCAACAAACAGAAAAATATCTCTGACAACTCTGACAACCTTTTTTTTTTCTTTCACAATATTTTTCCCTTCTGTGAGTACCACACAATTTTCAGTTATGGCCGGTGATACTGTTATGATTTGGTAGCTGAGGAGTGCAGGTAAAAAAGGCAATACACCAGAGCAGTTGGAATCTATGAGATTGCAGTACCCTGACTAACCACCACAACTAGAGGCAGCCGTGGAGCGTTCCTACGTTGGTCCTAGACGCCTCGTCACAGCCTGAGAAACTAACTACACCTAAAGATAGAAATAGGAAAGCTATCTGCCCCGGAGCAGAACCCCAAAGATAATAGAAAGCCCCAAACATGTAATGGCGGTTAGACAAGATGAAATACAGACACAGAAAGAAAATAGTATGAGCAAACGCTGGGCCCAAACTAACTAAATAGAAAAGGATAGGAAGGGTACTTACTGCAATCCCAGAAAACCCTGAAAGGCACCAACTCTACTAATTTCAAAAACACCTGAGATCACACGACCTCTTCCACCTAAATTAGTTCTCTGGTGTAACAAAATCAAAACAGCAGCCACTGAAAAAACTGGAAAAAGCAAAAGTACAAACAACAGTGGCTGAACAAAACTGAGAGGGCAGAAGCCCCCGGAGGGGACCCTGAAGGCCCCCACAGAGGTGCAGGACAAAATGCAAAAATATAGCACAAACACAAAAGAAGAAAAAGTCTTATCTGTTAGCAGGAGATGCAGACACGACACAGCAGGCTACAAGGGAAACTGGAATAAAGGATTCAGACCAGAACAATTGATCACCGGCAACCCTGATGGGAAGGTGACTCCCTTATATAAGACCAGTCAGTAACACCTGATTCCCAGTCCTCACAATCTTCACTGGACAGACTAGCACTGCTTGTAACCACCAGAGGGAGCCTCTGCTCAGAACTCATCTCAAACCCATTCACAACAGTAGTGGTGAAGTGTGAACGGCGCAAATTGCGAGTTGATTGCTCCTGATGAAGCTGATACTCCATTACTGCTGGCTGCTGCTCACACAACCGCTCCAACATATGTAACGTGGAATTCCACCTAGTGGGTACGTCACATATGATGCGATGTTCAGGAAGGCGAAATCTGCGTTGCAGAGCTGCAATGCGCGATCTGGCGATGCTGGAACGTCGCAAGTGAGCGCACTCTAGGCGGACCTTGTGCAGCAGTGCATCAAGATCCGGATAGTCCCTCAAAAAACTCTGCACGACCAAGTTGAGCACATGTGCCAGACATGGTATGTGAGTGAGGTTGCCAAGGCCCAGAGCTGCCACCAGATTTCGGCCATTGTCACACACTACCAAGCCTGGCTGGAGATTCGCTGGCAAAAACCACACGTCGCTCTCCTGCTTGATGGCATTCCAGAGCTCCTGCGCTGTGTGGCTTCGATTCCCCATGGAAATTAATTTCAGGACGGCCTGTTGACGTTTGGCCACGGCTGTGCTCATATCGGTCGCATCAGGTAAGCGTTCACGGGTCCATGTGGAGGTAGACCGTGACGGCTCCTGCAGCGATGATTCTGAGGAACTGGAGTAGGAGGAGGAGTCAATGTGGACAGACTTGATTCCTGCAATCCTTGGAGTTGGCAGAACACGTACAGCGCCACTCGCAAGATCTGTACCCGGCTCCACAACATTGACCCAATGGGCAGTGAGGGAAAGGTATCGTCCCTGGCCATGGGTACTGGTCCACGCATCGGTGGTCAGGTGGACCTTGCTACTGACGGCGTTTAGTAGCGCATGTTTAATTTTTCCCTCAACATGCTTTTGCAGACCAGGGACGGCTTGCCTGCTGAAATAAAATCGGCTGGGCACATTGTATTGTGGGACTGCCAATGCCATTAAGTTACGGAAACTGTCAGTCTCCACCAGCCTGAATGACAGCATTTCAAGGGACAGGAGTTTTGCAATGCCAGCATTCAGAGCCTGTGCTCGTGGATGGTTTGCCGAGTATGGCCGTCTTTTATCCCATGCCTGTGCTACCGATGGCTGTTTTGTGGCCTGGGAGTGTGAGGATGACAGGGAACTTGCAGCTGTGGGTGGAAGAACACTGGGTCTCTGGACAACAGTGACAGAGGTTCTTCCATGGCGATCCTGTGAGGAAGCCGAACCAGCTGTGTGTGAGCTGGAGGAAGAGGCTCCAACACGAGCTGAAGATGTAGGTGCTGCTGTAGGTTGGCCTACATCTCCAGTGTGTCTTTGTAACTCAACCACGTGCTTTGACCGCACATGTTTCCACATATTTGTGGTATTAAGGTTACTGACACTTTTACCTCTTTTTACTTTTTGATGACATAGCAAATATCATCTGCAAGTGTGTCAAAAAAGGACCACGCAGTGCAAGTCCTGGGAGCGCCCGTTTTGGCTGTTGGAAGAGAACTGCTACGAACGGGTGCCAAACTGGAGGCTACAGGCAACCGAGTCTGCAGCCTACCTCTCCCTACTGTTTGGACCGTTGGGGCAATCTCTTCCTCAGAGCTGCTACCACCACCTTCCTGTTCCTCACGCCATGTTGGGTCTTGGACCTCATCATCTCCACTACCCTCTTCCAACACCTGCTGCTGTTGTGTGGTTTGGCCAGCACCATGCTCAACAGAAACTGGCACCTGAGTCTCATCATCATCAGATGCGTTCTGCGGTGTGCTGACCATCGGCACTGGCTCACCCGCCTCTTCACATTCAGAGAGACACAGCTGTTGCGCATCACTGCATACTCCCTCTTCTTCACATTCCAGAATGCTGCTTGGCTGGGCCCCTGTTTGCAAGCCAACAGATTCTGAGAACAGAAGCAGAGACTCAGCTGGCTCCAGTTCAGAACTCTCTGACTGCCTGGGCAATTTGGCAGGCGGTGAAGAGACAGATGGTTGTTCAACAGTGCTGTGGTCCTGAGAGGAGGTGGAAGCAATTGAAGTTGATGCATTGGCTGCCATCCAACCAACAACGGCTTCAATTTGTTCTTCCTGCAGCAGGGGGGTACGCTGAGCTCCTACAAAAGTGCGCATAAAGGAACGCTCACGGGGAAAACTGGTGGATGCTGTGTCACTGGGTGCGGCAGCAGCCACAGAATCCCCACGTCCTCTCCCTGCTGAAACTCCACGGCCACGACCACGTGCCTTACTCCCTGCCTTCTTCATCTTGGTAGATTGATAAAGAAAGTCAGAAAAGTTATAAGGCCTAAGTGTGGTTATTCCTCAGAGACTGCAGTGAACACTACAGACAACTGTTCAGTAGCTGTGAAAGGCCCCTTTGTGTACTTCTATAGTGTTTGCAACCAATGTATTGTATACGGATGGAAGCGCGTCACACTAATAGATTAGATTTTTTCAAATATAATGGAGCAGCACCAATTAGAGAAAAATGTGAAGGATGAGGCAGTGACACACGCTCAGCAGACTACAACCAGCAGTGGTTGAAGAACTAACTGGAGCGTAATCTGCACTCAAAAAATGAAAAGCTCACAGACTACAGTGAACACTGCAGACAACTGTTCAGTAGCTGTGAAAGGCCCCTTTGTGTACTTCTATAGTGTGTAATGTATGTAGTACAGTTCATATAGCGTCTTGTGCTTGGGTGCGATGAAAATACATGAGACACAGGTTTGATATAGAAGGTCTTGTATTACTTCATACAAGTGGCAAAAATAGTCACACAGTTTGCAGATACAGAAGCAGGAGACACAGCAGCCAGAGTAACTTAAGCTCAGCAATCACTCTCCACAACAGGTTCAGGATCTTCTTCTCTGTTACCGTAAGTCCATGCAAACGTGGATCTTTCAAAGAGCAGGGTTCCAGAGTCCACAAGTGTTCCAGAGTTCTCAGTAGAATAGCTGGAGTACAAAGTCCAAGGCTTCCAGGAGTCAGGTCACAGGTTCACTGCAGGCTAGATTCTGAAGCACTGATTGCTCAGCTGTGGCTGCTTAAGAAGCAAGAGGGAGAGAATCAGGGCGGGAACATGAAAGCTGGAAACTCCATATTGACTGAGGGCAAGATAGCTGCAGCAAGACAGAAAGCAAAATGGCTGACGAAAAAACTGAGTTTCAAGAACATGTACAAAGAACCTTACATAGTGTTTGCAACCAATGTATTGTATACGGATGGAAGCGCGTCACACTAATAGATTAGATTTTTTTCAAATATAATGGAGCAGCACCAATTAGAGAAAAATGTGAAGGATGAGGCAGTGACACACGCTCAGCAGACTACAACCAGCAGTGGTTGAAGAACTAACTGGAGCGTGATCTGCACTCAAAAAATGAAAAGCTCACAGACTACAGTGAACACTGCAGACAACTGTTCAGTAGCTGTGAAAGGCCCCTTTGTGTACTTCTATAGTGTTTGCAACCAATGTATTGTATACGGATGGAAGCGCGTCACACTAATAGATTAGATTTTTTTCAAATATAATGGAGCAGCACCAATTAGAGAAAAATGTGAAGGATGAGGCAGTGACACACGCTCAGCAGACTACAACCAGCAGTGGTTGAAGAACTAACTGGAGCGTGATCTGCACTCAAAAAATGAAAAGCTCACAGACTACAGTGAACACTGCAGACAACTGTTCAGTAGCTGTGAAAGGCCCCTTTGTGTACTTCTATAGTGTTTGCAACCAATGTATTGTATACGAATGGAAGCGCGTCACACTAATAGATTAGATTTTTTTCAAATATAATGGAGCAGCACCAATTAGAGAAAAATGTGAAGGATGAGGCAGTGACACACGCTCAGCAGACTACAACCAGCAGTGGTTGAAGAACTAACTGGAGCGTGATCTGCACTCAAAAAATCAAAACCTCACAGACTGCAGTGAACACTGAAACACAACTGTTCACTATCTGTGAAAGGCTCCTTTCTGAACTTCTATAGTGTTTGCAACCAATGTATTGTATACAGATGGAAGCGCGTCACACTAATAGATTAGATTTTTTTCAAATATAATGGAGCAGCACCAATTAGAGAAAAATGTGAAGGATGAGGCAGTGACACACGCTCAGCAGACTACAACCAGCAGTGGTTGAAGAACTAACTGGAGCGTAATCTGCACTCAAAAAATGAAAAGCTCACAGACTACAGTGAACACTGCAGACAACTGTTCAGTAGCTGTGAAAGGCCCCTTTGTGTACTTCTATAGTGTTTGCAACCAATGTATTGTATACGGATGGAAGCGCGTCACACTAATAGATTAGATTTTTTTCAAATATAATGGAGCAGCACCAATTAGAGAAAAATGTGAAGGATGAGGCAGTGACACACGCTCAGCAGACTACAACCAGCAGTGGTTGAAGAACTAACTGGAGCGTGATCTGCACTCAAAAAATGAAAAGCTCACAGACTACAGTGAACACTGCAGACAACTGTTCAGTAGCTGTGAAAGGCCCCTTTGTGTACTTCTATAGTGTTTGCAACCAATGTATTGTATACGGATGGAAGCGCGTCACACTAATAGATTAGATTTTTTTCAAATATAATGGAGCAGCACCAATTAGAGAAAAATGTGAAGGATGAGGCAGTGACACACGCTCAGCAGACTACAACCAGCAGTGGTTGAAGAACTAACTGGAGCGTGATCTGCACTCAAAAAATGAAAAGCTCACAGACTACAGTGAACACTGCAGACAACTGTTCAGTAGCTGTGAAAGGCCCCTTTGTGTACTTCTATAGTGTTTGCAACCAATGTATTGTATACGGATGGAAGCGCGTCACACTAATAGATTAGATTTTTTTCAAATATAATGGAGCAGCACCAATTAGAGAAAAATGTGAAGGATGAGGCAGTGACACACGCTCAACAGACTACAACCAGCAGTGGTTGAAGAACTAACTGGAGCGTGATCTGCACTCAAAAAATCAAAACCTCTCAGACTGCAGTGAACACTGAAACACAACTGTTCACTATCTGTGAAAGGCCCCTTTCTGTACTTCTATAGTGTTTGCAACCAATGTATAGTATACGGATGGAAGCGCGTCACACTATAATTTCTATTGAATGGAGCAGCTAGAAGTACTAAAGAAAAAAAAAAAGAGTCTGTGAGTGACACGTGCAGATGCCTACAGACAGCGTTGGATGCAGAGCAAACTGCAGCGTCACCTGCACTCTCACACACACACCTTGCACAGAGCTGTTAAAACAACACTGCAAGGCAAAAGGAAGCTTTACACAGCGGTTGGTAAACTAGCCTGCCTAAAGCAAAGTACACAAAATCGCAATCTCTAACTGTCCCTCAGAGTCAGCAGAGCAGCGTTCTGTCCCTAACTGAGTTCACAGCACAGTGACGCTAAAATGGCAGCGGCGCCTTTTATAGTGCATTCTGACATCATTTCAGCAGCCAATCACAGCCATGCCATTAGTTAAGATGACCGCAGCATTACAGGATGTGCCCACACTTCATAAGATTCCTCATTGGCTGACTAAAATCACATTGCCTCTCAAAGAATTATGGGAACTTCCGATTCCGGTATACGATATAGGAAAAATATCGGAACTAAGTATCGGAATTCCGATACAGCAAATATCGGCCGATACCCGATACTTGCGGTATCGGAATGCTCAACACTAATCCCAACCCTAATGTGTAAATATAAATAAATACTTTTTTTTATTTCATTATTTTTCCCTAACTAAGGGGGTGATAAAGGGGCTTGAATCACTATTTATAGCGGGTTTCTATAGCAGGTTTTTATGTTTGGCAGCTGTCACACGCTAAAAGACGCTTTTTATTGCAAAAAAAATAGTTTTTGCATCACCACAGTTTGAGAGCTATAATTTTTCCATATTTTGGCCCACAGAGTCATTTGAGGTCTTGTTTGTTGCAGGACGAGTTGACGTCTTTATTGGTACCATTTTTGGGAACATGACATTTTTTGATCGCTTTTTATTACAATTTTTGGGAGGCAGAATGAACAAAATCCAGCAATTCATGAATTTCTTTTGGGGGGGGCGTTTAGACCGTTCCACGTGTGGTAAAATTGATAAAGCAGTTTTATTCTTCGGGTCAGTACGATTACCTCATTTATATCATTTTTTATGTTTTGGTGCTTTTATACAATAAAAACAATTTTATGTAAAAATAATTAGTTTTGCATCGCTTTATTCTGCGAGCTATAACTTTTTTACTTTTTCGTTGACAATGCTGTATGGCAGCTTGTTTTTTGCGTGACAAGATGACGTTTTCAGCGGTACCATGTTTATTTATATCCGTCTTTTTGATCGCGTGTCATTCCACTTTTTGTTCGGTGGTATGATGATAAAGCATAGTTTTTTTGCCTTTTTTTTAAGGGGTTCACTAAAGGAGTTAACTAGTGGGACAGTTTTTAGGGTGGGTCGTTATGAACGTGGCGATACTAGATATGTGTACTTTTATTGTTTTTTTTTTTATTTACATAATAATGTGTTTATTGGAGAAATATTTTTTTTTAAATTTATTTAGAGATTTTTTTAACCCCTTAGTGAGAGAGCCATTTTCTAGCGTAATAACCAGGCTAATTTTAACACTTCTCACCACTGTCACATTATGAGGTTATAACTCTGGAAAGCTTTAACGGATCCCGCTGATTCTGAAATTGTTTTCGTGACATATTGTACTTCATGTAATTGGTAAAATTTCTCCGATAAGACTTATGTTTATTTATGAAAAAAATGGAAATATGGTGAAAATTTTTAAAATTTTGCAATTTTCAAACTTTAAAAAAATGTTTTCACCCCAAAATTTTTACTTTCACAAGGGTAACAGGAGAAATTGGACCACAAAAGTTGTTGTGCAATTTGTCCTGAGTATGCCGATACCCCACATGTGGGGGTAAACCACTGTTTTGGCGCATGGCAGAGCTCGGAAAGGAAGCAGTGCCGTTTTGGAATGCAGACTTTGATGGAATGGTCTGAGGGCGTTATGTTGCGTTTGCAGAGCGCCTGATGTGCCTAAACAATAGAAACCTCCCATTTTGGAAACTAGACCCCTTAAGGAGCTTATCTGGATGTGTGGTGAGCACTTTAAACCCCCAAGTGCTTCACAGAAGATTTTAACGCAGAGCAGTGAAAATAAAAAATCTTTTTTTGACAAAAATGATGTTTTCACCCCCAAATTTTTACTTTCACAAGGATAACTGGAGAAATTGGACCACAAAAGTTATTGTGCAATTTGTCCTCAGTATGCCGATACCCCATATGTGGGGGTAAACCACTGTTTGAATGCAAAATTGGCTGGAATCAATGGTGGCACCATGTCGCATTTGGAGACCTGTTATGAATGTTTTAGAAATGAATTCTGAGCAGAAGCTCCCTCTGGTGGTTGCAGACAGTACTGAACCATTCAATGAGGATTGGCAATCAGGGATCATGGAGGTTTCCCCCATCATGGTTGCCGGTGATCAATTGTTCTTGTCTCAACGTTGTTTCCTGGTTCACTTGGAAGTTTGCTGAGTCTTGCCTCTTCTCCTGCTCTCAGATAAGATATTTTCTGTTTTTTGTTTTTGTGCTTGCCATTTGTATATTTTGCTGCATTTCTGTGAGGTTGGCCAGGTTCCCCTCCCCGGGGGGCTTGGTCTCCTCTCGGTTCCTCTGGAGCCATTGTTGTTTGTTCATTTGCCTTTTCCAGTTTTTTTTTTCTGTGGCTGCAGCTTAGTTTTGTTACACCAGAGAACTAATTTAAGTGGTAGAGGTCGTGTGATCTCAGGTGTTTTTGCAATTAGTAGCGTTGGCTTTTTTTTAGGGTTTTTTTGGATTGCAGTAAGTATCCTTCCTATCCTTTTCTGTCTAAGTCAGATTGGGCCCCAGCGTTTGCTCATACTATTTTCTGTCTGTGTCTGTATTTCCTCTTGTCTAACCGCCATTACATGTTTGGGGGCTTCCTATGTTCTTTGGGGATCTGCTCCGTGGCAGATAGCTTTCCTCTTTCTATCTTTAGGTGTAGTTAGCCTCTCAGGCTGTGACGAGGCATCTAGGACCAACGTAGGAACGCTCCACGGCTGCCTTTAGTTGTGGTGGTTAGTCAGGGTACTGCAAGCCAGTAGATTCCAACCTCTCTGGTGTATTGCCGTTTTTGCCTGCTCTCCTCAGCTACCAAAACATAACAGTATCACCGGCCAAACTGAAAATTATATGGTACTCACAGAAGGGAAAAATAGTGTGGAAAAAAAAAACTGGAAAAGGCAAATGAACAAACAACAATGGCTCCAGAGGAACCGAGAGGAGACCAAGCCCCCCGGGGAGGGGAACCTGGCCAACCTCA
This sequence comes from Oophaga sylvatica, assembly GCA_033576555.1. Lineage (NCBI taxonomy): Eukaryota > Metazoa > Chordata > Amphibia > Anura > Dendrobatidae > Oophaga > Oophaga sylvatica. The sequence goes on along the minus strand of JARQOD010000002.1, from coordinate 244,741,690 downwards.
CAGAAATGCAGCGAAATATACAAATGGCAAGCATAAACACAAAAAACAGAAAATATCTTATCTGAGAGCAGGAGAAGAGGCAAGACTCAGCCAGCTTCCAAGTGAACCAGGAAACAACGTTGAGACAAGAACAATTGATCACCGGCAACCATGAAGGGGGGAAACCTCCCTTATATCCAGCCAGTCCGTGATCCCTGATTGTCAATCCTCATTGAATGGTTCAGTACTGTCTGCAACCACCAGAGGGAGCTTCTGCTCAGAATTCATTTCTAAAACATTCATAACAGAGACCCCTGATGTAACTAAACAGTGGTAACCCCCAAATTCTAACTCCAACCCTAACCCCAACACACCCCTAACCCTAATCCCAACTCTAATTGTAACCCTAATCACAACCGTAACCCCAACACACCCCGAACCCTAATCACAACCCTAACCCCAACCCTAAACATAACCGTAATCACAACCCTAACACTAAAACCAACCCTAAACACAACCCTAACCACAAACCTATCCTCAACACACCCCTAACCCTCATCCCAACCTTAACCCTAATCCCAATCATAATCCCAACCCTAACCCAAACCCGAAAACTTTAGCCCAACTCACTTTAGTCTAACCCTAAAACTTTAGCCCAACTCACTTTAGCCTAACCCTAAAACTTTAGCCTAACTCACTTTAGCCTAACCCTAACACTAAACTTAGCCAACTCACTTTAGCCTAACCCTAAAACTTTAGCCCAACTCACTTTAGCCTAACCCTAAAACTTTAGCCCAACTCACTTTAGCCTAATCCTAACCCTAAAAACTTAGCCCAACTCTAACCCGAAAACTTTAGCCCAACTCACTTTAGTCTAACCCTAAAACTTTAGCCCAACTCTAACCCAAAAACTTTAGCCCAACTCACTTTAGTCTAACCCTAAAACTTTAGCCCAACTCACTTTAGCCTAACCCTAAAACTTTAGCCTAACTCACTTTAGCCTAACCCTAACGCTAAAACTTTAGCCCAACTCACTTTAGCCTAACCCTAAAACTTTAGCCCAACTCACTTTAGCCTAACCCTAAAACTTTAGCCCAACTCACTTTAGCCTAATCCTAACCCTAAAAACTTAGCCCAACTCTAACCCGAAAACTTTAGCCAACTCACTTTAGTCTAACCCTAAAACTTTAGCCCAACTCTAACCCAAAAACTTTAGCCCAACTCACTTTAGTCTAACCCTAAAACTTTAGCCCAACTCACTTTAGCCTAACCCTAAAACTTTAGCCTAACTCACTTTAGCCTAACCCTAAAACTTTAGCCCAACTCACTTTAGCCTAACCCTAAAACTTTAGCCCAACTCACTTTGGCCTAACCCTAAAACTTTAGCCCAACTCTAACCCTAACCCTAAAACTTTAGCCCAACTCTAACCTTAACCCTAAAACTTTAGCCCAACTCACTTTAGCCTAATCCTAACCCTAAAAATTTAGCCCAACTCTAACCCTAAAACTTTAGCACAACTCATTTTAGCGCAACCCTAATGGAAAAATGGAAATAATTACATTTTTTTTATTTTATTATTTTTCCCTAACTAAGGGGGTGATAAAGGGGGGGGTTTATTTACTATTTTCTTTTTGATAAACGCTATCACAGTGACCAAAATGAACCAAAAGTATAAATCTTCCTACGGTTGCTGGGTGCCGGCCGGCAGATCTCAGCGGGCATACTGCACCGGAGGAGGCAGGAGGGCCCGGGGAGGTACGGTGGTGGGATTGGGGACCCTATTTCTCTCTCCTCTGATGTGCGATCACATCAGAGGAGCTAGAAATAAATGGCACATCAGATTTTTTTTTTGTTACGGTCACTGTTATACGGTTAATAACGGTGATCGCAACCCCGAAGTCGGTAAAAACCGACCCGAATCATGTTCTCTGAGGTCTCGGCTACCCCAGCAGCCGAGACCCAGGAGAAAGTCCGACTTTGGGGGTGCTATACATTTTCCACAGCGCCGTTAATTAACAGCGCTGTGGTTTAAATACCTTTAACTACTGCCGTTAAAAGGCATATCGGCGGTCGTTAAGGGGTTTAAAATATTTTTTTTACTTTTTTTTTTACATTGTCCCAGGGTGGGAAATCACTATAGTGTCAGATCGCTGATCTGACAGTTTACAGAGTACTGTGTCAGATCAGTGCAGGAGCTTGCGGCGCCTGCTCTCAGTAGGCACTGACAAGCCACCTCCCTGCAGGACCCGGAAGGACCCCGCGGCCAAATTTGATCCGGGGCCTTCAGGCAGGAGGCCCTCGGAACAACGTGATCACAACGCGTTGTTCTGAGGGTCTCAGGGAAGCGCGCAGGTAGGGGAGGGATGCTTCCCTATGCCACCGGAACACTGCGATCGTGTTTGATCGTGTGCCAGGGATTAAAGTGCCGGGAGAGGTCCGTGATCGCTCCTGGCACTTAGTGCCAGGTGTCAGCTGTGATAATCAGCTGACACCCGGCCGCTATCAGCTGCGCCCCCCGTGAGCGCAGCTGATCACATATGACGTACTATTCCGTCCATGGGAATTACGTTCCAGGGCACATGGACGGAATAGTACGCCAGATGGAAGGGGTTAAACAGTGCAGGTTTCTACTAGCACTGAATGAGTTAAACCTGTACAGTTGAGTCTTCTGAAGCTTTCCTGCTTTGATGATCTCAGCTGTTCAGTTTTGGCCACTCTCCTCTGCTATATATACTTGCCTCTGGCAATCTGAATTGCCAGCATTAGTTTTATACTGTATGGTTTGGGAGTTGGAGGTATTTGGAGTTCTAAAGTGTTGCTTGGTGAATTGTCTGTGTGTATATACTAATACTCTTCTATTTTGTTGTTCCTTCCTTTTTTACTCCCTGATGTTCCACTGTTGTTTTTGAGTGGATATTTGTATGATTGATATTTTCATTTATCACTGTATATTTTCCCAAGTTAGACTGGTGTGTATTCTTACATACAACTACTCCCCACTTCCCTGGGTGGGGTAGGGCACAGAAAAGGGCCAATTTAAGAGCTCAGCAAGGTACGGAGCCCTGGCATCTTCACCATTAGCAGTAATCTGGGGAGCATGGATAGCTAGTGTGCCGCTACCTTTGGGGATAGGAAGGAGCCCCTAACCCTGGGATATCATACTACAGTGTCGTGACACCAGCTTTTTCCTAATGCACCCCAATCCCTCTCCTGCCGCCAAGCGCTGATCAGTACTTGATCGCTCGATTTTTGGACGTTTTTTCTAGTGCGTGTGTCCTGCAGCTGTCGAGCGCTGATCAGATGCACATCACTAGCACCCATGCCCGCTTTTTTCCAGGACAATTTTTCCCTATTTTTTCTTCCCCCCCCACCTTTGCACCACCACTGTGCATGCGTCCCGGAGCCACTGATCAGTGACTCACATCAGCGTCTGTGATTGCTTTGGCCAGGACTTTATTTTTTATGTTCATTTTTCCCCCCTTTTGCACCACATCCATACATGTGTCCTACTGTCGTCGAGTGCAGATCAGCAACATACATCACTGATCAGCATCAGTTTTTTTTTGTGTGTGTAAAAAAAGAATCAAATATAATTTAGATTTAATGATAGGACAGGATTTGGGTCAGTAAAAATATACTGTAGTAATCAGCGTCTACTACAATATTTTTTACTGAATATAGTCAGGGTTAGTGTCAAAGAGCAAAGTGTGAAAAAAAGAATCCCATTCGTGCATGAGTCCTAAAGCCATTGAGCGCTTTACAGTGACGCACATCACTGGTAGGCATCCATTTGTTGGTTTTGATTCTTTTTGTATGAAAAAAGCCAAAAAAAATAATTTAAATTATTAGATAAGACTAGAATAGGGACAGTAAAAATATACACATATGTAATCAGCGTATACTCTAGTATTTTTTTTACTAAATACAGTCATGGTTAGTGTCAGAGTTGTGGGTGCTCAGTAATTTTTTTTTCTAATGACATCCATCTAGTAAGTATGTTTTTTTATTTTACCAAGTTTTTATATTCTTTTTAGTTTATCTTTTTAGATTCTTTTCTTTCTTATTTTTCTTCTCTAAATAAAAAAAGTTTACCCCAAACACTCACACACACACACCTGAATAAAATTTGGAATACACACACACCAAATAAATGAAAAAATGTCCCTCTGTCTCAAACATGGTATTCAGCCGAGGAGGCAAATGCCTTTTTTTGCCTCCAACACTGGGAGTGAAGGAGACTATGCCACCTTCCTTTATTTTTCCTCTTCTTCCTCAAGTGATACGGAATGCCAAACAGATGCACCAAGACAGAAAATGAACCAGCTCCCATCGTTAGTGACCCCCTATGGACATCACCACCAGACCAGAAGATTATGAGCCACAGATTCCTGATTTTGTGGCGCAATCAGGAACTAAATTTAACACTACTGGTCTCAGAAATTGACTTTTTTCAAAGTCTTTTTCTCTGAGGATTTTGTAAACCTCACGGGTGCCCAGACAAATTTCTATGCCCAATAGTTTTTGGTCCAAAAGCACACTTCATCATTTTCTAACTGGAACCCTGTAGATACAGTAGAAATTATGACATTTTGGGGTCTTGTCCTTCACATGGGGTTAGTGAAGAAGCCAGAACTTCAGCAATATTGGATTGTTGATGTTTTATACAACACTCCATTATTCCACAAGGCTATGACCCATAAATGCTTTGAAGCAATCAAAAAATGTTTGCATTATGATAATGCACAATGTCTTCGCCGAGATGACCCCAAATTTGACCAACTTTTCAGGTCTTCCATTTAGCCTGCGTTTTGCTCCTCATATTAAATGGATTTTGTTTTCTTTGGCACTGAAGAGGTTAACAACTCTTTGTATGCTGTTAGAGACATGCAGCTCCATCTCACAGCTACTCCTGACCTGCTCACTTTCTCTCTATGTAAAATGTGGCCAGACCTTCTCGTGCCTGCCTGGGAAAATTTTGTTTCCTGGCTTTCCAGTGTTGGTGTGCTGAAGTTGGAGTTCATAGTTGCTGGAAATTGTCTGTTGTTTTTGGGTGTATGCTTTCTCCATTATCCTATTCACATTTGGTTTGTACCTTCCTATCCTTCCCTTTATTCCTCTCTAACCTTAGTGATTGTTTCTGTATGCAAGGTGCTTTTTGTTATCCCTGTTTGTCTTACGTGTATTTACACTAACATATCTGTCCCAGGCCTCCTGGGGTAGAGGAAGGGCACAGCTTATGACATTAACAGGAGCATAGCAAAGTCAGAGATTCAGGCCTCTCTACTTTTAAAAGTACTCACAGGACAGGGATAGTTAGGGTCCCAGTTCCAGGGACAGTTTGAGGCCTCCTTTTCTTACCAAAGACCGTCATAGCGTCAAATTTTCACAGGCCCCACATTTTTTGATCCTGATATGGATCCAGTCTCTAGCCTTGTGAGACAGCTGCAGTGTTTGTCTTATGAGCTATCAGACCTACGGTCTAAGGTTTATTCAAAACAAACAGCTGGACTGAAACCTAAAGTAGCACTCCCGGACAGTATTTTAGGGGGTTGGGACAAATTTGTCATGTTCCGGGAAGCCTGTGAGCTCTATCTCAGGCTTAATCCGTGGTCATGTGGGAGTGATGTACCAAGGGTGTGGATTGTTGTCTTCCTCCTTCAAGGAGACCCTAATCTTGGCCTTCTCATCCGACTCATTGTCACTCCAGTCGGTGGATGGATTTTTCAAGGCTCTTTGCCTCATTTATGACGACCTGGAACGGGCCTCCCTTGCGGAATCTAAACAACATAAGGTCCAGTAGGGAGACCAACCAACAGATGAATTTTGTTCAAAATTGCAGAGATGGGCCACTGACACCTAGTGGAATGACCCCGCCCTTAGGAGTCAGTTTTGTCAGGGCCTGTACGAAACTCCAGTGTTGTTGGAGGTCACCATGGCTCTTGCCATTCGTATAGACAGATCTTCCGGGGTAGACCAGTAGTGACTCCATCTCCTGTTGTACTTCCTAGGACTGACGTGCTCCCCGTGTGATCTGAAGATCCTATGCAGTTAGGGGGGCTTCTGCCTGTTATGGGTTTTTTGGAGTTCGTCGCAAGACGGGTGGAAGCTGTTTTTACTGTGACTGAAAGGGTAATTTTTTGGGGGTTCGTCCATCTATACCTAAACACAAGAAACCGTCGGAAATCTTCTGACACAAGGTTGTGTGGAGGATTACAACCTGGATCTATATATCTCCTCCAAAGGTGTGTCTCAGTTTATTCTACTGCAGAAGTGATTATTGGTATGGAAACCGAGACAATATTTATCTTACTGGATAGTGGGACATTAGACAACATGGTGGTTCGCTCAGATCAATGGTTTCACCTGTAGTAAACTGGAGAAGTTTCCTCCCCATATTTGCGATAGACTCTATACCAGCATCCCTCTCTTCAAATCCCTCTCCACCAGAGCTACCACAAGCGATACTGTTTGCAAAAATCAGAGAGGACACCAGAGGATGCTAATTGGGCAGCTGTTCAAAAATGGTGAGAACAGAGCCCAATGTAGTCATAACATGCTGGTGGACAAGTAGAAGGGGGAAGTCCTTTTTTTGACCACCATTCATGGTGATGATAGCACCCCCACCTCTTTACAGATCACCAAACCAGAGTTTGTCCTGGGGTACAATAAAAAAAATTGGGGGTAGTTGATCTCTCTGGTCAAGTCCTCGAGCCCTATAGTGCCATGCGAAAAGCTAAGGTGTGGTACAAGAATTTGACCGTGCACACCGTACAGATGGCATTGTATAATGATTATGTGCTATCATGATGTGCAGGCCAGACGGGGACCTTCCCTCAGTTCCAGAAAGTAGTGATCAAGGCCCTAATATTTGAAAGTCAGAAAGGGGAATGGCACAGTACTTCTGGAACTGATGGTGCCTGTATCGCACCAGGGCAACATTTAAAAAGTGAGGTCCCTCAAATCTTAAAGAAAGCAAGGTCGCAAAAAAGGTGCCGCGCGTTACAGAAGAGGGATAAGAAAAGACACCACTTGTCAATGCGACACCTGCCCCGACAAACCTGGCCTGTGTATAAAAAAATGCTTCAAACTGTACCATACATCCATAGACTACTAAATTAATTTCATTCTTATACAATTCACATATGCCAACCTGATGCACTCTACACTACTGACGTATGCCAACCTGATTTACGCTTCGCAATTTGTCAACCTGATCCACTGTACACTACTCACGTATGCCAACCTGATGCACTCTACACTACTAACGTATACCAACCTGATGCACTCTACACTACTAACGTATACCAACCTGATGCACTCTACACTACTCACGTATGCCAAACTGATGCACTCTACACAACTTACATATGCTACCACATTATAAAATTCACATACCAGGAAAAAACAAGTTCAATTCCAATATAGGGTCACTTGTGGGGGTTTCCACTGTTTAGACACAGCAGGGGCTCTCCAAGCGCGACATGACGCTTGCAGAATATTCCATCAAAGTCTGCATTCCAAAACGTCATTCCTTCCTTTCTGAGCCCTGCCGTTTTTCTCCACATTTTGAAAAAATGGTTTTACAAGTTTTGTTGGAAAAATGAGAAATTGCTGATCAACTTTTAACCCTTCTAACTTCCTAACAAAAAAAATATATGTTTAAAAAATGATGCAGATGTAAAGTAGAGATATGGGAAATATTATTCATTAACTATTTTGTGTGACATAATTCTCTGGTTGAAGGGCATAAGAATTACCGTATATACTCGTGTATAAGCCGAGATTTTCAGCACCTTTTTTTGTGCTGAAAATGCCCCCTTGGCTTATACACGAGTCATTTGGCAGAAACCAGGGGGAGGGGGTGCCGCGGCAGGAGCCGGTGGCTGGGACATCATACTCACCTCCCCGTGCCATCGCTGAACGTCTCGGCAATCCTGCGTTGTACCCGGCTTCCTGCAGCTCTCGTGTGCTGAGCGGTGACGTAAAAACGCTCATTAAGGTCATGTAATATGGACACGATGCCACGCCCATAGGCATGGCGTCCATATTCATGACCTTAATAAGCGGTATTACGTCACCGCTCAGCATAGGAGAGCTGCAGGAAGCCGGGTACAACACAGGATTGCCAGGACGTTCAGCGATGGCACGGGGAGGGTGAATATGATGGACGATGGGGGGAGCATGGAGGAGGACAAGGAGCACGGAGCAGGATGGGGGGGAGGACGGAGAGCACGGAGCAGGACGAGGGGGAGGATGGAAAGCACAGAGGAGCACGGAGCAGGACGGGGGGAGGATGGAGAGCACGGAGCAGGACGAGGGGGAGGATGGAAAGCAGAAGAGCATGGAGCAGGAAGGGGAGGATGGAGAGCACGGAGCAGGATGAGGAGGATGGAAAGCACAGAGGAGCATGGAGCAGAACGGGGGGAGGATGGAGAGCACGGAGTAGGACGAGGGGGAGGATGGAAAGCACAGAGGAGCATGGAGCAGGACGGGGGGAGGATGGAGAGCACGGAGCAGGATGAGGGGGAGGATGGAAAGCACAGAGGAGCATGGAGCAGGACGGGGGGCACAGGAGGACGGAGCAGGAAGGGGGGAGCACAGCGGAGGACGGAGCAGGAGAGGGGAGCACAGAGCTGGATGTCGGAGCACGGAGCAGGATGGGGGGAGCACAGCAGGACGGCGGTTTATACACCCGGCTTATACTCGAGTCAATACGCTTACCCAGTTTTCCGTGGCAAAATTAGGGGCCTCAGCTTATACTCAGGTCATCTTATACTCGAGTATATACTGTAAGTTTGAAAATTGTGAATTTTTTCAAAATTTCTGATATTTTCACAAGTAAATGCAAGTCAAATCAAACCAATTTTATCATCATTATGTAGTACAATATGTCACAAAAAATCAATCTCAGAATTACTGGGATCCGCTGAAGCCTTCTAAAGTTATTACCACATAAACTTACACTGGTCAGAATTGTAAAATTTGGCCTACTCATGAAGGTGAAAAAAGGCTTGGAGGATGAAGGGGTTAAAACAGCCCTTTTCAGGTCTAAATTTTTTCCTTTCTGTAGTAAAACCGCTGTCACTTGCATTTACTGAAAAGTTTAGGATTAGAGGCATGTAGGCAGGGTATAATATTACTATTGTAGTACTTGTATACCAAGGCTGCTGCAGCACTGTTAAATCAGTCTTTGTCAGGGCTAAATAATTTCTATTCTGTAGTTAAATCACTGTTACCTGGATTCAGTGGAGGGAAAGTTTAGGATTAGAGGTATCTATCTAAGCAGGGTTTAATATTCCTATTGCAGGACTTGTGTACCGTCGCTGCTGCACCATCAAAAAAACAGTCCTTGTCAGGGCTAAATATATTTTTCCTCTATTAATACCAGTAAGTTTCCAGGCATATATACTTAAATTTAAAATGTGCAAGGCGTGTGGAAAGGGACGAGGAAGGGGACATGCTGCTGATGGTGCACAACAAACACACTCATTGACAAGACCAAGCTTCCTGTCACACTTTGCAGGGGGTCATGGGATAGTACTCTTGAAGTCAGAACAGTGCAAACAGGTGGTCAGTTGTATGGCAGATGCTTCCGGTATGTTTCTCAGCATCACCCTGTGTTCCACATGTTCCAGTCTCACTAGCCAAGAGTCTGGACCACATAATCCTCACACTGATCCTCCTTCCTCCCATCATGGCTAGTGTCAGGAGATAAATGACCCCACACTTGGACATTCAGAGGAGCTATTTACATTTATTGATTCTGGCCTCTCACCCTGCATGTTTGAAGAGGGACATGGGGTGCTTGGGTGTAGTGATACCCAAATATTTGAGCAGCCACGTTCAGCAGAACACAACGGTGGAGAACGGCCTCTTGGCACACTGTTGCCAATAAGTGATGATGTTAAGTCAACTAGTCAGGAGGACCATAGTGCAGAAGAGGAAGACGAGGTGGTGGATGAAGTCATTGATCCAACCTGGGAAAGTGCCATGCAGAGTGGTGCCAGCAATGCAGAGGGGGAGGGATCCACAGCACCACAAGTCAGGAAGAGGAAGTGGGGTGGCCAGAGGGAGAAGGCGGGCAACTTTTCCCCAGAGCACCCACATACGGCAAGTTCCCAGGCCAAGGGTTAGGTGTGCCTCAGTCTGGCGCTTTTTTAAAGATAGCTAACGATAAACAAATGGTCATTTGCAACCTGTGCAATACCAAGATCAACAGGGGTCTGACCACTACCAGAATGACCACCACCAGCATGCTCAGGCATGTCCTCAAAGCACCTGACTAGGTGGGCCTAACGCCTGGGTCCACAGTGTTTGTGGGTGACATCACTGCCTCTTCCCATGTGCTTTGTGCTTGCCAATCCCCTGTCCATGATGCAGGTGCACATTTGGAAGCACCATTAACAACCATGTTCAGTAACTTGTCCCAGGTTAGCGCTCCGCTGTCCCTACCTCAGGCCTTGGAACGTAAGTGTAAATACCAAACCACAGAACCAAACACTAGACGGGCACATTTCAACACTGCTTGCCCTTGAAATGTTGCCATTTAGGCTTGTGGACACTGAAGCTTTCTGCAACCCCATGGTGGCTGTCCTTAGGTACTCAGCCCCCCGTGGCAACTATTTTTTTTCCCAGTGTGCCATTCCCACCTTACAACAGCATGCAGGGCCGCCATCAGGGCATTACTGCCCTGATTGATGTATGGGGCCCGATGAGCAGAGGGGTGCATTTTTAAATGATCCTACTGAAATTGCAGGAACCGAATTTAGGATTCCCGATGACACTAGAGTTTTTTAGCGATTCCTGACCACATTATCCATTAAATTAGGGCAATGTCTGTACGTGACTAACGGTTTGTGCAGAATTATCTCACATAGATCCTTGTCTGTTCTCAAAACATGCCAGTTTTTAATTATAGCTGAGAAAATAGCTCTATCCATCTAGGACCAAATTGAAAATTAAAAATGAATCTTTTTTGTATTTCTTGCTTGTCCTTGTTGCAAGTTTCAACTTTGATTTTTGTTCAAATTTGTTAGCCTTATCCAGTGCTTCACCCAAACCTCTATCCTGGTAACCTTTCAAAGTAAACCTTTTTAGTTCAGCAGCTTGTTTATCAAATTGGACCATTGTATTATTGATTTTCCTCAAACGGAGGAATTGACTGTAAGGTAGGGCAGTTTTTGTATGGGTGTGCACTTTTAAAATGTAAAAGGGAATTGATGGAAGTAGGCTTCCTGTACGCTTCAGTCACTATGATCCTATTTTTTACTTCAATTTTAACATCTAGAAAGTAATTCTAAACCTCCAAAAACTGTAATTTCATTGGTTCAAATGTCACAAAATCAATGAACTGCTCTTTGGTGCCTGCTCATACCATGAAAATATCATCTATATAACACGTAATGATTTTAATATATTTCAAAAAGTGGTTTCCAGGAGAAAAGATGCTTTTTTCCTCGAAAACTTCTAGGTATAAATTTGCCAGGACGCAAGTCATGGGTGTTAGGGTTCGATTTCCCACTGCTGCACAAGGGGAGTCTCGAACCCGTCCCGCTGCGGTCTCCCATTTATCTCCGGCCGCAGTGGAGCCTGCTCAGCAGAGACGTCGGTTCAGGCGTCTTGCCCACTCCTCTACTGTGCAGTGACTTGCTGCTGCCTTTCCTGGATCTGCTATTATAGCCAGTGCTGGAGCAGTCGTCTTTGAGACAAAGTCCTGCGTTTTCCCATCCGAGCATGCCCAGAGTGAGATCTCTCATTGGAGATCAGGGGTCACATGTTCAGGTGCTGCAGCGGCTCCTATTGGTCCGCCAGGAAGGTCATGTAGCTACGTTTGTTTGTAACAGCTTCTCATTGGTCCTTGTTCCTGGAAGGTCCTGTAGCTGTTGCTATAAAAGGGTAGCATGGCTGGGCCGCCATGCGCTAATATCAATCATTGTATGCTATGCGCCAGTGTGGTCATGTGTATGTGTGGGTAGGGACCCGGCTGAAATAAGCCACTAGAATACCGACTTAATCGGTGAGGAGTTTGGTATGGTAGCTGGTCAGGGTCGGTGTCCTAGATGCCCTAGATTACCGGCATAACCGGTGAGGAGTTTTGATTGCCGTATTCAGGGTCTGGCGTTCAGACGCCATAGATTGCGGGTGACTCCCGCGAGGACATTAGCACATGATCATGCTTTATGAACGCGTAGCACTTAACTGTGTACCTGAGAGCCTGACAGGACACAGTACTTTTTCTCAGCGGCCCTGTGACATAACAGGGTTCGCTTTCAACGCTAGACTGCGCCCTAGCGTGTTTTCTTTGCCACTCAGTTGTGTCTAGTGAGTGCGCACACATCGCCATATAGCGCTGCGGCTCTCCTTCTAGCGGCTCTGTGGAGTAACAGAGTTCGCACTTATTGCCACAGCGCATTACGGCGTTTATGTTGGCGACTTTGCGGGATAACAGAGTTTGCTTCTCGCGCCATTTCTACTAGCAGCAGGCTCCGCTTGCACGGTGGAACCCGGGCTGCGAACGCACCTCTCTACTTTATATATTTGGTGCGTTCCGCAGACCCTTAACATAATATTAGCGCCAGGGTCTGGCTAGTAAAATGGCGGATGAACAGCGTCTATCGCAGTACATCCAGCAGCTGGAGGGTAGGTTGGCGGCTCTTGAGCGCACAACCTCAGCTGTGGATGTTACCGCAGTCGCTGTTCAGGCTGCTAGCGTGGCTGCAGCCAGTTTGTCTTCTGCCACCTCTGCCCCTACATTATCCCACCTCCCGCTTCCTGACAAGTTTGCCGGTGATAGCAAGCAATGTCGGGGATTCGTGAGTCAGTGATCTATACAGCTCGAGCTTCTGGCTGCACGTTTTCCACGGATCGGGCACAAGTGGGTTTTGTACTTTCTCTACTCTCGGGCAGAGCGTTGGAGTGGGCAACGCCGCTGTGGGAGCGCGACGATCGTGTGGTGCGGAGTGCTCCTCGTTTCTTGGAGGCTCTTAAAAAGGTCTTTTTAGGACCTCAGGTCACCCACGATACGGCGCTACAACTGCTGGCATTGGCACAGGGTTCGTCTTTGGTCAGTCTGTTTTCCGTCCAGTTTCGGACTCTAGCTTCTGAGCTAGATTGGTCTGATAAAGTTCTTATTCCAATCTACTGGCGAGGACTGGCTGACCATGTTAAAGACGCTTTGGCTACCAGGGAGACTCCCGCCACACTGGAGAAGCTTATCTCCATATCTACCCGCATTGACCTCCGTTTTCACGAGCGGAGGTTGGAGCGGGCCCAGTGTAGGCAGAGGTTTCGGTTTGCTCCCACCTTTGCCAAACCTCTCGAATTTCCCGATCTGGCGTCCAAACCCCAAACGGCCACAGAAGTTCCTCATGCAGGACCTAAGTCTCGGTCCGTCCGAGTATCCGTGGTCTGTAACCGTTGTCAGCAGACAGGACACTATGCCAACAAATGTCCACAGCGATCGCGTCTAGTGGCCCTGGGAGGAGGTTCACTAGAGACAGCGGCATTTTCCTCCAAGATGACACTTAAAGGGACAATCACTGTTGGTACTTCCATTCTCACCGCCGACCTTTGCGTGGACTCAGGAGCAGAGGGGAATTTCATGTCCTCCAGCTTTGCTCGCCGTCATGCAATACCTCTGGTGGCGCTTGACAAATCAGTGACTGTCCGGGTAGTGAATGGGTCGACATTGCCCTCACAAATTACACACCAGACTGTTCCACTTGTATTGGCTGTATCTCCTTCCCATCAGGAACTTATTTCCCTACTCGTCCTTCCCGAGGGAATAGACGAGATCCTACTAGGTATACCTTGGCTCCGTTTCCACTCCCCACATATAGAGTGGACTTCGGGTAGGATACTGGGTTGGAGTGATGCATGTAGAGGCAGATGTGTCAGGAGTTGCGTTCAGGTTACCACTACGCAGTTACCCGCAGATCTTACTCCACTTCCCAAGCACTACTGGGCATATGCAGACGTGTTCTCCAAGAAGGCTGCGGAGACTCTTCCGCCTCATCGCCCTATGACTGTCCTATCGACCTCTTGCCTGGCGCAGAACCTCCTCGGGGAAGGGTCTATCCCCTCTCTCTTCCTGAGACAGAGGCCATGTCGCAATATATTCAGGAGAACCTGGCAAGAGGGTTTATTAGGAAGTCGGTGTCACCGGCAGGGGCGGGATTTTTCTTCGTGCAGAAGAAAAACGGAGAATTGCGTCCGTGTATTGATTACAGGGGTCTTAACGCCATCACCGTTAAAAACAAGTACCCGTTGCCTTGATTTCTGAGCTTTTTGATAGGCTTCGGGGAGCAAGAGAATTCACTAAACTAGATCTGCGCGGTGCTTATAACCTGATTCGCATCCGTGAGGGGGACGAATGGAAGACGGCTTTTAATACCAGGGATGGGCATTACGAATATCTGGTGATGCCCTTTGGGCTCTGTAATGCTCCAGCCGTTTTCCAAGACTTTGTCAATGACATCTTCCGGGATATGCTCTCCACCTCGGTCGTAGTCTATCTGGATGATATACTCATCTTCTCTCCAGATATTGACTCCCACCGGAGAGATGTCTGCAGAGTCTTCGACCTCTTATGGGCTAATTCCCTCTATGCTAAGTTAGAGAAATGTATGTTTGAGCTGGAGTCTTTACCTTTCCTTGGTTATATCATCTCAACCCAGGGATTGGCTATGGATCCGGCCAAACTACAGGCTGTGATGGACTGGCAGGAACCTCACTCTCTAAAAGCGGTGCAGCGCTTTATGGGGTTCATTAATTACTATCGCCAGTTCATTCCGCATTTCTCTACCTTGGTAGCTCCCTTGGTAACCCTCACCAAGAAGGGAGCAAATCCCAAATTGTGGTCGGAAGAGGTCTCCACGGCTTTCTCTTCTATTAAGTCTCATTTTGCTAGCGCTCCCATCCTACATCGCCCCGATGTTGATAAGCCATTTTTATTGGAGGTGGATGCCTCATCCGTTGGTGCTGGAGCAGTCCTCTTCCAAAAGGATGCTCAAGGTCGGAAGCATCCTTGCTTCTTCTTCTCTAAGACTTTCACTTCAGCGGAGAGGAATTATTCCATCGGGGATAGGGAGTTGCTAGCCATGAAGTTGGTCTTCTCTGAGTGGAGACATCTGTTGGAGGGGGCCCGTTTTCCCTTCCAAGTCTTCACCGACCACAAAAATTTGGTGTATCTGCAGACAGCTCAGCGGCTTAACTCTCGCCAGGCCAGATGGTCCTTGTACTTCTCTCGGTTTAATTTCACACTCCATTACCTCTCTGGAGAGAACATTCGTGCCGACGCTCTCTCTCGCTCTGTGGTGTCCTCTGAAGAGGAGGTAGAAGAGCCTCGGCTTATTGTTCCCACAGAGAGCCTGAGAACAGTGGCTCCGGTTTCACTAGAGTCTGTGCCCCGGGCAAGACTTTTGTGCCTACCAATTTGCGACCGGAGGTACTCTCTTGGGCACATTCGTCCAGGGTTGGTGGACATTTTGGGGCAAAGAGGACATCTGAATTGCTGGCGAGGACATATTGGTGGCCGCATATGGTCCGTGATGTTGGGGACTATGTTCGGGCGTGTGTCTCCTGCGCCAAAAATAAGTCTCCACGACAACGGCCAGCTGGTTTACTTTATCCTTTGCCGGTGGCAGACAGGCCCTGGGAGATGGTTGGGATGGACTTTGTGGTGGGATTGCCCAAGTCTCGGGGTTGCACCATCATTTGGGTAATCACCGACCATTTCTATAAAATGGTGCATCTGGTGCCACTACCACGGTTACCTTCTGCACGGGCTCTGGCAGCGTTGTTCGTTAGGCACATCTTCCGTCTACACGGCATGCCGGACAAAATTGTCAGTGACCGAGGTCCCCAGTTTGCGTCTCGGTTCTGGAGAGCTTTGTCGTCTACTCAGTATTGAGTTAAATCTCTCTTCAGCGTATCATCCTGAGACGAATGGGTTGGTAGAGAGGGCCAACCAGACCTTGGTCACCTATCTACGACATTTTGTCTCTGCCAGGCAGGATGACTGGGCATCCTTGCTACAATGGGCTGAGTTTGCATTAAACAATGCTGTGGCTGACTCCACCGGACAGACTCCTTTCCTTCTGAACTACGGTCAGCATCCGCGGGTTCCGGTGCCCATGCCCGTGTCTTCCGCCGACTCCAGGGTGGCAGACTGGGCTGTGGAGGCACGGGACATTTGGGACCGTACCCAGGATGCCATTCAGGCGTCCAAGGAGAGGATGAGGTCCTCTGCCGACGCACATCGGCGCCCCGCTCCAACATTTGCTCCTGGGGACTTGGTGTGGCTCTCCGCCCGTAACATCAGGCTGCGAGTTGAGTCCACTAAGTTGGCACCCCGCTACCTGGGTCCTTTCAAGGTCCTCGAGCAGGTTAACCCTGTGGTATACCATTTGGCTCTTCCACCACGCCTGGGTATCTCCGACACCTTTCATGTATCCCTCCTGAAACCCGTGCTCATGTCCCGGTTTTCTGAGTCATCTGCCGGGACATCGGGTTCATCTACGGATGACCATGAGGTGAACGCCATCGTAGGGTGTAAGGTGGTACGGGGCAAAAAGTTTTATTTGGTGGACTGGAGGGGCTATGGGCCTGAGGATAGGTCTTGGGAGCCTGCCGAGCATATTCACGCACCGCAGCTCATCGCTGTCTTTGAGCGCAGCGAGGCCCAAAGAAGGGGGGCCCTAGGAGGGGGGGTTAATGTTAGGGTTCGATTTCCCGCTGCTGCACAAGGGGAGTCTCGAACCCGTCCCGCTGCGGTCTCCCATTTATCTCCGGCCGCAGTGGAGCCTGCTCAGCAGAGACGTCGGTCCAGGCGTCTTGCCCACTCCTCTACTGTGCAGTGACTTGCTGCTGCCTTTCCTGGATCGGCTATTTTAGCCAGTGCTGGAGCAGTCGTCTTTGAGACAAAGTCCTGCGTTTTCCCATCCGAGCATGCCCAGAGTGAGATCTCTCATTGGAGATCAGGGGTCACATGTTCAGGTGCTGCAGCGGCTCCTATTTGTCCGCCAGGAAGGTCATGTAGCTACGTTTGTTTGTAACAGCTTCTCATTGGTCCTTGTTCCTGGAAGGTCCTGTAGCTGTTGCTATAAAAGGGTAGCATGGCTGGGCCGCCATGCGCTAATATCAATCATTGTATGCTATGCGCCAGTGTGGTCATGTGTATGTGTGGATAGGGACCCGGCTGAAATAAGCCACTAGAATACCGACTTAATCGGTGAGGAGTTTGGTATGGTAGCTGGTCAGGGTCGGTGTCCTAGATGCCCTAGATTACCGGCATAACCGGTGAGGAGTTTTGATTGCCGTATTCAGGGTCTGGCGTTCAGACGCCATAGATTGCGGGTGACTCCCGCGAGGACATTAGCACATGATCATGCTTTATGAACGCGTAGCACTTAACTGTGTACCTGAGAGCCTGACAGGACACAGTACTTTTTCTCAGCGGCCCTGTGACATAACAGGGTTCGCTTTCAACGCTAGACTGCGCCCTAGCGTGTTTTCTTTGCCACTCAGTTGTGTCTAGTGAGTGCGCACACATCGCCATATAGCGCTGCGGCTCTCCTTCTAGCGGCTCTGTGGAGTAACAGAGTTCGCACTTATTGCCACAGCGCATTACGGCGTTTATGTTGGCGACTTTGCGGGATAACAGAGTTTGCTTCTCGCGCCATTTCTACTAGCAGCAGGCTCCGCTTGCACGGTGGAACCCGGGCTGCGAACGCACCTCTCTACTTTATATATTTGGTGCGTTCCGCAGACCCTTAACAATGGGTGAACCCATGGCTGCGCCTGTGCACTGAATATACTATTTATCAAGAAATTTGAATGTACTGTGCATTAAGATGAAATCTAATGAATCAAATATGAAATTCCTGCAATCTGGACTCTTATAAATATATTCAAGAATATTCTGGACTGCCTCAATGCTGAGGTGGAGCAGTATTCTTGAATACAAACTCTCCACATTGATGGACGCGAGGCAAAAATCATATCCATATCCTGTATCACCCTTAAGAAATCTTCTGTGTCTTTCAGAAGGACTTGTAGGAGTTAGTCAATGTACTTTGACAATGGCTCAGTCAAAGATCCCACCACTGAAATTATAGGGCAACCTGGTGGAGAGGTAATTGATTTGTGGATTTAGGTATAAAATACCAATGGGGATTGGGTGGGAACTCAGGAAACAATTTTTCAGCTTTTTTTTTTTTGGGGGGGGGGGGCAGGATGCCCAGATCTACCTGTTTTCTGAGGAAGGATTGGAGCCTAGATATAAATTTTAGTGGGATCATGAGAAAGGGGGGTATAAGATGAAGTATCCGACAGTTGTTTCATGGACTCTTGTTGACAGTATTCCCCTCGGAAGATCTATATTATCCCTTTATCAGCTTGTTGCACTACCACGTTATTCCAATTTTGTATTTTCCCTCACTCAAATTGAAGGGCATTTCTGGATAGATCAAGGCTTCAATGTCTCGGACCATTAATCAAAGGACTCCTCCCATGAAGGGTTTAGACAAAATGTCTATTACTTTCCCCTGTCGATATTCCAGTATAATTAATACTAAGTAATAATGCCACATCATCTGCAACTGCATCGCTAGTGGAATGGTTTATTCTGAAGTCTAAAGTGACAATTTAATGACAAAAAAATGATTTGAATAAGTGAATCTTTCTGCCTTAAAAAGGTCCATCTATTGCTATGCATAGTAAATAATCAAGGTGTCCTATAATCGCCAGCCATGGACAGACCTCCTGTCCATCTGCAGCTGATTATTACACCCATCATCTGTCAGCAAAGATGTGGGCTTGACTTGTGAGACTACAACTAAGGCAGAGGGCCGGTGTATGCCGTATGCTGTACTTCACATGTCTTGAAGGGGTTAATACCAAGGCACAAATGGTCCACTCATGCATGTCTGTGGGTCTGTTTAGGTTTGCAGATCTGGTTGATGAAAGAATGTGTTATTTACTTTGTTGAAATCATTTCGCAGCCATGAGCATTAATATAAAGTTGTATCTCCCTTTGTGTTTACAATAACCTATATTCTGCTGGAAAGTTTTCCACAAAATTTTGGGATTCATTTGTGAGATGTGTGCCTGCCATTAAAACAAAAGAGCATTTGTGTGGTCAGACACTAATATTGGACATATAGGCACCATATATTTAGAAAAATTAATTATAAAAAATGCATGGTGCCTACAGTGAAACATGGTTTCAGTGTCCTTATGTGGGGTGCATGAGTACTGCTGGTGTCAGGGAGCTTAATTTCATGGATAGTAGCATGAATTTACAGATGGGCTGCTCTACATTGAAAGAGACGATGGTACCATCACTTTGTGCCCTTGGTAGACATGAACTTTTTCAACATGACACTGATCTAAAACTCACGTCTGATGCATTTCTGAAGAAAATAAAAGGGTGAAAGTAATTCAGTGGCCAAGTATGTCTCCTTATTAGTGATAAGCAAATGTGCTGGGATAAGGTGTTATCTGAGCATATTTGGGTGCTATCAGAGTGTTTTCGGCGTGCTCGAATAGTATCTTCGAGTTCCCGCGGCTGCATGTCTCACGGCTGTTAGGCAATCCCTGCATGTGTTACGGCGGTCTAACAACCGTGAGACATGCAGCTGCAGCACTCAAAGATATTATTCGAGCATACTGAAGACACTCTGATAGCACCCAAATATGCTCGGATAACACCTTATCCAAGCACGTTCGCTCATCATTACTCTTTATCTGAACCCAATTGAAGACGAGTTCGGAATGCTGAAGATACAAGTTGGTCATCACTCACCATCCAGCATGAGGCTCTAAGACAGGTCGTTCTTGAACAATGAAAAAAAAAAAAAAAAAAAAAAAAAGATACCGGTAGATGTTGCAAAAGGTTGGCAACTTGTTCATTCCATGCCTAGAAGACTTAAGGGTATGCCACACTAAACAATATCGCTAACGAGATCGCTAAAAAAACGTCACTATTTAGCGATCCCGTTAGCGATATTGTTCAGTGCGGCAGCTTCCAGCGACGAGCTTCCTGCTGTGATCTCGCTCGTCGCTGGAATCGCTCCGGACCCTATTTCATCGCTGGCGCTCCCGCTGGGTGAGTATCTAATCGCTGTGTGGCACCTTTTCTTAGCGATTTAGCGGTACTTTTGTACCGCTAAAGTCGTTAAGAAGATCGCTAACGGCGATAGCGTCGTTAACTATATCGCTAAATGTGGCCGCATTTAGCGATATAGAAACAATCCCGCTAGCGATCGCATTAGTATGCGTCGTTATCGTGATCGCTAGCGGGATTGTTTAGTGTGGCAGTACCTTTAGTGCTGTCCTTGAAAATCATGGAGGTCACACAAAACACTCCATGTAGAAACAAGAACATCCAAACTATCAAAATGTTAATATCCCAAAAAGAATAAGCCATAAATGCATATATATTCAAAAAAGTCTGTGTGGAAACTCCGCTGAACAATATAAATCTTATGCAAAGTATTTGTGAGTATAAATCCACCCCAAAAAAAGTAAATAATATGATTTTATTAGACAAAATATAAAGATATATACAGATAATAATTATACTAAAATCAAAAGTGTATACTCAGATGAAAAATTATTTGTGACCAAGGCACAAACAGTAAAAGGGGGAGGGTAGCATGCTACAGGGCAATTGTATCATAAATTGATGAGCAATGTAACCAAGCTTTAGAACGTGAATAGTAACATCATAGTGAAATATGCTATCAGAAACCAAAACCCTAGTAGCTCACCCATAGATCCCTACATCAGGTCACTTATTAGCAACCCTGAAGCATGTTCCATATGGGCTTCCTCTGGGTATTGCAGTTGCCCACACAACACGGGCGTCGGAATTGCTGATATGTGACCTGATACAGGGAACTATGGGTCAGCTACTAGGGTTTTGGTTTCTGATAGCATTTTTCATTATGATGCTACTATTCACTTTGTAAAGCATGGTAATATTGCTCATGGATTAATGATACAATTACCCTGTAGTACGCTACACTCCCCTTTTACGGTTTGTGTCCTGGCCACGAATAATTTTTCATCTGAGTCTTCATCTTCGATTTTAGTATTATTGAGTATATATATATATATTTAAATTTTGTCTAATAAAATCATATTTACTATTTTTTTCAGAGGATTTATACTTCTTTGCATAGGATTTAAAATACTACATGAAGTGGTTTTTAATGTGGGGTGTATTCATTTTTGCTTTGATTTAGGATCATGTACAAAAAAGGTTATAATATTCCTCGTGCCTTATAAACTGTGATGAAGGATCATGACTTTTAACTTGCAAGTAAACTATTTTACTAAACCTTTTCAAACTGGTTTCCTTTCATGCAGTGAAGAGGTCACAGCATGGAAGAAAATGTGCCATATAAAAGGCCAAAACGTCGCAAAGGAAAATGAGTAATTTTATGTCTTTTGTAAAACTGTTTTTTCTTCCATTTCAGTTATAGCCCAAAGTCTAAGGGTCAAATTGACTAAAGTAACTTCACTGTGTGCACAAATAATTGCAAACAGACAACACACTGACCATTGTGAGTCAATGTGCTAATGCACGTGAGCCACAGTCTGCACGGTGCTCATCTATTTTATAGTTGAGCACATAAGAGATGCACATGGTCGATATCATTTTCCAAAATTTGATGTCACTGCCTGCGAATTGCAACTTTCATCGATAAGTAGATTAAAGCTGGCCATACACAGACAGATGTCAGTCATACAGTTGATTACCTGACAGCCATCTCTTCCAACTTCTCCATACACATGAACATTCTGCTCACCCAAATGTTCATGTTCTTGTAATGGAGAAAAGAGGAGAAAGCCACAACCAGAAAACTTGACCAGCAGCTTATCTCCTGGAGAACATAAGGATCAATGTTTAAAATCAAATTGCCTTACCTTTATCTTCCCAAAATTAGCTATCTGGGAAGACTCTGGAGGCCCCGATACACATTAGAGGATTGCCAGGTCCAGCCAACTTTAATCTAATGCATGAGGGCCTTAGCGCATACCTATACTTTTACAAGAAAATGTAGGTCTTTGCTTTCTACTCATTTTTCTAAATCACTCTATGAGCAATTTTTTTTTTATGATGACCCTCATCACGGTCTGCCCAAAGTCTATGCTGCATGCTAAACTAAACTAAGCAGTGTCCTTCTGCTGCTTGGCTATTGTCTTCTGTGCCGGAGCGAGCATTATAGATTTTCCAGTGCCTACTCCCATACTGATTGGTAGCCAAGCAGAAGGACACTGCTTAGTATAGTGTAGCTAACAGCTCAGATTTTGGGTGGTTCATACTGAGGTTATCGGAAAAAAATTACTTACAGGGTGATTTAAAAAAAAAAAAAAAAGATTCCACAGCAGAGTCCTGAACTATAGTCATTTTCTAGAGAAAGTATAGACATTTTGACTTACAGGTGAATATTCAAGAATTCTAACTAAACCTTGGTACTGTAATTAGTAGATCACATCAATGAATTCATAAATATTTACTTCCTATATTACATGAATAGTGATAGTAATAAACTAAAATGTAACAATTTTCCCAGGTGACAACAATTTTTCCAACAGTCTTAAAAAAGACAATCATAAGAGTCACATGGCAGAAAAGACACAGAACACATGTTCAAAACAGTTTATTTTATTCATCTTTTTTTGTTGTTGTCAGACAAACACATTGATTTCTGGACCACAGTAGAGGATGGAAACCTTTCACAAACTTATTTATTTGAAAATACAAATATAAAATTATACTTTCCACATCTATGATGTGAGAGACCCCCATCCACATAGTATTTTACAATGAGGCTTCAAGAAGCCATACACAAAGACCTGAAAGATGCGATGCTTGAGATAGATATATGTATATATATTTATATAGATACATACATAAGTATATATATATAAAAAAAATAGTCACTACCAAAGTTCGCATCAGTTCATACTAAAGTATAAAAGTAAGGGCTAGGTCTGCCACAGTGCCATTAAGGTTAATTTGTGTAAAGATACGTTGAACCACCAGTGATGCTTTGTTTTCCTTGGGATCTAGAGCTTACAAGTTACATTAGCATCTAGGTTTGACAGCCCACCTCCGTTCCGAAAGAGGCACACATATCTTGCACTGGGTGCATTGTGCAGTATATAATAAGCATTGGTGACTCCTGTATTTCTTCTTATTCTCTATCTACCCTGTTAGATCGAAACCAACAAAAATATAATAGAAATTAAACAAATTACTGAAAAATAAATAAAAGAATTTGAAGCTCATCTAAATAACAGTACATTCTGATTGTTCAGTGATTTCAGTAAAGTTCAGGTGGGCAACTTGGGTGACTTGCAACCTTTACAATTTTTTTTCAGTTTTCTTTTTGGTAAAGTCATTACAGTATATTGAAGTATTGCTTAACATACAGAAATCTTTAGTGTTTACATATATGTGGATAATTTGATTTTGAAGACTAGTGACCAGCTGTAGGATGTCAAACATGACTGTTATGTACAGTGTATCTTGGTAAGAGCAGAATTCCATTGGTGCCATCACAGATTTTCTAAAGTTCCATATAAAAATCAGATTGAGTTTAGTAACAGACATAAGATCAGCTTCAAAGGAAAACCACACAAGACACTTTTTTTCAAGTTAATTACAAGTTAGTGTTTTGTAAACACACAACACACAAACCATGGATGACGTCATAACGATGTAATAAATAATATTGCTTTTGTCTTGTTTATGGTATGGCAAACATTTATAAACATATTTGTGGCTAAGTCCCTAGCCCTCATTCACACTTACAAATAAAATTACATTGTAGCTGAAACAAAGTAAAATACGAGTTAGTACACCTTTCAGGTCGTCATTACCAACAATTACCAACAACTGAACTAGTCTAGTACAATGTGCCTCATTCATCAGCGGTAAACTGCTGTACAATGATAAATAGAATGACAGTGACAGAGCCATGCTACCTTAAAGTCCAAGCTACCGGTTCAACTTAACGTGAACGTCATGAAACCTAAGGGGTTAAAAAAAAAATACTAATAAGACAAAACTTCATTTTAACCAAGGGGATCGTGCTCATTTGTTGGTTAGTGTTTTCCTTACGTTTGGTCTGGACCAACAAGAATTTTGTAGAATCACCCGCTTGTCTCCTGTTACTGAAAAGATTCTGCTTTATTATCGGAAGGCATTGTACATACCGACTGTGCCATGTCTCCACTGAATAAAAGTGTGTAAAAATAGCACAAATAAAAAAGGACAATTAAACTGGAGGAAACTATGAAACAAACATGGTTTGGCCAAAGGCGTATGAACAATTCATTCTCATTTCATTTATACAGTGCAATTAAAGTCCAGTATTGCTTGTCCATAACTAATTTCACTACATAAAGGCACTGGTCAGCATGAGTGTGCCAATCACGTATAAATGACAATGAAATGATATGACATTATTCAGTAGTATTTAATAGGTATGCAGTGTGTCTTACCAAAGCAGACTTTGCTGTAACTAAAAGTCTAATGTAACCATAATCCAGCGTCCTCCTGCTAAACACATGGCAGGACAAAGGAACAAGTCTAATTTATGATAAATGATACAATACTGTACCAATAGAAGATGCCAATGAAAATATGACATCAACCATAGACAGAGAATGATGTAGACATGGCTCACGCCATTGGAGCACACACTGTAAAAGTGTCTGTTTATGCAGTATGTCGGAGTCCCAGCACTTGATTTTGCTTGTTAAGACATCACTAAATAAGTTATTATAATCTATTAAGAATTAGAGGGATGAAAAAAATAAATAATGGAGCCCTTAAAGGTTCACGGATATGGGTTTCTTGAGATCAGTGGTAATTGACTTACTATGTGAAGTGTTTGGAGCTGATAGACAGTAGGCTCAATGTATCCATATCAACCACAAATCATGTAGCTTTCATTTTCTATGGGAACTAAAGATCTGAAAGCTGAGAGAGGGACAAAATACATGCTGTGGAATCTGAGAATAGCTTTTGGAGTAATTAATAGAAGCTCGGCAATATACCTTCACAGTATGCTTCTAAACTAGGGAATAATTATCATGCTTTTCTCCAAATATTGCATACTTTTCCATTTTACCGTGGTAAATATATTAACATATTTAGCAAATTGAATAGACAGAGCACAACCTCCCTCATAAAAGCTGGTTTTACACTGCCAGTCTTCATGAATCAGCCCCAAAGTCTGCTGGGATTATCCTTTTACTAGATAGATTTCATTTTCAACCCAATATAGGTGAGATTTTAGCTCACTACCATCTAACATTTACTACCTTGTTTTAGATCAAAGATTTACTTCACCAAGAAGCCCATTATGGGTACAGCGCTGGAGAAGGGAGAATGTGCTTAAAAAACAGAACAGGTCTGCCTTAATTACAGTGCATCACAACATTCATAAAGCCAACTATTATCTATTAAGATACAATATCTTCAAATAATACAGTAAATTGACATCTACTGTCATAAGCATTTGTTAAGTTGCTGTTCTTGCACTTATCTCAAGGACTGTGAGATTGGAGGGGTGATTGATTTACTACATACTGTCTTTGGACAGAATATGTTCATATGTCATTATCAAAATATTGCCAATCCACAAGATGTATCTGGGATTTCACTTTCTTGGATACTGTCAAGAGTTAAAGAAGTCATGTAGAAAGACAGTAATATAAGTCAGTTCAGTTTGCGGATGAGTGGTATCGCTTTACCATTATTTTGTCCTATTCTTGACAATGGCATGTATCAGAAAAACAGAAAGAGGAAAAGAAAAGAAGGATCTAATGCATATAATGCTACAAAAGGTCTTACTTTGTTCAAAGTGAATGTTAACCAATGATTTTCATGCTACCTATCTAAAAACATTGGTTCTCAAAGTCTTAAAATTTGAAACCAGAGGTATTTGGGCAAAAACATCACAACTATTTACCCTTTTGTATCAGTAATTTCTACATAGTTGATGGGACTTTATTTAGAGGGATGTGGTCTATCACAGAGCAACAGATCTGCTAATATGCTTGCCAAAAAAACGGAATCAATTGTTGTAAAAATTAATGCCATCGAACTGGCAAAGATTTTACTTTCAGAAACATGGGTAGCCCATAAATACACCAACTTTCTGAAATGGTATGCATCTCTTAATAAATTTTGTGCACCGTATTACAGCGGAATTTTTGTTTAAGACTGATGTACAAATCACTAATACAGTTGAGCAGAAAGATTTATAGATTCTGTTCCAGTAGCAATGTTAATATTCAGTGGCTGCCAGACCAAGGCAATGTGAACCTGCAGGATTCCCAGTATATTTTCTGAGTACTAGGCTCCACGCCATTACTATATGATAAGAACATTGCTGGGGCCTAATAACACAATATACTACTGATGTGACCGCTGGACCAGCCAATGACAGGACTAACTTTCATAGTACTTCATTACTACTAACAAAATGCTTACTGGCACTGGGGTAATTTTTAAGTGTGTAATTTGGACAATCACTTCTTTTCTCTTTATTTTTCACACAGCAAATTTACTGCCACTGTTTTCAAGTTTTTGGAATCGCGCTCTCATCATCATAAAACCATACTTATATCTCAGCTATACAATGCCTCTAGTAGGGAGGTTTGAGGTTTTATATACATTGTGTAAAGTGGTAGGTAAAACAAAAATTAGTTGACTAAAAACAAGTATGTTGTCTGATATATTCTAAAATACCCTAAATATAGTATTCTGGCAGCTACGAGCTATTTACATCATCATAACGATGACACTAAAGAAACACATGACATGGATGGTAAAGGAATTCATTACCGGAACAAACAAATGTTTGTACTTTTCATTGTGAGTTAATCAGTATGCTCATAGAACAATAAGCCTCTATGGTAAAGCTATATTCAAATATGTGTCAAAGGATTTGTCATCTATTCCATAACACTTGACAGAAAGAACAGTGACAAAGTGTAGGACAACTGTGTCAAAACCACCAACAGAAGTCATTGGGGTCCATGAGCGCCATTGCCATCTTTTGTATAGCAGATTTGGCATGGTGTTGTGGCTTCTTCAATAAATGGAAACCAAGACACATATGAATAAAGCTTTATTCAAAATGTTTCACCATCTCCAGTACGATAAAGAGATACAGAGGCCGCCATAGAGTGTGTGTAGGTAGGGATGCGATATAGACTTTAAATAAAAATGGCTAAAAATGTCAGGCAACAAAATGTATTTCAGATTGACCACTAAGAATATATACTCCCAATAATAAAAACAGATAATAAAACAAAGTTCAAAGAGAAAGTTTTGGGTTTGTTGGTTTCATGTACTCCGCTACAAATGCACAGCCCAGCATGACAGATGAGTACATACAAATATTCCAACTGACTACATGATAACTTAGTCATGTGAGTGGCTGAAGTCAAAATTAATAGACCAATGTCATTGTCACTTTGAGGTGAAGTGAATTATTAATTGTGTGAGTTGGGATGCGTTTAAAATCTTTGACTGGAAGTGCTTTGATGTTTTAAAAAAAATCCAATGAGAAAACACAACCTTACAAGATGCAAATACAGCGATGGAGACACGACCCTTTGTCCTTGAGTAAAATAAAGAGACAGCTGAAGTACTGTGCTAGAGACATTTACACAACCATGAGTATTAAATGGATATGGAACTAGAGCAAACCTTGGTCTAGGTAGCCACATTTAGAAACAAAACAAGTTTTACAATTCATCTGTGGGCCAAAGGGACTGTTCAAATGGTGTATAAACATGAAAAACATATTCACACAGATCATCAATTTCTTCTGAGCATTCTTAAAAAAATATGTTTTTTTCTCTTAGTAAAATCATTTAATATACCATGCCTCCCTCTTTAAAAAATAAATTAAAAAAATCCAGTTTTGCATATATAGCGTTAGCATTTAAGGTAGTATGGCATTCCCCTTTTAAAATCAAGGGAGGGTAGGGAGATCTGCAAAATGCCTATTATAGATTGCCAGCATTTCTAGCATTGTGAGACCTTTGGTTAGTTGAAACCACATCAGATTGAAAAAATAATAATAAAAAAAATCCTCAAAAAAATCATTCTTAAATAAGAGAAAGTTCTATCCTTACTGGTCCTAAATGTGAAGAGCTACACCTATTTTGCCTGTAATCTTAATTACAATACATCTACCAAGATTATAAGAACAAGAGAAATGAATTTGTATGTTAGCATCAGGACAGCACATTTACACAAAAGTCACTATTTACACAGCTACAATATAGGTGAGGATAAAAGAAAATTCCATGAGGTGGCTGGGCATGACAAAAGAAAAGGCTGTTTGTGTGTGTGAGTGTATATATGCTTGGAAGTACAGTACTTTATCAACATTAATAAAATATTTGCTTTAAAAAATCCCCTTATTTTAAAGGTTAAGGTTTGGGGACCAATTTCTACTTTTAATTTACACAGAACTGTTTGGTTTGATTTACTTTAAAATGATACATATGTTTAAAAAAAGAAAAAAAGCTAGAAGCTAAACAAAATGACAACGGAATTTCCACTTACAACTGTGGAAAAGATTTAAAAAATAAAATATCGATTAACTCAGCATGCCCCTCCCCCCAAATATTTGCTATACTGAACCTAGATTAAGTATGGTCTAATAACCTATTAGTTACATTTATAAAAAATAGGAGTGCAGCAGCTTCTGTTTCAGAAATGTAGCATTCAGTGTCATGTACTGGCTGTATGAAAAAAGTACCAATTTTTTTTTTTTTTTCTTTACACGTAACCGTTAAAAAAATAATAAAACTTGGCATATACAAAAAAAAAAATCCACACAACAGTAGGTTAATGCCAAATACACCAAGTTGTACTTCTATGTCACTGTTGTAGGCCTATTATTTGATATTACAAAATGAAAATAAAATATCCTTCATAAGCTTCCCCGGGAGAGGACCAAATATAAAACAGCCAAAAGAATCTTGTGCAAATAGGAAATTGTCAGTTTTCCCTACCAGTCACAGTGCAATGATGTTCAATAGTTTTGTTATTCTTTTCTTTCTATAATAAATTAGACTTTATCTCCTCTATTCGTGATAGTTAGAGCACTGAGGTATTAAAAAAAATGATTTGCATTCCTAATTAATTAAACGAGAACGAAGTGATGAGAAGGGAACACGGGTGAAGGATGCCTTTCCTATATGGCATGTGTCAGTCACTGGAGACAAGAAAACAGGAATAGCTCAAGAAAATGACAGCAAATCCATAGAGCAGCTGAAATGGCTGGACTATTATTTGATCTAATTTAAAATTACAAAAAAAAAAATATGTTGCAACTTTAAATACTTTAAATATTGCAACTGTAGCTTCATTTTTAGACAGGGCAATTTTTTTTTTTTTTTTTTTAGATTTTTTTTTTTAATCCTCAGAACAACAAAAATAGAACTAGACTTTTAAGCTGTGCACAAAGTTTAAATAGGTAATATGCTGGTATGACGCTAGTACAGTTATCAGGTCTAAACACCTACACAACAAATGTAACAGTGTTAATCTAACTAATAGGGCACATCCTGGCAACTCATTCAAGGTAGAAACTTTTACAAGGTTGATTTCGAACCCACCTGTATTGTTTAGAGATGCTGAAGATTGTTTGCCCTCACAAAAAATATATAGATTTTTTTTTCTCTTACATGTAGTTAATTGAAGGTTATTTACAGCACTTCTGTTTATTTTAAGAATGAATTTCATAAAACCTTAGAATATCACCTCTTTCAACAAGAAAAAAAAGCACTTATAGAAAACCGAGGACTCAAAATTTCTCGTCCTTAAGTTATTGCCGAAAATAGATAATCAGTTTAACAAAGGGAGACATCACAAAAAAATCTACAGAATCACCTTAGTCAGCTGCTCTTTTACATTATATACATCATGAAATTGAATCTTCACTTCAGTACCAAATAAAACCCCACATTAACTTTCAGAATGTGCTAAAACCCCTTTGTTTTTTTTTTTGTTTGTTTTTTACCTTTTCATTACCAGCATTTTATTTCTTCTTTCATAATTGGTACCAAAGTTTACAACTTATATTAAAAGTTCAATCTCTGCGAAATAACAATGACAATAAAGAAATGAAAATAAAGAAAATTCAACCGTTAATATATCTACTACAGTATTAAAAATAAGCAACAAAAGGGAAAAAGCAAAAGGAAAAATGACAAAGCATTGATAAAAGCAATAACTGACAAATTTCTCTCATAAAATAAAAATAAAAGCTGTAGTCTAAAGCGCAGCAGGTTCATGAGATGACGAGATTGAAACATTTGCAGTTCCCAGAATGCCATCTCCAGTTGTGTTTCTGCATGTATATCTTGTACTAATGATAATGTAGCACTGAAGGTCTGATGACATCATCCCAACGTGGGACCATTCAGAAACTTCGCCCGGTCTTGCCTGGGCATCCAGACAAATTCTACAGCAGGAAAACAGAGATAGCTTTAATACACATAAAATATCAATACATAACAAAGTAAAGGGTGGAGACTTTTAGGAACTTTTCCCAGTACTGAAATTGGAGAAATTTTTGAATGAAAAAAAAAAAAAAAAAGAAAAAGAAATTAACAATAAATTTGACTTGATGCAAATTCAACGATGACCGTATATAATGAGGATAATAAAATCATGGTACTAATGATAATGCAATAGTATAAAAAAAACACACAAATACCAGGATACATTTCAAATGTATCTCCTAAAATTGTTTGTTCATATATCAACTACATCTGGTAGGTATCTTCACTATCCACGCCCTAAAACCACTATGTTAATGTTGGGTCCATATGTAAATAACAGTCATTATGACATGCAATAAAGAAGTCTTCCTAGGGGAGAAAAACCGTGGTGCTATCTAAGCGTAGTGAGTGTGTAATCAAATAGATGGGTGAATAGAAGGAAATTTGCTCACCTGATGAAGTTGTGCAATCAGAGGCACAACTCCCGTCTGAACATGGATGAAAAAATGCAAGAGACTGCCGCCACCTGACTGAGAGGGAATGAACTCTTTGCTCACATTTCCCACAGTGCAAATGCCAAACCAGAAACTAGGAGATCGCGCTGTCTTTGCCACCAAGGAAGTCCAAGAGGAATGGAGTAAAACCTAATGATTTTATTTTAAATGGTAAAAAACAATAAAAGCTAATATACACAACACTTTTCCGCTACTCAAAGCCTTCTTTAGGTGTCTGGACATCTGAAGAAAGCTTTAAGTAGCGGAAACACATTGTGTTTGTGTATTAGCTTTTAAATTGTTTCTTTTTACCATTTAAAATAAAATCATATTTTACCACTTGGATTACTCCATTCACCTTGAACTGCCATGGTGGCAAAGACAGCGCTATCTCCTGGTTTCTGGTTAGTTATTATGACATGTTATGGCTGATTCACATGCTTGAAATCAAGAGTGTACTGTAAGTGTCCATGAATACACACAGATGTATGCAAGGTATTTTTGCAGTTAAATCACTGTGATGGGAAATCATAAATATAGGATAACACGGTCATCCTATTTAAAAAAAAAACAAAAAAAACTATTACTTATTTTATGCTGGTTGTAGAAAGTCTGTTTAAATTGGAACTGTCAGTTTTTTTTTTTTTTACAACTGCACAGAACACTTTTTGATATGTTTCATTAGTCATTTTTATCAATATCTGTGCAAAAATCGGAGCCGGCGACAGCTTGTCTTCAGGTTCCCGAGAATATTATAGTCACTGCTTAAATAACCACTGTGTACATAGCGTTAGAAATAATTCTAGAGACCATCATAAACAAGCTTATAGTGAAGACGCTAAAGACACACAGCTCCAAGCCATCTCCAGCTCCAAATTTTGCACAGATAATGGCTAAAACGTCAAATAAGGGAGATTTCAAATGTTATTATGGTTAAGAAACACAAGATAAGAAAAACTAAAGCAGTTCCTCTTAAAGGATGGAATCACACATTAAGTTTTTGACTGACATTGTTCATGCTAGTCTTGATAAGGGGGTATGTTGGAGTCAAAGACTACTGATTCATGAAGAGGCTCAAGCCTCTTCATAAATCTGGAGCATCTGACAAGTGGTGCGTGCCTCTGCGCGCTACATAAAAGTGCATGACGGGAATGACATTTCTGGCATACAAAACACTAAAGATGGACATCAATTGGATGATCTGTGGTGTCACGCCCTCATCACACCCACGTTGCACCCCTGCCACTTTGGCGGAGCTGGGAAAAGATGGCGTGAAAACGCTAAAGTTGCAAAATTTAGGTGCAACTTTGAGTTAATCGTAAGTATTGTGACTTTTTAAAGAATTATGATATGAAAGCTTTGTTGAATAGGGCCCTAAAGTCTTTATAATTGTCTCATTCTTTCTGAAAACTGCCACAGAAACTGTATGTGTGATTCCAGACAAAACTGCCTTTCCAAACCTAGTTGCTGAGGAGAGCAAACTAACATTGCTAATGGTACATCTTAACAATCCGTATTATTTTAATTGCCAAGCTACCATATGGCCTAGCAGCGATGGATCATCTAATCTCTGCTGATAACGTCAAATTATACATTTCACACTTTGTCTTGGTTGCAGAAAGAAAAATTAATTTGTTTACTTAAAACATACATCTGACAAATACTAATTAGGCAAATTAAATATGCTTCTTTTAGCTATGAAGTCACAAACAGAAATCAGAGTACGAGGTTGGAGTGGGAGGAATGTGCAGTCAAATCAAGCCAACAGTAAGTGGGAAGTGAGAAAGGATGAAATAAATCAATTTTGAGAGAACGTTAAGCAAATAATTAACCAATTCTGCTGATAAGAAAATCTCAATTAAAGGATGTAAGATGCTCAAAAGCAAACACTGGGCAGGCGGGAAACATTGGAATTCATATCAATTCAACGAGTCATTAACGGTGTTAACTAGCATTATAAAATTGATGGTCTACCATCCATTTTAGTTTGGTGGAGGTCTGACTCTCCCCATCCCCAGCATTCTGTGAAGTGCCATGTACAATGTACATCTGAGGTGGAGAAGGATAAATTGTCCCACTTGCATTCAAAAAACTTAGTCAAAATGTTGTGAATGTGTCCGATACGAAGTTTTTAAATAGGGTACGGGCTGATTGTGCAGTTGTCAAATGTGGCCGGAACTGCAGCTGTGCGACGGCCAATTGTCGCACAAATTTGTTTGCTGCCACGGGTGCACTGTCTGGCCGCCCCCTTACAAATAGCACAATTAAGAATGCAGCATATGGATAGAATGCTGACTGTACCTTTGAATCAGATAAAGTAATGCCTTATACTGTAAATAAAGTATATACATTTTTTGGTAGATTTTTTATTTTACTTTTCTGAAGTTATACTATAGCATAGTCTTATACAAACATTAACCCACAGTCCCTTATTATATTGCTTATTAAAGGGAATGTCACATTGATTTCACCCTCAAACTATTTATATATGCATGTATCTCTTTCAAAAACAAGTCCAATAATACCTTTACCTAGACATGTCACTTGTCTTATCTGTTGCATTGTTTCTGTGCTGTGTTGTGTATAAATATGTGATTCTTCAGATTTTGTATTAGTCTTTGCCTGATGAAGAGACCTGAGTAGTCTCGAAAGCTTGCAATTTGTTACCATCTTTTCAGTTAGCCATTAAAAGGTATCAACCACTGAGGACTCTCAATTCTAAATATTTTTTTACCTAGACAGTCATTTGTGTCATTGCTAAGAAAACAGCATTTTACTTGATATGCAAATTATGCTATAGATCTGAAGCCTCTGTCACTCCAGCTCTATTATCTGCCTAGCAGCAACTCCTCCTGTTTGACTGACTGCTCTTTTGCCTGAGATCACACAGCATAGAGGCTGTCAGACAAGCAGAAGACGAGTTGCAGGGCAAAAATAGTCTTGGAGTGACAGAAGATTCAGATCTACACCCTTATCTGCATGTCAATTCAAATGCTCATTTCTCAGGAATAGACAAACTGTCTTGGTAAAGGTATTCCTGGACTCTTTGAAGTGCTACAAGTGCATATAAATAGTTTGAGGAGTGAAATTGTGCCAATAGATTCCCTTTAATAAGTAATATAATAAGGAACCATGGGACAATGTTTTTATAATACAATGCAAGATAATATTATAAAATGTAAAAAAATGTAAAAATAAAAAACTAAAATCAACAAAACAAAAATTATCTACAGCCTAATTTGCATATCAATTCAAACAGTAATTTCTCATTAACAGAGGAAAGTATTGGCCATGTAAAGATATTGCTGGACTTGGCTTTAAAAGAGCCAAATGTGCATATAAATAGCTTGTGGTGTGAAATCCTGCTGATATTCTCTTTAAAGAATAATTTGGGCCATTGGTATGTTTTTGACCATCTGAGTATCTCTTCTTTTTGGGTAAAATTTGTGCCAAATGGTTTATATTAAAGTTTATGTTTCAAGCACGCAATATTTTAATGCGGGATCTCTACAATACAGTTTTTTTTAATCCGTCATCTAAAAACTACACAATGAGCTTGACAAACCTCATCTTCATAGAGTAATAAAAGGGCAAAGACCTTTAAAATCTCATGGTAGTGGCAGGAGAGCAGCACTATAAAGTCATCTGTAACATTCTGCCAGTTATGTATTAGAAGGTCAAAAGAAAAAAACAAACTGTAACCTCAAAAGTCTGGAAAGGCTAAAGAAAATATGAGCCAGGGAATCAATTTTAAAAGTTCACTTTGTATTTTAGGGAAGAAAAATGGTAAGTACTTATAAAATACAGGCAGATCAAATCAGCTACACTGTAATTTGAAAATGTCTGAAGCCGAACAATTTTTCAAAACTGGGGAAGCAACCAAAATGCCTAAATATTATTGCAGCTTCACAAGAGAAAATTAGTTTAATACTTCACAAAAAATTGCAGCTCCGTTTTATTTCTGAAAGAGGTGCTTGAAGAGCATTGTGGATGACAAGAACGCAGGCATTTATGCAAAATGACTAGAATTTACAAAAGAAATATACTGTGATGAATTTAAACATCTGGTTATTGCTTTATTTTCTTTTAAGGTAATCGCTTAACAGCGCTCTCACCGGCAAGCATAAAGAGCAGCTTGTGAATTATAGCTTTTTTTTCCTGCTTGTGTGGCACCTTGCTATGGCGGATAGCGAGATACAGAGATGAGACATACTTGGCATAATAAGATAGGTATTACTCTTTGTAGAATACAATGGAAATTAACAGAAAAATACTGAAAAAGTCATCTCATAATCTACAGTGATGGAAATGTATGTGGTGGCAGTGACAGATATTCATCTATCCCTTAACATTTAGTTCCACTGCAATATATCACAATCTTCTGCTGGTGGGGATTATATTGATACTTTCTTCAGCTGATTTGGATTTTTTTATATACAATGCTCAAAAAATAAAGGGAACATTAAAATACCACATCCTAGATATCACTGAATGAAGTATTGCTGTTGCAAATCTTTATTTATTACATAGTGGAATGGTTTGAGAAAAATAAAACAGTCCATAGAATCAATGCTTCTTTATGCAGGAACTGCTGACACACTTCAGCCACATGTCATGTGTCATGCATCAGAAGGAACCCAGGGCCCAGTGCACCTGCATATGGCCTCACAATGGAAGTGAGGATCTCAGCACATGGAAGGCTGTGCGGCCCTCCAAAATGCCTCCCCACATCATTACTGACCCACTGCGAAACCGATCATGTTGGAGGATGTTGCAAGCAGCAGAACGTTCTCCATGGCTTCTCCAGCCTCTGTCAAGTCTGTCACATGTGCTCAGTGTGAACATGTTCTCATCCGTGAAGAGCACAGGGCGCCAATGTCGAATCTGGCAATCTTCGTGTTCTCTGGCAAATGCTAATCGCCTTGCATGGTGTTGGGCTGTAAGCATAACACCCACTTATGGATGTCTGGCCCTCATACAAGCCTCATGGAGTCTGTTTCTGACAGTTTGAGCAGACACATGGACATTAATGGCCTGCTGCAGGTCATTTTGCAGAGCTCTAGCACTGCTCCTCCTTGCACAAAGGAGGAGGTAGTGGTCCCGCTGCTGGGTTGTTGCTCTCCTACATCCCCCTCCACATCTCATGGTGCACTGGCCTGTCTCCTGTTATCTGCTCCATGCTCTGGACACTGCTGACAGACACAGCTAGCCTTCTTGCCACAGCTTGTATTGATGTGCCATCCTGGATGAGCTGCACCACCTGAGCAAATTCTGTGGGTTGCTACTGCACCTCTACAGGTGAGAGCAAAGTCAAAATGAAAACGTGACAAAAAGAACAGTCAAAAAGGATGAGAACTGAGAAATGGTCTATGGTCACCACCTGCAGAACCATTCCTTAAAGAGGTGGTCCACTGCATTCTATAATTCCCCCATGATTTAACCCTTGTATAGAAGTAGTTTTGTTGTGCACACCCCTCCTGATTGATTTGGCTGTGGGCAGAGTTGCACCGCATATCACAGCCCAGAATCTAGAAATCTCTGCTTTCATTAGCCGCAAGCACTAACTGGATACTGAGCTGTGACATTTGGTGAAACTCTGCCCACAGCCCAGTCAATCAGGGGGGGTACGAGGAACTGGGTCTCACCCAGGTGAAGCAAGGCATTCTGGTATTTGACGTGACATCAGCGGTGGCTGCAGCCAGGGTCACGTGATGCCAAGTAAGCGGTCAGAAAGCACAAGAGGCATTTACAAAAATACTTTTATACAAGGGTTAAATCGATGGGGGAATTACAGAAGGTAGTGGACAACCCCTTTAATAGGCGTTGTCTTGCTAACTGCCTATAATTTCTACCTGTTGTCTGTTCCATTTGCACAACAGCAGGAGACATTTATTCCCAATCAGTGTTACTTCATAACTGGACAGGTTGATTTCACAGAAGTGTAATTGACTTGGAGTTACATTGTGTTGTTCAAGTGTTCCTTTTATTTTTTTGAGTAGTGTATTTGATTCCTTCTTTATAATGGATATCTAGAGTGGATGTGTTAAATGTGATACAACTGCTTGATTGTGCGACATAAGTTTTTATTGTATGGCAGCATTCAAGTAGAAAAAGAAAAAACAACTTTCTTGTAAAACAACACGCTTGTACACAGGTAGTATGTGGTATTGATTAGTCTCATTAGCCTAAATAAAGCAGAGCTCTTGGAGACTTAAGGAGCTGTTAAGGCTAGCTCACATAAACATATAACTCGAACGACTGCTATCCAATGTTTTATCAGATAACACCCGGACCAATGTTAAACCATGGGGCAGTGCAGATCTGCATTTTTTCTACAGACTGAATCAGTCTGTGGGAGAAAAAAGCATGTTGCGAGAGGCTCTGCAAATCGGATCACGTGCACTGATTCAAGTCTATGGGTTCTCCGTACGAGTGATACGATTCGCCCATTCAAGAGATTCGGATCACAGTAAGCTGACGCTCTGATCAAACTTAGAGCCATGTGTCATTACCATAATCGATCCGATTGTCTCGGAAGCGAGCCCTAAGGTGCGTTCGCAATGACTTTTTGAAGGAGTTTTGCATTTATGACATGACGGCAAGTTACTCTATGAAACGGTCATCCTGACTACATGGCAATAGCAGCCGCATGGGACTCCCCTGATGAGTCAAACGAAATGCATCGGGAGAAGGGGGTATAGTGTTCACCGTTTAATATGGATAAAGCATCTAGATGATTGCGTTCCCTCCAAATGGTGAGACCGTTCCAATTTATTCATTTTATGCCTTGTCTTTGTGTCATGGTTGGTTCCTCCTTTGAGAGGGTAAATAGGGTGTTCACTGCTTAATTAGGACATTCTTTTATATTATATTTCCTTTATCACACCTATTATAGTATCTGCTGTTCAAATTAACCCTTTATATTGAGAACCCCCAGATGTTTTCATGAATTAGGGGGTAAGGGATATTTAAGCTGGTGTGCAGACTATTGTGTTGCATTAAAGTCTGCCACATGGATCAGTTTACACAGAATATGCTGTAGCAATGATATGTTAGGTCAATCATCGATGGAGACCTTTTGATATGTTACGCTGTGGGTGTTACCTATTATAATACTATGAGGTGGATATAGGCATGATATTTTTTACCACAGTATTGGCTATCAGGCTTCTTTTGTAGTGAATAGGTAACACAACATTGTGTAACTGGTAACGGCCGTGTGGGCAAAGCTGTAATATTTGCGATACATCATCTGTTGTTGTTGGATGAAGCTATATGGTGTAGTTGATATAGGCCTGGCAGTTTAATTGCAGCATTGGTTTACTGGGCATTTGTATTGGATCCGATTTTGCTGTCATCCGTTTGAGCCTTATTACAGGTACCCCTGGTTGCAGCTATATGGACCAATACCTCTTTTTTTTTCTGAAATGGTTTTGAAAAACATCTGGTAGGAAAAAAAAAAAAAGAACATGTCACGGTTATGAAGCAGATCTTGAAGGAAGCCTCTATAAGGCTATGTCCAGACATTTCTTTTTGTTTTTTTTTTTTTGCAGCCAAAACCCGATTTCCTGGCAACAAAAAGCTGCAGCCAAAATGCCTTTTTTAGGATCTAAAGTTCAGCTTTGCAAGCATGAACAATACAAGCTGTTAGGAAACCAAGGCAAGAAGTTTGTAAAACGCTGGAACATTTTTTGAAAAAAAAAAAAGGCAATTTGATCAAGTGATTTAGGAGAAAATGTTTTTCATGTCTGAAAAAATAGTGACTGTTCTGAACAAAAAAGCTGGATTCATGCATGAAGCACAGCCATGAACCAACATTACACAAATTCAAGAAAAATACACAATTGCAAATGTAAAAATATTGGGAGAAGTTGAATTGGTTGGGCATTGAGTTGGTAGTACATCGCTTATGTTTATACATTGGTGCGGTGTTATTCACTTTCACACACTGGTAAGGCATTCTTTACTTTTACACACTGGTAGGGCACTGAATTGGTCAGGTTGTTTATTTTAACATTTATCACTAATTTTATTAAACTTTACTAATACTAAGGCCGGGGTCACACTTGCGAGTGTGATGCGAGAAACTCGCGCGAGTCTCTCGCATCAATACCTGGCACTACTGCCAGCATTCGGACCGGAGCATTCTGCTGCATTGAAATACATGCAGCCGCACGCTCCAGTCCCGAGTGGCGGCGGTAGTGCCGGGTGTTGATGCGAGAGACTCGCACGAGTTTCTCGCATCACACTCGCAAGTGTGACCCCGGCCTAATAGTCATGCTCATGTGAGGATACCAAGACATTATGGTAAAAATTAAACTTGGGAAAATCACTAAAATAAATGGGTTTCACATCTTGCTGTACCCTGTTTTTTTTTTCAATAAAAATGGTTACAAAAAATCATAGCAGCATTTTTGCTGCTCTTTTGCACTTACTCATTGCTTTCTATGTGTCGAAAAATGCTGCAAAAAATCTGACAGAATAAAAAGCTGCAGTTTTAAAAAATAAACGGTTTTCCAATCCAGTCAGGAAAGGAAAACCAAGAGTGTGCATGGCATTTATAGAATCTTATAGTTTTTGC
The DNA here is from genome assembly GCA_033576555.1 of Oophaga sylvatica. Classification (NCBI taxonomy): domain Eukaryota; kingdom Metazoa; phylum Chordata; class Amphibia; order Anura; family Dendrobatidae; genus Oophaga; species Oophaga sylvatica. The sequence goes on along the minus strand of JARQOD010000002.1, from coordinate 244,702,080 downwards.
AGGCACTGTAAAAAGCAGCTTTTAATTTGCATAAAAAACTCAACGTGTGGACATAGACTAAACACGACATGGTCAAATCAAAACAAAGAACACTTAATGAAAAAAAAACCTATTCCAAAACTCATTAACCCCTTCATGACCCAGCCTATTTTGACCTTAAAGACCTTGCCATTTTTTGCAATTCTGACCAGTGTCCCTTTATGAGGTAATAACTCAGGAACGCTTCAACGGATCCTAGCGATTCTGAGACTGTTTTTTCGTGACATATTGGGCTTCATGTTAGTGGTAAATTTAGGTCGATAATTTTTGCGTTTATTTGTGAAAAAAATGGAAATTTGGCGAAAATTTTCAAATTTTTAATTTTTATTCTGTTAAACCAGAGAGTTATGTGGCACAAAATAGTTAATAAATAACATTTCCCACATGTCTAATTTACATCAGCACAATTTTGGGAACATTTTTTTTTGTTAGGAAGTTATAAGGGTTAAAAGTTGACCAGCGATTTCTCATTTTTACAGCAAAATTTACAAAACTATTTTTTTTAGGGACCACCTCACATTTGAAGTCACTTTGATATGGCAGAAAATACCCAAAAGTGACACCTTTATAAAAACTGCACCCCTCAAGCTACTCAAAACTACATTCAAGAAGATTATTAACCCTTCAGGTGCTTCACAGGAACTAAAGCAACGTGGAAGGAAAAAATGGACATTTTAATTTTTCCAACAAATATTTTCTTTTAGCATCAATTTTTTCATTTTTACATGGGCATCAGGATAAAATGGATCCTAAAATTTGTTGGGCAATTTCTCCTGAGTACACAGATACCACATATGTGGTCATAAACTACTGTATGGGCACACGAGGGCTCAGAAGGGAAGGAGCGCCATTTGACTTTTTGAATGGAAAATATGCTGGAATATTTAGCGGTTGCCATGTCGCATTTGGAGCGTCCCTGTGTGCCTAAACATTGGAGCTCCCCCACAAGTGACCCCATTTTGGAAACTAGACCCCCTAAGGAACTTATCTAGATGCATAGTGAGCACTTTGAACCCCCAGGTGCTTCACAAGTTGATCCGTAAATAAAAGAAAGTACTTTTTTTTCACAAAAATTTTCTTTTAGCCTCAGTTTTTTTCATTTTCACATGGGCAACAGTATAAATTGGATCCTAAAATTTGTTGGGCAATTTCTCCTGAGTACACAGATACCTCATATGTGGTCATAAACCACTGTTTGGGCTCACGGCAGGGCTCAGAAGGGAAGTAGCGCCATTTGACTTTTTGAATGGAAAATATGCTGGAATATTTAGAGGTTGCCATGTCGCATTTGGAGAGTTCCTGTGTGCCTAAACATTGGAGCTCCCCCACAAGTGACCCCATTTTGGAAACTAGATGCCCTAAGGAACTTATCTAGATGCATAGTGAGCACTTTGAACCCCCAGGTGCTTCACAGAAGTTTATAACGCAGAGCCGTGAAAATAAAAAATCATTTTTTCTCTCAAAAAATGATTTTTTAGCCCACTATTTTTTATTTTCACAATGGTTACAGGAGAAATTGGACCCCAAAAGTTGTTGTCCAGTTTGTCCTGAGTACGCTAATACCCCATATTTGGGGGGGGAACCACTGTTTGGGCACACGTCAGGGCTCGGAAGGGATGTAGTGACGCTTTGAAATGTCGACTTGATGGAATGGTCTGCGGGCATCTTGTTACGTTTGCAGAGCCCCTGATGTGCCTAAACAGTAGAAACTCCCCGCAAGTGACCCCATTTTGGAAACTAGACCCCGCAAAGAACTTATCTAGATGTGTGGTGAGCACTTTGAACCCCCAAGGGCTACACAGAAGTTTATAACGCCCGGGCATGAAAATAAAAAAATCATATTTTTTCCACAATCAGGATCTTTTAGTCCCCAATTTTTTTTTTTCCCAAGGGTAACATGAGAAATTAGACCCCAAAAGTTGTTGTCCAATTTGTCCTGAGTATGCTGATATCCCATATGTGGGAGAAAACTACTGTATGGGCACACGTCGGGGCTCGGATGGGAAGTAGTGAGGTTTTGAAATGCCCACTTGATGGAATGGTCTTCGGGCGTCATGTTACGTTTGCAGAGTCCCTGATGTGCCTAAACAGTAGAAACTCCCCACAAGTGACCCCATTTTGGAAACTAGATCCCCCAAGGAACTCCCATAGATGTGTGATAAGCACTTTGAATCTCCAAGTCCTTCACAGAAGTTTATAACGCAGAGCCGTGAAAATATAAAATCATTTTTTTTTCCACAAAAATAATTTTTTAGTCCCCAATTTTTTTTCCCAATGTTAACAGGAGAAATTAGAACCCCCAAAGTTGTTGTGCAATTTTTCCCGAGTACGCTGATACCTCATATGTGGGGATAAACCACTGTTTGGGCACACGTCGGGGCTTGGAATAAAGGGAGCACTGTTTGACTTTTTGAACGCAAAATTTGCAGGAATCAATGGTGGCGCCATGTTGCGTATGGAGACCCCCTGATGTGCCTAAATAGTGGAAACCCCTCAATTCTAACTCCAACCCTATCCCCAACACACCCCTAACCCCAACCATAACCCCTACACACACCTAACCCTAATACAAACCCTAATCATAACCCTAACCCTAATTCCAACCCTAACCCAAATTCCAACCCTAACCGTAATTCTAACCTTAACCCTAATGCTAACCCTAACCCTAGTTCTAACCCTAAGGCTGGGTGGTTCATATTGCGTTTTACCAGCCCGTTCAACACGTAGCGTTGACCGGCTGGTAACGGTATAACATAACGCGATCGCGTTATGCTATACCCGCAAGCGCAGATGAATCAGCAGATAATCAGCCGCGGATCCGCAGCAAAATCCGCCGCGGATCAGCAGCAAAATCCGCCGCGGATCAGCAGCAAAATCCGCCGCGGATCAGTAGCAAAATCAGCCGCGGATCCGCAGCAAAATCAGTCGTGGATCAGCAGCAAAAAAAGCCGCGGATCCGCAGCAAAATCAGTCGCGGATCAGCAGCAAAATCAGCCGCGGATCCGCAGCGAAATCCGCCGCGGATCCGCTGCGAACCAGCCGCGAAATCCGCCGCGGATCCGCAGCGAAATCCGCCGCGGATCAGCAGCAAAATCAGCCGCGGATCAGCAGCAAAATCAGCCGCGGATCCGCAGCGAAATCCGCCGCGGATCAGCAGCGAAATCAGCCGCGGATCCGCAGCGAATCAGCCGCGAAATCTGCCGCGGATCAGCAGCAAAACCCGCCGCGGATCAGCAGCAAAATCAGCTGCGGATCCGCAGCAAAATCAGCCGCGGATCCGCAGCAAAATCAGTCGTGGATCAGCAGCAAAATCAGCCGTGGATCCGCAGCAAAATCAGTCGCGGATCAGCAGCAAAATCAGCCGCGGATCCGCCGACGAAATCCGCCGCGGATCAGCAGCGAATCTCCGCCGCGGATCAGCAGCGAAACCCGCCGCGGATCAGCAGCGAAACCGCCGCGGATCAGCAGCGATATCCGCCGCGGATCAGCAGCGATATCCGCCGCGGATCCGCAGCAAAATCAGCTGCGGATCAGCAGCAAAATCCGCTAGGAAAAAAAAAAAAAATTCTTTATTTTATTATTTGTCCCTACCTATGACAGGGGGGGTTCATTTACTTTTTTTTTATTTTGATCACTGTGACAGTTTATCACAGTGATCAAAATAAATTTTTGTATAATGGAGGGCGCACTGTGGAATTATACATTACACTTTACAAAAAAGTGTGAAACAACTGAAAATATGTCTAATATTCTAGGTTCTTCAAAGTAGCCACCTTTTGCTTTGATTATTGCTTTACACGCAGAAAAGGTGAACGGATGGACTCTACATGCCTGGTTCCCACCGTGAAGCATGGAGGAGGTGGTGTGATGGTGTGGGGGTGCTTTGCTGGTGACACTGTTGGGGATTTATTCAAAATTGAAGGCATAGTGAACCAGCATGGCTACCACAGCATTTTGCAGCAGCATGCTATTCCATCCGGTTTGCGTTTAGTTGGACCATCATTTATTTTTCAACAGGACAATGACCCCAAACACACCTCCAGGCTGTGTAAGGGCTATTTGACCAAGAAGGAAAGTGTTGGGGTGCTATGCCAGATGACCTGGCCTCCACAGTCACCAGACCTGAACCCAATCAAGATGGTTTGGGGTGAGCTGGACCGCTCACCGCTTCAATTTTGAATAAATCCCCAACAGTGTCACCAGCAAAGCACCCCCACACCATCACACCACCAGCTCCATGCTTCACGGTTGGAACCAGGCATGTAGAGTCCATCCATTCACCTTTTCTGCGTGCAAAGCAGTAATCAATGCAAAAAGTGGCTACTTTGAAGAACCTAGAATATAAGACATATTTTCAGTTGTTTCACACTTTTTTGTAAAGTGTAATGTATAATTCCACATGTGTTAATTCATAGTTTTGATGCCTTCAGTGTGATTCTACAATTTTCATAGTCATGAAAATACAGAAAAATCTTTGAATGAGAAGGTGTGTCCAAACTTTTGGTCTGAACTGTATATACTAAACTTGAAAACAGCCGTAATTAAAAGCTGCCATTGATTTGTGTCTACAGGTCCTGTGCAGACCAATGTGTCTCCTAGTTTCCTAAATACAAACAAATCCTGTGTAGTCTGTAGTTTTACGAAAGGATGTATCCTGGGCACCAAAGCAATCTTCTTGAGATCAAATTCTTTATTAGCCAAATCAAATAATCAAACAATGTTTTGGCCACAAAATAGACTTTGTCAAGCCAAAATGTAAAAAGACAGCAGCATACTCTGACTGTGGTGCCTTGGGTAGATTCTTTCATGAATTTATCAGGGACCAGGTGGGAGGTTGGCCAAAGGAAGGAAGGAGCCAGTGGAGTGGTGAAAGGCTAGAGTAAAATCTGTAGTTATATTCCCCAATTGCAACTCAAAACAGAAAAAGGTGGAAAGTACTCCCATGAAAATTTTTATTTGCTTTGTAAATGTATACAAAGTTCTGTTGCTGAAAAGTTTATAATTAGGGCTATAAACAGCTTGCATGATTAAAATGTGTCGATAAAGGGTTTGCAGATCTATTTAATCATCCATTTAAATGGCCACGTGTAAGAAAGAGAAGGACCTTAACCCCTCCGTGACTAGACAATATTCCATTCTTGCATTTTTGTTTTTTCCTTATTTTGCTGTATATGAGCTTTTTTTTTTTTTACAGGACAACTTTTACTTTTGAATCACACCATTCATTTTACAATATAATATACTGAATAACGTAGAGAAAAAATTCAAGAGAGGAAAAATGGTTGAAAACAAACAATTCCATCATTGCTTTTTTTGGGTTTTGCTTTTACGATGTCCATTGAGCAGCAAAAACGCCCCAATGATATTATTTATCATGTCAGTGCGACTACTATGATACTAAACAAAGTTTTTTTATTTTAATGATTAAAAAATTTGGAATATTGTAAAAACAACAGGTTTTAGGAGCCATTTTTGGAGACCTAGAACTTATTTTACCTTCAACTGAGCTTTATGAGGGGCTTGTTTTTTTCTGTTCATCAGGCCCGGATTTAGGGGGGGGGGACCCAAGGGGCCCGGGCCCAGGGCCACCCACCAAGCAGGGGCCTCCACCAATATAGGGATAAATATCTCAAAACATGTAAAATACACGTCTCTTTGTTGTGAACCGTTTATAATGATAAGGAGCATTTAACAAAAGAGAAACTATTGAAAGTGTAGGGACCTGGCTACGTTCTTACATCTCAGTGGCTGGCGCAGAGCGGCAGAGTCATGGCACCTGACCTGCGTCAGCATCCACTGACCTGGCTAGCCAGACTTTCTTAGTACCCACTGCTTAGCTTATGGCATGCGGCAGCCTTCTCCAATCCCAACAGAAGCTTCTAGGCACTACCTATTCAGCTATATGATCGCTCCCTTGGATTAGATCAGATGAGAGTTTGTTCAGCTACCTTCAAGGAACTATGTCGCATCAAAGCGTGACTCCTTCAAAATTTATGAGAAGCAATGTGACGAGCTGTCTGGTTCATCTGAGTATGTTCAGACGATAACTCGACACAGGCGCCGAAACGTGTGTCTCAATCCATTGGATTATGGCCATACTGAAGAAGTACAACTCAGCCCTTCTGAAAAATACAGAACAGAAACTTTCTTGCCTATCATTGATCAGTTTATCGCTTCTTTTGACCAACGTCTTCAAGCATATAAAGATATATCAAGCAAATTTAGCTTTTTTAGCCATCTGAAAGAACTGTCTTTAGACGAGCTTAAGGCCACAGCAGAGCAACTCTTCAGGTCTTATTCAGATGACTTGGACATTACATTTATCGATGAACTGTGTCAGTTTGTAACATTTGCCAATTAGTCACAGACGAGGAGTCAAAACATATCAACACTGAACTTTTCATGTACAAGCTTATCATGGAAAAAGGTGTGCAGGACACTTTCCCGAATATTGAGATAGCTTTAAGGATATATCTAATTTTGATGGTAACAAACTGCAGTGGTGAGAGTTCCTTCTCAAACTCAAATTAGTTGAAAACCGATTAAGAACATCCATGAAGCAGGAACGACTTGTAAATTTGGCTATCATGAGCATCGAGTCAGATATACTGCGTGAATAGGACTTTAGTGACATCATTAGTGATTTTGCAGCACGAAAATCAAGGAAAGTGCCTGGAATGTAAAAAATGAATGATTTTACCTGAATTACTCTGCGTAAATGATTTTTGTAAATAAACTTGGGTTCGTTTAATTTTTTGTTTTTGCACTACATATTGCAACACCTTGAAAAATGGGCCTCCCTCCAAAATGGGCCCCGGGCCACCCACCTCTTAAATCCGGCCCTGCTGTTCATATGATGTCTACTGTGTTTTATTTGAGGTGATGTCACAGAAAAATGTCAATTCTAGCATTTCATGTTTCTTTTTCTTTTTCAGTGGTTACAATATCTTTTAAACAACTTTATATTTTGATTAAACAGAATACCAGAATTTTATGGACATGACGATACTAAATATGCTTATTTTTTATTTCTTAACTGGGAAAAAGGGATTGATTTAATCTTTGAAATTATTTTTTTTCCCATTTTTACATAACACAGCCAGGATCTGTAGATTATGGTGTGGGACCAGTTCCTGAGCCCACTCCATCATGCCCCTTGCGCTCATATGACGTAAAGTTATATGACATGATTGCAAAAAGTTTAAAAGGATGCTTTTCTCACCTACACCTGAGAACAATTTAATGGAAAACTGCAGCTAAGAACATTTTCACCTTAAACATAGAATATTGTCCATATATTAGCTAAATGTAAAATCCAAAATATATAGGTATTTTCTCTTAATTTCAGGCAAACATTTTTAAATAAATAACAACCGGACATTCAGCTTTATCAATTGCCATCTTTAAGTACATTGTGCCATATATATTTACAGAGCCGATGAGCTCAGTGATTTACTGCATCACTGTCGAAAAACAACACTGACCGGGACAGAAGTGGAAGACAGGCGCTGGATTTTTAGAACTATTGCAGCTTACAGTAAAACTTTTTCAGAAAATAGACAACTTATTTAAAGTTGTGTGTAGATGGAGCTTTTGAGGCATTTAAAAACAGTTTTTTTTCAGTGGAAACACTCCAAGAAATGCTCCATTTTTGTGCAGTTTTGGAGAAGTGTTTATCTTTTTGAAGAGACTTTTTTTTACTGAAATTGTTTTTTACTTTGCTCCTTTGGATTGGACAGCGTTTAGTTTGGTGCACACAAGCAGTTTTCAAAAAGTGACATGCACTTTTTCTCAGCAGACATTTTTCAAAATCTGAAGTGGGTAAAAATGCTCCAAAAACTCTTTATATAAACAGAAATGAGGAATAACAAAAAATGATTGGATGTCTATTTGAAATTTTAAGTCCATTTCTGTTTTGTTTTTTTTAAAGTTGATCAGCTGTATGCACATAGCCTTATATTTTAGCCATTCAGACACAATTGGGCTTTGTTTTAGGGTGATTTGACAAAAGAGCTTCTCAAAAGGGCTCTACTACCAAGTTAGCTTTTCGTCTTTAAATTTGCAGCAGACTTTCAAATAAGACATTTTTAAATCAATGTCAAGAAACAGCGCAGTGATTGCATCTTTAATGAGAAAACTACAAAAAAAAATAACACACAAGGCGTTCGTGTGATTAACATGCCATAAAAAATTAACAGTATACTCTAATTTACCCTTGAAAAAGATATTGGGGGTAGCGTAAGAAATTTAGCAGACTGGTAAAAAAGTTGCCAATAGCTCCTTTAGTTTTCAACAAGACCTCTGAAAAATGAGGACTGGAATCTGATTGGTTGCTCTGGCTTAGCAACTGTAGCAAATTGTAATCTAGAATGCTAAGAATGATAAACACAGGTTAATTCCTTTTGCTAACAGAAGAAACAGTTTAGTATATATTTGTCTATGCAACAGAACTGGCAAAGAGTAAAAAAGATACGTACATAATTAACAAGGGAAAAGCAAAAAGGTTAGAAAACTGGCAACGTTCCAAATTTGGTTTGCTAAGGTGATGTCTTAAATTGGATTTTGTATAGTTTAAACATTTTTAATTTCACGTAATTGTTCCATAGTTATTAGAGGAAGAATGTCATCTTTTGACTCCAGTATTGGCACATTGCTTAATTACGCACCGTGGCATTCTGTGCGCAGTGGAACTAAGCTGTCAGCCTTTGTTTGGAAAAGTACAGTATTTATTAGGACACGGGAATGATTCAAGCATTCACAGATTCAATATGGTCTTTTCCTTCATTCAAAGGTAAGGTGCCGACACATTAAGGTGATTTGACAGCTACAAGTAACATATCAAGAGGCTTGAGGAAGTTAAACACTTGATCAAACATATCATAGTTTAGAATTAGCCTGTTAATTAAAGTAGGCTAATAGAATGTAGAAGTGGGTCAGTAATAAAAGACAAGGTTGTTATGAATATGTAACATTACAATGTGTCTTGAGAATACGTTGTCGCACTTCACCTTACATTAATATTCTTATCAATTGACTTTTAATTGGCTGTAATAATCACAATTGCTAAGTCTTAATGTATATCCAATATGAAGTTCTTGTCTCATTTCTGACTTAAAATGTTTTTGTTTTACAAAATTCCCACCTCATAGACATAAAAATACAATTTTCATAAACAATTTGCTTCAAGATATCAGATGAGTTTATCTTTATCTGAACTATTTAATGTTGAGTGGAATGTAAATCAAAAGCTCAGCCATATACATTTCTAAGAGCCGATTCACACTGCTTTTCCACTGTCCATTTGCTGCAAGCAATGGAAAAGATGTAACACTTAAAAGCCCCAATTTGGAAGCCAAAAGAGAGTCCTAAGTTTCCTTTTGGACTACGTAGGGCTGCTATGTAGCACAATAGCATATTTTTACAGAAAAGAATATTCACAGTGCAGCTGAATTAACTGACTAGTTGTGATTCTATAGTCAAGCCTATTAAGTTCCTAATGCCTTCCAAAGGTGGTGCTAAAATGTTCGTCAACCCCAAAACTACATCAGATTTTTATAATAAAAAAGAAAACCAAATCAAACAAATTAGTCAAAAATTTTAGACTTTGTCATTCTTTTTTTTTTGGGGGGTGGTGGGGAACGATGCAATACAAATGAGCTATTAGGATTAGCAGAAAATTTTAAGGTGAAATGCGAGTTTGGTGTTTTCCATCAATAGGATGATAAATCAGGCGTGAGTGAGTGATCAGTTTTATTTAAAGAACAGCAGGGAATTAAGGGAATTTGTCAGTACAGAATGACTTTTCAAACCAAGTACAGGCACTCTGTGAATCACGGCAAGGCCAATCATTTATATACACCTTTCCACCTGCTTGCTTTCCATCTATCTCCACTAGTGATGAGCGAGTATACTCGTTGCTCGAGTTTTCCCGAGCAAGCTCGGGTGTCCTCCGAGTATTTTGGTGTGTTCGGATATTTAATTTCGGTCTACGTAGCTGCATGATTTGCGGCTATTTGACAGCCTGAATACATGTGGGAATTCCCTAAAAAACAGGCATTCTACACATGTATTCAGGCTGTCCAGTGGCGGGATTTCATTTGTACAGTCATTCTTTGCTGACGGAGTCCCTTTAGAGTCTGTGCACATGTTGCGGATTGTGCTGCGGATCCGCAGCGGATTTGGCCCTGCGGATCCGCAGCCAATCCGCAAGTCATGTACAGTACAATGAAAGTGAATAGGAAAAAAAAAACGCTGTGCACATGCTGCGGATTTTTCCGCACGGATTTGCTGTGATTTAAATCCGCAGCATGTCAATTCTTTGTGCGGATTCCGCAGCGTTTTTACACCTATTTCATTATAGGTGTAAAACCACAGGGCAAATCCGCACAAAAAATGCAGCAAATCCGCAGGTAAAACGCACGTCATTTTACCTGCTGATTTAGCAAAATCTGTGCGGAAAAATCGACAAGTGAATCTGCAATGTGTGCACGGAGCCTTAATAAAGTCTTATTCTACTACTCTCCAAAATTACATCGCTGCCGTTGCAGTTTAATGATCTGGAAAAGTCAGAAAGCAACTGGAACAATGGCAACTGGAATCAGAAGATTTAAGGTCCATAGGGATAGTACAGGGCATGTTTATTACCAGGGTATCTGTGGACTGCCCTTGTCAGGGCGGGAGCTCTGGGGATAGACTTGTGTTAGCCCCATAGGGACTGACAGAGAATTGTTGGACCTTGAATCTTCTGATGATCCATTTTGGATTTAAGAACGGACTCCCCCCTCCATACAGCCATCTAATTGGTGAGATTGAGAAATATAAGTAAAAAAGGTACAATCTCCATATCCATTGATTATTATCGGCAACATATTTTGTTACTGATTTGTACATGATTACAGGATTGCACTTTTTCGCATTCTTATGATTTGTCAGAATACCCTTGTACACATTGGATATAGTGCATCCTGCATTTGTATAGATTTTTGTCTCAGCCATTGCATGAGGAATCTATCTGTCCTATAGGAGGTGTTACATTTTTTTTGTTTTAGTTTTTTTTATATGAACCACAGAATCACCTTTTTATCCACAGGGTGGCACTATTATTTTCTTTTTTAATTTTATTAAATTAAAAGTCATGTTTTAATCTCACTTTTGTACTATATAA
>JARQOD010000002.1:244517957-244690777 GCA_033576555.1 Oophaga sylvatica | reverse complement strand
TGTTTCAAGCTCGGCCTTGCATGCTAAGGCCTGTTTCACACTTCAGTCTTTTCGCTTCAGTCACAATCCGTCAAAGTGTAAAAAAAAAACGGATCCGTTGCAGAGTTCAAAAAACTGATGCACTGGATCAGTTTTTTTGACGGATCCGTCGCAGCAGCCAATGTATGAAATTTAAAGGAATAGAACTGAGAGAGAGAGTATTTTCTGTGCCAGAACGTATTTTGGGGTTAAATTAAAGGAATGGAATTTCTTCTGAGCATGCTCAGTTTAAAAAAACGGAATCCGTCACTGGATTCCGTCATGTGACGGACGCAGACGCATCCGTCACCCATAGGCGTCCATTCTAGCAGACGACGGACGGATGCGGATCCGTCACCATCCGTCTTTTTGACGCAGACAAAAAAAGTTCCTATGGACGTTTTTTCCGGACGACGGACAGCAATTTTATGACGGATCTGCCGCACGATGGACGAAACGGAAGGGCATCCGTCGTAATCCGTCGTTAATACAAGTCTATGGGAAAAAAAAAACGGATCCGCCATGGAAATCCGTCGGATCCATTTTTTTCTGCTAACGACAAATTTTGACTGACGCCAGAAAACGGAAGTGTGAATCAGGCCTAAGAGATGTTTACAGAGTCACCTAACCTAAAAGATGATTTTTCTAGGTGCGAAGCCATAAACATTGCTATAGGATAAAAGTATAGTTATAAAGTAAGTGTTTCCATATAGACCAACGGTGAATTATCAGATGGTCTATTTAAATATTAGACCTTAAATTGTCATCTACCCATTTAATGCTTTTTTTAATCCTTAAATAAGGGTTTTCAACCCAAAAGGTGTAAGCTGATAGATTACATTTTTTAACCATGTGCACTTTCTAAATATCCTTTTTAACACTTTCTTTTAAAATAAATGTTTAAACTTTTTTTCCGGGTGCTGGATACTGTCTTATAGTTATGCTCAAAAGTTTACATACCCCTGCAGAATTTTTGCTTTCTTGGCCTTTTTTTCAGAGAATAAGAATGATAACACCAAAACTTTTTCTCTACTCATGGTCAGTGGTTGGGTGAAGCCATTTATTGTCAAACTCCTGACCTCAATATCATTAAGCCACACTGGGGAGATCACAAGCGTGCAATTCATGCTAGACAGCCCAGGAATTTATAGGAACTGGAAATTGGAAGCTTTTTGCCAAGAAGACCGGGCAGCTTTACCATATGAGAAAATAAAGAACCTCATCCACAACTACCACAAAAGACTTCAAGCTGTCATTGATGTTAGAGGGGGCAATACACAGTATTAAGAAATGGGGTATGTCAACTTTTAATCAGGGTCATTTGGATATTTTGGGTTGTCACTATGATTTAAAAAGAGAAAAACACAGCAGTTTGACAATAAATGACTTCACCCAACTACTTACCATGAGTGGAGAAAACGTTTTGGTGTTGTCATTCATATTCTCTGAAAAAAGGCCAAGAAAGCAAAAATTCTGCCGGGGTATGTAAACTTTTGAGCACAACTGTATAAAGATCTTTTTGAAGCTTTTCCCATACCTGATCATCTATTTACAGCAATTATTAGAACTCTATTTTATACTACATTGATAATTTGCCATTTACCCATTTAATGTTTTTTATCCTCCAGTGAGCAAACACATTGACATTATGCAAAAATGTGTAAATCTATCATTTCAATTTCATTTTGCTTGAACAGTGGATATTTCAGATTTGTAGTCAGAACTACACATATATCAATATGGGGTTTTTAAATAGATTTTGGTGTATTAACTTTAATTTAATTCATATTTTACAATCACATGATAAAAAATTATCAAATATTTGGAACCTACTCATTATTCAGATAAGTGTCACCACTTCTCTGCCCCCACAGACCACCATATCAATACAGACTGATTGCACTTTTCGGGTTACTCTGTTAAAGAGGACCAGTTACTTGGCCAAAAGTGGCATTTCTTGCTCTTTCTCAATGCTACCCTGAGTATTCTCGAACAATATGGCAGATTTAAAAAAAAGAAAGATCTTTTAGATTAAACCCATTCACGACATTTGACATACCTAAACGTCTGCATCATGGCGATTGCAAGGGCCTGATCGTTGCCATGGTGACAGAAGTCATAACGAAAAGCATGTTAGACCATGCTGACAGCATACAGTCATGGCCAAAAGTTTAGAGAATGACACAAATATTAATTTTTACAAAGTCTACTGCTTCACTTTTTCTAATGGCAATTTGCATATACTCCAGAATGTTACAAAGAGTGATCAGCTTAACAGCAATTACTTGCAAAGTCAATATTTGGCTAGAAAATGAACTTTATCCCCCAAAACACATTTCAACATCATTGCAGCCCTGCCTTAAAATGACCAGCTAACCTCTTTTCAGTAATTGCTCCATTAACACAGGTGTGAGTGTTTTGAGGACATGGCTGGAGATCAATCTGTCATGATTTAGTAAGAATGACGCCACTGGACACTTTAAAAGGAGGCTGGTGCTTGGCATCATTGTTTCTCTTCTGTTAACCATGGTTATCTCTAAAGAAACACGTGCAGTCCTCATTGCAATGCACAAAAATGGCCTAACAGGGAAGAGTATCGCAGCTAGAAAGATTGCACCTCAATCAACAATCTATAGCATCATCAAGAACTTCAAGGAGAGAGGTTCCATTGTTGCCAAAAAGGCTTCAGGGCGCCCAAGAAAGACCAGCAAGCGCCAGGACCGTCTCTTAAAAGTGTTTCAGCTGCGGGATCGGGCTACCAGCAGTGCAGAGCTTGCTCAGAAATGGCAGCAGGCAGGTGTGAGTGCATCTGCACGCACTGTGAGGCAGAGACTCTTGGAGCAAGGCCTAGTCTCAAGGAGGGCATCAAAGAAGCCACTTCTCTCCAGAAAAAACATCATGGACAGACTGATATTCTGCAAAAGGTACAGGCAGTGGACTGCTGAGGACTGGGGTAAAGTTATTTTCTCTGATGAATCCCCTTTTCGATTGTTTGGGACATCAGGAAAACGCCTCATTCGGAGAAGACAAGGTGAGCGCTACCACCAGTCTTGTCTCATGCCAACTGTTAAGCATCCTGAAACCATTCATGTGTGGGGTTGCTTCTCAGCCAAGGTAATCGGCTCTCTCACAGTCTTGCCTAAAAATACAGCCATGAATAAAGAATGGTATCAGAATGTCCTCCAAGAGCAACTTCTCCCAACCCTCCAAGAGCAGTTTGGCGATCAACAATGCCTTTTCCAGCATGATGGAGCACCTTGCCATAAAGCAAAGGTGACAACTAAATGGCTCAGGGAACAAAACATAGAGATTTTGGGTCCATGGCCTGGAAACTCCCCAGAGCTTAATCCCATTGAGAACTTGTGGTCAATCATCAAGAGACGTGTGGACAAACAAAAACCTAAAATTCTGACAAAATGAAAGCATTGATTGTGCAAGAATGGACTGCTATCAGTCAGAATTTGGTCCAGAAGTTGATTGAGAGCATGCCAGGGAGAATTGCAGAGGTCCTGAAGAAGAAGGGTCAACACTGCAAATATTGACTTGCTGCATTAACTCATTCTAACTGTCAATATAAGGTTTTGTTACTCATATGTTTGCAATTATTATATTTCTGTCTGTGATAAAAACATCTGTTAAACACACATAAAAACCAGAGGGCTGCAGATCATGTGAAAATATAATATTTGTGTCATTCTCAAAACTTTTGGCCATGACTGTAGTCTAAGAGGCTTCTGTCAGTGCAGCATCGAAAATGCCTTTTCATCATACCATTGAACAAAAAGTGGAATAAAACATGATAAAAACGACTAATGTAAATAAAAATTGAATTTTTGAAAACACCACCTTGTCCCGCAAAAATTATGCTGCTATACAGCTCCATCAGTGGAAAAAAAATAGCTCTCAGAATACAGCAATGCAAAAACAAATCTTTTTTCTATAAAATAGTTTTTATTCTGTAAAAGTGGCAAAACATAAAAAAAAATCATAAATGTGGTATCACTGTAATCGCACTGACCCAAAGAATAAAGCTGTCTTACCACTTTTACCACCCAGTGAATGGAATAAAAAAAAAAACACAAAAACTATCCTGAAGTGCTGTTCTTTGTTCATTTTGCCTTCCAAAAATTGGAACAAATGGAACAAAAAGTGATCAATGTAATGTGCCTGATAATAGTACCATTAAAAACGTCAACTTGTCCCGCTAAAAACAAGCCCTCACATGACTCTGTCGGTAGAAATATAGTAAAATTGTAGATCTCAAGTATAGTGATTAAAAACTAGTTTTTGCAATAAAAAGTGTTTTTTAGTGTGTGACAGCAGCCAAACATAAAAAACTATATAAATTGGGTATCGCTGTAATCGCACCGACCTGAAGAATAAAGTCGCCTAATCACTTATAGTGCACGAGGAACGGCGTAAAAGAGAAATAAAACCAATACTTAACCTACTACTGATTTGTTAGTTTTGCCTCCCAAAGATAGCAGTAAGGCTCGGCTCACATTTATCCTATGCTCTACGCCGAGCACTTACACAGGGGTTTCTGTGTAAATGTCTGAAATACGTGATTCAGACGGAACCCCCGATGGAAGATTCCCTATATGAGGCAGATGGAGGCACTGTAGATGCTGTCTGTCTTTTCAGGTGTTCATAAAACGCACGGTCAGCCACAGTTTTTTGCACTTCTGAAAATTCTGAAAAGAAGGACAATGCTGAACAGAGGCCAGAAGGAGTGCAGAATAACTCTGCTGCCTCATTATAGTGAATAGACCCTCCCTCGGGATTTCATCTGACTCACATCACTTGGAAGATTTAGATGGAAACTCGCTGTAAGTGCTCAGAGTAGCGTGCCATATAAAAGTGATCCTAAACGTTATGTAAAATGTTCCCAACAAAAGTTTCAAATCAATCCACAAAAAAAAAAGTCCCCGGTCAGGTTTGTCATCTGTCAATGGAAATGTAGGGGGCTTCCACGTTGCTGGTAGCACTGGAAAAACGAAATGGCTCCTCGCCGCCTTCTGAGCCCCACATAGTGCCTAAACCACAGTTAGCATCCACGTTTGGCATTTCTGTAGAGCGGAGAGCCCGCTTAATCTGTGGGTTTCCATGTCTCCAGAAGCACGAGCTGGGCATAATGTATGGGCACTACACTGCCAGATTTGAAGTTTTCACTCAGCAACATTCACTGCTGCTTGTTTCTGGCAATCATCCATGGAGTCAAAATAGACACTGCACCTGTAGATAAATTCCCAGAGGGGTATATTTTGCAAAATGGGGTCACCTGATGGGGAGATTCTTCTCTTCTGGCATTTAGGGGCTCCGTAAATGGAGTTTGCAAACTACTGCACAATAATTTGTTCTCCAATTGTGAAATGCGCTCTTTCCCTCCAGAGCTTCGCTGTGTGCCTAAGCAGCACTGTACAGCCACATATGGGGTATTGCCGCATTCAGCAGAAATTATGTGACAAACTTTGTTGCCATTTTAACGCATTTCTTTGTGTGAAAATGTAAAATCCAGGGTTAAAAAAAAAGAAAATTAACGGTAAAATGTAATTATTTTTTCTTTACCGCCCAATGGTATAAAATTCAGTAACACACCCATGGTGCCAATATGATCACTGCACCCGTAGATTAATTTATTGAGAGGTGTAGTTTGTAAAATGAGGTCACTCATGGAGGATGGGAGTTCTGCTGTTCTGGGACCTCAAGGGCTCTGCCAGTGTGACATGGCACCCTCAAACCATTCTAGCAAAACGTGCACTACTATACTGTGAGCTTTGTACTGTGCCTCAAAAGTAGATTTCGGCCACATATGGCATTGCGGCATACTCAGGTGAAATTGCGTAACATACTTTGTGCTCCATTTTCTCCTATTATCCCTTTTGAAAATTGAAAACTTGAGGCCAAAGTAACATCCTAGTGGAAAAATTGGCAATTTTCCATTGACTCAATCCAATGTTATACAATTCTGTGAATCAATTGAAGGTTAAAAATGCTTACTACACCACTAGATGAATTCTTTAAGAGGTGTAGTTTCCAAAACAAGGTCACTTCTGGGGATTTATGCTGTTTTGGCATGTCTTGGCTCTTCAAATATTCCAGCCAAAATTGCGCTCCAGAATTCAATTGGCGCTCCTTCCCCTTCAAAACCTGCCGTGCACCCAAACAGTAGTTTTCCACCACATATGGGGTATCGGCATACTCAGGAGAAATTGCAGAACAAATGATTTGGTTCATCTTTTCCTGATACACTTAAAAAAATGTAAAATTTGGGGCTAAATGAACATTTTTGTGGGACAAATTAAAATGTTCATTTTTTCCTTTTACATTGCTTTAATTCCTGTGAAGCACTTAAAGGGATACCGTAATATACTTCTTGAATGTGGTTTTGAGCATTTTGAGGGGTGCAGTTTTTAGAATGGTGTCACTTTTGGGTATTTTCAGTCATATAGGCCCCTCAAAGTTACTTCAAACGTGATGTGGTCCCTAAAAAAAAAGGTTTTGTAGATTTTGTTGGAAAAATGAGAAATTGCTGATCTACTTTAACACTTCTAACTTCCTAACAAAAAAAATATATTTCAAATATTATGCAGATGTAAAGTAGACATAATTTTTAAATGTTATTTTTTTTTTACAGCATGACTAACTTGTTTATGGTTAAAAACGTAACTGCTAAATTTTTCAAATTTTTGCCGAAATTCTGATATTTTCATAAATAAATGCAAACGATTTTGACCCAAATTTACCAGTAACAAAGTACAATGTGTCACAAAAAAAATCTCAGAATAACTGGGATATGTTGAAGCATTCCAGAGGTATTACCACAAAGTGACACTGGTCAGAATTGTAAAATTTAGCCTTGTTAGGAAGGTGAAAACAGGCTTGGGGGTGGTGAAGGGGTTCAAGCTATATTTTTTTTTGTAGTTTACAAAAGGGCATGTTGCTCTCAGGATCTGGGGTCATGTCGTTAGGCAGCTCTCCAAAATTATTCTGTGAGCACCTCCTTGTAAAGTCTATAAAAATTAGCACTAAATAAAAAGGCCAATATCTCTGCAACTGTATAGTAGATTAAAAATAAATTATCTGGAATACTCAGGGGAGCTCCAGGAATAACATAAGAGCAAATTGTTTCCACTTTTGACTTGGTGACCGGGGTCCTCTTTAATTTGCTTTATATGTGAAAAAAAAGTTCTGTAAAAAATGCATTATTCAATCCCTCAGAAGGTTCACATAAAAATCTATTAATTATTTGACATACTAGGGCAATATATTAGGCAGAGATTCATCTCATCATATGAGCTGATCAAGAACCTCTAACAATTGAGATCTGAGTGGGCCTTGCTTCATGACTGCAACTTGTGCCGCAATAAATATTTGCTGATAAACCCTACCCATTTTTATCAAGCTACGGTAAATAATTCCAATTTAATAATACTTTTGAAGTTAACCCCTATACTTTGTACAAAGCTCACAAAGCAGTGATGGTAAGTCACGATATAGCCGTGCACTTTTCATAGAAAGTTGCTTGTGGTAGACCTTCATGCTCTAGAGAAGATTTTTACCAGCTCACTCTTCTCATGGTCTCCTCCGAATCAAATAATTTCCTCTAGTTTATAGCAACAAGACAGTGCTCTTAATCATTCTGTGAAATGACTTCCCTTTACTAAATGGACTTTTTATAAAAGAGACAATAAGACACACTTTTCGTAGAACCTGCTGTGAGTTTAGAGGGAAAGTTCTTAATTCTACTCTATTAAGAATGGGATAGACCATCTCATTTATAAAACTTTGAAAACATTGCTTGGGTATTCAGAGATTTGTATTTCAAATGTTATTCCTAGCTCATTCAATGTGTTTTTCTGCCTCAACACTTGATAAAAACATCCAAAATAATCAACTCAGCTTAATGGAGAAACTCCTGGCACCCAGATATTTTCCCTTATCTATATGAAAGACCTTGGTACATAGGTAGAATAATCTCTTCATTTTTTTTCCACTGGAACCCCTATTGTTCCCTATATATCCCACTCTTTCCTGATGGTCAACCTTAAGCAGAAAAGGACCTCCTTGACAGTTTTTAAGCTAATTCTGAAATTAAAGTATTCTCTAAATTTCTAGACAAGCAGCTGAATAACTTTTTTTCTCAGTTAATCAGAAATAGCTAAGTAGGTGTTCTCTCACATAGACAAGCAGGCGACTACACTGGTCAAGCCATTGACGTTAAGGTCACAAATACAGGTCCTTATTTTAAAAGGCTCTACAACGTTCTTGCTTTGACATGCCATAATACTGGTTTACTCAGTAGTGATCGATAGTTAAAGGGGTTAGCTTGTCTAAAATTTCCTTGGGTCTAGTGCAGCTTCTCCACTCCTGCTCCACTTGGTTGTAAATGTGATGTCATGTTCACAGGGGGCTCAGAAGCGTGCAGTCTATATAAGAAGAGCTACTGAGCTCAATGATTGGCTACAGTAGTCACGCTCTTGATGCCATGTCACCAACAGCAGCCTATCAACAAAGACAGGAACAGCGGTAGAGAAACTGTGCTAGATCTGAGAAAGGTGAGTTACTCCTTTATTTGCAATTATATGGAAAAATAACATTTTAATAAAGACAAACACTAACTCGACATCTCATCTATGTGTTCCATATGGAAGAAACAAGGATGTCAAGGAAAAGCCATTTAGAATCTCACTCATTTCGATTGTATCTTTCTTTCTCCGTATGTCTCCCCATCTATCCCCCCTGTGCTCTTTGATGAGTATGGTGAACATTTGTAGACATAAAATCGACAACACGAAGAAAAAAAAAAGAGCAATTACACTTAATATCTCGCCCGCCAACTCACTTTCCTGAAAGCCAACTATCACAGTTACATGCAATAAGACCGTATACAATAGATGTGTTCTGTATACCATAATATTCTACAGTATACAAGAAAATTATACAAGTGATCACCTATAGGAGGGCTCTACCAGCTATACTGTTTGGCAACTTGTCTGGTGTAAAACAGACGTTACTGCTGTAGATTCTTTATAGCTTTGATTTGCTACATGTCCCAGTTCCATCTAAAAATCTCTAGAAAATCAAATAGTTCTTTTTGGGTTCATTTTGGCCTAACAAACAACACAGGACTTCCAAATATGTCATATTTGCTCATACTTTACGAGGTGGTTTATCCATGTCTGATATTGTTAAATACCACCCAAGCATCTAGACTACGAAACCTGGCATCAATGGACATTAATTTCAGCAGAGTGAAGAAAAGAAGCTATGGCTGGAACTTGTGCAAACCAATTCCCTATAATAGGAGCCATAAAGTTTACTAAACATAATTGACACCGCTGTAACACTGAATGCTCACTGGCATCGCTAACACTTCTCTCAAGTTCTCTCTTTTAATTGTTTTGTTACCAGAAAGGCTTTTCTCAGCATTGTCCGACCATGGGTCAAGTCAACATTTTAAGTTTTCTATTCTTATTACCTTTAGAGACTTTGTGACTCAGATTTAATCTTCAGCCCTCAATACATTATAGCTACTTTTAATTTAAAATTTGGCCACCTCTGCTTTCTATGCCACTACCATCTCTCTATCCACAATCTGTACATGCATTTGCCACCAACCCCAAAACAACTATTTTTGATATACACAGGATATTTAACATAATAAAACAATCTGTAAGTATCACTACACACTGGCAAGGTATCTTGATCTTTACCACTGCCAAGTTGGTAGACAATTTGGACTAGGACAGTCATATCATCCATCTGTACTATCTAGAAAGATAATACAATTTTGATTCATTGGTACCATATTTCAGCCCTGTTTCATCACCTGAATCACTCTGTTTTAAACGAGTGTTGGTATCAAGGTGTCACAAATCATTCCCAACCACATACAGTACAGACCAAAAGTTTGGACACACCTTCTCATTCAAAGATTTTTCTGTATTTTCATGACTATGAAAATTGTAGAATCACACTGAAGGCATCAAAACTATGAATTAACATATGTGGAATTATACATTACACTTTACAAAAAAGTGTGAAACAACTGAAAATATGTCTTATATTCTAGGTTCTTCAAAGTAGCCACCTTTTGCTTTGATTACTGCTTTGCACGCAGAAAAGGTGAACGGATGGAATCTACATGCCTGGTTCCCACCGTGAAGCATGGAGGAGGTGGAGTGATGGTGTGGGGGTGCTTTGCTGGTGACACTGTTGGGGATTTATTCAAAATTGAAGCGGTGAGCGGTCCAGCTCACCCCAAACCATCTCGATTGAGTTCAGATCTGGTGACTGTGGAGGCCAGATCATCTGGCGTAGCACCACAACACTCTCCTTCTTGGTCAAATAGCCCTTACACAGCCTGGAGGTGTGTTTGGGGTCATTGTCCTGTTGAAAAATAAATGATGGTCCAAATAAACGCAAACCGGATGGAATAGCATGCTGCTACACATTGCTGCGGTAGCCATGCTGGTTCAGTATGCCTTCAATTTTGAATAAATCCCCAACATTGTCACCAGCAAAGCACCCCCACATCACACCACCTCCTCCATGCTTCACTGTGGGAACCAGCCATGTAAAGTCCATCCGTTCACCTTTTCTGCGTGCAAAGCAGTAATCAAAACAAAAGGTGGCTACTTTGAAGAACCTAGAATATAAGACATATTTTCAGTTGTTTCACACTTTTTTGTAAAGTGTAATGTATAATTCCACATGTGTTAATTCATAGTTTTGATGCCTTCAGTGTGATTCTACAATTTTCATAGTCATGAAAATACAGAAAAATCTTTGAATGAGGTGTGTCCAAACTTTTGGCCTGTACTGTATAGTGATCCAATGATTAATTTAACATGTATGTCATAGGACAACCCCTTCTCAATGTAAGTGTTTGCCTCTGTTAAAATAAGGGCAGAGTCAGACGGCCGTATAACTCGTGCGAGGATTGCATCTCGCATTGCACGGACTGGCCTGACACCTCTCCTGATGGATTACTATGCAGCTGTCAAGCTCAGGTCAGGAGAGCCAACAGCCAGTATGAGTTTTACGATGCAATTATCGCACGAGAAATACGGCAGTCAGTCTCTGCCCTAACACCTATACTCACCTCCTGCGCCATTCCAGCTTTGTCTGCACTCGCGTTCCCGGGACTCACTTAAGGTTTTTATGACAAGTGATCCCTGCATCCAATCATCCCTGGTGTCACTGTCCCCGCCTTCAAACGTATAAATAATCAACAGGAAGTCAGAGCTGCGGCTGGACGCTAATTTCCTGTTCATTATTTCTACATTTGAAGGCGGGGACAATGACGCTAGCGCTGATTGGACGCAGGGATTACTTGTCATAACAAGCTTAAGTGAGGTTTGGGGAAAGTGGCCAAACAGAGGGAATGAGAAGGGGTTGTCCTAGTAGTGGAGAACTCCTTTAAACATATGTCTTAAAGGCCCCAAAGTTATTACTTATACATGTAATAGGCTGCAACTCCATTTGCATCAGACAAATACCTTTAACTGTTCTGGAAATGAACTAATGTTCTTTACAATATTTTTGTCAATGGCAAATCAATGGAAATTTTTTTACTGTGAAGATATGTAATGCCCAGAATATGTGTGCATATCAGTCTATGAATTCATACAATAACCCTCTCTGCAGGTCGTATCGCCGTAAAGTCTCTGTCTTATTTCCTGCTCTTATCTAGTTTTAATAGTCTCCCCTGCCATCTCTCTTTGGCTTCAGCATTTATTTTGGTAGCTTAGTTCATACTGACTGATAAATTCATAATTTCTAAATGTTTGAGTTTAGCTAGGAACGTATTTTGATATTACTACATGTGTCATGTTCTTTTCTGTTACATTTATTGGAAAAATTAAAAAAATAATACAGAGAATCAACTGTCTTATTTTGTCTTGTTTTCAATAAAAAAAACTATTTTGCATGACTGAAAGAAAGGATAAATAATGAAATAAATCAGGCAAAACAGTAGCTATGACTGGAGACATTCCACATCCTGAATAAACAGAGGCAGCTGCGGAGAATGCCGTTTCTTGAACACTAATCTAGGTGAATGGACGTAAGCAGCCTGGCTTCATTTCCCATTCTATTCTTTGTTACAAGAAAAGAATGTAAAATAAGAAGCAAAAACAAACACAAACGTTATAATTCTGGCCCTGCATGATTTACCTCTTCACTAATCAGAATTGTTGCCATTTTTTTAAATAAAGCAAGATGAAAAACAAAAAAACATTTGACAAAAACAGATTTGTGAGCCCCACTGCAGACATGGACGCCAAGTGCATTTCTGATAAATATGTCATAAGAATCTAAATGTATAATATTTAGACTTCAGAAAATAAATGTACAAAGTGTGCATGCAAACTATACAAAATGGTAAGAAGGAATATAAATGGCTATACTCTACACAAAACTAGAAAGCAACTAAAGGCGAAGCTACCTTACACAAGACATCTAGGCTAAAAAGCTAAACTAGTGGAAATAATCAATTAAAGGAGACATACTTGCATTTAAATAGGGCATAAATGCTGTTAATAAAAAAAAAAACAACATGTAAGTAAATACACATCCATTAAGAACCTGCAATAAGAGCAATGTAAACTGGTTCTAACTGTATATTGTATCAATTCTGTCAAAATGCAAGACTACAAACATTTCAGATATCAGCATTAAAATTAGTGGAATTAAACTGTATGCATTTAAGTTGGGTAGGCAGACTTTCTATGGAGGAAGATGGAAGGTGGATGGAACAAAAATAATATTCAAGACTCTTAAGTATAATTTGAAGGTGCAATCCAGAAAAAATAATACACTGTGTAGCTATCAGGATAGAACGGTGAAGAACCAGTGCAAACTTTATGTTTTACATCATCATCTGTGTGCAATGCCTAGAATAGAGGCATGACTAAAACACCATAATTTCTTTTGCTGGTTGGCTCTTCTAATAAGCATTCAATTTTATTCAATGGTCTTTAGCAATTATAAAAACCTAGCATTACTAAAATCCCTCCATCACCCTTTTTTGAGCTCACTTGGTATTATTCAACATGCACAAAACCCTCTACTGTTTATCATGGGTTGTGAATATCTATATTTAGCTCTTTGAGTGCACAAGGGTGAGCTTTTTATACCCACTAAACAAAGGAATGTGAAATACAGCTGGACTCTAAATACACAAATTCCAAGTATATTCTTGCTTATTACCGTAATATAAAATATACAAGGAGCATCATCCACATATTTAGTAATACTTTATATCCACAAAAGTCATTTTGGTGCACTAAAAGCACCAAATAGCAGCAACAGTTTTCCGCTATCATAAGAACATGTTTATATACACCAGGAAAAAAATGTAACAAAGTATTATCAGATTATAGTGCTCACATGTGCAACTATATATTTGATGGTAAGGGACTTGACACAAAGCTGACTTCTAATGTACATGAAATTCTCTCAAAGCTGAACTAGTGGGCATAATTGGGCCCACTATATAGCATTAACAATCAATGGCATGCAGAGGTTTGATTTTCTGAAGCGGCACATATCCTTGACTCACTTGCAGTGAAAATAACTGAAATTGTACTTTCTAAACCAATAAACCAAAATTTGAAGCAAAGATAGTAAAAAATGGACAGTCGAGTACTGTATTCCTACAAGTCCTACTGTTCAGTTATTAGACAAGTGTTCCTTTCCAGTAGTAGAACAAAATAACACTATTTGGACACATGAGAGCCACATATAAAAGCAAGCTTTTGGTACAACCCAGTATGCCACCCACCATCCCCCCCAAAAAACAAAAAAGTATCACAGGAAAGATATCTATTATCCATAATATTGCATTAAGAAAAATAACTGAATAGGATCAAGGATCTGACAGCTTCCATGATGCACAGAGTAGAATATCAAAACAACAATGACTTTGAATGCAGCTTTGTAATAAAGGCATTCTGATCCCTAGGAATAAAAAAAATGAAAGAACCATGTGGAGTGTATTTCACATCTCTATCTATAAATATACAGCAGGTTCCCATGACTTAGAACTCGTCACTCAGTTTTCTCAAAAGACGAACTGCACACCTTATAAATGTGAGAACAATACTATCAAGAGGATGTTTATCAGGGTAAACTCATTTATCAGCTTTTCAGAAATATATCAATATACCCCAGACAAGGAATCGGTGAAGGATCTTTATATCAACTTGTTTCAAAGTAAAAATGGCCCTATTACAGCGTGCGTACAGTGCACTACAATCCCTGCTTTCATGGCAAAATCTATATGAAATGAAACAAGTCATTCATCAATTTACTTGTAGAATAGTCTGGTGCGGTCATGTGAGGCATTTAGGAGAGAAGCTACTAATGATTTATATGTAAGTGATAACTCATAGTTCAATGGAGGTTTGAGAGCTGGGACCCCCACAGATGGGCAGAACAGGGCACTTTTATCCCTATTAGATTGTAGTCTCAGCACACACACTCATTTGATATGCCATTCATTCTCTATGGGAACTGCCAAAAAAGTATGAAAGACGTTTAAAGTGACGTATAAAGGATAAAAATACCCCATGCTGGTTATCAGTGGTGGTCCCAGCAATTGGCCAATCGTTGATCTAGAAGTTATCATCTATAGTGGATAGGTGATAACTTCTATTCACTGGACAACCCTTTTAAATTCCGAAAGGACATATCTACGTTACTTAGAAAAACATGTACAGGAAACGGGGGAAAAAAAAAACAGAAAAATTAGACTTGAGAAGAAAAGATTATACATTTCTTCACAAAAATAAAACTCAAGCTGCCGAGAATCTATTCTGTAACAGAGAAAGAACCATAAAGGAATATTACAAATGATGAAGGCCCATATTACTGAGCTTAAAGAGTTATTCCCACTTCAGGTACTCCATCTAAATGAATGAATACATACCACAGCTCCATTCAATATTTGTGGGACTGCGAGACATAGCCGAGCACAGGACTCGGCGACCTATGGCAGTCAGTAGAAAATGAATGCAGGTGCGGTAATTGCTCCATTCAAACAGAGCATTTCAGAACTTCTCGGGATTAGTCAGTAACCTAGTGTTGGGATTACCAGCAATCAGCTGAGGAAAGATGATAAAGGATTAATCCCATTTTATCAAGTTAAGCTTATAGGGTTTGGCCAACTGTCAGAGCATTTACTTATTTCTTAAATATATCCAATAAGAAAGCTGGAAACAATTGTGCAAAATAGCGTCTTACCCAGATAGAGGATGGTAGAACAGTAGGTGCAGGGATGTGCTCACCTGGCAGGGCTGTCGGAACACAACACCATAAAAAGCTCAAATAACTGGCTGCTGCAGATCCAAAAATGTATTCAAAAAGATGGAGGATGGACCTTTTATGTGCTGCCGAAGACACCAATATTGGTACATCATCATTTGTGGAAACCAATATTGGTGTCTTCAGCAGTGCAGAAAAAGGTTCATCCTCCATTTTATCATCTTAGTTAAATACAAGGGGCTTTCACTAAAGGCTTCCCCTGACCCACGTCTATTTATCACAGGACGCTGAAGCTGCACATGTGTAATGATATCAGTCTATAGGTTAAGTGACAATTTGCAACTCAGAATGGATAACGGTCTTGATTCTATAGGTGCTGTGTGTGAGGTTTGATAATGGACCCAGTGGAATGTATTTACTTGAAAGGCTGCACACCAAAGGAGACGTTCGATGAGATGAAAGAGGTTCATGGTGACAATCCCCCTCATATGATGTAGTCACGAACTGGCATCATCAGTTCAAATGCGGTCGGACTTCGGTGCAAACAGCTCCAATTCTAGGCTGACCCCACTCTACTATTGATGAACACACCATCCAGCAAGTGGAAGTCGCCTTTTTGGAAAATCGCCACGTAACCATTACCACCTAGCCCAAAATGTCAAAATTAGTGTGGGGTAAAAACATCTTCACATGCATAAGGTATCCGCTTGCTGGGTTCCCCGGCTGCTCACACCTTTCCAGAAGCAGGAAAGAGTCAAATGCTCTCACGCTCAATTGACGATGTGCCCTGGAAACCAGGAGGACTATTTCAACAGACTGATCACACAGGATGAAGCTGGGTCCGTCACTATGATCCTGAGACTAAAGTCCAGTTGATGCAATGGAAGCATCATGACTCATCGCCTCCAAAGAAGGCACGAGCCCAACACTCCGCAGGCAAGGTCGTGCTCACAGTATTTTGAGACCAGCACCAAGTAGTATTGATGGATTTCCTAGCAAAGGGTACCATGATCAGTGGGGCATACTATGTAACAACATCCAATTGCAAAAATTATTTTGAACCCAAAATACATGCATTTAAAGAAAAAAAATGTGCACAAAGGTGGCCAACCCATTTACCAAACTGTGCCTTCGCCATTTTTTTTTCTCTTTTACCTTGGTACCATCACTCCACCTATATGACACGAGGGCTTTTAACCAGCAGAAGCATTTTAATTGCTCTCAGCCTGTTGACTGAGAGGAAAGGAGAAAGGAAAAGCTTTAGCCAGTTAGCACCCATGTGCCATGGCCTTTCCGGAGAACTAAGTTAGGCAAGCATGGCAGAAGGGGTTCTGTGCCATAGGTTGATGTGTACTTTAGTACCTACCTAATATTATACATATTTGAGCTCACTTAATAGAGATCACCACGAAGTGCAAGTGGGTCTCATACAGTTTAATCAGTTTAACCAAATAGAGTCTACCAACATTAGACCCTAGGTCTTGAGAAAATTGAGCCATGGGAAGCACGGTGGCTCAGTGGTTAGCACTGCTGCCTTGCAGCGCTGGGGTCCTGGGTTCAAATCCCAAGGACAACACCTGCAAGGAGTCTGTATGTACTCCCTGTGTTTGTGTGGGTTTCCTCCGGGTTCTCCTGTTTCCTCCCACATTCCAAAGACATACTGATAGGGATTTTAGATTGTGAGCCCCAATAGGGACAGCAATGATAATTTATGATAAAGGGCTGCGGAATACGATAGCGCTATATAAGCAAAGCAAAATAAACTCAATTTATTACGTAAAACCTTAAATATGCCTCTTTGTAAATACAGGAATACTTATACAAGGCATTCTCAGAATTAGGTACGGGTCATATATATTGGTCATCTCCAGCTCAGATATTCAAAAGCAGGCGCCACAATGAAGCAGGCCGACATGAACACAGCTCCACTTCCTACCAGTAGCTAGGGAGTAACTGGAATTAATGAGCTATGTTAATGCAGCAAATAACCATCTGTTGTATTTAAAGAGTTTATACTCAGAGATTTAATGAGAGACAAACATAAGAGGATTCATTTTGGATCGCATCTAACTACTATATTATGGTTATGAACTTGCTAAGCTTCCCCTAGTCTCTGACAAAGGGTAAAACAGCATGTTGCATTTATGAAAAAAAGAACATTTGTGGATTTGTATGTACTGCAGATGCAGAAAAGCTTAGCTCACAGGGAGGAAGAACTGAATCCATTCATTATTTTACTGGGAAATTATCATGCAAAGCATCTTTCACTGTGTGGTGGCACTAAGCAGCCCCGACATTGCTGCAAATATTGTTATTTTCTTTTGATAAGAGAACCTGTCATTAAAACAGATATGTTACTGTCCCAGCGAGAGCAGCAAATGGAGGGTGGCGGTACAGCATCACTAACAGAGCTTCAATTACACTCAATCACCTATTAGGATTTATCAGTTTAATACAGATTACATAGTGGAGAACACAATATTTGGGA
The DNA here is from genome assembly GCA_033576555.1 of Oophaga sylvatica. Taxonomy (NCBI): domain Eukaryota; kingdom Metazoa; phylum Chordata; class Amphibia; order Anura; family Dendrobatidae; genus Oophaga; species Oophaga sylvatica. The sequence goes on along the minus strand of JARQOD010000002.1, from coordinate 244,673,001 downwards.
GACAATTTTTTCTACAGCTACATAAGGACATACTGGTTTCATTGTTATTTTTTTATTGATATTTTACAAATAAAATACAGAGCTATATCTGAGTCCTTTCACAATTCTGTGCATAGCAGCACTCCCCAACCCCAGAGAACCTATATCACCTATAAGGGGCCGGCAGAAGGTTTATGCGAGTCCTTGGGTGAGAGCCCCAGTGGGATCCTCTTCACTTTCAATTTGTCCTCATCATTTTCCTCAGTCAGAGTTGTATCAGGGCTTGTTTTTCAAGGTGCGAGCTGCAGTTTTTATCATTACCATTTTGCTGTCCATACAACTATTTGATCCCTCTTTATTCCTTTTAAGGAAGAGAAGTGATTAAAAAAATAGCAATTCTTCCACTTTGTTTTTGCCTTTCTTTTGTTTTGTAGTTTTACTGAATGGGATAAATATTATATTTTTTTATTAGTTCATGTGGTCACACATGCTACAATCATCTATTCTATTATTTCTAACCACTGTTTTTCGGTGATTACTTTGTATCTCCGTTCATACTGCACCCACACACACAAATGATACACCATTTGAAAGGTAAACTTGCCCCTTCAGCAAGAAAATAGCCAAATAAACCACACATCCACGATTTGATCACAAAATACAGTTTAAACATTAATTTTCATAAACCTGCAGTAAGGAAAAATGACCTGTTGGTGGCACCACACTACCCCAAAACACACTACCACAAAGCTGCTTACAGATATCACAAACAAATCCAAACATTTTCCTTGGGGCTTTCCAGCTTGACAAACTGCTTGCCCAGGCTATTTCAGCCAAATTGGAGGATTGCACACTTCACTGCAGATGAGTCACATATGCAAACACATCTGTAAACATGCACTGCCTATTGATTTACACACTTGCTCCCTTCATACTCCACCCACACAAACAAATGATACACCATTTGAAAGGTCAAATGACCTGCAGGTGGCAGCACACTACCCCAAAGCTGCTTACAGACATCACAAACAAATCCAAACATTTGCCTTGGGGCTTTCCAGGTTGCCCAAGTGCTTGCCCAGCCTATTTCAGGCACATTGGAGGATTGCACACTTCACTGCAGGCGAGTCACATATGTAAACACATTTGTAAACATGCACTGCTTTTTTGGCAATTACTTCGCCCCCCACACACTAATGATACACCATTTGAAAGGTAAACTTGCTCCCTTCAGCAATAAAATAGTCAAACAAACCACACATTCACGATTTTATCACTAAATACAGTTTAAACATTCATTATCATAAACCTGCAGAAAGACACAATGACCTGCAGGTAGCACCTCAACCGGAAGACATTTTTTGGCCTCTACTTATCAAACCAATTAATTGTATTACCAAGCTACATATATTAATACCTGTCTGTGTTTATCATCTCATGAAATACATTTTCATTTGACCAGCTTGCTTTTTCTGAAATTGCCTGCGCCCCAACGACCTATGTGCGAAAATTCCGCACGGGCCAAGCTAGTACCAAATATATAAAGATTCATATGCTGACTGTATACACCAGCAAATACCTACAGTACATAAATGGCAGATGTAAAAAATCGATATCTGGAAAAAGTGGGCTCCTAGCGCTTGCCAGGCTCTAGCGCCAGCCTTGGCACTGTTCATTTTAAAAATAACAGAGTTGTGGAAGAAGCGGTTGGTTATTGTATCTCTGAACTTTACTGCAAAAGTCATGTAACTCAGAATCTGTGTAAAATTAGAGGACAACCCTTGTACTGTCCTTCATTGTTATGGTTACCTTTAGTCGTTCCACCCTCCACCCACCAAAGAATCTCAAACAGCATATTTTCCAATTTTAAAAATCAGAAGGGTTCCTTCAGGGGAATCTGTAGCAGAAATCCAAGGTTAATCTTTGGATTTCTGCTCCAGATTACACTGTTCTTAATCAAACTGAACTGGTCTACCATTTTCCGTCAGTAAGTGATACAGTTTAAGGGCAATCATTTTTGCTATATAACCTGAGGATAGCTTGAGGTAAGGGTTAAAACACAGATTTCAACAATGTGTCACATATCAGGCTGTGTGCTGTTAATTACCAATGAAGGTTTTATCATCTGGTGATTATTATTGTCTGGACTACATCAGTGCAAGCTTGCTAGGCTGACTCCGCCCCTCCAGTGATGAGCAGCTCACTGTCTATAGTGTATGTACTTACAGAGCCTGGTATGGGCAGGGGCAGGTTTCTCGGCTCTGCTTCATTGTGTCACAACTGCTGCACCTATTAATCTAAGTGATACATCATTGGACTCAGGGTCTCTGTCTACATCATGCTGCTCTTAGATGAGGTAGCAAACATCTGCTGACAGATTCCCTTTAATTTTTCTCTAAGGGTATGTGCACACGTTACGGAATCACTTGCGGATTTTGCTAAATCCGCAGGTAAAATGACCTGCGTTTTACCTACGGATTTAGTGTGGATTCTCCATAGTTTTTGTGCGGATTTCTCCTGCGGTTTTACATCTTTGGATTTCTATAATGGAGAAGGTGTAAAACCGCTGCGGATTCCACACAAAGAATTGACATGCTGCGGATTCAAATCCGCAGCAAATCCGCGCGGCAAAATCCGCAGCATGTGCACAGCATTTTTTTTCACATAGGTTATAATGGTACTATACAACGCAGCAGAAACCGCAAAGTGTGCACAGACCCCAATAAAAAATATTTATTTAAAAAAAAAAACAAAACTGAAACTTTAACAGATTTGAAAGGCCAAGTTCAACAGGCAAAATCAGCCAGTCATTGAGTGCACTTGTGGCACACAAACTGTATTTCAACATAAACAAATATATGTTTCTCACATTAATAGGAATAATCTCACTTCCTTAACTCCGTCATACTCTTCAGGCATACGTTTGTTTTTTACAACTGCCTAAAGAAACAACTATACCCAACCCTAAGGCTTTAAGATCAGTTTCAAGTTTTCTTATTACTAAAAAGCTGCACATTTTAGTAAGTGGAGTGAATTTTTTTGCACATATAATATACTGTATACAGTCACTCAGTTTGGATTAAAGGTTGGTGTGTACATATACACTGAATGTTTTTTGCATCAGAACTTTCAGATTAAATAATGAAAAACACTTGTTTGAGAAAGTGTCACATCATCTTATGCCCCAAGGTTCCAATTTACTGTCTGCCTGCAAATGTGTGCAATTTGTATTTTTTTTTGCAATTTCATATGAGCCGTTTTATTTTAGTCGTAGCAGAGATTCTAGGCTGCTTATTAACTAAAAAATACACTAAGGATTTAATTAACAGCAGTACACTCCAGTTTTGGAGTCATGTTTCCTGAAACTGGCTAATAAGATAAAGCTAAATTATCGAAGAACAGTCCTGTTTTAAATACAACTTCTAGTACACCTACTCCCATTAACAATGGATGATGGCAAGTTTGGGTAAAACTAAAAAACTAGTGATGCGAAAACATGCTAGGATAAGGTGTTATCTGAGCATGCTCGGGTGCTAACCGAGTGACTTTGGCGTGCTCAAAAAATATGTTCGAGACCTCTCGGCTGCAACTCTCAGAGCCATCCGACAGCCACAACACATGCAAGGATTGCTTAACAAACAGGGAATCCCTGCATGTGTTGCAGCTGTAAAACTGTGCGAAACATGCAGGTACGGGGACTTGAACATATTTTCGAGCACACCCTAGTCACTTGGCTAGCACCCAAATATGCTCGTATAACACCGTATCCAAGCACATTCGTTAATCATTAGTAAATACAAATGATATTAATTGCATTCAGTCAAACTATTTATAAGGCTGTGGTGATAGGCTACAACTTATTTTAGAGAATTCATAGAAAATTATAACAATTGAAAAATAAAGCAAAAAAACAACAGTGATATACAAACATTATATTGTAAGTTGTTGCAGATTTCTAGTGTGACATTCGCTTAAATGTCTAAAAACCAAGTGGTATGGAAGTACTAAACACAATGTAAAGTGCTGCGGAATATGTTGGCGCTATAGAAATAAAATTATTATTATTATTCCAGTATTGACAGGATGGTAATTGACCAGGGATTACCCCAATGATCAGGCCTGTCATATTTCCTCGCGGTTTGGACTTGTATACTTTAGCGGCACATGTAGCTTTCTATGTTACCTTTAGCAAACGCGTCTGACAGAAGTCAGGAGAGACGTTCCAGGAGAAATAAAATGTAATAACTTCCTAATATTACAAAAATAATTAAAGTACTTTAATTAAGTTTAAAAAAAAAAAGAAAGAAAAATCTATCATTACGATCATCATGATTGATTGCAAGATAACAAATTATAGACATCGAAGGCGCATCAATTACTTCCTAATAAGGAAGAGAAGAGCCAGGTGTTTGTTAAAAAAATCAATTTACAAAGCTGAGATTCAATTTTCATAATGATTTGAGGAATAAATATGGCTTGAAGGTATAAAAACATGGAATAATCCTTCGCAAAACCCTTATCCTGACAGGTCCAGCTTCCAAGGCTTTAGAGGCAAAGACGCTTATCAGAAGGATAGTGTCAATCACAGGTTTATGATCAGATGTAATATTCTGGCCGATCTGTCATACATCCTACAAGGTAAAAGGAGCTGGGGGAGGACTGGAAGGTCTACATCAACCAGATTTGTGAAAGTATAAATATAGACCAGGCTAATCACGGTGTAAATGTTCTTCGTATAGCTTCAATACATAGATGATATCAGCATGAGACGGGGACTTTAAGAGGGTGCTGCTTGATGTGGCTGCAAATTACAACAAATTCCTATATCAATATCACCTCCAAATTTGACAGGTGTTTGAATCAAGGAATAAATAAATGTATTTTATTCTCAACTTGTGTTACCAAGCTGACGAAATGCCCAAAATTTTCTCATAAAAAAACTCTCAGAACGCTTATTGGCCTCCTTAAAAGTAACAAACTTTGATAAACTCGCTGAAAAAATATTAAATAAAAGATTAAATATGCTGTTCCCCTCCACCCCACTTAAAAAATGAAATAGATTCACAAAAAATGAATTGCTGACTTTGTGCTGTGTTTTTCTACATTGTGAATTGGGGAGTGGCTCCCTATTGAGATGTGCACCCTTATTCACCCATCTTTCACAGACAGGTTTTAATTAGAGTAAGGCCGGGGTCACACTTGCGAGAAACTCACATGAGTCTCGCACCTCAATACCCGGCACTGACGCTGGCACTCGGACCGGAGCGTTCAGCTGCATAGAAATACAAGCAGCCGCACACTTCGGTCCCGAGTGTCGGCGGCAGTGCCGGGTATTGAGGTGCGAGTTTCTCGCAAGTGTGACCCCGGCCTAAAGCTGGATCCCAGTTTACTTGAGCCTTGTTGGTTAGGTAACTTACTTTGCATCACATATTTGTGCCAATATTTTGTAGCGTTTTGTCACATAAGCCAATCTCTTTTCAATAAAGCCCACTGCCCCTTGTCGTGCAAGTTGAACAAAATATCTAACATACATAATAAATGTTAAACAAGGCTTGCAAGGTTTTTCTTGGTGGGTGCATATAAAGCCAGGATTCCAGTGTTTTTACAAAATAAATTATTCAATCAATTAAATTTAGAGGAAAAATCTTAAATGTTTAATTTTCACCTTATCATTCTGTTGCAAATTAACAACTATTGATGATTTTTAATGTCTCTAACGCATAGTGTACGGTTTCAGCTCTACGGTAGCGCCTTGAATATACACATGCACACGGTTTTTAAATCAAAACAGCATAACGTTTATTGTCCGTCATAAACTTTATAGCACAAAAACAGCCTACCTTCAATACCAGTGGATAACAAACAGTTCTTTCTTCAGGTCCAATGAACCTAGTAAATGTAGCAGCCTCACTAATCTCTGTATTCTAGGCAGAATTAGCCCAAATAGTATTAAAAGCGTTCACCAGACAGACACTTCTGTTCAGTTCCAGTACAACTCCACACTGCTGAGCTAACCCAGTTTCCTGTTATTAGGCTTGTAAGCCCTGCGCCGAATTATGGGAACATCCTTTCCCACCCAGACTCTTTTAGTTGCTCCTAAATCCCGGACCCAAAATTCAATTGTTTTAAAACTCTCTCAGTAACCTAGTGTTACTAGTACAGACTTTACATTACCACCACGGTGACACATATCTGCAATCCAGGACCTTACGTCCTGCTTTCTTACTACAGTGATACAGTAAATGGTATGTCACTCAATCTATGGATAGCACTGACATACAGTCATATGGATGAAAATATCCACTGGAGGTCTGTTCATTCATTTAGTGACTTATTTAACCAAACCCCTTCCATTAAGTTAAAGATGATATGAGCATACTGCGCTGAACTAGAAATAATCTTTGGTATATTTTTTGACCTTACTGACTATGAATTCAACAGTAACGCTTTTATGTATTTCCCTCAGGAGAAACAAGCATTCACCGTTCATCACAAGGGTTCCCAGCAGCTACTACCAGTGAACTGCCGACAAAGGGGCCTGCAGAGGAGTCATTCAGAATAGTGCTCACACAGTGACTAGGCCATAAGACACTCGTTAAAATGAGCATTTATAAATGAACAAAGCACTAATAAAAAAAAAAAAAGAAAAGGAATACAATATAGCTAAAACATACAATATAAAGGATCATGGGAGTGATGATTGAAATTCAGAATATGTAAAGATATGAACGACATGCATAGAATATTTTGGCCAGGCACAGAACGGCTCAGCAGAAGAAAAATGGGAGGAAGATTCTGTTTTCAAAAATCTGACTGCCTTTGATCAAAACAGAGAAGGTACACGAAGCTCCCAGCTGTCATTTCAATTACATTCCCTCCTGTATTATGCCTTTCATTAATCACCGTCATAACACTCTCTCTTGTACTTCAGGACACAATCTGTTAAAATGAACCCATCTTGTACAGAATAATTTGCTCACTTCACAGGGAACGATATAGCAAATATAAATTGCGAAAAAATGTGTGGGACAGGCGCTTCTGCTCCCATGCCTTGGGACACACTTTTAGAAGGATTTGTATGACACTTATTTGTATGACGGCGTGCATGAACCTTATCTAACACGACAACAATGGCTTGGCTTAATAAAACATAATGTTACCTAACAGGGTAATGTGCAGTGGTATACCTGGCATGCAGGCAGGTCACATCACTGGCATGGGAGCATATTCCCCAAATTCAGCTATGCTCACAGAATAATTACAAAATGTATGCATATTAATCAACTAGTCAGATTTGGCAGCCATTTTTCAAATGATTTCTACAGTAAATAATCTTTGCAGAGGCAATGATTTATGAACACCATATGTATAACTATTGTGTAGGTCAGGACTTGGTTTTCATGGTGAATAAACCTCTCTGACAAAGAGGAGTGGTAAAGTTGTAACCTTGCTCATCAAGACAGAAAAAAAACCTGTGCTAAAATAAATTAAAAAAAAAAAAATTAATCATGTCTAAATTTATGTGGTAAAGGAAAATAGAGGAAGACTTCTGGACCAAAAAAAAATCTCCACATACACTGATCCTGTCTCTCAACAGCAGGACCAGACAACAGGATCAATACTAGATATCGATCCTGTGTGACTCTGTATAATAATCCAATTGATCTTGATCAGGTTATTATAGCTGGTTCATCAGTCGTGCATGTGTTCATACTGTGCTAGCGTCAATAAATATGCTCTTAGCGAAACCTCTAAAGAAAGCATACTCCTTTCAAATCAAGGCATCATCTGAAAATAAAGTTCATGCATGTGTCAAGCACAGGGATGGGCAATTAATTTTATCGAAAGGCCACATGAGAGACCGTAGTGGAGGGCCGAACCAATAGGCTGAAATTAATTCTACTCAATATTAGTATCAAAATATTATAATTAATATTGTTAATGATATTGATATTAATTGTATCACTTAATATTGAGCAGAATTAAGTATGCCGACATCCTCCTATATATTGTTTTGAACCAGAGTACAACCCTTCTGTATATCATATGAGCCCCCACACAGCCTCCCCTATATACAGCATGAGCCCCACACAGACTCCCCATATACAGCATGAGCCCCACACAGCCTCCCTATATATGGCATGAGCCCCACACAGCCTCCCCTATATATAGCATGAGCCCCACACAGACTCCCCATATACAGTATGAGCACACAGCCTCCTCCATATACAGCATGAGCCCCACACAGCCTCCTCCATATACAGCATGAGCCCCACACAGCCTCCCTATATACAGCATGAGCCCCACACAGCCTCCTCCATATACAGCATGAGCCCCACACAGCCTCCTCCATATACAACATGAGCCCCACACAGCCTCCCTATATACAGCATGAGCCCCACACAGCTTCCCCATATACAGCATGAGCCCCACACAGCCTCACCATATACAGCATGAGTCCCACACAGCCTCCCCATATACGCGGCATGAGCCCCACACAACCTCCCCATATATGCGGCATGAGCCCCACACAGCCTCCCTATATACAGCATGAGCCCTACACAGCCTCCTCCATATACAGCATGAGCCCCACACAGCCTCCTCCATATACAGCATGAGCCCCACACAGCCTCCTCCATATACAGCATGAGCCCCACACAGCCTCCTCCATAAACAGCATGAGCCCCACACAGCCTCCTCCATATACAGCATGAGCCTCACACAGCCTCATCATATACAGCATGAGTCCCACACAGCCTCCCCATATACGTGGCATGAGCCCCACACAATCTCCCCATATATGCGGCATGAGCCCCACACAGCCTCCCTATATACAGCATGAGCCCTACACATCCTCCTCCATATACAGCATGAGCCCCACACAGCCTCCTCCATATACAGCATGAGCCCCACACAGCCTCACCATATACAGCATGAGCCCCACACAGCCTCCCCATATACGCAGCATGAGCCCCACACAACCTCCCCATACATGCGGCATGAGCCCCGCACAGCCTCTCCCATATGCGGCATGAGCCCCACACAGCCTCCCCCATATGCGGCATGAGCACCACACAGCCTCCCCCATACACGCCCTTAGCCCCACACAGCCTCCCTATATATGCGGCATGAGCACCACACAACCTCCCCTTTTACATGGCATGAGCCCCACACAGCCTCCCCCATATGCGGCATCAGCCCCACACAGCCTCCCCCATATGTGGCATGAGCACCACACAGCCTCCCCCATACGCGCCCTTAGCCCCACACAGCCGCCTGTGCATGTCTTCATACTGTGCTAGCTTCAATAAACTATGCTCTTAGCGAAACCTCTAAAGAAAGCATACTCCTTTCAAGTCAAAGCATCATCTGAAAGTAAAGTTCATGCATGTGTCAAGCACAGGGGTGGGCACATGAGAGACTGTGACTGTTGTGGAGGGCCAAACCAATAGGCTGAAATTAATTCTACTCAATATATTATAATTATTATATTACTGATAATTATATTAATATTAATTGTACGTAATACTGAGCAGAATTAAGTATGCTGACATCCTCCTATATATCGTTTGAACCCGAGGACAGCTGATTCTGTATATCGTATGAGCCCCACACACACAGCCTCCCTATATACAGCATGAGCCCTACGGAGCCTTCAGATCCAATTTTTTTTCATTTTGACAAAAGTAACAGGAAAGAATGGACACAAAATTTCTTGTGTAATTTCTCCTGAGCATGCCGATACCTCATATGAGGGAGAAAACCACTGTTTGGGTGCATGGGAAAGCTTGGAAGGGGAGGAGCATCATTTGACTTTTTGAATGAAAATTTGCTGGAACAATTGGTAGACGCCATGTCGCGTTTGGAGAGCTTCTGATGTACCTAAACAAACAGTGAAAATCCCCCACAAGTGACACCATTTTAGAAACTAGACCCCTCAGGGAACTGATCTAGATGTGTGGTGAGCACTTTGAACCCTCAGGTGCTTCACAGAAGTTTATAACGTTGAGCCGTAAAAACAACAAAATAAAAATCAAATTTTCCCCACAAATATGTTTTTAGCACAAAATATTACATTTTCATAAGGGTAACAGGAGAAATTGCACCATACAATTTGTTATGCAATTTCTCCTGACTACACGGATACCCAATATGAGGGAGAAAACTACTTTTAAGGCACAGTGCAAAGCTCAGAAGGGAAGAGGCGCCATATTGGAGTTCAGATTTTGCTGGAATGGTTTGAGTGTGCCATGTCACATTGGCAGAGCCCCTGAGGTGCCAGACCAACAGAAACCCCCTATATGTAAACACATTTTACAAACTATACTCCCCAAAGAATTCATCTAGGGGTGCAGTGCTCAAATTAACACATGTGCCTCACAGAGCTTTAAACCACTGAGTGGTTAAAGAATAAATTAAAAATAAATAAAATGTTGTTTTAGCCCCAAGTTTTTCATTTTTATGAGGGCTAATAGAATTTTTTTTTTACAACAAACTGAGTTCTATTTTTTCCTGACTGCGCCAATACCCTACATGTAATCGGGAAATATTTTTCAGGCATAGTGCAAAGCTCAGAAGGCAAGGAGCACCAGATTTTACTGTTATGGTTTGCAGGTGCCATGACCCACTGGGAGAGCCCATGAGGTGCCAAAACAGCAGAACCCCCCATAAGTGACCCCATTTTACAAACTACACCTCTCAATGAATTCATCTAGGGGTGAAATGATCATATTGACACCATGGGTGTGTCACAGAATTTTATACCATTGGGCAGTGAAGAAAAAAAAACTTTTTACCACCAAAATTTTGTCTTAGCCCGAGATTTTAAATTTTCACACAAGTGGGAAAAAATGGCACCAAAATTTGTCCTCCAATTTCTACTGAACATGGTAATACCCTACATGTGGTTGTACAGTACTACTGTACTTCACCATATGGAGAGACTTGGGAGGAATGGAGAGCCATTTGCCTCCTGGAGCGCCGATTTTCCTAGAACAGTTTGCGGACTCCATATATAAAACCCCTAATTGCTAGAAGAGCAGAATTCCCCCTCAAGTGACTCGATTTGAGAAATTATACTCCTTGGGGAATTTATTTACAGGTGTAGTGACGATTTCAACTCCATGGGTATTTTCCAAAAACAAGCAGCAATGAATGTTGCCAAGTAAAAATTGAAAACTGCCGTTGTAGTGACCAGTACGCTGTAGTGACCAGTATATTACAGTTACCAGTACATTGCAGTCACCGGTATGTTATGCCCAACTCATGATTCCGGAGACATGTACCCGTAAGTTAGGCGGACTCTCATCGCTTCAGAAATGCCGAATATATAAGCAACATTTGGTTTAAGTACACGGTTGTGCTGAGAATGGAGGGGGGTATTTGGATTTGGGAGCGCAGAATTTGCTGAATTTCTTTTGGTGGGTGAGGAGCCATTTTGCTTTTTCAGAGCCTTTGTGTTACCAGTAATGTGGAAGCCCCCTATATTTCCGTTAACAGATAATGAACCTGAGTGATGGCTTGCTTTATTTTGTGGATTGAGCTGAAGATTTTATTGGGAACATTTTACATAACGTTTGGGATCACAGTTATCCGTCGCTCTACGATGATCACTTACTTTGGGGTTTCCATCTAAATCTCCAAGTGATGTGATTCAGATGAAACCCCTGAGGGATCCATTCACTATAATGAGGCAGCAGAGTTACTCTGGACACCATCTGGTCTCTGTTCAGCGGTTTCCTTCTTTTCAGAAGTGCACAAAACTGTGGCCGATGGCACTTTCATGCAATCCTAAAAAGACGGACATCGCCGGATCACAGGTCAGACGGCATCCACAGTGCCTCCATCTGCCTCATTATAGGGAATCTTCTGAAGGGTGTTCCGTCTGATTCACGTATTTCAGAAAAATTACACAGAAACCCCAGTGTAAGCGCTCAGCACAGAGCGCAGGATCAATGTGCGCCAAGCCTTACTGCGATCTTTGAGAGGCAGAATGAAAAAATCAACAGCATGTGAAGAATTGGTCTTATTTTTTTTTACGCCGTTCCTCGTGCAGTATAGGTGATTACGTGACTTTATTCTTAGGGTCGGTGCGATTACAACGATACCAGATTTATGTTTGGCAGCTGTCACACACTAAAAGACGCTTTTTATTGCAAAAAAATAGTTTTTGCATCACCATATTTTGAGAGCTATAATTTTTCTATATTTTGGCCCCCAGAGTCATATTACCGTATTTTTTCGGACCATAAGACGCACATTTTTTCCCCAAAATTTTGGGGGAAAATAGGGGTGCATCTTATAGTCGGAATGTACTTACAGTTAGCGTGGTGGCAGCAGGAGTCGGACGATTCTTACAGTGATCTCGCTCCCACTCCAGCCTGGTGCGGCAGCTTCAGCGGTCCTCGGTGCTGCTGGGGACTCCGGCGGCATTATGTGAAAGCCCAAAGCCCCTTGCAGTTCTATTGCCTCAATGCTGTGGCCTCTGGGAAAATGGCCACCGGAGGCGGCACACGTGCAAATTGAGATCTCGGCTCTGAGATCTCGTCTCCTGAGATCTCAATCTGCGCCTGGGGAATCAATCTGGCCTCTGGAAAAATGGCCATTGGAGGCGGCACATGCACAAATTGAGATCTCGGCTCTGAGATCTCGTTGACGAGATCTCAATCTGCGCATGCGCTGCCTCCGGTGGCCATTTTCCCGAAGGCCACAGCATCAAGGCAAAGCAATAGTACTGTGGGAGCTTCGGGCTTTCACATTCTGTCGCCAGAGCACCCTGCAGCGCCATGCACTCTCGAAACTGCCGCACCATGTTTCCGGAGCCCCCGAAGCACTGTGCACCGCCGAAACTGCCGCACCATGTCGCCAGAGCCCACCGCAGCACCGCTGAAACTGCCGTCGGAGCCCCCCACCGCCGAAACTGCTGCACCAGCCTGGAATGGAAGCGAGATCATCGCCCTGCAGCGTCGGACCACCTGAAGAATCACCCGACAACTGCTGCCACCAGCGCTGCCATCCCCTCCCGGGTAAGATGAATTCAGGATTGTAAGACGGACCCACATTTGACGCATTATTTTCTTTTCCCCATTTTCTTTCTGGAAATTGTGGGGTGCGTCTCATGGTCCGGTGCGTCTTATAGTCCGAAAAATATGGTGGGTCTTGTTTTTTGCATGACAAGTTGACGTTTTTATTGGTACCATTTTCAGGCACATGACATTTTTTTATCGTTTTCTGATTTTTGGGAGTAAGAATGAACAAAAAAGCAGCAAATCAGGAATTTCTTTTTGGAGGGGAAGGGGGTTTATGCAGTTCCGTGTGTGGTAAAACTGATAAGGCAGTTTTATTCTTCGGGTCAGTATGATTGTAGCAATACCTCATTTATATATTTTTTATGTTTTGGCGCTTTTATACAATAAAAACTATTATATAGACAAAATAATTATTTTTGCATCTTTATTCTGAGAGCTATAGCTTTTTATTTTTACTGATGGAGCTGTATGGCGGCTTGTTTTTGTGGGACAAAATGATGTTTTCAGCGGTACCATGATTATTTAAATCTGTCTTTTTGATCGCAATATTTTCCACTTTTTGCTCGGCACTATGATGAAAAAGCAGTTTGTTTGCTTTTTTTTATGGTGTTCATTAAAGGGGTTAACTAGTAGGACAGTTTTTGTAGGTCGGGTCGTTGCTGACGCGGCGATACCAAATATGCGTACTTGTATTGTTTATATTTTTTCTTTATTCAAATATATATTTAGAGATACAATATCTTTTGATTTATTATTAATTTTGATTTTTTTAAAAAATATATCGGGTCACCATGGCAACGATCAGGACCCCGCGTCATGCCGCGGGGTCTCCGATCCAAAGGCAGAGGGGCTGTCAGCAGGACCTTAGATACCAAAAAACTATATTATTACATATTGGGATAGAATCTTGGCGCTGGGAATATCCCTTTAAGTAAGTCAATGTTAAAGTGAGAGAATGGCTGAGGGTCACTTCTTGTACACTATAACAAGACAGACCAGGAAACAGACTGGCAGGGGACCAAAAAACTTGTTTACAGCAATCCAAGAAAACACGGATTTTGGTAAGAACTTACCTGTAAAATCCTTTTCAGCGAAGAAGAAAGGGAGACACAGTCATTACTAGTGGGTAGGCGGAGCCCACATAGGATAAACACACCTCAGATTAAAAAAGTGTTGACCGGCCCCTCCAGCTATATAGGGCTCCTCCTACTCCAGCTCTCCAGTCGTACCCAAGCTTAAGGAAGAGCAAATATCACCAGCGTAGCAACATAACCCCTTCTGAAGGACTTCAGAGAAAAAACAAGAAGACAGGTTATGCATATAGCCGAAACAACCACACAGTCCAGGTACTACTCACTGAACCTGACCACTGCGATGAGCTGGCAATGCTGGAACAGAGCCTTAGCGCGCCGACCTCAGCCCAGATAATCGCTATCAGAGAAGGGTCACGCCGCATCTGAAAACACAACAACACACTTCTGCCATGGGAGGGATGTGTGTCTCCCTTCCTTCTTCGCTGAAAAGGATTTTACAGGTAAGTTCTTACCAAAATCCGTGTTTCAGCTGCAGATGAAGGAAGGGAGACACACTAGTCATTACTAGTGGGACGTCCCAAAGCAGTCCAAAAATAAGGGTGGGCAGAAAAGCAAAAAAGGCAGATACCCACAACCTAGATAAATGCGCAAATAGCGCTAACTACAAGTTCACAAAGAAATTTTAAACTACAGCCGCCTGCAGGACCCTATGTCCTAAGGCCGCATCAGCGGAAGCACTGACGTCCACCTTATAAAATTTCGTAAATGTGTGGACGGAACGCCAGGTCGCCGCTCGGCAGAGCTGAGCTGCCGAGGCTCCTTGATGAAAAACCCACGATGAACCCACAGCCCTTGTGGAGTGAGCTTGAATCTTTATCGGGCAAGGTTCGCCCTTAAGTCGGTAAGCCTCTAAAATGGCCGACCGAATCCAACGAGCTATAGAATCCTTGGAAGCTCGTTGCCCACGTCGACGACCTGCAGGAATCACAAACAGAGAATCAGACTTCCGAAAACTTTGAGTAATAGACAAATAGAACTTTAAAGCCCGCACCAAATCCAATGTGTGCAAGGCTCGTTCTTTCGCATTCCTTGGCTCCAGACAGAGCGAGGGCAACACAATATCCTGGTTAACATGAAACTGTGACACTACTTTAGGTAGAAAGTCGCCCCGTGTGCGAAGCACTACGCGATCTGGGAGAAACTCCAGAAAAGGAGGCGAGCAAGAGAGAGCCGCCAACTCAGAAACCCTTCTCAAAGAAGTGACCGCCACTATGAAGGCAACCTTCCAAGAAAGCAAAGAAAGGCTAACAGAATCCATAGGCTCAAAAGGCCCATGTTGAAGAGCCTCCAAGACAAGATTAAGCCGCCAGGGAGACACAGGCGCCTTCCGCGGCGGAAACTGACGAGTTACTCCGCGAAAAAAGGAACGTACGTCCCTACGCGAAGCGATAGCCTTCTGAAATAGCAAGGACAAAGCAGAAACTTGCCCCTTCAGAGTGCTAACTGCCAAACCCCTGTCCAGCCCGTACTGCAAAAAGGCCAACAAATTGGGAATGGAAAAACTCCTCGGGTTCCTAGAAGAACCCGAACACCACGAAAAGAAGGCTTCCCAAGTCTTATGATAAATTCTAGTGGTAGCCGGACCTCTGGCAGCTCGCAGAGTGGCAATGACTTCGGCTGAAAAACCTTGACGGGTCAAGATTTCGGTCTCAAGAGCCACGCCGTCAAACGCAGAGACTTCAGGTCCGGGTGACGAACGGGCCCTTGGGTTAACAGGTCCGGGCGAAGAGGAAGTGGAGGCGCTGCCAGAAGTGACACCAGAGTCGAGAACCACGTCCTCCTTGGCCAATCTGGGGCTATCAACATAGCCGGGACTCTCTCCAGTCTGATCCGACGCAAAACCAGAGGAAGTAAGGATATCGGCGGGAACACATAAATGAGCTCGAAATGGTCCCAAGGAGCCACCAGAGCATCCACCGCCACAGCCTTCGAGTCCTTGTACCTGGACATGAATGTCGGTAACTTGGCATTGAACCTGGATGCCATCACAGCCACTTGGGGAGTTCCCCAACGGGAGCACAGCAGTGCAAAAATTTCCGGATGAAGACTCCATTCTCCGGGATCCATCTTTTCGCGACTCAGGAAGTCCGCTGTGATATTCTGAACTCCTGGAATGTGAATCGCAGAGATGGCTGGCACCCTGGCCTCGGCCCATACCAGGATTCGAGACACTTCCATCATGAGCCTGAAGCTCCTCGTTCCACCTTGATGGTTGATATACGCGACCGCCGTCGCGTTGTCTGTCGACAGTCGGACTGGTAGACCGCTTAAAGGGACCGTCCAGTGTTGGAGGCAAAGAAAAATTGCCCTCAATTCCAGGATGTTGATCGGCAGGACAGACTCTTCCAACGACCATACTCCCTGAATCCAGAGACCGTTCCAGACGCCCCCCCAGCCCGTCAGGCTGGCATCGGTGGTTATGATCGACCACCTCGGAGGAAGGAAGGACTTCCCCAGGGATAACGCTTCCGGACGTAACCACCATTCTAGCGACTCTCTCACCCTGTGGGAGATGATGATACTGCAATCCAGTGAAAACCGTGATCGATCCCAACGGTTCAAGATGAGCATTTGGAGAGCCCTGGAATGAAATTGGGCAAACGGAATTGCTTCCATTGACGCCACCATCAAACCCAGAAGGCGCATACACCTTCGAAGGGACATTGCTGTTGCAGACTTCATACCCTGCACATGGTGAAGACTCGCTTGCTTGTCTGAGGGCAGAGACACCACTGCTCGTACCGTGTCGAACTGCATTCCTAAAAACAGGATTGACTGCGACGGTTCCAGGGACGACTTCTCCCAATTGATCAGCCACCCGAAGTCCTCCAGGAGCTGAAGGGATAAATCGCGAGCCGTCACCGCCTCCTCCTTTGAGGACGCCACAATCAAAAGGTCGTCCAGATAGGGAAGAATCGTAACCCCCTGTCTTTGCAGAATCGCCATGAGAGGAGCCAGAATTTTTGCAAAAACTCTGGGTGCTGAGGCCAGACCGAATGGCAGGGCCACAAACTGGTAATGGTCCTGACCTATGGCAAAACGAAGGAAGCGTTGGTGGGCCCTTCCGATGGGGACATGCAAATAAGCGTCGCGAATGTCGATTGACACCAAAAAATCATTCTGCGACAAGGCCGCCACAACTGAGCGAAGTGACTCCATGCGGAATTTTCGGGTGCGGACATGTCGATTCAATCTTTTGAGATCCAGAATGGGACGAAATTTGTCCTCCTTTTTGGGGACTACAAAGAGGTTGGAATAAAAACCTCTTCCTTGGTCCTCCGGTGGAACTGGTACCACCACACCTTTCTGTAGAAGGGAATCGACCTCCCGCAGTAGAGCGGCAATTAGCCCGGGCTCTGACGGAATGCGGGATTGGCAAAAACTGTCTGGGGTCGAGAAAGAAACTCTATGAAGTAGCCTGCCGACACAACCCGCGTCACCCAGGTGTCCGACACGCGGGAAGCCCAAGTCGGCTTGAATTGGAGCAGGCGACCTCCCACTCGAGAGCCCTCGAGTGAGACCCCGGCGTCAGTCCGCCTTAGCGGGCTTTTTGTCAGCTTCCCGCTTGTCTTGGCGGAAGCTCTGTTTCCAGGGAGTGCGAGATTTCTGAGCGCCCTTTTTTCCCGAAAAAGAGGGATGACCCGATCCCCAAGAGGGCTGACCAAACCGTCCCCTGGACTGAAAGGACTACCACCGGCACTATGCCTGCCAGACGCAGAGGCCACAGCTCTTCGTTGCGGTAAAGCCGTTTCTTTTGCCTTTGCTTTGGCAATCAGCTCAGTGAGGTCAGATCCAAATAGCTGACCACCTTTGTAAGCTAAAGAAAGCAAACCTTGCTTGGAAACCGCGTCTCCGGTCCACTGTCTAAGCCACAGAGCTCTACTGACTGTGATCGCCGAGGACTGTGCCCTGGACAGCATGGAGGCAGTATCCAAACCTGCATCACTGCCATATCGAGCTGCATCCTCCAATGACTTGAAAAGCCCCTCTACCTCGGATAGTGGGGATCCATCTTGCCACGCCGTCCGTAGACGGTCTAACCAGCTCAAGGAGGCTTTACAAGCACACATGGATCCTAGCACAGCTCTGAATCCATGACCCGCGGCCTCGTAGATGGATTTTGCCGCCATCTCCGTTTTTCTGTCCAGCGGATCCTGCAGACTCGCCTTCCCTTTAACAGGAAGTAATGAGGATTTGCTAAGCTGGGATAAAGGGACATCCACTTCAGGAGAAGGAATCCAATTAGCACTCAACTCCGTAGTACACGGATACAGCGTCTCAAAAAACCGTGTCCCCTGAAAACGTTTATCTGGACACAGGCGTTCCTTCTCGACTGCCTCATTAAGCTCATCCAGAGATGGTAAGGCTGATCGCGACCTATGAGACTCCTGAAACATCCGGGCCGACTTACCAGGACGTCTAGTTACCTCCTCCAGTAACTGTAACGCCTCCCTCATGGCTCCAATAAAAGCCTCTGTACGGCTCAAAAGAGAGGCAGATTGTCCCTGCCGATCCTCCTTATCCGAATCGGATATCTCACCATCCGAGCTTGGAGGGGAGCCCTCCATATCAGAAATCTCTGAGTCGCTACGTGAGAAAGATGGCACAGGCCTGTGTCGCTTCCTACCATGAGAGGATCTAGCTGACACCCAATAACCTAGAAGGTCAGACAGGCCATCAATAGAACGAGCGAGGGCATCCATTTTGGCGTCACTGTAACCTCCGACCGCTGCGCTTGACGCCGTCGAGGTCTGCGTGTCAGATACGCGAGACTGATCCTGTAGCGGATCTGGGAGACGGTCCGCTTCTGGACCCTGATCCGACATGCCCTCACACAGTATATGGCAGGTAAAAACCTGTCAGCAACCAGAACAGTGTGGTTTTCAAAGGCAAAATGAACGCTGAAGGGTTAAAGCTCTTAAATAGAGAGCTACCCCAGCTTTTGTCTCCCAATAAAGGGTTAACCGCCAAAGAAGGGGTTAATGTCGCAGACTCTCCACAACCCTTGTTTAATGAAAAGGGTGTGCGAGCTGCAGGTGCCTCTTATGAGGTAACAGCTGCAGGACAGTGTTCAAAAGTATGTCACATTAAACAAGAACGTCAACGAGATCGCTAATATATTGCGCTGATTTTTATATCGCAATACCAAAGTCGCTAAAGAGATCGCTAACCACTTATGCGTCGTCAATGAGATCGCCCACCGTGGAAGCTACTAGCGACATAAAAAACGATCACAAAAGAAAAACGATCGCAAAATTATGCGTCGCTATTGTGATCGTAGCGGGAGCGTTCCGTGTGACAATACCTTGTCCTGCGCTGAGGGGGTCAAGCTTCTGCCCTGACAGGTAGAGGCGACTCACCCAGCTGGCCGTGGTGTAGTGTCTCCTTTCGGTCGGTCGGGGAGAGCGGAGACTGAGGAGCCCGAGGAGGCCGTCAGTAATGGCCGCCGCGCTAGAGGAGAGAAGCCGGAAGGAAAAAGGCAGGATAAAGCGCGCGCTCAGAGCGCTTCCTGCCTATGAAAAAATGGGAGAGCGCGAAGCCACGCCCCCCGCCGGTTTCAAAAAAAGCGCGCGATTCACTCCACTCTACGCTCCCATGTCCTGCAGGCATCCACCTGCGGACAAAAGTACACAATCACCACACTGAATACATGTAGCAGCGGCTGCCGCAGCGGCCACTGAAGCACTCAAACACATTAAAATGTGGAGTACTCACCCAGCTGAGCGCCACAGGGACCCCTCAGAGATTTGTGGCGCTGTGCCCATAGCTTCCCCCCAGGGCGGGGAACGCAGTGACCCCAGAAGCGCGGTTTGCGTCCCTGCCAGGGAAGCAATCCTCATCCCCCAGGGCCGGCAGGGTTCTGCAGGGACCACCTTACAGGGTAATACAGATCCGCCAAGGGAGAGGTGGGAGTCCAGCAGCGCTGAGACCCCTGAGACCTCTAGACCATTGGCGGTCCAAGTCTCTGTCCGACTAAAATAAAAAAATCTTCTGAGGAGTTGCTTCCAGCAGCGACTATCCTCTGTGACCTCAAATTTTAGACTGGAGAGCTGGAGTAGGAGGAGCCCTATATAGCTGGAGGGGCCGGTCAACACTTTTTTAATCTGAGGTGTGTTTATCCTATGTGGGCTCCGTCTACCCACTAGTAATGACTGTGTCTCCCTTCCTTCATCTGCAACTGAAATATCTGTTGGGCAGGGTTGCTAACATCCTTTATTTGTGAAATGGCAAAAGCAAAAACTAATTAGAAATTATTTAAACCTGAGTCCGAACTGAACAAGTAACCTTTATGAATAGTAACATAAAACACGCCTTTGCTCGGTTAGTAAAGCAGTGCTGGCAGAGCCTTGCTGTGACTGACAGCAGCTGGATGTTCAGGCTGTTAGCGACATCATCTTTAGCGTAACTGCGACACTCGGAGAGCTATGTCACCCTTGAGTGCCCAATCTTTTCATGGAATTATCCCTGCCTGATCCCCAGCAGCTCCAAGTTATAAAAATGGAACAGAATAGACAATAAGCTATTTATATGACAGAGCCACCAAGATTGCATGCACTGGCACAAAGAGTTTGCACACAAAACTCACGTTGATGAAAGGGAGACGTGGTGACACATTAAAATTAAAACCTCTCTCTGTATTGAGAAAAACGCATTCAAAAAACTTTGAAAGAGACAAGTCAATTGTGTTGATAACCCCTCTGCCTGACTCTCCACTTCTTATTCTGTCTGTTTTTAATACTGTGTTCCATGGAGCTTAATAAATCCTATTTCACCGGGTTACTGAATTAGTAGAGTCAAGTCAGTGCGCTCTATGCTTGAGGAGACTTCATTTAACACCTAACTGGTTTGAAGCAGGCGGCCCTCTCCGCAGTCAACAAGGAAGGAATACAAGAGTGGCGCGTAGGCTTGGCTTTTACTGAGGGAAACCTTTCTTTGCAAGAGCGGATACTGATGCTTCACGCAGGCAAGCTGCCCATTTGCAGTCAGATGTTATTACAATCAATATTTCTTCTGCTACAGCGATTAGTGGATGACAACTGCTAATTACAAAATTGGCACTTTCCTTTTCTGGGTGATGCAGCCAATCTTTTAGATTCACATTTTATGGTAGGGTTTGGAAAATATATTACAATACAATGCAACTTATGTTCAAAATGCCATTTACCTGGCCAAATGTTAGCTAAACTTAACCCCTTAGTGACAGAGTCAATTTGCAGCTTAATGACCAGGACAATTTTTGCAATTCTGACCACTGTCACTTTATGAGGTTATCACTCTGGAACGCTTTAACAGATCCCACTGATTCGGAGAATGTTTTTTCAAGACATATTGTACTTCATGTTATTGATAAATTTTCTTCAATACGACTAGTGTTTATTTAAAAAAAAAAAAACGGAAATATGGCAAAAAATTTTAAAATTTTGCAATTTTCAATCTTTTAATTTTTATGCCATTAAAGCAGAGATATGTCACACAAAATAACATTTCCCACATATCTACTTAACATCAGCACAATTTTGGAAACAAATTTTTTTTTTTGTTAGGAAGTTATAAGGCTTAAAATTTGACCAGTGATTTCTCATTTTTACAACAAAATTTGCAAAATCATATTTTTTAAGGACCACATCACATTTAAAGTCACTTTGAGGGGTGTACATGACAGAAAACACCCCAAAGTGACACCATTTTAAAAACTGCACCCCTCAACGTGCTCAAAACCACATTCAAGAAGTTTATTAACCCTTTACGTGCTTCACAAGAACTGAAGCAATGTGGAAGGAAAAAAATAACATTTAACTTTTTTTTTTTTTTTTTACAAACATTTTACTTCAGAACCATTTTTTTTTATTTTCACAAGTGTAAAAAGAGAAAATGAATCATAAAATTTGTTGTGAAATTTCTCCTGAATGTGCCGCTACCCCATATGTGGGGGTAAACCATTGTTAGGGATCATGGCAGCGCTTGGAAGTGAAGGAGCACCGTTGGTCTTTTTCAATGCAGAATTGGTTGGAATTCAGATCAGATGCCATGTCGCATTTGGAAAGCCCCTGATGTGCCTAAACAGTGGAAACCCCCACGATTGACACCAATTTGGAAACTAGACTTCTTAAGGAACTTATATAGATGTGTGGTGAGCACTTTGAACCCCCAAATGCTTCACAGAAGTTTATAGAGCAGAGCCGTGAAAATATTTTTTTTTTCCCACAAAAATGATCTCTTCACCCCCAAATTTTTACTTTCATAAGGTTAGCAGGAAAAATTGGACCCCCAAAGTTGTGCAATTCGTCATTAGTACGCTGATACCCCATAAGTGGGGGGGAACCACTGTTTGGGCGCATGGCAGAGCTCGGAAGGGAAGGAGCGCCGTTTTGGAATGCAGACTTTGATGGAGTGAACTGCGGGCGTCATGTTGCATTTGCGGAGTCCTTGATGTGCCTAAAGAGTAGAAAACCCCCCACAACTGACCCCATTTTGGAAACTAGACCCCCAAGGGGCTTATATAGATATGTAGTGAGCACTTGGAACCCCCAAGTGCTTCACAGAAGTTTATAATGCAGAGACGTGAAAATAGTATTTTTTTTCCACAAAAAACATTTTTTTTCCACAAAAATCATTTTTTAGTCCCCATTTTTTTATTTTGTCAATGGTAACAGGAGAAATTAGCCCCCCAAAGTTGTTGTGCAATTTGTCCTGAGTATGCTGATGCCCCATATGTGGGGGTAAACCACTGTATGGGCGCACGGCAGAGCTCAGAAGGGAGGGAGCACAGTTTGACTTTTTGAACCCAAAATTGACTGGAATCAATGGTGGCGCCATGTGGCGCTTGGAAAGCCCTGATGTACCTAAACAGTGGAAACTGCCCAATTCTAACTCCAACTCTAACCCCAACACACCCCTAACCATGACCATAATCCCAACCATAACCCCAACACATCCCTAACCCTAATCCCAACCCTAACCATAACCCTAACCACAACGCTAACCCTAATCCCAACCCTAACATAACTCTAACTACAAACCTAACCCCAACACACCCCTAACCCTAATCCCAACCCTAACCCTAAAACCTTAGCCCAACTCACTTTAGCCTAACCCTAAAAATTTAGCCCAACTCACTTTAGCCTAACCCTAAAACTTTAGCCCAACTCAGTTTAGCCTAACCCTAAAACTTTAGCCCAACTCACTTTAGCCTAACTCTAACCCTAATGGGAAAATGGAAATAAATATATTTTCTTTATTTTACTATTTTTCCCTAAGAGGATGATAAAGGGGGGAGTTTACTTACTATTTTTTTTTTATTTTGATCACTGTGATAGCATTTATCACAGTGAACAAAATGAACCAATAGTAAAAATCTTCCTATTGTTGCCAGGTGCCGGCCGGCAGATCTCGGCGGGCGTACTGCGCCCGCCATTTTCTTCTAGGAAGAAGACGCCGGGAGCCGTGGGGGGGTGCCTGAGGGTCTGGGGACACCGGGAGGTATGGGGGGAGTGATCGAGGAATCCTATTTCTCTCTCTTCTGATGTGCAATCACATCAGAGGAGAGAGAAATTAAAAGGAACCTCTGATTTTTATTTTTTTTCCAGTCGCCATTATACGGTTAGTAACGGCGGTCGCAACGCCGGGGCTGGTAAAAACCTCCAGCAGCCGAGACCCCAGAGAAAATCCGACTCTGGGGGGCGCTATTCACTTTTTTCACAGCGCCGTGAATTCACGGCCCTGTGGTTTAAGTACCCTTAACTACCGACGTTAAAAGGCGTATCGGCAGTCGTTATAAGGGGTTAAAGTGTATTTGTGCCTTAATTTTTATTTGATAAATCAATATTACAAATGGGAAGAAGAAACTTTGTAATATATGTTATCAGACAAATCTGCTTCTTTCTCTGCCAAAACTGATCAGTAATCATCAAAATTCTCAATTCTGAGGTAAAATCTGTTTTCAGTGAAGACATATTCATATTCCGGGAGGACGGAGGAGCTAAAGACAGAGCTCCTACCCCTCCTATCTCATTAGCAGAGGCTCTCATCTATCTCAGCAATGGAAAGTCTTCACTAAATACAGATTTTACCTCAGAATTGAGAATTTTGATAATGACTGATAAATTCTGGCAGAGAAAGAAGCAGATTTGTCTGATAAGATATATTACTAAGTTTCTTATTTTCATGAGTTCTACTGATTTATGAAATAAAAATTAAAATGACAGATACTCTTTAGACAAGATTTAGTGGCTATTCTAGAGAGGGGGCTACAAGTAACAATTTTTCAAATGGAAGGAGGTCCATGTGGTAGGTAAATTGAAAAACAAGAGTTAGTGATGAGGACATTTAATTCCCACTTTTAATACTAGTAAAGAATCAGTCTACCCCAAGATGCAGAAATAAAAGCTGATAAATATTAAACCAGTTTGGGACCTCAAGCAACTACCAGAAAAGGTGACTTTTCTAACATGTGCTTCCCAGGATCTCATATGTCTGAATGGCCTAGGCCAATAGGAGTTGAGAGTCCTACTGCTCTACTAAAAGTTTTGACACCAATGAGGATAGCAGAGCACTGTGCTTGGCTATCATCATCACATACCCTGAAAGAGGTTTTGGGGTGCTCAATCTAACGTCAACTTGTCAGGAAAAAAAACAAGGACAGAATGGACACAAGCCCATCAATCTGGTGATCAGTGAGGGTCTCAGTAGTAGAACCCAAACCAATCTAACATTTATCCACTGATATCTGTTCAAGTTGTGGGACTGACCTAAAAATTATCACCAATATAGTAGACCGCTAATAGCTTTTCTGACTTGAAACCACTTTTAATGTATATGTGCCCACCTTTTTTAGTGGAAAAAAAAAGATAGCTAAAAACTACATGTAAATTATTCATGAGAGTATTTTCTTGCGATACCTGGAGCTGAAACATAGCTGTCCCACACTTGTAATCCTCTGACTTTTGCGTAGGGAGTTGGGCTGTGCAGATTCACGTCAGACATATGCCACCACATCTTACCAATTTCAACTAGATGCACAAACACAATCTAATGTAATAGCTTGAAATGCTTTCAAATCTACAAGACTGACTAATAGGAAAGAAAGACCAATGCTTTTTGTATCAACATCGATAAAGACAGGAGCAGACAAAGACAGAAAAGAACAATATATGGGTCCTTTGCAATCCAATAGCTCATGATAATGCCCAATACCACCTGCTTTGGGGGTGTAAGTGGGACCCCTTACCTGTTGGGCCCCAATGGTATGTCAGCACCTGAAAAAAGGTGTTAATCACTGCAGATAAGTGATGACCTTTCCTGTTCAGTTTGCCAATACAACTGCAAACATTAAAGGGGTTGTCCACTACTATGACAACCCCTTCTTGATCAAAATGTTTAGCCCCCATAAAATAACAAAGCTTACATCCACCTCCCATGCCAGTGCCATTCCTGCGGAGTCAGCACTCGCGGTCCTGTGGTTCCCAAGTGGTTATTGTGACATGTGACGCTGGCGCCAACTCAGAGCTGGCGTCACTGTCCCTGCCTTCAGACAAGTCAAACCTGAAGAGGAAGTCCGGGCTGCAGCTGATCTCTGACTTCATCTTCATGCTCAATTAGACAGGAGGTGGAGACAGGGATACCAGCACTGGTTAGGTGCCGGCGTCATGTGTCACAATAAGAGCACGGGAGTCCCAGGACCGCTAGTGCCGACATCGCGGGAACGGTGCCAGCGCGGGAGATGAGTATAAGCTTTATTATTTTATGGGGTCCAAGTGAGGGATATGAGAATGGGTTGTCTTAGTAGTGGACAACTTCTTTAAAATCAATACCAAAAAGAGAAAAGTTATGATTTCATAGTAAAGGGCCCTGAGCTTTCACACTCGATTCTATTATTAAGTATGCTGCTTTTTGCTACATAACACATGAGTATAAATCAGCGACATGGCGCACCAGTAATTTGCTGCAATTTAGGGCTTCATCCAGTAGATGTTTGCATTTGTCCTCTCAACTGAATAATATTATAACTTTTTAAATTGGATCACTTCCAGTCCTGGCAACACAAACTCTGTGTACCAGGATTCTATGTAATTGCCAGATCTTTTATTTAATGAGACTGAAGGGGGTTAGACAATATCATCTCCTCAGAACTTTGCAATCTATCAGTAGCCGAGCAGACCTGTAGGTGTGTTTGGGCTAACGAGCAATAAATTGAGTGCAATTAACCTTTGAATTGATGTTCTAAGGATAACAGCAGGCAATTTTGCCATTTAAAGGTGAAAGAAAAAGAAATCCACTCTGGTTGGTGTCCCAGTTAAGTGTTCAGCATTGTGACATTCTGAGTGGTTAACTCTTTATCGTTCCAATGCCTGCTGGGACCCAGTAGTTGTGAATGCTTTGCTTCAGTACAGAGCTGAAATGACTCCTTCGGGTGTTATATAAACAGATAATCTTCCTGAAAGGCAATGCTTCAATTTTAGAATACCTCCCACGGAACATGCCACTGTTATTTTCTGTCTATACCTCTATGGTAGCTTTATTATGGCTCCGGACAAAACACAGCCATGTTCAGGTGCCCAAAGTATGAAAGCAGCAGATGTGAACGACATATGACGATCAGGTAACTCTTAAATGAAAATATGTAAATATCAATGGATGTACAATACATTAGACAGTCTCAATGCAAATATTGTTAATTTCCATGTCAGCACAATTCTACAGCATCCACAGCTCTTCACTGTGTTTTGTTTAGCAAACTAAATTTATAAGAAGCTGTGACCTTGCAAAGTGTAGCATTACATAGCCTGCTCAGTGAGTTTTTGGCAGAACATCACTAGAGTTTATTGAAAATAAGTTTTTTAATTAAAGCAAAGTATTACAGACTGATGACATCTGAACGCAAGCATCAACACGGCTCCACCTGTCAAACATTAGCCTGCGTGCAAAATTCAGATGACAAGCTTGATGATCTTAATGAAAGCACACATTAGGTGGATGTTTAGGTGAAACCTGTTATCTGCTTATTTTGTTGTATTTTATTGCATGAAATACAATATGTGTGAGAGAAGTGCTGCATGAATAACATTAGATGCTTTCTGTCTTTCCTAGAAATACAATAAAGATAAAAGATATGGCTTGGCACGGATGAAGCATGGACAACAGTTTTGTTTTTTTTTGTAATGAAAAAAAAGAGACAGAACAAAAAACAAGATGTATCAATGTGACTATGCTATTAAAATAGTTTAGATCTTGGAAAAACCATGGAAAGAGTTAAAAGGGTTGTACGATGATATTACATATCCACTGGATAAGTGGTGACATGCTTATTGCCGAGACCCCTACTGATCCTCAGAATGGGGCTTTGCTGAGCATACAAGTCACCATTCCAAGTGCTCAATGCTTAGTATCTCAACTTAATGGGTAACAACCCGGGGTGCTAACACCCATCTGGCAGAATAGGACATATAAGTTTAGCGCACTAGTCCCCCCAACAGGTTTCACTGCCTCTGCGGAGTCATCAGGGGAAGGGACAATGGCATGAATGATTCAACATTGTATTGTTGTATCCAGAAATATCAAATTAAAATCTAAAAATAATTAAGGTAACTATCGATGAACACTAAAAATAGTAAAAAATTTAAAATGACAAAGTTGTGCCTTTCTGGTCGTTACAAGATCACAAAAAATGCCGTAAGAAGCAATCGAAATGAGATATGTATCCCAAAATGGTATCAATGAAAACATTGTATCACCCACAAAAAATAGGCCCTCACACAGCTCTATTAACCAAAAAAGAAAATGTTACATGGGTCTAGGAAAATTGGCACACAATCAAAAAAATTTTTTTTTTTTACATTTCTGATTTCTTTTTGCCACTAAAACATAAAATGGACAAGTTTCGCATCACCGTAATTGTACAGATGAGAAAAAGAAAGATGTCAGGTTATTTTTAACACACAATGTACACTGTAAAAACAATTCCCCAAAAACAATGTCAAAATTACATTTTTTTGCAATTTTATCACATTTAAAAAATTTTTCCCGTTTTTCCAGTATTCTATGTGGTTGATCAAAAGTATAACTTTTCCTGCAAAAAATAAGCCATAAAATATCTAGGTAGACAGAAAAAGTTCTTGAAAGAAGGGGAGTAAAAAAACGACTGTGAAAAAAAAAAATTTCCATGTTGGGAACGGGTTAAATATCACTGACCCTAGACCCACATACATACAAATATTGTTGGAAACCAGATGATATCGGTCTTATATGGTACTATCGGAATTACCACTACATAGAAAAGACATTCAGTGAGTGACATAGAAAATAAAAGTGATAATGATAATAAGAACCATTACATTTTGTGGTGTAGTTTGTATACAGACTAGGAAATTAACACAGGAGACACCACACAGGAAAGCCGCTAGCCTGTACTTGGAATTATAGGTTCATATTCCATAGTACAGAGAGGTTTTTCTCCCTGAGCATGAAAAGCTGCTTTTAATGGTTATTGTTTTCATTACAGACCATCAGGGAGTGATCTGCGGAATGATTTTATGGAAATATTGCAATGGTTTTACATAGCACCAGCTGTGTTGATAGTGAGACAACTCTTATAACATTTTTAAAAGCCTCTTAGCTGCATATTGCCAAGGATCAGGCTGTGCACAGGGCTCCGCTCCCCGCATCAGATGTCCTATACTCCAGAGCCATTCTCCAAAGCTGGTCTCGTCACTTCACTGCCGCTTACACTACACTGACAATTCACATTATTTCTTATGGCTCTGTTGTAATTGTAACTGGCAATCCAGAAAACATACTGATTTCAGAGCTCTGGTTCAATTCAAACCATATTATAAATATTTATCTTCGACATGGTAGAAACAATTTGGATAAACAATATCTATTTATCTGCTATTCTACATGGGTTGTCTTTAGTTTGGAAGGTCAACTGCAATTATATGTACGGTATACGTAACAACCATGTTTAACTCTTTGCAAAATATTACAACCTAAAGCACAAAAATGGACATATACTGGCAATTCAGAACTTAATATTTGTGATTGCTGTCATTTTTATGCACTCAGTAAAGATAGGATAAGATGCGCAGCCATGCTGGTTATCACATTTGAGATCAATTCCCAGAAAATGATGTGCAACTAGAACGCTGTGCCATGCCCAATCGATTGTAAAGTGACGGTTTGCAATCAGTTGTGGGAGAGATAATTCACATCTAATAACATGGCAGCATATCCTGTTGTCATTTGTGTAAAAATGGCAACTGCAAAAAAAAAAAAACACCCCAAAAATTACACAACATCTCTAATATCTCTATAAGGCTAAGATAATACAGTGGTGGCCAAAAGTATTGGCACCCCTGCAATTCTGTCAGATAATAGTTTCTTCCTGAAAATGATTGCAATCACAAATTATTTGCTATTTTTATCTTCATTTAATTTGCGTGTGGAAAGACTTTATACTTGCTGTGTCTATTTACAATACAACTATAGGATTATTAATGGACAGGTGTCTTATAGACGCCTCTCCATTACTAAGCCGTGGGCTTGATGTCACCAGACAATATAAAGGTGACATCAACCCCACAAATATGAACCCCACTTGCCACTGCTACAGGGCAAGAGGGAAGAGCCGGGCAAAGCACCAGAATTGGAGCATCTAATAGATGTGCCTTTTCTGGGCGGCTACAGGCTGATATTTTTAGGCTCGGGTGGTTTAATATCCATGGCCCCTTACCAGACTGAGAATATCAGCCCCCAGCTGTCTGCTTTAACAAGGCTGGTTGTCAAAAATGGGAGAGACCCCACGCCAATTTTTTAAATAATTTTAAAAAAAGTGTGGGGACCCCTCTATTCTTGATAACCAGCCTTGCTAACGCGGACAGCTGAGAGTTTCAGACCCCAGCTGTCAGTTTTGCCTGGCTGGTTATCAAAAATACAGGGGAACCCATGCCGGATTTTTTATTTATAGCGCAGGCTGATGAATACTCCTGTCAGCCACCGCTTGCTGACACTTATCAGTTGAATATAATGATCATCATTCTCCCCTGCTGACTGGCAGAGCTGGGGATAATGATGCGAGCGGTCTTCAGCACCCGGCGCCAGGAACAGTGCTAACTGTACTGCTGCTTCTCAGGCGCAGATACGTCTCACACGGATGACATCCCTGTGTGTCATCCGTATGCAAGTGTGCGGGACATTTTGCTGCTGTTAAAAAACGGACATGTCAGCGTACATTGCCCAAGGAGACACGGTCCGTGGAAACACACTGACATGTGCACAGACCCATTCATTTAAATAGGTCTACGTGTGTAAGTGTCTCCGATACGTGTGAAAAGTGTCACCACACATACAGGAAACACTGACATGTGAAAGAGGCCTAAAGGGGTGTTCTCAAGTTCTTAAATTGGTTTAATTAGTTAGACAGCAGGAAAATAAGCAAATCTGCAACAGGCTTTCTTTCTCCAACTCCTGGCATTCTCCTGCAATAAGAGCTTTTCTAGTATACAGCTAATTTCCATAGAGCCTCCACTCTAGTGCCTGGTTGAGAGTGTGCAGTAGTTACATTCCAGGAGAAGGGGTTAACTCTTAACATCCCAGACAGCTCTATCCAGCCTATTAATTTCTATACAGCAGTTATCTGGTCACCTCATTCTCATCCTCTGGAGACACACAATTCTAAATCACCAGCACATCAGCTTTCACAGCAGACCTCCTTATCACCGCTCTCTCTCTCTCTGTCCTGTGTGCTTGTGGAAATACCTTGCTATCTCAGGGTGTGAATACAAGAATAACAGTGTAGACTCCAGAACAAATCACTGATAGTTAAATGTGTTATAGCAGATCTTGTGCTTAGCTTTATAGTTCTAATATTACAGCACTATTCACCAGAGCTGCCACTCAAGGAGAGCCCACCCTGCTAGAAACCAGGAAGTAAGGAGACTGTAAGCAAACTGCATTGCTCTGAACTGATCAAGAGACAACTTGAGGATACCCATTCAAGTCACCACACTTTGCTGCTTTAAAGAGTTCCTTAATAATATGTGGCCATTTTTCATGTTAAATTTGGTTGATACAATGCTTCAAATAGGTTGCCTACGATTAGGAACATCAATTTAATTCAGATGAACTTGATAAAATGTGTATTTTCTCAACTGTATTGACTATGTAACTATATGGTTTACCCATCCATCTGTAGGCTTATTTCCAGAATCACTGCCATTTGATTAAAGAAGCAACCAAATAGCATCCAATTTTTATGGATACATTAAAGTTATTTAAACATAGAAAAATGCATTTGGTCTTGTAAACTTTAATAAACTGCTGATGTATAAAAACGGATGTCACACGGATTGCGCTGGGCTGCCAATTGAGATGAAAATGTCCAATTTTTTCTAGATGAAAATCTGACAAATTTTTATATTCTCATGTGAACCTTGCCTCCAAAAGGTAAAATTTACAGTAAAAATGCACAACAAAAAATGACATGCTACAGACTTACAAATCCTTACTACAGGTTAATTTCCGTGTAGAAATATTCTGCAGTGTGCGGTTGACATTTCTTAAAATCCCATCCAAAAAAAGTCACATGTTTTAACAATTGTGCACATCTATGTTTAAAGCGAACCTGTCAGCAGGCTTCTGCAGAGTAACCTACAGGCAGTGTCAGGTCGGCGCCGCATCTTGGTTGATGAAATCAGTCTTGTGGTTGTTTTTTATCTTTATATTCAGTTTTGAGTTAATGATATACTCGTGCTCTGGGCGGGGCTTTGGTGGGGTCTTCATGTGGTGCTCTGATTATGTATTCATATGTATGGCTTCTGACAGGTCACTGATCCCTCATTGACTTGCCCCCTAGTTTACATAATGAATATTATATATTGAAAGAAAAGAAAAAAAAAAAACTGCAGCAGGTCTCTGTCTCCACTAAGATGGCGCTGGTGCAGTAGAAAAAATTGGTGATCCAATAGATGCTACTGCGTAGGCACCTGCAACACCACTTTGGAGGAGGCAATTTTTTTCTCTAGCAAGATGGCACGGCGGCGCCTTCGCAGTAGCATCTATCGGATCGCCTATAGCTGCTACTGCGCAGTCACCACCGGCGCCATTTTGAGACAGATTTTTTTTTAATGAATTTATTTATAGAATGAAATAAAAGAATTACACACATGCGATCATTCTGCAACGCATGATCAGTGAACTGTCAGGAGTCATACACATTAATACCTAAGCAGAGCACCACATGAAGACCCCCCTCCACAGCCCCACCCCGCAGCACGAACATATCTAACCCAAAACTACAAATAAAGATTATCAACCACAAGACAGATTTCATCAACCAAGGTATCATTTTAACCAGTATGACAGCTCCAACCTGACAGTGTTTATAGGTTACTGAACGCAATCCTGCAGACAAGTTCCCTTTAACACTAGGACTACTGGACTCGTGACCCCGCCTAGAACTACTGAAAGGAGTCATTTTGACTCCTTGCTTGTTTTCGTTTATTTTTAGAGTTTCATTTGTGGTTATTTATTAATAAATATATTTTTTGTAATGTATTATTATTGTGAGATCCAACAGTAATGCTTTTGATTGTTTTTTTTCTGCTTTTCTTATTTTTCTACAGAAAATAACAATAATTATAATAGACGTTTTTCAAACATTTTTTTTTATTCAAGTGCACACATATAAACAACAACTGAAGAACAAAAAGCAGAGAAAATGTAGGTGGAGGAGCATAAAAATGAAAATATGGCGCAGAATTCACCTTCTAAACATTTGGTGTTTCGCATTTTAGGCATTGCCTTTGATTTATGGCAGTACATTGCCCACACAAAGACTTACCACAAGTCTTACAATTGCCGACAGATCTATTTTTCTTGCACTTTTCTTTGATCTGGCAAAATTTTGTTTGAACCATCACTTCTGAGCATGTAGAAACTTGGGACGTGGAACCCTTTTCCCTATCTGTGACATAATGACCACTCAACTCTCTCACAAGCGTTTGCAAAAATGCCTTGCGTGACATTTTTTGGTGGGTTATCTCATTGAATATTATCCATGCATTTATACCCGCAAAGTCTAAGGCATTTTCAAATGCATGAACAGGCCATCTCCTTGTGCATGTTCGTGTGGTATATTTTCGTGCCATCTGATCCACTACATCTACTCCATATTTTGTTTCATTGTAAAACTTTACCGTTTCTGGAGTTTTTTTTAGCGGAATCAGACGCAACAACAACATCTGGATGGACGGAACTCAAAATGACAACATTTTTGTTGGGCTTTCCTTGATATACTGTAAGTGTAAAATTGTCTTCATTTCTAAACACTTTAGTGTTGTACAATTCCTCTTTCATGGATTTTATTTCTTTAGGCACTTCTCGCCTTATCTTGTTCAGTGTTCCCACGATGGTTATTCCTTTGCTTTTTAGCTGTTTAGCTAATTTTACTGAAGTAAAATAATTATCGGTTGTAACATTGCGACCTTTTTTCAAAAACGGGTCCAATAACTTCATTACCACATGGTCAGCTAAACGGTCCTCAGCACGGCGTGTGTTATGATTTGGTAGCTGAAGAGTGCAGGTAAAAAAAGGCAATACACCAGAGCAGTTGGAAACTATGAGATTGCAGTACCCTGACTAACCACCACAACTAGAGGCAGCCGTGGAGCGTTCCCACGTTGGTCCCAGACGCCTCGTCACAGCCTGAGTAACTAACTACACCTAAAGATAGACATAGGAAAGCTATCTGCCCCGGAGCAGAACCCCAAAGACAATAGAAAGCCCCCAAACATGTAATGGCGGCCAGACAAGATGAAAAACTGACACAGAAAGAAAATAGTATGAGCAAACGCTGGGGCCCAAACTAACTAAATAGAAAAGGACAGGAAGGGTACTTACTGCAATCCCAGAAAACCCCGAAAAGCACCAACACCACTAATCTCAAAAACACCTGAGATCACACGACCTCTACCACCTAAATTAGTTCTCTGGTGTAACAAAATCAAAACAGCAGCCACTGAAAAAACTGGAAAAAGCAAAAGTACAAACATCAGTGGCTGAACTAAACTGAGAGGGCAAAAGCCCCCGGAGGGGACCCTGAAGGCCCCCACAGAAGTGCAGGACAAAAATGCAAAAATATAGCACAAAAACAAAAAGAAGAAAATGTCTTATCTGTTAGCAGGAGATGCAGACACGACACAGCAGGCTACAAGGGAAACAGGAATGAAGGATTCAGACCAGAACAATTGATCACCGGCAACCCTGATGGGAAGGTGACTCCCTTATATAAGACCAGTCAGTAACACCTGATTCCCAGTCCTCACAATCTTCACTGGACAGACCAGCACCGCTTGTAACCACCAGAGGAAGCCTCTGCTCAGAACTCATCTCAAACCCATTCACAACAGGCGTGTGTTATCTTTGCCTAGATAAGGGAAGCCATTTGCCAGATATTTGCTCTCCTTATCAACAGCTAGCCAATATTTGTGGCCATATTTATCTGGTTTGGAAGGCATGTACTGCGTGAATGGACACCTAGTTTTGCTTGGGAAAAGTTGCTCATCCACCGTTATGTATGGGCCAGGTTTGTAACACGCAATACAATTTTCAATAAACCTGTCCCACACAGTAGAAAATAGAGAAAACTTGTCCGTTTGCAGTCTCTCCGATCGAGTAGATTTCTCATCAAATCTGAGAAACCTCATAATTTCAACAAAGCGGTCCCTAGACATTGTCGCTTTGCAAAACGGTATTCCCCAGTCATTACACCAAATACTGCTAATCGAGTGACGGTTCGTGCCAGATATTCCACGAGCATAGAATATCGCAATGAATGCATCTAGCTCCTCATCAGATAGAGTAAACTGTAAATTATTGTTCCTGCATGCTTCTGCAAGCGTACAGTTCTTTATATGTGTCAATATATATGAATCAAAAATTAGCATAAGATAAGAGCCTAGAGTAAACAAGCTATTTTGTTCAGCATTACACAGTAATACAAGCAGGTAAAACACAAGGAAAATGTGAAAAGTTGACATGTAAATTGAACTACATCTATATGAACATCAGGGTAAATAAGACAGAGTGAAAAAATTATGCACAAAACTTTATAGCAACATTTAGTGACAAAAGGACCTCAAAATATAGTAGGGAGTCAAAATGACCCCCTTCAGTAGTTCTTGGTAAATTTTGAAAAAAACGCGCAAATTTTTCACCAAAATTATTTATTCTCACAAAATCTTTTTTCACATCATATTTGAGGAAAAGTCACCGAGTTTCAAGCCGGAATTCTGAAAAATGTAGTCACAGAAGAGAAATAAAAAACGAAAGGAGTCAAAATGACTCCATCAGTAGTTCTAGTGTTAAATCCTTACTATCGGAGCCAATTTTCATTTTTACACTTTAGTTTTTTTCTTCCCTTTCTTCCAAGAGCAATACATTTTTTTCGTCAACATTGTCGTATGAAAACTTGCATTTTGGCGTGATGAGTTCTTTACATGACGCGCATTTTATTATACAATATATTGCAGAAAGTGAAAGAAATTCCAAGTTGGTGAATTGGTGAAAAAAGCAAAAAAAAAAAAAAAAGATTCCTTCATTGTTTTTTGGGGGGTTTGTTTTTAAAAAGTTCATTGTGCTGTAAAAAATGATCTTGTAACATGTTCTTCAGGTCAGTATGATATTTATAAATTTGTAAAGAAAATTTTTGCTTGTTTCATCAGGTTTCAAGATTATTTAAGTGGTAAAAAAAAGAAAAATAAAACAGAAGTTTGTAAAAATAAAACATTTGCATTACAAAGACTTTTTCTGGTGTACAATAATAAATTATATTGTGGTACCGTGTTAGCCAGAAAAATCGATGTGAATACTTTTCCGTCCAATTATGACAAGAGTATTCTTAGAGTGATACCTTTATTGGCTAACCAGAAAATAATTTTCTGGTTAGCCAATAAAGGTATCACTCTAAGAATACTCTTGTCATAATTGGATGGAAAAGTATTCACATAGACTTTTTCTGATACCCGTAACTGTTTAATTGCTCTGCCGATGAAGCAGTGTGAGGGCTGATTTTTGCCCACAGCTGACATTTTTTTTGATAAACCCACATGCTGTGTCACTTGCTCAATTGGAAGGTATTGTGCATGTGTCCTATAAATATTACACATGTATGATACTTACCAATCGTTAAAGCGTCTCAGCAAGTGTGTGGGTTGTAAAGTCACCAGCACCTATGGCTTCTGATATGAAAATGAGCAGTTCGTCACCAGGTGAAACCTTTAAATAAATGTCTTCGGAGGTGATGGAATTAGTTCACTTCTGGATGTCAATGGATATGCCATTTAAATGGGTGAAGTCCTCTCAAAGCCAAGTGAATTTGATGCTCTCGTGACTTCAGCTTATGGAGCAAAGTTATAAGCCGGGGGTTAACCCATTTTGCATCACACCATGATGGAGTATTATATAGGTTTTATGCAAAGCCTAGTAGAGTATAACAA
The DNA here is from genome assembly GCA_033576555.1 of Oophaga sylvatica. Classification (NCBI taxonomy): domain Eukaryota; kingdom Metazoa; phylum Chordata; class Amphibia; order Anura; family Dendrobatidae; genus Oophaga; species Oophaga sylvatica. The sequence goes on along the minus strand of JARQOD010000002.1, from coordinate 244,636,410 downwards.
GTATTTCACTGATAGGCGATGGAACAGCAAATACACGTGGGTGTTTCACAAATGCAATTCAAAGTCAGGAGAGAAAAGTAGGAGCATTCTAATCCTGCCAACACAGAAAGTGTGATGGTTCCTTCTCATCTGTGAAAACCGAGATCTTTGTATTCTAAAGTCTGAATACCTACAATTTCTGTGACACAGATGCCACCGGTAAGAAGGAATCAAAGCACTGATTGACTGCACTGACCTAATGTGATGACACTCTACTCCAATTTGACTTTAAGGTAATTTCTCTGCTGTTCCTATCAATATCTAAGAGCGATGTCAAAGCCTATGGAATGGTGGCAGTAAGAGAAGCCAGACGCTAACCAGACAGGCCTGATTACTCTAGTGTAGGATGATAATTGGGTTTTTTCATCCTAGTGATGTGGTAACTAACCAGAGAGTGAAAAACAAAGAAAATACGGCAATCTTAAAACTGTAAATTTTCTTCTGTACAAAGATTTAAAGGGGACCAGTCAGATGATCTCTCGAAGGGGTTGTCCAGTACTAGGACGACCCCTTCTCATTCCTCATGTTTAGATCTGTTGAAATATAAAGACCCCAGCACCTGTCTTTTATTTATTGACCCCCGAATAGTACCAGGCAACATCAGATGGCATTGTGTGTTATAAAATAATTTAGCGATAGATAATATATAACTGGTGGAGAAAGGTTGAACTTGGTAGACCTGTGTCTTTTTTCAACCTACAGTGCCTACAAGTAGTATTCAACCCCCTGCAGATTTAGCTGGTTGACACATGCGGAATTAACTTGGCATTGTGACATTGGTACTGTAGATCAGCCTGGAAGTGGGAAATGCACTGCAGCAAAAATTTTTGTTTTAATTTTTTTTTTTTTTTAAACGTTAAAAGTTAATTCAGAGTGTCATTTATTATTCAACCCCTCAAACCACAAGAATTCTGTTTGGTCCCCCTATTAAGAAGTAGTTCAGGCACCAAGAATAATGAGCTTCACATGTGTGGATTAATGATCTCTTTTGCCAGCCTTTTCTGACTATTTAAGACCCTCCCCAAACTTGTGAACAGCACTCATACATGGTCAACATGGAAAGACAAAGGAGCATTCCAAGGCCATCAAAAACAAGATCGAGGAGGGTCACAAGGCTGGCAAGGGGTACAAAACCCTTTCCAAGGAGTTGGCCCTACCTGTCTCCACTGTTGGGAGCATCATCCGTAAGTGGAAGGCTTATGGAACTACTGTTAGCCTTCCATGGCCTGGACAGCCTTTGAAAGTTTCCTCCCGTGCCGAGGCCAGGCTTGTCCGAAGAGTCAAGGCTAACCCAAGGACAACAAGGAAGGAGCTCCGGGAAGATCTCATGGCAGTGGGGACATTGGTTTCAGTCAATACCATAAGTAACGTACTCCACCGCAATGGTCTCCGTTCCAGACGAGCCCGTAAGGTACCTTTACTTTCAAAGCGTAATGTCAAGGCTCGTCTACAGTTTGCTCGTGATCACTTGGAGGACTCTGAGACAGACTGGTTCAAGGTTCTATGGTCTGATGAGACCAAGATCGAGATCTTTGGTGCCAACCACACACGTGACGTTTGGAGACTGGATGGCACTGCATACGACCCCAAGAATACTATCCCTACAGTCAAGCATGGTGGTGGCAGCATCATGCTGTGGGGCTGTTTCTCAGCCAAGGGGCCTGGCCATCTGGTCCGCATCCATGGGAGGATGGATAGCACGGCCTACCTGGAGATTTTGGCCAAGAACCTCCGCTCCTCCATCAAGGATCTTAAGATGGGTCGTAATTTCATCTTCCAACAAGACAACGACCCAAAGCACACAGCCAAGAAAACCAAGGCCTGGTTCAAGAGGGAAAAAGTCAAGGTGTTGGAGTGGCCTAGTCAGTCTCCTGACCTTAACCCAATTGAAAACTTGTGGAAGGAGCTCAAGATTAAAGTCCACATGAGACACCCAAAGAACCTAGATAACTTGGAGAAGATCTGCATGGAGGAGTGGGCCAAGATAACTCCACAGACCTGTGCCGGCCTGATCAGGTCTTATAAAAGACGATTATTAGCTGTAATTGCAAACAAGGGTTATTCCACGAAATATTAAACATAGGGGTTGTATAATAATTGACCCACACTTTTATGTTTAAAATTTATTAAAATTCAACTGAGCAACATAACTTTTTGTTTTGTAAGATTTATGCTTCTGTTAATAAATCCTACTCTCGTTTGCAGTTTGAAGGCTCTAACTTATTTGCATCTTATCAAACCAGCTAAATCTGCAGGGGGTTGAATACTACTTGTAGGCACTGTATATAACATCATATAAGTAAAGTACATGCTGCCAATGAAAAAATTCTAGTAAGACAAGGTTGGACTTATCATAGATTATAACCCAAAGTTTATAAGCTTTACAACGGAGAGAAGAAATGAAGCTCCAGAAACATTTGGTGTACGTGCAGATGAAGCCAAGGCTAAACCCATCTATCTTCGTTGTTCACGTGGGTGATGATGAACTAGACTAGACGGTCAGGACTGAATAACTAGGTAAGGAGACAAGGTCCACAAACAAAAAAACAAGGTGATGCGAACAGCCCCATAGGCTAAATGAGTACATGTTCTATCCATGAAAACCACAGATAAAATGTGTATATGAAAAAAAACACATCTAAATGTGATGGTGGTTTAGGGACAATAGACTTCACGACATGTCCCCTCTCAAAAGTGGGGAAAAAACTAATGATAGCATCGAAAATCTACTTGGATTTTCTATTTTGTCAGCAACAAGTGAAAGGAGTTACAAAAACTCCATTCACATTCATGAGAGGTGAACTGCCCTTGAATCTGCACTGAAATCCATGTCAAATTTAACTTTTGTGAACAAACCCCAAAGCATCAGCCATGGGTCACTAAGAAGAATGCAAGCACTTTGTGTAGAGACAAACAAAGGAAGACTTCAGCCTCTCATTGCAATAAAAAAACAGTTTTGTTTAATATAGATTCAGTACCCTCACCCCCTATAAAGCAACAGCAGTGACCTCATAAAATAGAAAAAGTTCTCCATATAAAGCACCATGAGTCATTTGGCTTATTTGGGCAGTATCAATAGAAACTGTTATAGAACAAACGGTAATTAATTTAACACCACCATCTTTTTAGCTGGCTGCTATTTCATGTGCATGTGGATTATTCGCTTGTAATGCTACAGCACGCACATTATGTACACTCTCTGCAGCACATATATATACACACACAGCGTCCACACACAGCTCTGCTGCATCGAAACCCACACAGCTATGCTGCAACAACACACAGTTCTGCTGCTGCAACAACACACAGTTCTGCTGCTGCAACAACAACAAACAGTTTCGCTGCTGCAACAACAACACACAGTTCTGCTGCTGCAACAACACCACACAGTTCTGCTGCTGCAACAACACACAGTTCTGCTGCTGCAACAACAACACACAGTTCTGCTGCTGCAACAACAACACACAGTTCTGCTGCTGCAACAACACACAGTTCTGCTGCTGCAACACCACACAGTTCTGCTGCTGCAATACCACACAGTTCTGCTGCTGCAACACCACACAGTTCTGCTGCTGCAACAACAACACCACACAGTTCTGCTGCTGCAAAATACAGTTCTGCTGCTGCAACAACACAAAGTTCTGCTGCAACAACACAAAGTTCTGCTGCAACAACACACAGTTCTGCTGCATCAACACACGCACAGCTCTGCGCCATCAAAACATGCACAGCTCTGCGGCATCAAAACATGCACAGCTCTGCGGCATCAACACAGGCACAGCTCTGCGGCATCAATGCAGGCACAGCTCTGCGGCATCAATGCAGGCACAGCTCTGTGGCATCAACACACGCACAGCTCTGCGGCATCAACACACGCACAGCTCTGTTGCATCAAAACATTTAATAACAGGCAAGACCAAGACTCATGGTAACAATTAGTAACAGTATATTTAAGTTTCCATGTGTCTAACTGGATATAGAGGTCAATCATCAATTCAATATAGAACAAATTCACAAAAGGATGATAAGACGACCAAAGATTAGCAAATACAGATACAAAATTTATTATAAACATTAGAATATAAAATTCTGAAGGGAGTTGGTATACACACAGGTAACCATACCATTAAAAAGATGCCATCATCCAGGCATTGTACATATCAGCTGTGCACAGAATATTCACCAGAATCATCGATTAGACGGTATTTGTTACCATAGAACACAGAGAGACAAGGACATGCAACAATATATATATATATATATGTATATATATATATATGTATATATACTGTGTATATATATATATATGTATATATATATATATATACATATATATATATATATATAGGTGGGGTACATACATAAATGAATAAGCACCCTGATTATATCCCACAATTAGGCTATAATGCACTACTATTTATCTTCAGGGTTACAGGGTGCCTAATACAGTACCGTGGGCTACGGTGCCCTACTCTCTATCTCCAATGTGCACAACACACCTGATATCAAGCTGTAGTAAGTATTCCTAATCTCATAGCTGTCTGCACATAGTACTGCATAACTGTCACCGCTAGTATATAATGCACTGCCCAAATAGGGCTAGATAATTATCCAAAAATGACCGGCAGACCGCAAAGTATGTACATATCTAGATGAGCGCTCATCTAGGTATGTACATTCTTTGCGGTCTGCTGGTCATTTTTGGATAATTATCTAGCCCTATTTGGGCAGTGCATTATATACTAGCGGTGACAGTTATGCAGTACTATGTGCAGACAGCTATGAGATTAGGAATACTTACTACAGCTTGATATCAGGTGTGTTGTGCACATTGGAGATAGAGAGTAGGGCACCGTAGCCCAATGGTGGGACAGTAATTGTTGGACATACACATATATATTTGTGGCATTGTGCCACGGTACTGTATTAGGCACCCTGTAACCCAGGAGATAAATAGTAGTGCATTATAGCCTAATTGTGGGATATAATCAGGGTGCTTATTCATTTATGTATGTACCCCACATATATATATATATATATATATTAATATTGCATATCCTTGTCTCTCTGTGTTCTATGGTAACAAATACCGTCTAATCGATGATTCTGGTGAATATTCTATGCACAGCTGATATGTACAATGCCTGGATGATGGCGTCTTTTTAATGGTATGGTTACCTGTGTGTATACCAACTCCCTTCAGAATTTTGTATTCTAATGTTTATAATAAATTTTGTATCTGTATTTGCTAATCTTTGGTTGTCTTATCCTTTTGTGAGTTTGTTCTGCATCAAAACATGCACAGCTCTGCTACATGAACACACACAATCACATACAAAACTCTGCTGCATCAACGCATACATTCACAACTCTGCTGCACACTGTGTATGCAATACTATATTTTGACATTCCTTCCAGGTATGTGACTGATGACATTACCTGAAACATTCTTCAGCTAATTCAGCAGCGATGGAGCTTTGGAGATCTGCAAGTCCTAGTAGCTCCATCTCCTGTCCTGTACAGTTTGGACTCACCAGTGATGGGCTGGAGGAGAAAGAACTGTGCCACTGCATAATTCTTTCAGTGATTGGGAAGGACACTGTGTCTGCGTTCTGCTCGATCATGGGTAGCTGTCTTCGGACTATTAGATGCACACACTTTTTTAACAAACATGCTTTCATGTGAAAAATGGCATGGTATATGGGGACCAAAGAAATGTTAATACAATGGTACAATCTACATATAGCAATCATTTTGTAAACAAATATTTATAGGACCACAAACGGTATAGCCACATGAGCCAATCGTCATAGACTTTATTAATGAGCCAGTACACCTATAAGTGTGTGCGATCATGAGCAGTGTACACGTAACAAGTGTTCTGAGCACTCAATGGGGGTCTCGGGACCAAGACCTCTACTGATCTGCAGAAAAATGCCTTATCTCACGTTAGAAAAACAAAATAGGGTAGGTAACCTTTAATGTTATGACTCACCAACAAAAGTGAACACTAGTGTTGAGCGATACGATACCGCAAGTATCGGGTATCGGCCGATATTAGCTGTATCGGACTTTCGATATTGACTTTCGATATTTCCCATATATCGTATACCGGAATCGGAATTGTCACTGTCACTGTGAGTGTCCGTCGGTCGGGTCTGTCAGGAGTCAGCGGCACTTACCTGGCAGAAGATCTCCGGTGGTCACGGCCTGGACTGGTTGATGGCCGCCATCATCTTTCCCCGGCGGTCACATGCAGTTTCTCGCGATAACTGCAGTGACTGCTGGGTAATCCCGGCCGTAAAGCAGTCAGTCCGATGACGTCACCGCCGGGGAAGCAGGTAATCAGCTGTGCTGCGCCGGGATGACAGCCTCTGCCTGTCATTCCGATGTAGCAGAGCTGGATCGTCGTGGGACAGTCGTTACTATGGACTGCGTCGGACAGGTGGTATACTGTTGTTTTTTTTTTTCCTTTTTTTACAGGAGATCGATGGCGTCTCAGGAATGAGAGTATAATAAAAGAAATGAAAACTGTGTTGTCTCTTATTTCATTAAAATACTTTTTTCTTGCTGTGTCTTTTTTTTTATACATTTAAAAACTTTGGGATTAATAATGGATCGGTGTCTTATTGACACCTCTCCATTATTAACCGGGCTTATTGTCACAGTGCAATCAACGGTGACATTAACCCCTTATTACTCCACTTGCCACCGCTACAGGGCAGTGGGAAGAGCCGGGTAAAGTGCCACAATTGGCACATCTTTTGATGCGCCAAATGTGGGGCTGCTGTAGCCTGGTATTATCAGGCTGTTGAGGGCCAAAATCCATGGGCCTTGACAGTCTTTTAATACCAGGCCGCAGCAGTCTGCATTTTACTTGGCTGGTTAACAAAAATAGGGGGACCCCTACGCCGTTTTTTTTTTCGAGGGGATCCCCTATTTTTGTTAACCAGCCAAGCTAAGCAGACTGCTGTGGCCTGGTATTATCAGGCTGTCAAGGTCCATGGATATTGGCTCATTACCAGCCTGAAAAACCAGGCCTCAGCAGTCTGCTTCATCTGGCTGGTTAACACAAATAGGGTGGCCCCCACGCCTTTTTTTTTTCGAGGGGATCCCCTATTTTTGTTAACCAGCAAAGATAAGCAGACTGCTGTGGCCTGGTATTATCAGGCTGGCAAGCAGGGTCGGACTGAGGCACCGGGACACCGGATAAACCTACGGTGGGCCCCAGCTCCTGCGTGGTGGGCCCTGATTTGAAAGGATAGGTCGCGGGGCAGAGGGGGCGGTGGCCCCGGGGCCCGCGCTCTGAGGGGGCCCACCCGGAGCTACGATACAGTTACATTCTGCGGCAGAACAGGGAGAATCGCTCTCCCTGCTCTGCCGCCCGGAAGCTATGGGGCCTGAACAGGCGTTGGGGGGGGCCCGGTGCCAGCAGTGGGCCCCCCACCCGTCATCGGAGGGTCAGCTGTATCGGCATCCAGCCGATAAAGCTGACCGCATAGAGAGAGAAGGAGCGAGCGCTCCTTCTCTCCCATAATCCCCCTCTCAGCGTATGACAGCGGGCGCAATAACATCACCTACCGGCGCCCACTGTCAGACGCTGAGAGGGAGAACAGTGAGCAGCACAGGAGCCGGGAGGTGAGTATTTTTTTTTTTTTTAATGGGGGTGCAGTCGAGTCCTGGCTGGAGAAGTCTCATGTCGGTGTGGGCCAGATGGTAAAGACATGAAAAGTGAACAATTCCATTAGAAAGAACATCAGCGGTAAGTCATTATCTGTACCTGTGCTGTAATCTATATGTTCTGTAGGACTGGTATTTTTTAACACAGACCATATGGCGGTAATATCAATATTGGTCTTTTTATATATAGATTATTTTGGCGAACAGCGCGGTCATTTGCTGAGGTTCTCTGATGATGGGCCCACTCAGAAGTTTTGCCCCCACTAAACCAAAACCCTAGCTACGCCTATGGCTCTCTCTCTAGTCTTTCTTTCTCGCTCTCTGTTCTTTCCTTCTCGCTCTCTGTTCTTTTTTCTCTCTGTTCTTTCTTTCTCTCTTTTCTTTCTTTCCTCTCTTTCTTTCTCTGTTTGTTCTTTCTCTCTCGCTGCTCTTTCTTTCTTTTCCTCAGTACCAGCCACTGTGCCCTCATTACCAGTCAGTGTGATCATCAGTGCTAAATGGTTACGCTTGGGGCGAGGATATGGGTGTGATTAGCTGTGAAATGGGTTTGTTGGGGCGTGGCCTAAAATTTTCAGCGGCGCGCAACACGCGCCGCAGCCTTTAATCCTCTTTCCTGTCTTCCAAATTTGGGAGGTATGCTGTATGACCTCCCTACAACTTCTGGCCATGCTCCTGATGAGCGCGACGGATGGTCTCGTGAGGGATCTCCTCCCACACCTGGACTAAAGCATCCACCAACTCCTGGACAGTCTGTGGTGCAACGTGGCATGGCCTAAAATTTTCTGCAGCAGGCACAGCGTGCCACAGCCTTTGTCCCTCTTTCCCTTATTCAAAGGTTGGGAAGTATGATGGTGGGCCCCAAGAATATATTTTCTCTGGTGGGCCCAAGGTACTCCAGTCCGAAGCTGCTGGCAAGGTCCATGTATGTTGGCTCCTTAACAGCCTTAAATACCATGCCTCAGCAGCAGGGGCGTACATATAAATCATGGGGCCCCATAGCAAAAGTCTGAATGTTCCCCACCCCCCAAAAAAAATACCCAGAGGCATTGTAAATGTAAAGTGCCAGCACAGTGAGGGAAGTTGAGTCGCACAGAGACAGGGGTTTTGGGGGTACTCGGCACCGATCACGTCGACTTCTATGGGGGATGTCACGAGTAGCACAGCTCGGTCCGTGACCTGGGCGATCACTGGAATGTGGGATATTTCCAGGGGATGATAGAATGTTCGTGTAGTTTGTCGTGACGCCACCTGTAGTACCTGGTCAGGGTGTCCAGCGCTGCTGTGCAGGTCCTCTGGAAGGGATGGTGTAGTGCAGGTAGGTGATAAGTCTTCTACAGGTAACACGCTATCCTTCCAGGGCAGATAGATGTGAGATAGAGCAATGGTGCAGAGTGATGTAGCAGAGTGGACTATGCGACGTAGTAAGAAAGCAGGAAACACTTCAAGTTAAACGTTGCATAATAAAATTTTTAATAATAACATTACAAAAGTGCAAATAGCATTACTGCCGAAGTTCGTTGAGACTTCTTAGGACTACCCCCACCGGGGTAACTTCACAGTGTCCTTTACTTGTGCTTGTGGAGGACCCGCTCCAAACCTCCAACTGTGGTCTTGGGTGGGCTGCAAGACTTTCCTTGAGCAGACCTCACTTTTGGCCACACCAAACGGGTTTTTAGTTTCTGAGGTAGTTGAAAATAGTGCACAGTTAAGTTTTTTGTAAAACCAAGATGGAGCACCGAAGTGCCATCTATTTACAGAAAAGTTTGTGAGCCAGTACAGTTCATGGCTTCAAAGTTCAACATTTTGATTACATTGAAACACCATTACCCAACCTGGGTATATAAAGGCAACAATAAACTTGTTCTTCTGAACATTCACCCGTCCGGGTACATCAAACCATTACCCAACCTGGGTATATTAAGGCAACAATAAACTTCTTTTTATGAACATTCACCCGTCCGGGTACATCAATAATTTAACGATTTACATACAGAGACCCTGTCCGGGTTATTTAGACTTCTTTGGCTGGCCTCTTACAGGTACCACCTGGTACTCTTCTGGAGCTTGCCAAACATCCGTGACAGGAGGGTCCACCCAGACCTGATGACGTCGTGTGGCCTGTACAGTTACGTCGTGACCCGCTATCTGGGTCTGTGTGGCCACCTCTTTCGTCTCCCTCCGGGTCTGGACCCCTATGTCCCGGACTGAACGAACCCCAGGGGGCCTAACAGGCACCGGGTACGGGCCAGCTATCATTATCATGTCCATAGCTGGGGCTGCTGAGGAGACCACTGAGGGAGGCTGGGGAGATTTACGGCGTGGGGTGGGCACTTGTGCAGAGGCCTGGTTGGGGGAGGCTGAAGGCTCGGAGGGTCTGTCAGTTTCCTGACACTCTGGGGAGTAGGGGTCGCACCTGGTAACATTTAGGGCGTACCATCCATTGTAACCCCAGTGTCGGGTGTAAGTCACCAAGTCTCCTGCCAACAGGTCCCTCCCCGGGTGTCCTTCTGGGAGGTGAGCCTCCACGTCCCGCCGGGTTACAAAGACTTCTAAATAAAGTCCAGGCTCCTGGATGAAGCCCCAACCACCTTTTAACTTAAAGTTCCGTACTGCACCCTTACGCCGCGGCTCCCTCAGCGTACTTTTATCCTTTCTCATACGTGCCTTCTCTGCCAGGTCCTTCTTCAGGTGACGTTGCCGAAGCTTTTAAGATTCTCGCTGCTCCCTTTGTCGCTCTGCTTCCCGCTCCCGACGTCTCCACTCTTCCTCCTGACGCCGGTTGTAATTCTCCTCCACCAGCAGCTCCATGTCTCCACCATCAAATGAAAGCTTACGATGTCCGGTTTGCGGCAGCTCTCCTGGCGCCCGCCAGTCCTGGCGGCGCTCACCTGTGGCGGAAGCAGCCGGCTCTGGAACAGATGACGGTCGGGGCTCCGGTACAGGCAGGTAGAGCTCTGGTGCCTGCGCGGCCTCCTCCATGAGGAGGGGTGTCGCTTCTTCTGCCTCAGCGACGGGGCAGACAGCGGGATCTGGGGTGCTGGTGCGGCGTTTTCTGCAGGAACGGGTGCCTCCACTGTGATACTGGCAACCGGTTCAGATTGCAAGGGCTGGGATGCCCGCACGGCCTCCTCTACTTAACGGGTGCCTCCACTGAGATACTGTCAACCGGTTCAGATTGCAAGGGCTGGGATGCCCGCACGGCCTCCTCTACTGGAACGGGTGCCTCACCTTCCGGTACAGACACTTCAGGGGGTAAGAGGGATTGGCGCCGCTCCAAGTGTAGTTTTAGGGCCCGCCAGCTCGCTTCCATCCTGGCGACCTCCTCCCGGTGCCGGGCCAGGTCTCTCAGGGTATCCTCCGCTTCTTCCAGCGTAGGAGGGTTTCCAGGCCGGGTGCCAAACGGTGGCTCCGTGGCGATCGGGTCGCTTCCGTGGGGGGAGAGCTCTGACTCCTCCATCCCTTCCCACTTCTGCTCACGTCCGTTCGCCATCTCTGCCAAGTCACATGTGTCATTAGCATCAGGAGAGGCGCCATCTTTTGTAGGGAGGCGGGACCTTCGGGTTCGTTTCCGCCCACTGAGGAGGATGAGGAGGCGGAACTCCAGAGCTGTGGGGCACGATCTTACATTGCAGTAACATTTAGAGTGGGCAGACATCGTTTTCGCGCCACGGAGTGAGTGTACGCCCACGAGAGCACGCCCTTATTCTTCACCTGTGCCTCGTGGCGCAGATATGACGGAAAAATGGCAAATACAGTCTATGATGATTTTTGCAATTCTCAAGCAAAAAAACAGTTCAATTAAGGCACACAGGACTCGCTTATAGCGAGCTTCTGAATCCTGTTCGTGACGCCAAAGTTGAGTCGCACAGAGCCACAGGTTTTGGGGGTACTTGGCACCAAGCCCGTCGACTTCTATGGGGGATGTGACGGGTAGCACAGCTATGTCCGTGCCCTGGTCGCTCACTGGAATGTGGGATATTTCCAGGGGATGATAGAATGTTTGTGTAGTTTGTCGTGACTCCACCTGTAGTACCTGGTCAGGGTGACCAGCGCTGCTGTGCAGGTCCTCTGGCAGGGATGGTGTAGTGCAGGTAGGTGATAAGTCTTCTACAGGTAACACGCTATCCTTCCAGGGCAGATAGATGTGAGATAGAGCAATGGTGCAGAGTGATGTAGCAGAGTGGAGTATGCGACGTAGTAAGAAAGCAGGAAAGGAAACAATTCTTACTACAAAGACATGCAGCATAAGGCTGCCTCAACCCCTCCCATCCAACTAGCTACACCCTGTTCTAACCAGCCTGAGCTAGACCATCCCATTGGGTCCGCCTACACTCAGCTGGCATAGTTACTGTTGAATGCAGTGGTTGGAGTCAATGGGGTGTTTCCTCCTTACCTGAGAGTAAGTTGTCACACCGCTGGGTGCGATGCAACATCTCTGTGGCGACTGGACCCTCGGGTGCTTCTGTCTTTTCACAAATGCCGGCTTTACCCGGCAATTGAATCAGAGGCTATTTTACTATGTAGAAGTGAATAAACTATAAATATATGTATATATATATGTCACAATGACATGTATATATATATATATATATATATAATATATATATATATGTATTCTATGTGTGTATATTTTGTGTTTACAAGGAAAGAAAGTGTTTTTTTAGTTGCGATATTTTGTTCCCATAGACTTACATGGGACTTCCGGTATCGGAATCGGATATTGACGATATTTAGTGATATCGGCGATACCATTCCGATCCGATATTTTTGGATATCGGAAAGTATCGCTCAACTCTAGTGAGCACCCAACATAACAGTTTAGCTTCCTCTGTGCATTTGCAATATACTTTTTAATTAAGCTTCCATAAAATGCAATAAGGTAATGCTGCAACATGCCTAACCTCTAGTGAATTCTATGTGGATCACCAGTAAGTATGTGGTTATTGCTTATAATTGAGGAGTTCTTATTCACAGCACTAGCTAAGCAACATCATAAGGCATGAATATGGCTGTAGCTAACGGCAAACACTTGGGCCTTCATCAGCAACAACTCTAATATCATTTTATCTGAGAAATGACATTAGGTGCTGCTCATTCTCCACTTGCAGAGATATCAGCCATGCTTTCTACATACAGGTTCTGCATATTTTGGTCTAAATCTAACATTAAATGAAGTTTTGTTTGTTTGCAGAGGTTAAAAAATGATTTACAAAATATACAAGGGGTACCCTCATTTCTAACGCAGTGATTTTAATAGATTAACTCCTGGAACTAAAACCAGATCCATGACAGATGTATGGAGACTTTTGCAATTTTCAAAAAGTTTACTAATATTTTGATTTAGAATTCTCATGGTTCATACAGTTTTAGTGCAACTTTGGCAGTGGATTATGCTGTTTATACTGGGTACCTTTCTATAGAGGGAAAAAATATAGTGGACTTGACACTATTGAGGAAGATTTTCATCTGATATCTGTGGCAACGGTTTAGAAAATGTGAATCATTAGTCATGGACTTTGGGTTGCTGTAAGTTTTTAATGTGTGACTTTGATCACAAGCTAACTCTAAGGACACAATTCACGAAGGTACTTTCACCAGACTTCTGGCATAAAAAAAACCTTCAAATGTTACAAAATCTTTGACTTTTTACGCTAGCTTTCATAAAATGGATGGAGCTGGGGATGGGGCATGGTGAACCCTGCCCATCTAATTAATCAAAATTTAAGACAGTTAAGTGGAGTAAATTTAGCCAGAAATGAAAGGATAGGTTAGGAGTAAGACTTCTGGTGAAGGCACATGCCAGTTGAAACGTGGACCTAATTCATTAAAGGGGTGGTCCGAATCCAACTAATTTGCATCCTAAATCCCTATCTATTTAAATGTCATATTCTAAACTATGTTCTAATATACTGACGCGCACCACACTGAGGTGGTACCAGGGCTATGGGGTACTCGGAGCCGAGCCCATTGATTTCTATGGGAGATGTCACTGGCAGCGGGACTCGGTCCGTGGCCCTGGCGGTCATGCAATGGGGGATATTTACAGGGGATTATAAGGATAGGTAGTTCGTGACGCCACCTGTGGTATCTGATCAATTGGACCAGCGCTGCTATAAGGATCTTCGCAGGGGATGTTATGGGGGCAGCTGGGTGGTAAGTCTCCCACAGGTGAGACGGGTCCCTGGAAGTCTATGGTGATGATGCGGGGTGTAGTAAAGAATTCAGTCACACACAATGAAGCTTCTCTCCATACCTTTACTTGCAGATGTTTCAGGCAGGTCCCGGGAAGCTGGTCGGGGTGGAGAATGCACATTCGGGAAACCGCTGAGCAGGTTAGAGACCTCCTTTACTTCATATGTATGTGAGTCCAAACTTGCATGAAGCGAAGTTAACTCTGCAATCTCCAGCTTTTCTCAATAGCTGCCAAGCCCGGCTGACATTGTGGTGGAGCCTTCTATGTCTCTGATTATCAGATGTTGAGAGAACTAAGTCCTTACTTTTGCAGGGCCCTGCTCAAAGTCCTTGTTCCCCCTGACTCCGTTTACGTATCAGCGCTCAGGGCTACCTTCTGCGACTTGTAGTCCAGAAAGCCTCCGGTTATCTTGTTACTAGGCGTGAAGCGCTAGCAACGCTTCGGACCCCGGTGTCCGGTGAATTAGTGCAGGTAATCTGGTACCTGAAGCACTTCTCTGTCCTTCTCCACTGCGCCCTTCGCCCTGCTCTCGCTCTTAACATAAGCACTTGTAGCTTTTGATGGAAATGTCAGCTTTCTCCAGAGCTCACTGAGCAGCTCTCAGTATCCTCCAAGTCCAGACTGGACTGACACTGAACTGCACTGTCTTTAGACAGGAAACAGACCGAACGAACTCCTCTGTCCGAAGACAGGAAACAGACTCAACACTGATTGCTAAGTGTCACTTCCTCTTATACCCCTAATGGGTGTGTCTGAAAGTGTGAGTGACGTGAATGGATATCAAGCTTTTGCGGTTACCTTCCTGTGCATTTTTCTGGATTATGTGTGCCTGACATAGCTGGGCCACACATCCCCCCTTGGTTAAACACAGCACTCCCGGGCTGTAAAAGAGAAAAAGAAAACATTTTTGTTTTGCAGATAACAACAACATTTTAACTCTTCCCATCCGGGAGGTAAGACTTCTTGAACGTTACAATTTGTACATTAGAAAAATACAAAAGTATCAAAACATTCTCATAATACAAGACAAATTCTTGTGGAGGACCCGCACCAAACCTCCCACGTGGGTCCTGGGTGGGCTGCAGGACTTCTGACTGCAGACCTCACTCTAGGCCACACCATACGGGTTTTTCTTCAGAGGTAGATAGTAATGGTTTCGTGTAAAACCAAGATGTAGCACCGTAGTGCGAACTATTTACATTGAAAGGTTTTAGGCTGGCACAGTCCACAGCCATGCAGTCCATGCATGAGAAAAGACACATTTAAAGACATATAAATAGAAATCACATTAATACTTTAACTTCTATTAAAGTGCAAAAATCTTCTTTGTAAAACTTTATACAATTTTAGTTGCAGTAAACCCTGTTTGGGTCTGGCTAACTAATTTACTAGGACTACTCTTGATAACGAATAGGTAATCTTCCTTTAGTGATACGTTCTGACCTACGTGGGGTAGCATCAGGTATAGTAGTCTCTAGCCTATCTGTTCTGCGTAACGGCAAACTATAGATACGACTCCACCTCTCTAGGGACCTGGCAAGCATGCTAGCGACTGGGCGATGCGGTACTGCTTCACCAGGGGTTTCCACTTCTTGTGGTGCTGCTTCTTGTGGCTCCGCTGCTTGGGATCCCAATAGTTGAGGGTCTGCCGGAATAGGTCCTTCTGGAAGTGGCTCAACTGGCACAATTGGTATGACTGGATGTAGAGACTCCTCTTGCGGTTGATAAAACTGCAGCACCGGAATGATTACAGCGTCCCCCATTCTGGGCCAATCCGCAGGTAAATCTCCCAAATCCGTATGTATGACCGCTTCATCATTTTCTTTCTGAAGGACAACAGGTTCTTCCTCACGAAGCTTTAATGGGCTAGGACACAACTTTAGATGATCTCTAGACACAGTTGCAGTCGTTTTTCCTCCATCCTTGCTGATGGTACAGGTCTTTCTGTTATCAAAATTGGAATTTTGCACGACATATGGCTCCTGTTCCCACTGATCATCCAATTTGTGTATTCTTCTTTTTCTTTTTAGCACAATTTCTCCAGGCATCAAAGGCTTAGCGGGAGCATTGTTATTATAGTTCTTCTCTTGTTTTTCTCTTACTTTATTGAGACTGTCTTCCACGCAGGCTTGTACTCTTCGGTACTGTTCCTGTCGGTTTGTGTCCCAATCTTCAGCACTGTCATCAGCCTCTGGTTCTACCACTCCCAGCTCCAAATCCATTGGCAGCCTTCCCGGTCTTGCTCTCATAAGGTAGGCTGGAGTGCAGTTGGTGGAACTTACTGGTATGTGGTTGTACAAGTCGACCAGGTTGGGTAACAAGTCTGGCCACCGATTTCTTTCTTCCAGTGGTACAGATTTCAGTAAGTCGATGACAATGTGATTCATCTTTTCACAAAGGCCATTGGTCTGAGGGTGGTACGGTGTTGTTCTGATCTTCTTACATCCATACAATTGACAGAATTCCTTAAACAGTTCAGCTTCGAATGCAGGACCTCGATCAGTCAGCACCTGCTCCGGATATCCGTGTGGTCTGCAGAAACTTGCTTGGAAGGTTCTTGCTGCTGTCTCTGCTGTCATATCTTTGACAGGGGCGACCACCAGAAACCTGGAATAGTGATCCACCATGGTCAGGGCATATGAGTATCCTGACCTGCTTGGGGACAACTTGACGTGATCCAATGCCACGATCTCCAGGGGACGAGTCGTCCGGATAGGCTGCAAGGGTGCCTTCTGACTACAGTAGTCTTTTCGCCTGAGGCCACAGGGTCCACAGTTCCGGCACCACTTCTCGATGGAGCTGCGCATCCCTACCCAGTAGAACCGACACCTCAACAGGGTCTCCAGCTTTTTCCAGCCAAAGTGTCCCGCTTGATCGTGGTACGCTTCTAACACCATTTGGATGTCTGCTCTGGGGACCACTATCTGCCAAACCATCTCATGGGTCCTTGGGTCGACGTATCTCCTGCACAACTTCTCACGGTAGATGAACAACCGGCTTCTCTCATTCCACAGGAGCTTTGCTGGTATGGGTGCGTCTTTCTCCAAGGAGGAACCTTCCTGTCTTATCAGCTCCTTGACACGGCTGACCACTGGATCGCTGTCCTGAGTTTCCTTCCAGCTGTGATGAGGTAAAGGGTTCAACATCTCACCACACCGCTTTCTGTAGACTCGTTGCTCTTGGACCATCCCATTTCGGTGGAACGCAGGTAGCTCGATTTCTTCCAGATCATCTGACTCTTCCTCCGTGTCGGATTCGTGCGGCATTCTGGACAAGGCGTCCGCGTTAGCATTTTTACGGCCCGCTCTGTACTTGATGGTAAACTGATAGTTTGACAGCCGAGCCATCCAACGTTGCTCCATGGCTCCCAGCTTGGCTGTTTCAAGGTGCGTCAAAGGGTTGTTGTCTGTGTACGCAGTGAACTTGTTGGAGGCAAGGTAATGTTTAAATCTTTCGGTAATGGCCCAGACCAGCGCTAGGAACTCCAGTTTGAAGCTGCTATAGTTTTCCGGGTTCCTCTCAGTTGACCTGAGCTTTCTACTGGCATATGCGATGACTTTTTCTTGGCCATTCTGCTTCTGACTGAGGACCGCTCCTAATCCTTCGTTACTAGCATCGGTGTACAGCAGGAACGGTTGGCTGTAATCAGGGTAGGCTAAGATTTCATCGCCTGTCAGGATCTCTTTCATCTCTTTGAATGCCTCAGCTTGTTCTTTACCCCAATTGAATGGAGGGTTTCTACTCTTGAGAGGTTGTCCGACCAGGAGGTCCTGTAAAGGCGCCGCTTTCTTGGTGTAATATTTTACAAACCTCCTGTAGTAACCTGTTAGTCCCAGGAACTGACGCACCTCCTTTAGATTCTTCGGCTCCGGCCATTTCTGGATGGCTGTGACCTTCTCGGGGTCCGGGGCTATTCCTTCGGAACTGACAATATGTCCCAAGTACTGTACCTTCCGTTTGAGCAGATGGCACTTTGAGGGCTTCAGTTTCATCCCATACTTGGACAGTGACTCGAATACCTCTGCCAGGTGCTTCAGATGATCTTCATATGTCTTGGAGTACACAATCACGTCGTCCAGGTACAGCAACACGGTTTCAAAGTTGAGATGTCCCAGACAGCTCTCCATCACTCTCTGGAATGTTCCTGGGGCACTGCTGAGGCCAAACGGCATTCTGTCAAACTCGCAGAGTCCCATTGGGGTGGTGAAAGCAGTTTTCTCCCGATCCTCCTCAGCCACAGCTACTTGCCAGTACCCACTAGTAAGGTCGAGGGTAGAAAAGTAGTTAGCCGTTTTCAGAGCAGCTAAGGATTCCTCTATGCGTGGTAATGGGTATGCATCTTTATGTGTTATGCGATTTACTTGTCTGTAATCTACACACATTCTCATGCTACCATCCTTTTTCTTAACTAGAACTAGAGGTGCTGCCCAGGGACTACAACTATCCCTTATCACCCCGGCTTCCTTCATGTCACGCAACATTTCCTTAGCTTTCTGATAGTGGGCTGGAGGTATAGGCCTGTATCGCTCTTTGATGGGAGGATGACTGCCTGTAGGGATATGATGCTGTACTCCCTTAATTGTCCCAAAGTCAAGTGGGTGTTTGCTAAATACTTGTGCGTACTCTTGTACCACCCGTAGTACCCCCTGTTTCTGGTGGACGGAAGTGGTGTCTGTCCCTATATGAAGCTGCTGACACCAATCCGCTACCGGGTTGCCGGATCATTATTCTCCGCTGGTTGGCGGGAGGCTAAGGACTCGGTTGTGAGGATAGAATTGTTATCTACGGCATGTAATTTAGCAACTGTGGCATAACGTGATAAATTTACTTCATCATCTCCCCAGTTGAGAAGTCGTACTGGTACTCTCCCATTTATTACTTCCACTACCCCTCTAGCAGTTAAGAGTGTAGGTCTGTGCTCTGAACGATGGGGCTCTACTACTGCTTGGTAGTTCTGTCCCCTCAGACCTATGGCTGCTCTACACCATATTAACATTTCACTCATTGGGGGTATTACAATGGGATTCGGGTCCGTGACCCGTACATTACCGATTTCACCATCTGTAAGCTTCGCTTGCTGCTGGCACATCAGGGCCCGGATCTCCCTCTGGATCACTCCCTTCTGCTTTGGCTTGGCAACTTCAGCGAGCTGTTGGAGCAAAAACACAACTTCTCCCAGACAGTTACTGATAATGTTAGTACCTAATATCACATTTAAGCCATTTTCCTCATTTACAGTCCTGACTACTAGAAGTCCCTGATCCTTCAGCTCCACTCTGCCCACTTTTACGTCCACATTTTTGGCTCCGAGTACTTCAACAGGGAGACCATTGGTGGCGTACACTGTAAAGTCAGGGCTCGGGGGCTGGAGACTGTCCTTTGACCAAAATTTATTATAAAGGACATCAGGTATTATGGTCACCTGGGATCCAGTGTCCAGCAGTGCAGGAATTGCAATCCCGTCCAGAATGATGGACAGGTAGGGTCGTCCACCCACGAACCTGCGGTTCCAGTCTAAGGGGCCTGATGAGTCTACTCCTGGGTGTTGGCCCTCTGACCCAGGATCGGCTCGTTTAAAGGACATTGCTGAGCCATATGACCTTTTTGGTTGCAGCGGTAGCAGATGATCTCTCGGCGAGGATGGTGTTGATCAGGAGTCGCTCCTGGGGGTGGCGTGGTCCTCTTCTGGTGAGGCGACGTCCTCCATTTCCTCCGGTTCATCCAAGGGACATCCTCCGGACTGTCGGCTAGTAGGATCTTTCCTCCTTCTTCTTTCCGCAGTTGCAGGGCATTCATTACAGTGGCCAGGTTCCTAGTCAGCTGGCGCACTTCTGAGCGCAGACATTCCAACTCACTAGGGGGCGCCACCTGCGTTGTAGCTTCTGCCACCTGCGGGGAAAAGGTGGGTACTGCCGGCATTAGAGTGGCTTCACCCGGGTGATACTGATTTGCCACCTCTGGCTTTTCCAAGGGTCGCAGTCCTTTTATTGCCATGTCCTTTAGGGCATCAAAAGTGGCATCTGGATGATCCAAGGACCACCAGTTTACAGTCGTGCCTTCCGCTGGAGACCTCAGTCCCCGTACAAATTGTTCTTTCAACATTTTGCTTTCGTCAATGGCACTTGCAGGGTTAGCCTGTTTGAGAGCTCGCAGGGCCCCCTGTAGTCGGCAGGCGTAGTCCCTAATGCTGTCACCTGGTCTCTGGGAGCACTGATAAAATGCCATCCGGAGATCCGTTTCTGTGCGGTCCTCAAAGATGGCCTGTAGCTTTAAGAGAATCGCAGGTACCGACTCCTGGTCTGCAGTGGTCCAAGTCTCTACTTCTCTCTCAGCCGCACTAGCTAACTGTCCTATTACCACAGCAGCTTTTTGCTTTTCAGTCATTGAGTACATGTCTAGGATGCTACATATTTTCCGTTTAAACCCTGGCAGGGTGTCTGGCTCGCCGCTGTACTGAGGGAGCCACTTCGCTACTGGCATGTATGGGAGCGTTAGGGGCATGAGCGGGACCACCGGACCAGGTGAGGGGCCCGCACCTCCATCCTGCACTAAAATGCCAAGCGGTGGGCTATTGGGGCCTCCGGCGGGGGCCGCTCCGTCTGCCGGTTGCTGCGACATGTTGGGGGCCCCCTGTTTAGTCGGAGCCTACCTCTTTCAAAGGCTGCAGTGTCGCAGGCACAGCGGTGGGGACAGGACCTTTGTCGCTGGAGCTGTGATGTCAGAGCGTTCACTTCCGCTCTCACAGGACCTGCCGCAGCGTCAGAGTTGGGGGCGGGACTAGGGAACAGCGCGCTCTTTCAGGTACGCCCACAAATGCACGCCCACCTTCTTCTCCAGCGCCTCAGGGCGCGAATATAGTGGTAAAAATGGCGGTATTTGGCGCCAAAAGTGACATACAGCAAACAGTCTTTTTCACCAAACAGTTCAATAGACACACAGGACTCACAATTGCAAGCTTCGTATCCTGTTCGTGACGCCAGAGATGACGCGCACCACACTGAGGTGGTACCAGGGCTATGGGGTACTCGGAGCCGAGCCCATTGATTTCTATGGGAGATGTCACTGGCAGCGGGACTCGGTCCGTGGCCCTGGCGGTCATGCAATGGGGATATTTACAGGGGATTATAAGGATAGGTAGTTCGTGACGCCACCTGTGGTATCTGATCAATTGGACCAGCGCTGCTATAAGGATCTTCGCAGGGGATGTTATGGGGGCAGCTGGGTGGTAAGTCTCCCACAGGTGAGACGGGTCCCTGGAAGTCTATGGTGATGATGCGGGGTGTAGTAAAGAATTCAGTCACACACAATGAAGCTTCTCTCCATACTTTTACTTGCAGATGTTTCAGGCAGGTCCCGGGAAGCTGGTCGGGGTGGAGAATGCACATTCGGGAAACCGCTGAGCAGGTTAGAGGCCTCCTTTACTTCATATGTATGTGAGTCCAAACTTGCATGAAGCGAAGTTAACTCTGCAATCTCCAGCTTTTCTCAATAGCTGCCAAGCCCGGCTGACATTGTGGTGGAGCCTTCTATGTCTCTGATTATCAGATGTTGAGAGAACTAAGTCCTTACTTTTGCAGGGCCCTGCTCAAAGTCCTTGTTCCCCCTGACTCCGTTTACGTATCAGCGCTCAGGGCTACCTTCTGCGACTTGTAGTCCAGAAAGCCTCCGGTTATCTTGTTACTAGGCGTGAAGCGCTAGCAACGCTTCGGACCCCGGTGTCCGGTGAATTAGTGCAGGTAATCTGGTACCTGAAGCACTTCTCTGTCCTTCTCCACTGCGCCCTTCGCCCTGCTCTCGCTCTTAACATAAGCACTTGTAGCTTTTGATGGAAATGTCAGCTTTCTCCAGAGCTCACTGAGCAGCTCTCAGTATCCTCCAAGTCCAGACTGGACTGACACTGAACTGCACTGTCTTTAGACAGGAAACAGACCGAACGAACTCCTCTGTCCGAAGACAGGAAACAGACTCAACACTGATTGCTAAGTGTCACTTCCTCTTATACCCCTAATGGGTGTGTCTGAAAGTGTGAGTGACGTGAATGGATATCAAGCTTTTGCGGTTACCTTCCTGTGCATTTTCCTGGATTATGTGTGCCTGACATAGCTGGGCCACACAATACTTTAATTAAAACTTCTCTAACTATACTATTGGCTTTTCTTTTTTTTCTCCTACTTCCTTTTTGATGACTTTTCATTTGAGAATTCCAGTGCATCCTAGGATGCTGAAATAAAGAGTAATCAGGTGGCATAGGTTCTAATCACTACAGCAGCCTCTGCTCTGCCCTGAAAAAATCGTTTTAGGGGCTGAGCTGATCCCTGCGTGATGTGCACAATGATAGTGCGCTCTGTTGCCAGCTCAAATCAACACTAACGAGTCGGCAGCAGAGCGCAGCATTGTTAGAATAACCGGCATGCAGAGACCAGTGCCGCCCCCGCGAGGGACGTCCCTAGGCTATGCAAGCCAAGGATTTTAACAATGCACACTGACAGAAAGCTCTCCTCCAGTCTTGTTACTGCTGATCTGAGCTGATCAGAGACCGCATTGTCATTGAACAGTATAGGGCACTAATGACTAAAGACTGTGTCTGAAATGCATCTGCTTTTTTCTATGGTAGTGGAAGGATTTTTTCTACATGGATTTTAATATTTGGCAATAAAAGTGCATTTTATGGGATCCTCTTGCTGTAAGTTCACTTTCTTCTGGATTTTGTAGCACTTCAAGTCTCCGTGGAATTGGTATCCTTGTCCTGCAGGTGAGCAGGCCTTCCCTTTCTATTCAGTCTCCAACTCCTATAAACACTTATGCAGCAGTTAAAGGCCCCCATTAGAATAATGTCAGAGGACCTCGCCAATATAACAGTCTAATGTATGCTTGCCCCCCCCCCCCGATTCTCCCACAACAGATGATGTCCGATTTCAGACAGCTGATCCTTTTGTTCTCTTACAGATAAGTTGCCACCAGAGAAGACTAGCAGCGGCTCTCTTTATAGAAAGCAGGAGGGCTCGACAAAGCGAGTGCCCCCATGTAGGGGAGAGTCAGGTGAGATAGGGGATTATTCACTCTCTCATTTTGTTTAGCAGTTTGTCCACTATAATCATCCAGATCTGAATCCGAACATCTGATCAGCATGTGATACACTGAGAACATACACAGCTGCCAACCTAAGAAGACAGAGGGAGCAGCAGCCTGAGCCAATGATGCATCAGGAGCTGTGTCTTAGACTTTAGGAGGCTCCCTGTAGCAGTGTAACGAGGCTACAGTCACTGACCATAGGTCTGCCATAATGGAGCGGAGCTAAAAAGCAAGATCTGAGGAAAATGTAGAGCAGGTAATCATGCCCTGTAGCTACTAACTTACATATTATTTTGAGCTCTAGACTGAATGATTGCTTTAAATAACACATACCCCCTGGGGGGGAGCATAGTTTTAATACTAGTAACACCTTCCAATTTATACCTGTGACGGTAAAACAAATGGTTTGTACTTTTACTACTGTAAAAAAAATGTCTAGAAGATAGCAGTCACGAATTGCCACAATCCATAAAAAAATAGTGAAAAGATACATACAAAGAGTACACAATAGCTATTTTTTTACTAATGTTTTTCCTTTAGAGATGCTGCAAAAACGATTCAGAAAAGATAAAGCAAAACTTTATACCGTACTTCACTTCGAACAGAGAAGTTGCAAGGGAACAATTACTTTGCAGAGAATGCTTGAATAATAGAGATGAATTTAGACAAACCTTCTTTTCCAGGTCAGATTGATGCTATAACCAATGACAGATACACTTTGAAAACCCCGATGACCTTTTTCTGCAGTATCTTCTCTCATGACTCTTTAAAGATTACTCATAGTCTAAGTATTAAGTGTTTATTAAGGTTCTAAAGCTTAACCCCTTCGAGACGCAGCTTTTTGGGCCTTTCGAACACAGGGATTTTTTTTTCATAACTGCATTCCGAGAGCCATAAGTTTTACAATTTTTCCATTGTGGTACCTGTACGGAGGCTTGTTTTTGAAGGGCAAGTAGTATTTTATAATGGCAGCGGAAATAACATATTGAAAAACAAACACTTTTGCTATTTGGTTTTTGGAGTGGAATGGAAAAAATATAAGGTCCACAATGTTTTAAAGGGAGACTGCCAACAGTTTTGTAGAAGCTAAAAATATCAACTTACTCAGTGTCTGCGCTCCATTCTCTAAATCCTTATATAACTACCTGACTCCCACTGTATAGCCCTGAAAAACCTTTTTTTGTTTCTCCCACGCTGTATGCTAATCGGGTCGGTCTGGTCTGATGGGCGTGGCTTCAGTCCTCTCCACCCCTCCCCCCTGCGGCTGCTTGCCGTCCTTGACGTGGATGACTCCTCCTGCGTCATCCTCATCGCCGTGCGATATCTCGCGCCTCCGCACACAAATCGTGTCTCATGCTTTCGGCTTTGGGGGGCGGAGGAGGAATTTACAGCCACCGAGCTCACTAACTGAATACAGCGGTGAGCTGTCATGTCGTCACCACTGCAGCCAAAATATTGAGCAGCAGAGGATAGCCAGCGATGGACATGGGAAAGAGAAGTACCTGCTCTTTTTGTTATTTTGGGTATATTACATTCCTTTTTCAGTACACTTTGGAAAACCTCTTTAAAGGAAACCACAAGTTACAAGCATGTGAAATAATGCAGATGATTATGGAAAAAATAATTTAAAAAGGCAGCAACTATTTTTATTGGATTTGTAGAAATAAACAGTCTGACTTAATGTCACTGAGTGCTTTTCAAGCAATAACTAGAGGTAAGTTTCATAACATACAAATGTAATAAAGTAGTTTTCCAAGCCAACGTCTCAGTAGGATACATGCGGTGTCTAAATATAGTATGAGACACTACGGCTACCTCCTCAGATATACTGGTAGTCTTCATATGTTATAGGAAAAATTCTAACAACTGGAAGACAAGTTAATTTACAGAATTCAGTTAATAGAGCTGTTGTGTGTGATGAGACCCTGCAGAGCGTCAGTGTCATAAGTGGTCTTACACAGGTAACCAAGTCAGAAATGGATGCCATGTTTGATCAGGTCTTGAGTAACTTGTGACCGCTAGTTATTGGGCCAAAATCTGTTGTGGTTCCTATAGCATCCTGTCCAAAACAAGAATAGGTATTTGGTATATAGGTATTTTTTAATAGGTATACGTAATTGGTAGTAGGAATGTTCATCATCACTAGATCTGAGCGATTATCTTTGGTTCCCCGCTTATTCGGCAAGCTATAGCGCTTGCTGAATAAGCTACAGCGGGAACCCGGCTTCCTGGATCGTGCCGGCTGAACGGTGCCGCAGCTGCATGTGTCGCGGCTGTGTCACAGTAACACCACATGCATTGAGAGCCCAACACACAGGCTCTCCATGCATGTGCTGTGACAGTGACACAGCCGCGACACATGCAGCGATGATCAGCTGTTCAGCTGCCGCAATCCAGGAAGCCGGGTTCCTGCTGTAGCTTATTTGGCAAGCACTATAGCTTGC
Organism: Oophaga sylvatica; assembly: GCA_033576555.1. Lineage (NCBI taxonomy): Eukaryota > Metazoa > Chordata > Amphibia > Anura > Dendrobatidae > Oophaga > Oophaga sylvatica. The sequence continues at coordinate 244,610,982 of JARQOD010000002.1, read as the reverse complement.
CGAATAAGTGGGGAACCGAAGATATTCGATCAACTCTAATCATCACCATAAACAGCAATAGTCCTTTCAAAGATTTCATTAGGCTTCTTTTCTTACATCGTAAGGATTTTAATCATGGAACGAGGCTCTAAATCCCTCACTTTCTTTGTACAGCTGCACTGTACTGTATTTACCATCCTGTCACTCCCAGTGCTTTTATCAGACTGAACTTATACTCTACCTGTAGCAAGTTGCTAGGAAAACAAGTGCTTATAGATAACACAACAAAATTAAATAGGGACATTCACTACAAAAAGTCAGAAGGATTTCAGGAAGCTGCAGTTCTAATAAAATAGAAATAATGCACACTATAGGTGATCTTATTAGCAGCACCTAAACCAACCTGGACACCAGAACACAAGTGTCTTTGTAATTAATGATGCACAAGGACAAACTTAATTCTTAAGTAAAGAATGATTCTCCCAGGGCCAACAATTACAGCGGATATGTGTCAGCAGCAATTACTATAGGTTTTCTAGATATTATAGGCAGGAATTCAGGGAGAAGCATCTCAGGTGTCTAATCCATCTCACTGCAAAATACATTTCGTGTTCCTTTTTACAGAACAGTTTTCCAACCAATATAGGATTGTAAAGAAAGTGTCTGTAATCTGATAATAGTGTTAGGAATCATGCTATCGCACTAGCAGTTAAAGCGCTCATCTTCTGAGGCTCCATCTTTCAAATGACTATGATTGCGACTGAAGTCGTTTTCTACAGAGTTATCTGAGCCGATCCAAGCAGTCGTCAAGAAGGAGCCCCAGCCAGCAGCCCTTCTATTCTTGACAAAACTGTATTAGGACCTTCATTTTTCACACGTCTCAGCAACTATTAATGATGGCAGCTCCTAAAGGACATGTCAAAACAAAACCAAGGTGTCTGCTAATTATGGAGATGCCAGCTTCAATGCTTCATATTCAACCTCTTCCTGCGTTTTGGATAATCACATTGATTTCCTCCTGTATCGTCTAATTGCCTAACTATAGGACACCTTCCTTGCAAGCCTCTGCAGCTTTTCCTCCAAGCATTGGAGGCTGAGAAATCGCTCAAACAAGTCTATTAAGATGACCTTGAACCCTCAGGAAATGCTTCCCACTGATCCCCAGCAACAAGTTAGTAGAGGTTATTATTTTCGGCATCACGCTAACTAAATACTGCAGGGGCAAGCAAAGACATGGTCAAATATAAAAGCACACAAAAAATGCCCAAAACTTAATATTTCCAATAAAACAATAGTTAAGGAACAAACACAGCTGTGGCCAGAAGGTATGAAGGTAAGAATTGCTGATGATCTTTAGTAGTCTCACATTAGGACAGCAATAAAGCTCTGGATCATTTATAATGCATCTTTAAGAGCTAGCTGATAAAAAAAATTAGGTCTCGCAATATCGGAAAACAGTCTGTAAAGTGAAAGAAGAGACAATTAATAGAGTTAGCTGCAAAGTTGTGTCCTAGAAGTCAGACAGTACTAATGTATATCATATAACAGCAAATAAATTGGAAAGCACTCAACAAGGAGCCAGCCCCATGAAAATTCAGTGCATTTGCTTCATAAACCACAGGAGCGGGCACACTCTGTAGCTACTGGGGTACAAAGGTAATATCTGCACATGGGCTCATCGGCTGTTCTTCTATTCTACATAGGAACACATCAGGATTAGAAATGGTACCTAGCAGGCTTTAGATTTAGCACTGACAATAATCATCATAAATGATGGTTCACACACAGCTTTGTTTTTTGTTCAGAAGAAAAAAATCCATGTCAGAAATCATCCATTTTTTATCAAGGTTTTCAGATATGAAACAGTTTCTGGTGCATTTTTGAAATGAGTCTTTTTTTCAGGCATTGTTTTGCAGCTTTTCATTATAGGGTCAAGTTTGGCACGGATTTCATGAGAAATCCACATCAAAGAAGTGATGTCACTCCAGTTTTTTCAATGGCGAGCTTTTAAAACGCCTTATATTTTAAAAGCAATAGAAAGTGTATTTAGCTGGTATTTGATGTGATTTTAGATGTGAGCTTTGATTTGGACCTGCTCCATGTAAAAAATGTCTGGAACAGCTGTAGGCTGACAGCTATGATTCCAGACTTCCCCATATACATGAAAGCTCAACCTGGCCAAACAATCACACGTTTTCTATGAGGAAAGAGGACAAGAAAAGATAAAATCAAATTGCCCGACCTGAATTTCCTCAGATATTCTCTGTCAGTATGGAGGCACCCGTACAAATTAGATAGTTGCTAAGCGCTTGAATATTGGCAAATTAAAATTAAAATGCCACCTCTAGATACTTCTTATAGTTATAAAAATGCTTAAAGGGAACTTGTCACATTGGATAGCGCTATTAACTTGCAAACAGCAGATTTTTGCTATGTTATCTGAAGACAGCAGGAGATAGAGGCTGAAACACAGAATTCAGGGATGTGTCACTTGTCAAAGTGTGTGCTTTTGCTTACTAACTGCAAATGATTTATCACTAAGAGATTAACATTGGACTAGTCCAGAAACGCCCCCTCCTGTGATAATTAGCTCACTGTTTATGTACTTTATACAGGGAAAGCATAGTGTAGGCGGGGTTAGCTTTCTCAGCTCTGATTTGTTCTAAATCTAAAAGCTCTGACAGTGTCAGAACAGCTGCACCTAGTAATCTACATGATACATAGTTGGATTCAGCTTCTCTTTGCCTACTGTACGCTGCTCTCAGATGAGGTATTAAAAACATGCTGACAAATTCCCTTTAACCCCTTCATACTGCAGCCCATTTTAATTTTTGTGTTTCCTTTTTTCACTCATCTTCGCAGAGCCATAGCTGTTTTTATTTTTGGGTTAATATGGCCATGTGAGGGCTTGTTTTTTAGCAGGACAAGTTGGACTTTTGAATGACACCATTGATTTTATCATATAATGTATCGGAAAATGGGGAAAAAAAAATCCAACTGCGGTGAAACTGCAAAATAAAGCGCAATTTCACAATTGTGTTTTTGGGTTTGTTTTCACCATGTTCACCAAATACTAAACCTGACCTGACTAAGATTCTCCCGGTCATTATAAGTTTGTCAATACCATACATGTATAGGTTCTTTTTTTATTTAAAGTGGCAAAAAAGAATCCAAAGTTTCTTGCAAAAAAATTGCGTCATTTTCCGAAACCCGTAGCTTCTCAATTTTTAGGGATCTGGGACTGGGTGAGGGCTTATTTTCTGCGTGTCTAGCTGACGTTTTTATTGACACCATTTTGGTGTAGATATGATGTAGATATGATGTTTTGATCGCCTGGTTTTGCATTTTAATACAATTCTGCAGCGACCATAAAGACATAATACTAGCGTTTTGATTTTTTTCTCATTACACCGTTTACCCATTGGATTAATTGTTTTTATATATTGCTAGATCAGGTGATTCTGAATGTGGCGATAAATATGTGTATTTTTGATTTTTTTTTATTGTTTTATTTTGAATGGGGCGAATGGGGGGGTGATTTAAACTTATTTTTTAAAAACTTCTTTTTACTTTTTACTAGCGTCAATAGACTCCATGGGAGACTAGAAGCTGCGGTCATCTGATCGCTTGTGTTACACATAGCAAGGCTGCAGCCCTGCTTTGTGTAGCAGAAATGCTCACTTCCTATGAGCACTGACCGCTGGGCGGCGCTCATAGCTATCCGCCTATGACACCCACAGGGGTTTCTTGCAGACCCAGGGGTTGTCATGCCAACTCATTAGCAACCTGCGGTCATGTGACACAGGTGAGGTTTGTGATGCTCTTCCGGCGCAATCATGTTAAATGCCATTGTCAGAGATTGACATCGGCATTTAACATGCTAACAGCCGGGGGTGGATATCGGCTTTCAGTCATACAAGTGAGACGGTATAGCTACAGTCACCCCTAAAAGCACTGTGACTAGCGCCTGTAAGCACGCCCTGGCCTTTTGACCGACAGCTTGCTCAGCAGTGCATCAGTGCACAGCTGGCTGACAAAGTGCCAAGACATGCTTACAGCTGCCTCTTACACTGATGGGAGCGGTGGCTGTAGCCAAGCTGCCACACCTCTATGATGACTGAAAGCCCGGTGGCTCCCAGAAGGAATAAAGTTCATTTTCTCCCGGGAGTCGCACTTTCGGTACAGCGGCCGGGCACCTTCCTAACATTATTAAACTGCAGAATGATCTCATATTTGCAGGTTAATAGTGTTATCCCACATGACTGGCTACCTTTAATATAGTCCAGAAAATGAATGTTGCATATTACACAGTAACTTTTTAGGTTAGCAGTAGGTAACCTCTTTCTTATGGAGAACATTGCAGAATAATCTAGAATTTGCCTAGTGGGACCATTCTGGTTTTAATAGACTATTAAAAGGAAATTAAGCACTCAGGCCTTTTTACAAAAACTGATGATAGGTCAAACGAATATTCTTTGCCACATTTCTACATGCCCAGCGATCAACATTCTAGGCCTAAAAATTACAGTTGGAAGGCAGCACTTCCCCCGAGGAAACAGAGATATGTGGTGACAATCATAAAAGTGAGGGGAAACAAATGATCACCCGTGTGAACTCTTTCATGATACTGTTCGATACGGCAAAGCATCCTCGGATATCGCTAGCACTAGTTACGGGGCCCTCAGTGACTAGAGACGATGCTGGTTTCCATTCACTTTCAGAAATCTAGATAGTGTGCCTAAATAATGTTTTAAATGTGCCGAGTACTCAGCTCATAGATAAATGGAAGAGATTATGGTCCTAACAGAAATTCATCTTGGAGAAACACAATACACTATTAGCAATAACACACAACAGCGTGGCTCCAGCTAAAGTGCACAGAATTCAATTTAAATCCACTCCCCTGTTGAAAATAGACAACAATACATTAATTAGTGCAATTATCATCTAGTCACTAATTAGGGATCAAACTGGATTAACCCCTTTCTTCCTAGTTGTCTTTAGTAAATTCCAGCATGTTTATATGGCAACCTCTAAAGTCTTAAAAACACAATCATGGATCAAACTGAAAATCATGCCACAGGAGACAAATGCGGCTAGGAGCTTCTGATAACACAACTATTCTGTTACGTGTCTGCAGGCAGGATTTAAAGGAATGAGGCTTAAGTAAGAATATGCTTTATCCTCCATCTGCTCCCTCACACTACACCAGACTGAGCACGATGTGCACATTAAGAAAGTGATCATCAGAATAAGAAACCCTTTCAGTTTCCATAATTCCCCTACAGAATAATGACAAGAGCTGTAGAATGGAACTTCTCTCATGAATAGACCCATTTTGTTAAAGAAGCTCCCATCTACACATACGATACCAACAAATGTTTTCTTCTTCCTGCAAGCTATTCATTAGATAAAAATGTTCCCCCAGTTTGAGTGCGCTGAAGAAGCCATAGAGGAGACCCTCCATACTTTGTACTATATATAACTAGATCTCATGAATGCCAACAACTTGGAGGGAGTGACGATAGATGAGCTATGGGTGCAAAGGAAAATCTTAGGCTTTGTTTTTATTTTAAAATTATATTGCCAAAATGGCCTACAAAAACTGCACTGACTGATAATTCCACTAAAAAAACCCTTATAAACTGGGTGGATACACAAAACAAATAAGCGTAAATTATGTGATCTGTACCAACCAAAAGAAGGAAGCAATGCCTCACGTTAGGAAATGATATTGGGACATTCTTCACTTCTATCAAGCCTTTCTGGAAAGGTACAGTGAACTTAAAATGTTTGTTTTTATTACTTTGATTACCCACATCTAATCATTTTAATTTGGGATTTATAGTGAATTCCCTCAAAAGAGTTACATTTTCATGTCAGGATGAAGGGTTGCTTTAAGAGATTAGTACATTCTGTTACCCTCACGCTCAGACTTTTTAGTACAATCGTGGACCCACTGTGCCACGGACCAGACTTACCCCAGAGGGGTGTGACTAAGCATCTACCTTGGTCTTGGCTGGAGCCTATAGAGGAAGACGTAGGTGAAATTTCATCCTGGATGCACAGGAATCGCAGATGCGGACAAGCAGGGAGCCACTGATGCGGACAAGCAGGGAGCCGCTGATACGGACAAGCAGGGAGCCGCTGATGCGGACAAGCAGGGAGCCGCTGATGCGGACAAGCAGGGAGCCGCTGATGCGGACAAGCAGGGAGCCGCTGATGTGGACAAGCAGGGAGCTGTTGATGCGGACAAGCAGGGAGCCGCTGATGCGGACAAGCAGGGAGCCGCTGATGCGGACAAGCAGGGAACCGCAGACTGGAGGTGTGGAGAGAAATGGGGGGTGCATCTTATAGCCCGGATGTACCTGCTTTAGCTGTGGATGGGGAGGTGGGGGAGCGGCAGTGGTGGAGCAGTGGGTCACAGGAGGCAGGAGCCGGCGGCTGTGGCTAACTCCTGTACCCGCTGCTAAAGCGAAATGAATATTTGCTGCATTCCATGCCCATGTACGTGGAGGGTAGTGAATATTCATTTCTATTTAATAATGGACACACTGTTAGCCGCAGAAGCCGGCTTCTTGCAGCTCCAGGGCTTTCCCGTGTGACGCTACTTAAGGGAATGAATATTCACTGCTCTCCAAACCCATAGGCGTAGAATGCAGTGAATATTTACACCCTTTAGTAGCAGCACATGAACGCCCGGCAGCTGCAGGAAGCCGATGGCTGCGGCTAACACGGTGCTCGCTATTAAAGAGCAATGAATATTCACTACACTCCACGCACATAGTCCCATTGTGGGGAGCTGTGACTATTCCGACAGCTGTCCTTCGGCTTGCAAGCAGCGCATGATGTCACCGGCATGTGCGGCTTACAAGCATAAAGCAGCTGATAGCATCGGAACAAGACATTGCAAGGGAGCACAGGAAGGTATGTTTTTTTTTTTTTTATGTTTTTCTCATGGGGTCATGCATTCCAGGATGGTGATGGGGCCAATAATACCAGGATAAGGATGGGGCCATGCATACCAGGACAGAGATGGGGTCCCTGCATAACAGGATAGGGATGAGAGGGCCATGCATACCAGGATAAGGATGAGGGGCAATGCCTACCATGATAGTGATGAGGGGACCATACATAGCAATATAGGGATGAGGGGGCCATGCATACCAGGATGGAGATGGGGTCCCTGCATATCAGTATAGGGATGAGGGGGCCATGCATACGAGAATAGGGATGAGGGGGCCATGCCTACCATGACAGGGATGAGGGGGCCATGCGTACCAGGCTTGGGATGAGGGGGTCATGTATCCCAGGATGTGGATGAGGGGACCATGCATGACAGGATAAGGATGAGGGGGCCATGCACACAAGGATGGGGATGAGGAGGCAAGTGCATATCAGGATAGGGATGAGGGTGCCATACATACTAGAGTAGGGATGAGGGGGGCCAAGCATACCAGGATAGGGATGAGGGGACCAATATATACCAGGATAGGGGATATTAAGTACAGAATAGACACCATTTTTGCTTCAATTATTTTTTCTAATTTCCTCCTCTAAAACGTAGGTGCTTGTCATTGTCCAATGCGCCTTATAGTCCGAAAAATACGGCATACGGCAACTGGAAATCCATAGTTTTAATTTGTTACTGGTCTACCAAATAATTTTACACAGAAAAAAACGGAATCATTCACCAAAATCTAAACTTTATTCTTAGACCATTCATGGAAACAATAAAATCAAGTACATTCTAACAAAGCAGAGAAATGCAACCTACCTACTATCAAGTAACGCAATGAGGGATATTTACTAAAGTACATATTGCAGAATATTGACTCAAATTGAGCCAAAAAAAGTTGTTAGGCAGGTCATGCACCGCATTCATTTGGTGCTTTACACACTTTATTACTTTACTCGTCAAATTGGCATAGCAAAGCATAAAGGGGACCAGGATGCTTGGTGGAAATGGGGCATGTCTTGAAATGTGACATGGTCCAAAATGTGGGTGCAGATTACTGCCTGAAAATAAGCCATCTAATGCACCAAATTTATCCTTCTCTAAGAGTCACCATGACAAACAGAGAAATAAACTGACTATACTCATTTTCCCCATGGCCGCTGAGCTCACTGATTGGCTGCCACACTGTCGATGAGGCACAGATAGAGTCAGACAACAAGAGCAGTGGTGGAGACTCGACGGTGGACCTGGGGAAGGCGAGTACAGCACAGTTTGCTTCCTTAGGATATCCTGTAGCCAAGGATGTATTTTTAGTATTTCTTACTGTTTCCCCAAGTTATAATAATATTTATTGCTTTTAATGTAGGTGTTATTGATGTCTGTGGTATACAATTCAATTATAAAGTCTACATATTTATCTAGATTTTAGCATTTTATAAAATAATTACCATACATGAAATACACACAAAAGACAGACTATAAAGTTTTTTAGCATATATTTTTTTAAATACATTCAACTAATATGGATTCATATTACAACACAAAAAAGGATTACAAATGACTACCTGGAAATTGATAGCTGTAGCTTGGGGCAAATCCAGGATATCCTCTGCCATACGTTGTAACAAAATTTGGATAACCTAGACAAATAAAGAAAAGAGGGAGAACAGTCAATGCTGAATATGGCAAAAAAAAATAATTTTCATACTGTAAAGCAAACATTGAAAAAGAATTAAAACAACTAAGCAACAGAAATAAATGCTAAGAAAATAATAAAAAAATGCTCATCTAGCAGGCTGATCTGTAGAAATTTCTAGTTTTAAAGGAGACAAAGAAAAAAGTGCCAAGGAAATATGGTTCAGGGTACATGCAGGTATAATGGAGTCTACCAGATACCAAATGCTAAACTCTATGTAGTTTAGTAGCTGTGTGTCATCCCATTTTTTTCTGTACATCTAAAATTTCAGATAGTGCACAGAAGGTGTTATATAAGAATTGTTACCTCCAATTCAGCGTTTTTTCATTTTCTAACATCAACCCATAAAAATAAAGCTCGGGAAAAAAACAAAGGACCTTGGTCTAAAGGGTATGCCACACTAAACAACATCGCTAACGGGATCGCTAAAAAACGTCACTATTTAGCGATCCCGTTAGCGATGTTGTTGTGTGCGGCAGCTGCCAGCGACGAGCTTCCTGCTGTGATCTCGCTCGTCGCTGGAATCGTTCCGGACCCTATTTTATCGCCGGCGCTCCCGCTGGGTAAGTATATATCGCTAAGTGTGGCACCTTTTCTTAGCGATTTAGCGGTACTTTTGTACCGCTAAAGTCGTTAAGGAGATCGCTAACCGCGATAGCGTCCTTAACGACATCGCTAAGTTAGGTAGCTACTAGCGATATAGAAACAATCCCGCTAGCGATCTCATTAGTATGCGACGCTAACGAGATCGCTAGCGGGATTGTGTAGTGTGGCAGTACCTTAACAGTACAAAGCTCCATACAAAGGTGTTCCAAACAGTAGAACATAATAGCTCACATGACATTATAGCTCTTTGATCTACGAAAGGTTTCCTTTATTGTGCTTTGTCTTTTTTCTCTTATTTACCGGCTTTGATTATTCATGTACTATTTAGTTTGTTTCCCTCAGAACAACTCTAAAAGAACAGGTGCTTGCCTTTTAGAGGTGTTATTTCTACGCTGTGTGTATAATTTCTAAAATAATTTGTTTTCTTTTGTAGCAAGCAAACCCCAGAGCACTGAAATGTGTATGGAGAGTCATCTGCTTGGACTCATTTGAACCCAACCTCTATGATCCTTGTCAACACTGAAGCGGTAGCATATAACTCCGGAAGTCTTATAAGGTTCACAAATGTCAGGACTGAGAACACAGACACACAAGAGTTGTGTCAATATTGTCTAACATCCATCTAAGAGACTAAACGTCCACAATTTCAGCAAATGAAGCAGAGAGACTTTCCCCAGAGAACGCAGATTTCCATCTGCCTGGTTGTCGGAGATAAAGTATCGCTGCTACACAGGTATCATTGCCTCACTGATTCTATATCTCAGGCCTAGGATATCTCTTAATGGTACAACAAAAGAACGTCTTGCCGAGTTCTTCACCGCTGCACACATACTAGAAAGGGTTAATTCCCTTGTATTGAATCCAAAGAAGTGGCTGACTTTTCACGCACAGTAATTAAATGCACTTTGCCACCCCGCGCCAGATGAATGTCCACACCTTTAAGTTGGAAGAGTAAATGCCAAGCGCTCAAGCTAAACACAACACAGGTTTGCGGTGACATTTGGAAAGCTTAGAATGAATGTACTTTGCATTACAGCTATTGACAGCTTGAGATAAAGGTACTAGTAATGCTTTATCCCTGGAGCCCAAAGTACCATAGTTAACATATCAGTGCTAGATTGTGAAATGTGATACACTTTATGAAATAACAAAAAAGAAATGATAACATTGAAGTCCGAGAAATGGACGCATTTAGACCTAAAAGATATGTGTTTGAGGCTGCAGGAAATATGCTTTTGCAGTTTCTCAAGGAATTTGGCAAAAGATAAATTAAAAAAAAGTTTGCAACCAAAACATAATATTGTCATATAGTATGAAGTCAGCAGCTTAAGTACTTCTATTTCTTTTACTTACAGAAATAGTAGTATTTTTACCTTTCATTGTAGTGGCCATATTTTGCTAAAGAGACAGGAAATGCTGCCATATTGGTTGGCAACATTATACTAGCTTCTTGATAAATGATCACTGGTGTAGCTTAAAAGGGGAATCTCAAGTTTGAAAGGTATTTCCTATTCAAAAGATAGTAACATAGTAACATAGTTAGCAAGGCCGAAAAAAGACATTTGTCCATCCAGTTCAGCCTATATTCCGTCAGAATAAATCCCCAGATCTACGTCCTTCTAAAGAACCTAATAACCGTAAAATACAATATTGTTACGCTCCAGGAAGACATCCAGGCCTCTCTTGAACCCCTCGACTGAGTTCGCCATCACCACCTCCTCAGGCAAGGAATACCAGAGTCTCACTGCCCTAATGGTAAAGAATCCTCTTCTATATTGGTGGAAAAACCTTCTCTCCTCCAGACGCAGAGAATGCCCCCTTGTGACAGTCACCCTCCTTGGTATAAACAGATCCTCAAAGAGATATTTGTATTGTCCTCTTATATACTTATACATGGTTATTAGATCACCCCTCAGTTATCTTTTTTCTAGACTAAATAATCCTAATTTTGCTAATCTCTCTGGGTATTGTAGTTCCCCCATTCCCTTTATTAATTTCGTTGCCCTCCTGTGTACTCGCTCTAGTTCCATTATATCCTTCCTGAGCACAGGTGCCCAAAACTGTACACAGTACTCCATATGCGGTCTAATCAGGGATTTGTACAGAGGCAGTATAATGCTCTCATCATGTGTATCCAGTCCTCTTTTAATGCACAACATGATCCTGATTGCCTTGGCAGCCGCTGCCTGGCACTGGCTGCTTAGGTAAGTTTATCATTAACTAGGATCCCTAAGTCCTTCTCCATTTCAGATTTATCCACTGGTTTCCCTTTCAGTGTGTAATGGTGATAATGATTCCTTCTTCCCATGTGTATAACCTTACATTTATCATTGTTAAACCGCATCTGCCACCTTTCGGCCCAAGTTTCCAACTTATCCAGATCCATCTGTAGCAGAATACTATCTTCTCTTGCATTGTCTGCTTTACATAGCTTTGTATCATCTGCAAATATCAATATTTAACTGTGTAAACCTTTTACCAGATCGTTAATAAATATGTTGAAGAGAATAGGTCCCAACACCGACCCCTGCGGTACCCCACTGGTCACAGCGACCCAGTTAGAGAATATACCGTTTATAACCACCCTCTGCTTTCTATCACTAATCCAGTTACTTACCCATTTACACACAGATGCAGCATTCTCATTTTGTGTGCCAACCTCTTGTGTGGCACAGTATGAAACGCTTTGGAAAAATCAAGATATACCACGTCCAATGACTCACCTTGGTCCAGTCTATAGCTTACCTCTTTATAAAAACTGATTAGATTGGTTTGACACGAGCAATTCCTCATAAACCCATGCTGAGATAAGGGATGACTTTCTTATTACTGTGGTTCTGACTGCCGTGGCCCCCACCAATCCTGAGAACTGAATGAAGTGGATGTCAATCATGTGCATTGACTCTCCATTTATTCTAATAGCAGCACTGAAGATCAGCCAAGCGCTCAGCAATCTCTGGCGCTCCCATTGAGACCAGCAGAGCAGTAGTATGCATGATTGACCTCTGTTCTATTCAGTTGGAGATCAGTGGGGATCACAGCAGTTGGACCCCCGAGGAATAACTTTTAAACCTGAGAACAACCCTTTAACCCCTTTCTGTCATCGGACGTACTATCCCATCCATGTGACCTGGGACTTAATTCCCAGGGACGGGATAGTACATCCAAGGTGATCAGCTGCGCTCCCGGGGGGAGCGCAGCTGATCGCCGCCGGGTGTCAGCTCATTATCACAGCTGACACCCGGCACTATGTGCCAGGAGCGGTCACGGACCGCTCACGGGCACATTAACCCCTGGCACACCGTGATCAAACATGATCGCGGTGTACCGGGGGCACAGGGAGCATCGCACAGGGAGGGGGCTCCCTGCGCGCTCCCCTGAGGCCCTCAGAACAGCACAATGTGATTGCGCTGTTCTGAGGCCTTTCTCCCTGCAGGACCCTGGATCCAAGATGGCCGCCGGGTCCTGCAGGGAGGCGGCTTCCTCAGTGCCTGCTGAGAGCAGGCACTGAGGAAGCCTGCAGCACTGCCTGTGAGATCGCTGGTCTCACAGAGTGCTTTGCACACTATGAGACCAGCAATCTAATAAAATACAGTGATGTCCCACCCTGGGACAAAGTAAAAAAGTTTAAAAAAATGAAAATCATTAGTGTAAAAAAAAAAAAATCCAAAATAAAGGCAAAAAAATATTCCCCAATAAATTCATTTCTTCCTGTAAATAAAAAATAAATAAAACTGTCCCACTAGTTAACCCCTTTAGTGAACGCCTTAAAAAAAAGGGTTAGGGGTTTGTTGGGGTGAGGATTGGAGTTAGAATTGGGGGGGTTTCCGCTGTTTAGGCACATCATGGGCTCTCCAAATGTGACATGGCGTCTGATCTCAATTCCAGCCAATTCTGCGTTGAAAAAGTCAAACGGTGCTCCTTCACTTCTGAGCTCTGACATGCGCCCAAACAGTAGTTTACCCCCACATATGGGGTATCAGCGTACTCAGGACAAATTGCACAATAACTCTTGGGGTCCAATTTCTTCTGTTACCCTTGCGAAAATAAAAAAATGAGGGCAAAAATATCATTTTTGTAAAAAAAAATGATTTTTTTGTTTTTACGGTTGTACGTTATAAACTTCTGTGAAGCACTTGGGGCTTCATAGCGCTCACCACACATCTAGATAAGTTCCTTGTGGGGTCTATTTTCCAAAATGGGGTCAATTTTGGGGGGTTTCCACTGTTTAGGCACATCAGGGGCTCTCCAAATGCGACATGACGCACGCAGACCAAAGTCTGCAATCTAAAACGTCACTACTTCACTTCCGAGCCCCGACGTATGCCCATACAGTAGTTTTCTCCCACATATTGGGTATCAGAGTACTCAGGACAAATTGAACAACAACTTTTGGGGTCCAATTTCTCCGGTTACCTTGTGAAAATAAAATATTGGGGGCGAAAGAATCATTTTTGTAAAAAAAAAAAGGATTTTTTTATTTTTATGGCTGTACGTTATAAACTTCTGTGAAGCACTTCGGGGTTCAAAGTGCTCACCACACATCTAGATAAGTTCCTTGTGGGGACTATTTTCCAAAATGGGGTCACTTGTGGGGGGTTTCCACTGTTTAGGCGCATCAGAGGCTCTCCAAACGCGACATGGCGTCCAATCTCAATTCCAGCCAATTTTGGTTTAAAAAAGTCAAACGGCGTTCCTTCCCTTACGAGCTCTGCCGTGTGCCCAAACAGTGGTTTTCCCCCACATATGGGGTATTGGCGTACTCAGAAGAAATTGCACAACAACTTTATCTGTCTATTTTCTCCTTTTACCCATGTGAAAATAAAAAAAATTTGTAAAAGATAATTTTGTGACTAAAAAGTTGAATATTCATTTTTTCCTTCCACGTTGCTTCAGCTCCTGTGAAGCACCTGAAGGGTTAATAAACTTCTTGAAAGTGGTTTTGAGCACCTTGAGGGGTGCAGTTTTTAGAACGGTGTCACTTTTGGGTATTTTCTGCCATATAGACCCTCAAAGTGACTTCAAATGTGAGGTGGTCCCTAAAAAAATGGCTTTGTAAATTTTGTTGTAAAAATGAGAAATTGCTGGTCAACTTTTAACCCTTAGAATTTCCTAACAAAAAAAATTTTGGTTCCAATATTGTGCTGATGTAAAGTAGACATGTGGGAAAATGTTATTTCTTAACTATTTTGTGTGACATATTTCTCTGTTTTAAAGGAATAAAAATTAAAAGTTTGAAAATTGCAAAATTTTCCAAATTTTCGCCATATTTGCATTTTTTTTCAAAAATAACCGCAAGTTGTATCGAAGAAATTTTACCACTAATATGTCACGAGAAAACAATCTCAGAATCGCGAAGATCCATGGAAGCGTTCCAGAGTTATACCCTCATAAAGAGACAGTGGTCAGAATTGTAAAAATTGGCCCGGTCATTAACGTGCAAACCACTCTTGGGGGTTAAGGGGAATCAGTCATCAGTTTTTTTTGTACCTCAGCTGAGAGCAGCATAATGCAGAAGGAGACCATGATTCCAAAGATATAAAATTTAGTTTACTGGGTACAGGAGTTGCGACACTGTTCTTAGATGTAGTATATTTCAGAACTAAGAAAGCTAATCGCGTCCATATAAGGCTATCTACATTGTCTATTGCCAGTGTGCTGCTTATCAGAGGAGGGTGCGTTGTCAGAAAACTTGGCTGAAGCAGTTAGTCTGGGCAGTGATAATGTCCTGGTGATAAAACCTTCATTGTAAGTGAACAGCAGCACAGAGCTTACTAACTGACACATCACTGAAATCTGTGTCCCAGCCCCTATCTGCTGCTGTCTTCAGATTACACAGCAAAAACCTGTTAAGAGATTATTTTTAATAATGCTAAGAAATGATCAGTGTCTTGGCTTCATGTTACTTTGTCAAAAATGGTCACCGCAAAAAAATAAAATAAATAAATGAGTTTTTGGTAAAACATAATCACCAGTTTGAACAGCAATTTTATGTTATCTCTGGTGCAGATGCTCATGTGAGATAATCTGGTACATTGCTAACTATTTGTAGGGCCGGCTTTGTTATTACAGAACAGTTGTTATGAAGATACAAACCCTTTGACGTATGCTTCTCAATTTATCAGAGAAATCAATCTAGGGTAAAACTGATTTTTTTTTTCATCTGGCCTGGAACCAATAGCACAGGTACATCTAGCACTACCCTGTCACAAGTAGAAAAAAGGCAAAGTAAAGGGAATTAGTTCTATCTAAACAGATTTTCTTTGAATAAAATTGATACAAGCAACTTCAAGTTCTAGTATTTTCTGGCTCAGAACAGAAGATATTTTACTGCATTATTTTTATGGGATAATTTCCCACTTGACATATTGGTGTAGACTGTGTGTTCGCACTACCAGACTTACATATGCTACTGTTTTCGCTAGTTTTTATGCCAACCAGTAAATTGCGAATATAAAAGTAACACATCTAATATATAAAGCTGAATGTATGTATGTGTGTATGTATGTGGGTATGTTTGTCCGGGATTGGAATCCGCACCGTCGCACTTACGGGCATGAAATTTTGCACGCCCGCACGTCTCGACCCCGAAAGCGTCCTAGGCTATGTCTTGAATCGAAATTTTAACCCCGCACGTTCCAAATCGCCAAACAATTTTGGCCCTATCTACATAATGGGGAGAAATAATGGGACCCGCTACATTGATGATATTTTCCTAATCTGGCGTGGTACCCCAAATGAGTTGGAATCATTTTTTCTTGATTTGAACAGTAATGATTTAAACATCCATTTAACTTATAAATATGATTTTTTCAAAATTGATTTTCTTGATGTCACTGTGAGGAGAGGCTCGGATGGGGCTCTTTTGACTGATGTTTTCCGCAAGGATACTTCAGTCAATGCTGTGTTGCATGCCAAGTCCTCACATCCACCCCATGTGATAAACTCCGTGCCTACTGGCCAATTCTTACGGATCAGAAGGATTTGTTCGTCAAATGTTGATTTTGAGGCTCAAGCTAAGGACCTCTCTGAACGTTTTATGAATAGAGGCTATAGCAAAAGATGTATCAAGAGGGCCTACAACAGGGCGAGACATACGAGAAGGAACGACTTATTGTACTCCTCTCCAAGGGTGAAAGATAGCTCGCAAGTGAGATTGGTTTCACAATACAATGTACAATTGGATAATATGCGGGAGATTCTAGCCAAATATTGGCCTATACTATTAGCGGACCCCATTTTGAAACAATATCTGACAGATAGACCGAGCATGACTGCGAGAAGATCGCGAAATCTGAGAGACCATTTGGTTAAAAGTTATTTTGTCCCACAACCTCAACTATCTATATTTGCCACTAATGTTAGGCCTAAACCACAGTGGGGCTGTAAACCATGTGATGGTTGTGTGGCATGTGCTAATGTCCTACAGACGAAGGAATTTTTTTCATCCGACGGTAGGACATTTGCCATAACTCAGACCATCTCTTGTTCAACAACATTTGTGGTATACCACGCCTCATGTCCCTGTAACAAGATCTATGTGGGATTAACGACACGGGCTTTTAAAGTCCGCATACGGGAACACATACGTGATATAGTAGCAGCAGTGAACGAGGATAATTTGGACATTTTAAAGACAATTCCTCGACATTTCAAGAAACATCACGGCTGTGATCCATCGGTGTTGAAATTTAGAGGGATTGACCGAGTGGTTCCTAATCTACGGGGTGGCAAACTTGGCAAATTACTGGCCCAGAAAGAGGCCTTTTGGATATGGAAACTTGTTCTCTCCACCCTAATGGTCTAAATGAATCCCTAAGTTTTGCGCCATTCCTATGATCACCTACATCTTCATTTTTTAGGCATCTTTTTATGTTTTTGTGTTGTTGACATTTGTTTTTTATGTATTTTAGATTCTGAGTTATCATATCTTTTGATGTTTATTCCATGAGAAGTCTTGTCACCATTTTGGCGTATATGTCTGGACCATCAAGTTCTTCAAGAATCATCTGTGTTATGTCTCCCATCTTCCATGTTTCGATATTATTCTTTTTGCATTATTTGTCTTTATTACTTTTTTGTGTATATCTTTATTATATATTTTTTATACAGCTTCAATATTCACCTTATGTTATCACATACAATAATTTATTTATTATTGCCTTATCACTATTTACTTATTGTGTTTAGTATATATATGCACATCATATTGTAATAGCTGTGTTTGGCACCCATGCACTGTAATACTCTTTTTACATATATACTAATTATTTATACAATTGGGTTTCTGATACTGTATTTATGTATTATTGATTATTTCATTGTTTGTTCACTTTGTTCGGTGTTTATAATGGTTTTGTTGATCCTTATCTTTAATACATGGTTTTCGCTTAAATATACTTACGCGATCCAGTAATGGTTATGTGTGAATCAGTGCCTGCTGGTGCGCATGCGCACTGGGGGTCTGGGTGTTGTTCATCGCCCATTGCGTCTTTCCTCGGTCCTGTTCTGCTCTGCGTCTGACGCTCCGATCACATGTTCCTGTGTGGGCGGGGCTTCGTGACGCGGGTGGGCGGGGCTGATGACGCTTTGGGCGATGACCACATCCAGCTCGCTCAGTGTATCATGCGCCATGTAATTGCAGCAGGATGTTTACGATTCTGATTCAAGTGTGCTGATTTGGTCTTTTGACACATAAATACCCTTTGGTTACTCATGATGCCACTCCCCCGAGAAGAAGGCAGAGGCGCCGAAACAGGCGTTGGGGAGGAGTTGGCAACCCACTGGGTCTCAGGTTATGTGTTCGACTCACCTATCTTTATGCTTATATTACTTTATATTTGACTTGTAAAATTGCTATTTATATACGCATCGGTCATTAGCTGTCTATCCCTGAGATGATTGAGATTATAACAAGTCCCCATTTGGAGCTATGACAGCTATTATGATCGTCACTATGTGCATCAAACATATGTTATTATATATGATTGTAATTTTCCCTGAGCTCTCTAGTGGTTCCTCTCTATCTGTGGGTTCACTGTTATTTTCCCTTTATTCATTTTTATACTGTGTTTAATAAAATATTTTTTTATTTTTATATACTCGTTGTGTGCATAATTTCTTCGTTTGAGTTAATAATGGGGAGAAAGCTGAATGCTTGTGTGTATGTCCGGCATAGGAATCTGCATTTACGGGCATGAAATTTTGCACACCCGCACGTCTCGACCCCGGGAGCGTCATAGGCTAGGTTTTGAGTCGAAATTTTAACCCCGCACATTCCAAATCGGCAAATAATTTTGGCCCGGGATAGGAATCTGCACCGTTGTACTTACGGGCATGAAATTTTGCATGCCCGCACATCTCAACCCCAGGAGCATCATAGGCTATGTGTTGAATGGAAATTTTAACCCCCGCACGTTTTGGTGTGTGTATTTTTATGTGCAGAATAAATTTTTGTTAACATAGTCTATTTTGTTACAGCTAACAGCAGTTATTAATTAACCCGGGCGAAGCCGGGTACTACAGCTAGTACTCATAAAACATGTTGTAGTAATCATGTCCTATAAACAGATATTCAAGTATACACCCAAGCCCACAACTATCAACAGTAAACTGGGCTGATACGGGTGGCAGTTATGTTTGTGGAAACCATTCAGTAGCATGTTAAATATACACTGCTCAAAAAAATAAAGGGAACACTCAAATAACACATCCTAGATCTAAATGAATGAAATATTCTCATTTAATACTTTATTGTGTACAAAGTTGAATGTGCTGTCAACATAATCACACAAAAATCATCAATGGAAATCAAATTTTTGAATCAATGGGGGCCTGGATTTGGAGAGACCCCCAACATCCTTCAGCATGACCGGTTTGGCAGTGGGCCAGTAATGGTGTGGGGTGGTATTTCTTTGGAGGGCCACACAGCCCTCCATGTGCTCGCCAGAGGTAGCCTGACTGCGATTAGGTACTGAGATGAGATCCTCAGACCCCTTGTGAGACCATATGCTGGTGCAGTTGGCCCTGGGTTCCTCCTAATGCAGGACAATGCCAGACCTCATGTGGCTGGAGTGTCAGCAGTTCTTGCAAGATGAAGGCATTGAAGCTATGGACTGGCCTGCTCGTTCCCAGACCTGAATCCAATTGAGTACATCTGGGACAGCATGTCTCGCTCCATCCACCAATGTCACGTTGCACCACAGACTGTCCAGGAGTTGACGGATGCTTTAGTCCAGTTCTGGGAGGAGATCCCTCAGAGAACATCCGCAACCCCATCAGGAGCATGCCCAGGCGTTGTAGGGAGGTCATACAGGCACGTGGAGGCCACACACAATACTGAGCATCATTTTGACTTGTTTCCACTTTAATTTTGTCTTGTTTTGATTTTCATTTAGACTTGTTTCCACTTTCATTTTGGGGGGGTCTCTCCAAATCCAGGCCTCCATTGGTTCAACAATTTGATTTCCATTGATGATTTTTGTGTGATTATGTTGACAGCACATTCAACTTTGTACACAACAAAGTATTAAATGAGAATATTTCATTCATTTAGATCTAGGATGTGTTATGAGTGTTCCCTTTATTTTTTTGAGCAGTGTATAAAAGAATGGCTTTTAGGTAGAATTAGTAATCAAATGCAGTACTGTTTTGAGTATACAGTTTGTTGAAGAACTGTGTTTCCACAGTTACGTAATACAAATAAAGCAATTTCTACCTGCGCACCATTCCAGAACAGCAAGAAATACATAACAGCAGGAACAGGGTTTGCCTTGTCATCTGCAATCATCTCTTCAAGGAGTAAATGACCGCTAACATTACATGTAATTGTAAGGATCAAATATAAGTCTGATCTTGGAGAGTTTAAAGGGCTTGTTCACTATTTGGAATACCCCTTCTGAATCCCTATGCTGCTCTCTCACTTCCTCCGGTTGTATGTGATTTGTCCGAAGGCGTGACACTGTCACACGATCTCCGGGAAATGCTGGAACGGTACTGGCTCCGAACGTGAGTATAGGTGTTATTCTTTTACAAAGGGGAAAAATACGGTTTGAGAAGGGGTTATCTGAGTATTGGACAACTCCTTTAACACCTGCTGCTGTTGTATGCATGATTATACATATTACATATGCATGTGACTGTAACCACTTAAGCTTAATGCAACTTTATACTCTACAGATGAAAACTGTTTTAGTCAATTTTCTCTGTGTTTCTATAGTCTGACATGAGACATCCATTGTATATTTAATTTCATCTTTGAAGTAAATTTATTAATTAATTCGCTTATTGTTAATTACATTCTTTGCTTCCCATCTTTTGGGTTCTGTTGTATACTTGCTGCAGTACTGCACTTTAGGGTATTAATAAAAGTAAAGAGGTTCCATATGTAAACCCAAAGGTGATGAGGAGTAGGTATGGCGACTGTGTACTAGATTACACAGTTTGCTTGTGGACTGCAACTATGGAGCGAAAAGAAGCTGTAAAGGGGCGGTCGATGCAAAAGAAAAAAATATTTGCAGATTTGGGGTATGTGCACACGTTGCGGATTTAGATGCGTTTCTGCAGTGTTTTTGGATGCGCGGAATTAGATCAATTCCGTAATGTAGTGCACAGCCAATGTAATTTAATGTGAAATGAAGAATTGCTGTGCACATGCTGCGGAAAAATTCGCACAGATTTGCAGTGGGTTTTTTTCCACAGCATGTCAATTCTCTCTCTCTCTCTCTCTACATTCACAGCACCACCTAACAAATCCGCATGAAAGCTCCATAAAATCCGTAAGCGTTTTGCCCTGCGTTTTCTGCCAACAGGTGCAGATTATCTGCAGAAAATTCTGCAGAGAATCTGCAACATGTGCACATACCCTTATAATAAATAAAAAAAGTTACAAAGTAGACTTTAATGACAAAATTGTCATCTGATGTCATAAATGTAAGGCAGCTAAAGTACCAGTGAGAAAATGAAGATGATCACATAAATAACACACACACAGGGAAATAGGAAAACATGTATGCCGCTTAAGAATAATACAAATCGGTTATTTGCATTTATAATTTACACTGGAGTTCGGCTTGGAAACAGTAACAATCTCTTGCATTTACAATTTAATTGCATTCCTTTCCTACTGATTTAGATGTCCATACACATTATGCTTCATACTTATCAGAACATATTCAAGTAAATATGCCTAATAAAAATGGAAATTGAAAAGCCTTCTTCCAATAACAGTAAAGTATTGTAAGAGGCAGCAGTGCCTTGTATGGTATAATATACTGTATACATTTCCGAACGCTAGCTCTTCCTCCCAGAGATGAAGCATTTTCTTCAGCTGCCCAATGACTTCTCTATCTGGGCACCATCTCACAAGCCTAACCAAGATAAAATGTGTTGCTTCTGTGTCTGACGGGTCTAATCATAAGCCCCATCTCTGAACATCTTTCAGGTCATGGCAGATGAAATCATAAATTTATAATACAACATTACTTCAATTTTCCTCATCATTTGCTTCTGTGATGCCCGGCTTTGCTCTAACGAGTCACAGCCCCGGTCTGCGCAGGGAAATTGGCTGGCTGAATATCAATAGCACATTAACACCATGCCCATGTGGATGCTTCATCAAGCCAAATTATGGTCAGGATGACCTATCCACTGCTCCCATTAGGAGCTGTGCTCATCCTGCACCGGCCGCTGAACAATTTGTTTGCTCCAATACTTCCAGGGAATGATCAATCTCACAATAATTATGTCTTGTCACTAAACTAAAAATAAGTAGAAATCACAGCTCTGCTTGGTTACCCTTCTCCAAATCTACCGCTCCTACGGAGATATAGGGGCTGGTGTGAAAGGCGTTAACCTATTGTTGCCCCATCTTTATTCTGACTGTTATGACGCACAGCAGACAAAAATATTACCAGCTTCTATGGACATGCTCATTAAATCTTTGACTTTGGTGCCAGTAAATGATCTGTTTTTCAACTTAAAAAAAGACTTGTAAGTGTGAAACTGTGCGCATTCTAAATATAAAATGTCTGTCTGCATGCTAATTCTGTGCGCGACACATTGTGCCTCTTCAGATGAACTTTTAAGGTAGATCATCTGCATTTCGCAGGTGGGTTTAAAGCAAACCTCTCCAGAACGCTGCCGTCTTCACGGTACTGCATAATGGACAATTAAAATGAGAAAAAAAAGAAACATCTGATTTGGAAATAGGTGAATGATCTTCTACCTGGGAATGTCAATCAATCTGGAAAAGAGCATCCCTTACAGTTAATTGTATTTGAATCACTTTAACTCGCAACCTGCATAAAAGTGACATTTTACTGATCAGAGAAGAAAAAGATGAAATCAAGAAACGATGTCTGGAACTGACTCACTATCTGCCTTTTTGCTTGCAATTTAGGAAATTCACATTCACAGACCCGCTCTTCCGTACATTTTTTTCATCCAACGTGGGAACAGATCCAAGCAGAAAGTTATAAAAAAAAAATCTTACACATCTGTCTTGATGAAACAAATTTTAAAGCTGTTTATCTGGGACTTGTAAGCGATGAACTGCAAGCGGATTGTGTGTAACCCCTTTGTGTGCAGTTGATGCAACAGCTTCTTTTACTGCAGTTCACTGGACCACAACTCCCAGAACCTCTTATTGTGTCCACCTCTGCAATCTGAAGGTGGAGAGGTCACCGAACTATAATCTAAATATATGAGGAAGGACCAGAGAAAAGGATACAAATGTACCAAAGCAAAAGGTACAGTCCTGGCCAAAAGTGTTGGTACCCTTCAAATTGTTACAGAAAGTGAACTCTTTCTCCAGGAAAATTATTGCAATTACACATTTTGCTATACACATGTTTATTTCCTTTGTGAGTATTGGAAGACCACCAAAAAAAAACTGAGAAAAAAATTGGACATAATTTCACACAAAACCCCAAAAATGGACCGGACAAAATTGTTGGCACTATCAACTTAATATTTAGTTGCACACCCTTTGGAATAAATAACTGCAAACAATGGCTTCCTATAACCATCAACAAGCTTCTTACACCTCTCAATTGGAATTTTGGACCACTGTTCTTTTGCAAATTGCTCCTGGTCTCTCATATGTGAAGGCTGCCTTCTCCCAACAGCAATTTTAAGATCTCTCCACATGTGTTCAAAGGGATTTAGAGCCGCACTCATTGCTGGCCACTTTACAACTTTGCTTTGTTTCCATCTATTTCTTGGTTTGAGGTCATTGTCCTGCTGGACGTAAACCCAGCTTTCTGAAACTGGGAACTACATTGTGACCTAAAATCCTTGCAGATTTCATGATGCCTTGCACATGTCAAGTCTCCCAGTTCCAGAGGCAGACAACCCCAAAACATATTTGAACGTCCACCATATTTGACATTAGGCACTGTATTCTTTTTGCATTCCATTTTCGGTAAACCGTAGAATGGTGTGTTTTAACTAAAAGCTCTATCTCAGTCTCATCTATCCACAAAACGCTTTTCCAGGAGGATTTGGGCTTACTCACATACATTTTGGAAGACTGTAGCTTTTTTATGTATCTGTTGCAGCAGAGACCTTCCTGATCTCCTGCCAAAGTGTTTCACTTAATTCACGTCGACCAATAGCTCGCCCTGACACTGATAAACCCCAAGTCTGCAGTACAGCTTGAATTGCAACCTTTTATCACTTTTTCTCTGCTGTCCACATCCAGGGAGATTAGCTACAGTGCCATGGGTTGTAAACTTCTTGATTATGTTGTGCACTGTGGACAAAGGAACATCAAGATCTCTGGAGGTGGACTTGTAACTTTGAGATTGCTGACATTGTTCAACAATTTTGGTTCTCAAATCCTCAGACAGTTCTCCTTTTTTTGGTCTCCATGCTTACCATGGCACACACAGTCACACAATGCAAAGACTGAGCCAACTTCTCTTTTTATCTGGTTTCAGGTAAGATTTTAATATTGCCCACACCTGTTACTTGCCACAAGTGAGTTTGAACGAACATGACATGCTTGAAACAAAGTTGTTTAGCCACAATTTTGGAAAGGTCATATCAACATGTGTCCAGATATAGTGCTTGCAATTTTGGAAAGGTGTCAACAATTTTGTCCGGCCCATTTTGGGGGTTTTGTGTGAAATTATGTCAAATTTGCTTTTTTTGCTCTTTTTTTTGTGTTGTTCCAATACACACAAAAGAAACAAACTTGTGTATAGCAAAACACATGTAATTGCAATAATTTTCTGGTAGAAATACTTTTCTGGAACAATTTCAAGGGTGTCAACACTTTTGGCCATGACTGTATGCTCAGGACAGAAGAGAGGATAGAGTCCACCATTAGAGGACACAGAAAAGCTTTGGAAAGCCCAACAACCCACTAAGGGCCCTGTCACACATAGCGACACACCAGCGATCCCGACAACGATATGCACTTGTCAGGATCGCTGGTGTGTCGCTACATGATCACTGCTGAGCTGCCAAACAGGCAGCGATCAGGACAGCAACACTGCGGGTAACGTCGCTACCCGCAGTGTACGTTGGATACCAGCCCGCTGGTGAAGGGAGCTGGTAACCAAGGTACACATCGGGTTTCCAGGCGCTGCGCGGCACCTGGAAACCCTATGTGTACCTTGGTTACCAGCTCCCCTGCAGCAGCGCGCTGGTATCCAACGTACACATCGGGCTTCCAGGTGCCGCCTGGCGCCTGGAAACACGATATGTACCTTGGTTACCAGCGGATCGCTGGTCTCCTGCCTGCCACACGCAGCGATGCGTGCTGGCCAGCAGGAGACCAACGAGCAAAAAAATGTCCAGGACATTCAGCGACGATCAGCGATACCCGGCATGGGGGCTGATCGTCGCTGAATGTCACACACAGCGATATCGCTGGGGAGATCGCTGTTGCATCACAAAACTAGTGACTCAGCAGCGATCTCGCTAGCGAGATCGCTGTGTGTGACGGGGGCTTAAGAGGGGTGATAAAATTGTCCTGAGACAGAATCATGTTTGCAGACCATACTGAGCCACAGAAGATATGGTACTATGCTCCACAGGATAGTTGTGCCTTCTACCGAATTTGTATCAGTGCATTTGAATTATATACAGTAGCTGTAACTTGGACTCCAATGTAACATCAGGGTTCCTATAAAATAATTAAGTAGCCAATTACTTAAAGTATTGCTGGAACTTATTAATCTGCTATGGAAAAGTTAGTGAGAGACATTTTTCTGAGCCAATTACCATAGGACACAGCAACTTGGTGCCAATGGTTGGACAGTAAATTAACAGTGAATTGCTGTATTCTCTGCAGCTAGTCATTATTGTGCTAGAAGTCAGTCAGTAGATTGGATTGTAATGTGAGACGCTTTCTAAACTGTTTGCTAAATCGGCTACATGCAACAATAACTTGAACGGGAATCTGTCAGTATGATAAACCATCTAAGTCGTGTATGTGGGCATGTAGGTGTTAGGAAACCAAATAAAATGATAAGCTATCCGTGATCTGATGTCTTAAGGGTACTTCACACATAGCGAGATCGTTAGCGAGATCGCTGAAACGTCACAGGTTTTGTGACGCAACAGCGACCTCGCTACGTGTGACACATAGTGGCGACCGGCGCCGCGCTGCGATATCGCTGATCGTGCTGGAATGTCCTAGGCCATTTTTTGATCGTTGGTGTCCCGCTGGCCAGCATGCATCACTGTGTTTGATGCCATAAAAACGACAAGCGACCTCGTTGGCGACTCAGAACTCAGCGACGCAGGCATGATTTTGCTTTGTCAGAATCGCTGCTGTGACAAGGTCCCAACGACTGCCGAGGTCGTTATACGGAACGCCGTATCGTTGCTGCGTCGTTGAGTAGATCTGCCTGTTTGACAACTTACTAGCGACCATGTAGCAACGTACCAACGATCCTTACCAGGTCGTATCGTTGTTGGGATCGCTGGAGCGTCGCTATGTGTAACGTGACCCTAATTCCAGAGAAATCCATGGTTTTATTATATGTAAATGATCTGTTCAGGACTATGGGCAAAAAACTGATCTGCAAGAGAATCGGCCTCCAGAGCTTATTTTTAATAAAAGAGGCACTGGTATTCTCACATGGACCAAAGTGACCTTTTGGGAACTCCAAGGATCAAGAGCCTGGGTGCAACTACAAGCTCTGCACCCACTGTAGTTAGGTTATGCAAAGAGTTTTTATTCTTAGCAGATGAGTCACTCCTACAGAAATCTAAGTAAGATT
Source organism: Oophaga sylvatica (assembly GCA_033576555.1). Classification (NCBI taxonomy): domain Eukaryota; kingdom Metazoa; phylum Chordata; class Amphibia; order Anura; family Dendrobatidae; genus Oophaga; species Oophaga sylvatica. The sequence continues at coordinate 244,584,509 of JARQOD010000002.1, read as the reverse complement.
TAGGTGGAAATACAGCACCATTGGATATGGATGTGATGGCTACAACACTAGTTAATCCATAGCAGCACCCATCCGTTGTCATTCATTATGGCAGATTTTTAAGAGAAAATATTCTACGTCAGACTTTGTTTTTGACAGATATCTAAATATGTTCATTCAACATCTTAAACATTCTAATTTCACCAAAAAGGGTCCACCAACGCCAGCTGTCCAAATTCGGTCTAAAACTGTTAACCAAAAACACTTGCATTAAAGTTTTAGCTTTGTGGACTTTCAGGACAGTAGTAAGTTATCCAATGTCATTTAAATTTAACACTAAAGATACCAAATTATATAAAGGGGTTGTCTAATATCGTCAATTACTTTAATTAGACGAAACAGACAAATTCATTATGGAGTGTCCATGATGAAACAACTTTATTTTACAGAGATCATTTCATATTGAGAACACCTTTTATACAATCCAGGGAGGTAAAGCAAAAAGACTACCTAAAAGATCGCTGATGGGAATTTGATTGCTGCCATGATTAAATATTTTTGCTTTCAGTTTTTCATTTTTTTTACAGTAGCATCAGAAAAGACCATATACAGCTCGGGCAAAAATTAAGAGACCACTGCACAGTTTTATAAAAATCAGCTTCTCTACATGTCTGACAGCCATTCCATTCCAGTGTCAGTTGAATTACAATTAGAGTGAACCTCATTCTACTTAATGTGCTTCTGATTAGGTGATCACTAGAACCAAATCTTTTTTAACGAAGGAAAGTATAAAAACACTGCTGTGGTGCTCACAATCCTCTTGCAATAGGACAAGCTGGACAGCAAAACAAGTGCTAGCAATATCCCAAAAGTAATAGGAATGAAAAAACAACTTTTAACCATGCCAAAGGAGTTGAAAAGAAAAGTCTTGAGTGAGGAAAAGAAGGGCTCAATTCTGGCTTTACTAGCAGAGGGATACAGTGGGCATCATGTTACCTCCATCCTTAAAATTTCTAAGACGGCAGTCCAATACAACAAGGTCAAGCAGCAGACATTGGGACAACACAGCTACAGACCGGCAGAGGGCGAAAACGACTCTCCACTCACAGAGATGATCGTCATCTTATTCGAATGTCACTCAGCAACCGCAGGATGACATCAAGTGACCTACAAAAGGAATGGCAAATGGCAGCTGGGGTGAAGTGCACGGCAAGAACAGTTCATAACAGGCTCCTAGAGGCAGGGCTCAAGTCATGTAAAGCTAGAAAAAACCCTTTCATCAATGAGAAGCAAAGATGAGCCAGGCTGAAGTTTGCCAAAGACCATAAGGATTGGACCATAGAGGACTGGAGTAAGGTAATCTTTTCTGATGAGTCTAATTTTCAGCTTTGCTCAACACCTGGTCATCTAATGGTTAGACGGAGACCTGGAGAGTCGTACAAACCACAGTGTATTGCACCCACTGTGAAATTTGGTGGAGGATCGGTGATGATCTGGGGATGCTTCAGCAAGGCAGAAATTGGGTAGGTTAATCTTTGCGAAGGACGTATGAATCAAGCCGCATACAAGGTTATCCTGGAAAAACAGTTGATTCCTTCTGCTCAGGCAATGTTCCCCAACTCTGAGGACTGGTTTTTCCAGCAGGACAATGTGCCATGCCACACAGCTAGGTTAATCAATGTGTGGATGAAGGACCATCACATCAAATCCATGTCATGGCCAGCCCAATCTCCAGACCTGAACCCCATTGAAAACCTCTGGAATGTAATCAAGAGGAAAATGGATAGTCACAAGCCATCAAACAAAGAAGAACTGCTTAAATTTTTGTACCAGGAGTGGCATAAGGTCACCCAAAAGCAGACTGGTGGAAAGCATGCCAAGACACATGAAAGCTGTGAATAAGAATCATGGTTATTCTACAAACTATTGATTTTTGAACTCTTTCTGAGTTAAAACATTAGTATTTTTGTTTCTAAATGACTATGAACTTGTTTTCTTAGCATTATTTGAGGTCTGCAAGCACTGCATTTTTTGTTATTTTTGACCATTTCTCATTTTCTGAAAATAAATACAAAATTTATTGCTTGGAAATTCGGAGACATGTCAGTAGTTTATAGAATAAAAGAGCAATTTACATTTCACTCAAAAATATACTTATAAAGATAAAAATCTGACAAACTGAAAATTTTGCAGTGGACTCTTAATTTTTGCGAGAGCTGTATAACTGTACCTTATGACAGTCCCATGTACAGTGAATTATGGTCACCAAGTTAAAAAAAAATTGTGCTTAAGTCATAATCAGACAGTAGCTTGTCACAGTTATAAAAACCACAGCAACGTCAAACTTTTCAGCTGTATAATCTTTTACAAAAGTCTTCTTTTTTTTTTTTGAATACCTGCTTAGCTGGTCTACTATCCTTTTCCGAATGTCACAACCATTAGTAAGGAAAGAAACTACTGGCAAAGGAGAAGTATGAATCACATTTAGAAAGGCAATTAAGGGAGTTGGACATGTGAACTTTTCTTTATATAGCGAGGAATTTGACAACTTTCATGTACTAAAAATATCCTTTCCAATATTTAATGGTAAATATACAGTTGAGTAAAAAATAGTAATTTTAAGGGAAATGGTCAGAAACTTTTACTCCACCAAACCATAAAAAAAAGTGTATTCCTTTAAAATATAAGTCAGTCGATCCCTTTATGACCTCAAAGTGCTGCTCCAGTAGTGAGAAATCACATTTTGAAATTCAGTCTGAAAATGGATTGGCATGTGAGGATTCACTTACAGCCTCTCAGCCTCCTGTTCCTGTTTTTCTTAAATAGCAGCAGCTGCTCCCTCCCTTGGTTAATTGACAGGCTAGGCTGGTTTCACATTTGGGTATCAGTGCGCAGCGTTTTATCCACGTAGATCCGCATGCATCATGCATACATATCTTTAACATGGTGTACACAGGGACATGCGTTTTCGTACGCATGCGTCGTTTTGCGGTGTGCGGCGAATGCAACATGTTGCATTTTTTTGAAGCGTCAAAAATCCGTCAAATATGTGCAGTCATGCGCATGTGGATGAGTGCGTCAATAAACCGCATTACTGTCTATGGGAACGCATTGGTACGCAAGGACATGCGCATGGATACGTTCGATGCGCATGTGGACTTCAGACTGCGCATGTCAAGGAACTGATTACAGCACCAGGAAATATCGAACGCATGCGCATAAACAACGCAAATGCATGTGTGTAGCCCAGCTGCGCTTGGAGCCACATTACCCAGGAGGATGCACTAAAGGTAACCCCCACACGTACCTGATATTCATTCACACCTTCACTATTCTCTAGAGCCACCAGAGGGAGCCCTTTTGCAGTATATATAGGGTAGTGAAGACACAGCAGTTACCGTATTTTTTGGACCATAATACGCAAAATTTTGGGGGAAAATGGGGGTGCGTCTTATGGTCCCAACATACCAGAAAGTTCAGTGGCGGCGGCGCTCCCAATGCAGCTTGGCTGCGATGCGGTGGTGGTGTCCGGACAGCAGCGGGCCTCTGGGCTGCGTGGGGGGGTCCGCCGGCAACTCGTCCCGGCCGGAAAGCCCCCCTGCAGCTGCGGTGCCTCCGGTGGCGGTCCCGATCCAAGGTGCGGTGGTGGTGTTCGGGCAGCAAGCGGGCCTCTGGGCTGCGTGGGGGCTCCGCCGGCATCTCGTCCCAGCCGGAAAGCCCCCCCCGCAGCTGCGACGCGGTGCCGGCATGAGGAATGGCCGCCTGGGGCCTCCGGCAAGATGGCCGCCACATACTCTCGTTCAAATCTCGGCAACGAGGTCTTGTCCTGAGGGAAGAGAGCTCGTTGCCGAGATTTGAACGAGAGTATGCGGTGGCCATCTTGCCGGAGGCCCCAGGCGGCCATTCCTCATGCCGGCACCACGTCGCAGCTGCGGGGGGGGGGGGCTTTCCGGCTGGGACGAGATGCCGGCGGAGCCCCCCACGCAGCCCAGAGGCCCGCTTGCTGCCCGAACACCACCACCGCACCTTGGATCGGGACCGCCACCGGAGGCACCGGCACCGCAGCTGCGGGGGGGCTTTCCGGCCGGGACGAGATGCCGGCAGGGCCCCCCACGCAGCCCAGAGGCCCGCTGCTGCCCGGACACCACCACCGCATAGCAGCCAAGCTGCATTGGGAGCGCCGCCGCCACCACCGGATTTGTGAGTATATGGCCACCCTGGCCACCCCACAGAACACAGCCACCCCACATAACACCACCCAGACCACCCCCACAGAACACACACAGCACATCCACCCCACAGAACACAGCCACCCCACAGTGCCCAACCACCCCACACAGTGGTAAGCTAAATTCGGACTGTAAGACAGACCCCCATTTGACACATTATTTTTTTTTCCCAATTTTCCTTCTGAAAATTTGGGGTGCGTCTTATGGTCCGGTGCGTCTTATAGTCCGAAAAATACGGTACCTCAGATCTCCTCAGAACACCAGAGAACACCTCAGAACTCCTCAGATGAGATGAGATTAGTTGATTAGCCGGAGGGCTGTGAGAGGTTAGTCTGAGTCTAGACGGCAGTGAGATCAGATTACCTCAGAACGTTGAAAGACTGTTTGTTCCCTTGGAGCGTGGAAAGTTAGCTCTTGAAGTGTGCACAGATCAGTTAGACGGAAGGTCCTGATAGCTGCTTCAGACTGAGCGTTAGAAGGAGAAGAAGGAAAGGGAACAGCAGTGACTGAAAGACTGAAGACTACAGCTTGAGCTTAGTTTAATGTGTGGAGGCCAGTACGAGTGGAGGAAGATAGCCACTTCAGCCTGGTCAGAACTGAGTCAACTGAGTGTAGTTTCAGTGAGCAAGCGTGCCGACGCTTTGAGAGCGGTGAAGAGAAAGGAGAATCAGCTATCTACTGCTAGTGTGCTTATGTTAAGGGTCGGAGTAGGACGAAAGGCGAGTGGAAGGGAAAAGAGAGTGACAGAGGTTGAAACAGCATTGATCGCTTACCTCTACTCTGAACAACCGGACACCGGGTCCGAGCTTGCTAGCATCTACACGACTAGTAGGAGATACCGGAGACCCTGTGGGACTTCAAGTCGCAGGGGCCCTCAAGTGCTGATACGTAACTGAGGTCAGGAAGACGGGGGTCTAGCAGGACGCTGCATACAGAGACACTGTTCTATCCAAGAGAAGGCCTCACCACAAAGTCAGCCGGGCGTGTAACTGAAGACAGAGTTAGACTTTGTTTCATACAGGTCAGAAACTCACACATACAGGAGTACGGAGGCCCTACCCCATACTCAGTGGGATTACTGGACGTGCATCCTCCACCCTGCCAGCTTCCCGGGACGTGCCTGCAACTATACCATCAGTAAGGGTACAGAAAGAGACTTTCGTGTGTGTGTCCTGCACCCATACACCGCCATATACCCTGACGGATCCAGTCTTGCCTGTGGAAGACTTAACACCTTGCTGCCCAGTAACAACCCCTCAGTGGATCTACCCTGCAGCGCTGGTCACCCTGACCAGGTACCACAGGTGGCGTCACGAACAAACTGTACATACTTTAATCCCCTGTAAACACCCCCCTTTAGTGAGCGCCCAGGGCCACGGACCGAGCTGTGCTACCCGTGACATCCCCCATTGAAGTGAACGGGCTCGGTGCCGAGTACCCCACAGGCCCTGGCTGAGCGACTCACATGCAAAAATGCATACACATGTAGCTTTTTTTGGCATCATGTGTAGGATGATGCGGATAAAAAAAGCTGCGTTTGCACATGCAATGTTATACTGCGCATAGAAACGCTAATGTGAACTTAGCCTTAGCAATGCTTTGTACCAGAATAATAATAATCTTTATTTATATAGCGCCATCATATTCCGCAGCGCTTTACAGTTTAACAGTTTCAAAACACCAGTCATAAGTAACAACGTTAACAATACAGTAATTAAAGCAAAATAAGACGGCCCTGCTCGTGAGAGCTTACAATCTACAATGAGGTGGGGGAGATAACAAAGTACAGGTGTGTATATACAATGGTGCATTTACAATGATGGTCCAGCCATCTTAAGGGAGTGAGGGATGGATGGAGATAGTGAATGGGCTACACACACACACACTTACACAGAGAATGACTTTGATTAGTGAATGTGATAGGCCGCTCTGAACAGATGTGTTTTGAGGGAGCGCCTGAAACCATGCAAATTGTGGATAGTCCTAATTTCTTGGGGTAGAGCATTCCAGAGGATTGGCACAGCACGGGAGAAGTCTTGGAGTCGGGAGTGGGAGGTACGGATTAGTGCAGAGGTTAGTCGAAAGTCGTTTGCAGAGCGCAGCAGTCGGTTAGGCCGATAGATAGAAATGAGGGAGGAGATGTAAGGGGTGCTGCAGTGTGGAGAGCTTTGTGGGTGAGAACAAGTACTTTGAATTGGATCCTATAATGAATGGGCAGCCAGTGTAAGGACTGGCGAAGAGCAGACGCGTCCGAGTACCGATTAGCCAGATGGATGACCCTGGCTGCTGCATTAAGGATGGACTGGAGAGGGGATAGTCGAGTAATGGGGAGGCCAAGTAATAGAGCGTTGCAGTAGTCCAGGCGGGAGAGGATCAATGCTACAGTGAGGGTTTTTGTTGTTTCCATGGTGAGAAAAGGGCGGATTCTAGAGATGTTCTTTAGGTGTAGGCGGCAAGAGCGGGCAAGAGATTGTATATGGGAGGTGAAGGAGAGATTGGTGTCAAACATAACACCCAGACAGCGAGCCTGCTGCCGGGGTGGTATTATGGTGCCGCCCACTGAGAGGGAAATGTCAGATTTAGGGAGGTTAGTAGGCGGCGGAAGCAGAAGAAGTTCAGTTTTGGAGAGGTTAAGTTTCAGATAGAGAGCAGACATGATGTTGGAGACTGCGGACAGACAGTCGGTGGCGTTCTGTAGTACAGCGGGGGTAAGGTCGGGGGATGACGTGTATAATTGTGTGTCATCAGCATAAAGATGGTACTGAAAGCCAAATCTGCTGATGGTCTGTCCAATTGGGGCGGTGTAGAGAGAGAAGAGAAGGGGCCAAGGACTGAGCCCTGGGGTACACCGACAGTGAGAGAAAGAGGAGATGAAGTGGAGCCAGAGAACGAAACACTGAAGGAGCGGTCAGAAAGATAGGAGAAGAACCAGGAGAGAACAGTGTCCTTAATACCTAGTGACTGGAGCCTAGACAGTAGGAGACGGTGGTCAACCGTGTCGAAAGCTGCAGAAAGGTCGAGTAGAATGAGCAGAGAGTGGTCGCCGTTACGTTTTGCTGTCAGAAGGTCATTGGTCACTTTGATGAGTGCAGTTTCAGTCGAATGTAGGGGTCGGAAGCCGGACTGTGAAGGGTCTAGGAGGGAGTGAGTGGAGAGGTAACGGGTGAGGCGGGAGTAGACTAGGCGCTCCAAAAGTTTAGAGATGAAGGGGAGATTGGAGACCGGTCTGTTGTTGTTTGTGCAGGAAGGGTCAAGAGCGGGTTTCTTTAGTAGTGGAGTAATGATGGAGTGTTTGAAGGAGGATGGGAAAATGCCAGAGGAGAGTGAGAGCTTGAAGATTGTAGTTAGGTGAGTTGTGACAACAGGAGAGAGAGACTGGAGGAGATGTGAGGGGATGGGGTCGGTAGTGCATGTAGTCGGACAAGAGGAAGAGAGGAGTCTGGAGACTTCTTCTTCTGTGATGGGATCAAATGTGGAAATTGAGCCAGGGGAAATGCAGGGAGGGATGGGAGTCACAGCACTTGGTGGTTGAGAGCAGATTTCCTGACGGACAGTATCTATTTTTTCTATAAAGTGGGAGGCCAGGTCGTTAGCACAAATGTCAGTGATAGGGGCTTGTGCTTTTGGCCTGAGGAGGGAGTGAAAAGTGTCAAAAAGTTTCTTGGGGTTGTTGGCTAGTGAGGAGATCAGGGTGGTGAAGTAGGTCTGTTTGGCGAGGTGAAGGGCTGCATTATAAGTTCTTAACATGAATTTAAAGTGGATGAAGTCTTCTGGTGTGCGGGTTTTTCTCCATAGGCGTTCAGCACTCCTAGAACATCGCTGGAGAAGGTGAGTTTGCGATGTGAGCCAGGGCTGTTTTACTGTGTGTTTGGAAGTTCTGAGGGTGAGCGGTGCTACTTGGTCAAGGGTGCTTCTAAGAGTGTCATTGTAGTGATGAACAGCCAGATCAGGACAAGAAAAAGAGGAGATTGGGGACAGCGAAGAGTGTAGGGAGTCTGAAAGTGTCTGAGGGTTAATGGCTTGTAGATTTCTGAATGTGTGGTAGGTAGGAGTTCGCTGGGGTGGTGGAGGATTTGTGAGCGTGAAGGAGAGAATGTTGTGGTCAGAGAGTGGAAGCGGCGAGTTATTTAGGTGGGAGATTGAACAGAGGCGGACAAAGACCAGGTCAAGGGTGTTGCCATCCTTGTGTGTCTCAGAGGTTGAAAGCTGTGAGAGGCCTAGAGAAGTGGTTAGTGATAGAAGCTGAGATGCAGATGTGGAAGTAGGACTGTTAATGGGGATGTTGAAGTCTCCAAGGATAAGGGTTGGTAGTTCTGAGGACATGAAGTGCAGCAGCCAGGCTGAGAAGTGGTCAAGGAACTGGGTGGGCGAGCCTGGGGGCCGATATATGACCGCTACTGAGGGAGAGGGGATGGAAGAGCCTGATGGTGTGGACCTCAAAAGAAGGGAATGAGAGTGATGGAATTGGGGGGATGACCTGGAAAGTGCATTGTGGGGACAGGAGTATGCCAACTCCACCACCATGTCTGTTTGTTGGTCTCGGGGAATGGGAGAACTGTAAGCCACCATAGGAAATGGCAGCAGGGGAGACCGTGTCAGAATCCTGAATCCAGGTTTCAGTGAGGGCCAACAGATGAAGAGAGTTGTTCAGAAAGTAGTTGTGCAGGAAAGATAGTTTGTTGCATGCAGACCGTGGATTCCAGAGGGCACAATTGAAAGAAGGAGATGAGGGAGTGCAAGTAATATTAACAAGATTATTATGGTTTCGACATGAGGTAGGGATTGAGGTTGGGGGATGGACCAGGGTTGGGGGAGATGTCCCCTGAAATCAGTAGGAGTAGGAAGATAAAGAGCAGGTAGTTGTTGGAGTTGTAAGTAGGTTTTTTCTGTGATATGTTTGGGCAAGATGGGCTGAGGTTTCTCAGGAAGGTGAGGAGTGCATGGTACCAGAACAAATGACCTATCAATCTGCAAGAGAAGGGTGCTGCTAGGTAGAAAATAATAGTGTGAAACTGAGAAGCTGTAAGTGCATCATCATACCCCAATGCACTTCCAAGCACAACTTTAAAACATGATTTCTCAATCATGAGAAGTGCTTGGGGGTCATAGAAGGATTGACTTGTTTATCTGAAGAAACTGTATTCATATCATCGCCAGGGGTCAAGACTTCATGGTAGTTCACTGCGTTAACTGCACAATACTAAACATTGTTCTAACAGATTTGGAGCACTATTGCAAGGGAGAGTGGGCAAAGATTGCCAATTCTAGATGTGCCATGCTGATCGACTCCTACCCACAAAAACTGAATGCTATCATAAATTCAAAGGTTCTAAGTTGGGATTGGCCGGTGATGTGGGTGTTGGGGCCGCTTATATCATTTTTATTGGATATTGCTCTGATGCGACCACTTGTTGCGGCAATAAAAGGTCCTGTAGGGTGATCTACAAAATATATCCCACGACGAAGTGGTATATATGAAAAGAGAAACGCGCATAGGGGACTCAGGTGGTCGTCTTCTTGGGCTGACTGCTTCTCTGGTGCTTCTGTCATTAGAATGTTCTGGTTTGACCATAACTATTACAAGTGCTTTCTTGCAAGCCATGCGCTGTGACTTATAAACTATATCTCAAAGTGGGACTATTAGCATGTTCATGCCTTTTTTCTATGTATTAGTACTCATGTTATTGTGATTGTTTCTATATATTGAGACTATGTGAGCCCTGCTCATTTAGCTTACCAAGCACCAGATGTAGTTATCAGCTCTATCTTTTGTCTGTCATGCATTTTTAACGTTATTTGTGTGTCACAGATTATAAATATTTGTACTCATTAAAGATTGTGATGTTTGAAGCATCCTTAGACTCCAATTATCCTCCTTCATAGTAAATTCAAAGGGTAGTTTAACACTAGGACTACTGGACTCGTGACCCTGCCTAGAACTACTGAAAGGAGTCATTTTGACTCCTTGCTTGTTTTCGTTTATTTTTAGAGTTTCATTTGTGGTTATTTGTTAACAAAGTATTAAAAGTATTAATTTAAAAAGGTTGTCCAGTACTATGTTTACCCTCAATAAAATAACTCTTATAATCGCCTTCAGTGCTGGCGCCATTCCATCAGTGTCAGTAGTGGCTCTTCCGGGGCTCATGTTACATAACAATGTCAAATCGCCGGAAGCCAATCAGTGCTGGCTTCACTCTCCTGGCGAGAGACTAGCGACTGCTCTTACTTCCTCGGGATGTCAATTTCCTCAGTAAAAGAGAGGAGAGTGAAGCCAGCGCTGATAGGGATTTGACACTGTTGTCACATGAGCCCTGGAAGATACAGTGCCCACACTGAAATGGCACCTGCACAGAAGGTGAGTATAATTGTTACTATTTTACTTGGGGGGGAAACAGGAATTCAAAAAGGGTTGTCTGAGTAATATTTCTGCAACCACATTATTTTAGTTCTTTATTTTTCCTTTTCCTCCCAAAAAGATTTCCATTTGTTCAATTGAATTATAGGCGAGATTATAGGTGGAAAAAGTTCTGAAGTGGTTCTTTGAATTTTTTTTTTTTTTACATGGCAAAAAAATGGCATTTTAACAGGGGTGTGCAGACTTTTTATATCCACTGAAATACAGAAATAAAAAAAAATTCAATTAAAATGGACATTTTTCAAAATAAGATTGTTGACTTCTGGAGATCCATGGCAGTTAACACTTTAACTAGTCAGTATTCAAAAGCAACATTTATATACTTATTCGATTTTTTACAAGCAGAGCAATTAAAGGGGTTGTCAGGTATATTTATAATGATGGCCCAGAACTGCTCCAGTTGCCGGTGGCCGCCGAATGTGTTTACTTGCGAAGCAGAATAGCACAGCACTGTCAACTGCATAGTCACTGCAGATCCTGTGAGGTTCTGCATCTGATTAAATGTGACTGCTGTGGCACCAGGACCAGCTAATCTGTGGGGGTGCCAGGTATCATACCCTCATGGATTTGGTATTAATAACCTATCCTAAGGTGTGGCCATCAATATTAAAGTACTGTGCAACCCCTTTGAGTATTTTTAAACTCAAAGTGCTTAGCCAGTGAAAACAAACTATAACCTAACCTAAGGATAAGTGATCGCTTTCGGATCAGTGGGTGTCCTACTGCCAGGAACCATACCAATCGGCAGCTCGAGAAAGTTTTATTCCAGACATGAAACTTTTATACCTGCAACAGAATTTCAAGGCAGGTCGGAGGCCCAACCACCACTTCATTGATTCTCTATGGGGCTGATGGAAAATGCAAGAGCAACACTCAGCAGGCCTATAGGGAATGAATAGACTGCAGGTTGACACGTGCACTGCCGCTTCAGTATGCTCCCCATTCTGCCGATTGAGAAGATGTGGATAGGTGATAACTAGTTTTAATCGGACAACCCCATTCATTTCTTATGTGCAGTGCAGGAAACATACCAAGGATAAGATCATATGTGTCATTCTATCCCATACTTATAAGGCTAACATAAGGCTTTATTACAGGGCTATTCTCATTGTCTCTTTAGCAGCTCACAACTCCACAGTCTCCTCAACCCCTGCTTTCTGGCAGGGTGGGCTCACCTCTTCAGTGACAGTTCTGGTGAGTAGCAGAGCTGTAGTATTAGTAGGACCATTAAGCACAGCACAAGTTCTGCTGTAACACATTCAGCTAAAAATGGTTTGTTCTGGAGTCTACACTGCTACCACTATCACTACACAGAGATAACAGTGCATTTGAACAAGCATTTTAATAACTTGAAAATATCCTTTGAATGCTAATATAAGCCTACTATTATTTGTGTCTAATTATTTTAAAGCTCATACTTCTTTTTACTTACATCCAATATACAATGTTGTATTTCAATGAGAAAAATACAGACAAAATGGTAAAATTCAGAAAAATTCCAAACACCACTGACTTCATCACATAATGATGATTGCAAGTGGTTCACACTGGAAATTATGATTGTATGAGTAGGAATGCCAATCACAAAGAGCAGAAACTATTTTAGTACAATTGCATAATTACATGTCAGTCATGTCGTAAATGGACATAAAAAATTTTTTTCAAGTTTTGTTCATAGTAATTCTTCTATTGCACCTTTAAAATTATTAGTTAAAAAAAATATGGTGCCAAACAATTCTTTTAAAAATTAGCACTAGGTTAGCCTGCTAAAAATAAGCATGTAAGGAATTAATTTCAATTGTAGGTCTCAACGAGAGAGATTTTATTTAGCCAATATAATTTTTTCAGGAAGGAAATAAAACTTAAATATCTTATATTTTGCATGTTACTTAACACTACAGATTTGAGCTGATCGTGTTTGGTGAGATTAACCGACAAACTCATGTATCTGGGAGGCCTAATGACTGCCCCGCAGTGTGTAAGTGAAAAATTGGTAAATTGACCAATAACGATCTTGTGAATGAGCAAAAGCACTTAGCAGTGCACTCTGCTCTTTCATTTTGGCTTGGCATTGCTCAGCTCTATGCAGAGATGAGTGTACGGATTCCAAGAAATTCATACATTGCTCATTCTGCTTTCCAAAAGAGGCGAGTGGTGGATCTTACTGTGCCTCATCACCATCAAAACTTCTGACAAGACATTAAGACATATCAAACATTTTCTAATATATGTACCTTTAAAAAAGTATTCTCATCTTCAGTGATGGGTATAATTGGTGCTTGTGAAAACAAGAAACTTTAGGCTCTGTGCGCACGTTGAGTATAATGCTTGCAGAAATTTCTGCAAGGTTTCTGCGTCTCTTGGCAGAAAAACGAAGTGGAAAATATGCTTTTTAATGCATTTTTGTAAATCCATAGAGCTAAATAAATATATATTTAAAAAAAAGAATTGTGATGTAATTTCCTTGTTCAACCTCTTCTTTTTCATTCTCCATTTAAGACCATGTCATTCCATACCATGTTCAAATTTATGTTTACACACACAAAACAAATAAGTGATAGCAGTCCATTCTTGCACAATCAATGCTTTCATTTTGTCAGAATTTTTAGGTTTTTGTTTGTCCACCCGTCTCTTGATTGACCACAAGTTCTCAATGGGATTAAGATCTGGGGAGTTTCCAGGCCATGGACCCAAAATCTCTATGTTTTGTTCCCTGAGCCATTTAGTTATCACCTTTGCTTTATGGCAAGGTGCTCCACCATGCTGGAAAAGGCATTGTTGATCGCCAAACTGCTCTTGGAGGGTTGGGAGAAGTTGCTCTTGGAGGACATTCTGGTACCATTCTTTATTCATGGCTGTGTTTTTAGGCAAGACAGTGAGAGAGCCGATTCCCTTGGCTGAGAAGCAACCCCACACATGAATGGTTTCAGGATGCTTAACAGTTGGCATGAGACAAGACTGGTGGTAGCACTCACCTTGTCTTCTCCGAATGAGGCGTTTTCCTGATGTCCCAAACAATCGAAAAGGGGATTCATCATAGAAAATAACTTTACCCCAGTCCTCAGCAGTCCACTGCCTGTATCTTTTGTAGAATATCAGTCTGTCCATGATGTTTTTTCTGGAGAGAAGTGGCTTATTTCTGCCCTCCTTGAGACCAGGCCTTGCTCCAAGAGTCTCCGCCTCACAGTGCGTGCAGATGCACTCACACCTGCCTGCTGCCATTCCTGAGCAAGCTCTGCACTGCTGGTAGCCCGATCTCGCAGCTGAAACACTTTTAAGAGACGGTCCTGGCGCTTGCTGGTCTTTCTTGGGCGCCCTGAAGCCTTTTTGGCAACAATGGAACCTCTCTCCTTGAAGTTCTTGATGATGCTATAGATTGTTGACTGAGGTGCAATCTTTCTAGCTGCGAAACTCTTCCCTGTTAGGCCATTTTTGTGCATTGCAATGATGACTGCACGTGTTTCTTTAGAGATAACCATGGTTAACAGAAGAGAAACAATGATGCCAAGCACCAGCCTCCTTTTAAAGTGTCCAGTGTTGTGAATGTGTTAGAAATGAATTCTGAGCAGAAGCTCCCTCTGGTGGTTACAAACAGTACTGAACCATTCAATGAAGATTGTGAAGATTGGCAATCAGGAGTTACAGACTGGTCTTATATAAGGGAGGTTCCCTCCCATCATGTTTGCCGGTGATCAATTGTTCTTGTCTCAACTGTGGTTCTTGGTTCACTTTGAAGCTTGCTGAGTCTTGCCTGCATCTTCTCCTATCAGATAAGATATTTTCTGTTTTTATTTTTGTACTTGCTTTTTGCATTGTTCCCTGCACTTCTGCGGAGGTCAGCCGGGTCCCCTCCGGGGGCTTGTGCTCCTCTAGTTTATCTGAGCCACTGTTGTTTGTTCGTTTGCCTTTTCCAGTTTTTTCAGTGGCTGCGGCTTAGTTTTGTTACACCAGAGAACTAATTTAGGTGGTAGAGGTCGTGTGCTCTCAGGTGTTTTTGCAATTAGTAGAGTTGGTATTTTTTAGGGTTTTTTGGATTGCAGTAAGTGTCCTTCCTATCCTTTTCTTTCTAGGAAGATTGGGCTCCAACGTTTGCTCATACTATTTTCTGTCTGTGTCTGTATCTCCTCTTGTCTAACCGCCATTACATGTTTGGGGGCTTCCTATGTTCTTTGGAATCTGCTCCGGGGCAGATAGCTTTCCTCTTTCTATCTTTAGGTGTAGTTAACCTCTCAGGCTGTGACGAGGCATCTAGGACCAACTTAGGAATGCTCCACGGCTGCCTTTAGTTGTTGTGGTCAGTCAGGGTACTGCAATCCAGTAGATTCCAACCTCTCTGGTGTATTGCCATTTTTGCCTGCTCTCCTCAGCTACCAAATCATAACAGTATCACCGGCCTAAACTGAAAATTATATTGTACTCACAGAAGGGAAAAATAGTGGAAATAAAAAAAAGTCAGAGATTTTTTTTTTTTTTTCTGTTTGTTGCATTTTTTTTCCCTCTTTTCTCTGGGTGATGAGGATTTTTTTTTTCTCTCAATGGAGTTTGCACAGTTGTCTGGCCGTGTGGATCAGCTTGCCACTGAAGTTCGGAGTATTGCTACCTATCTTGCAGGGTTGCCGATTGTGGAACCTAGGATCCCCATGCCAGATTTGTTTTTGGGGGATCGAGCTAGATTTCTGAATTTCAAAAATAACTAAGTTGTTTTTTGCCTTAAAACCTAAGTCCCCAGGAAACGCAGCACAGCAGGTTCAAATTGTCATCTCTCTCCTGCGCGGCGATCCTCAGGATTGGGCTTTTTCCCTGACACCTGGGGACCCTGTTTTGAGTAATGTTGATGCATTTTTTCTGGCTCTGGGGTTATTGTACGATGAACCTAATGTCACTGATCAAGCTGAAAAAACCTTGTTGGCATTAAATCAGGGGCTTGAGGACGCTGAGTTATACTGTCAGAAATTCCGAAAGTGGGCAGTCCTGACCAAATGGAATGATGATGCTTTGGCAGCCCTTTTTCGGAAGGGTCTGTCAGAGAATGTAAAAGATGTTATGGTGGGTTTCCCTGCTCCCTCTGGTCTCAATGATTCTATGTCATTAGCGATTCAAATTGACAGACGTTTGCGTGAGCGTAGAGGTATGCGTGGAATAGTGTTGCCTTGTGAAGCAGCTTCTGAACCCATGCAGTGTGATAGAGTGGCTTCTGGGGCACAGCGTCATGAGTTTCGAAAATGCAATGGGTTATGTTTCTACTGTGGTGACGCCTCTCATGCTATTTCAGTCTGCCCTAAGCGGGGAAGACGTTTTGCATGCTCAGTTGTCTTGGGTAGTGTTCAGACTAAATTTCTGTTGACTGTTACCCTGATTTGCTCCCTGTCCATATTTTCTGCTCAGGCATTTGTTGATTCGGGAGCAGCTATTAACCTGATGGATTTTGATTTTGCTAAACATTGTGGGTTTCCCTTGATACCCCTACGGAAGTCTATTCCCCTACTGGGGATTGATTCTACCCCTTTGGCTGAGAATAAACCCCAGTTCTCTACTCAGGTGATAATGAGGGTTGAACCTGATCATCAGGAGAGTTGCAAATTTTTGGTGCTGTATAATCTGCATGACATTATTGTACTAGGTTTCCCTTGGTTACAGTCTCATAATCCTGTTTTGGATTGGAAATCTGTGTCTGTAACCAGTTGGGGCTGCCAATGTGTTAATGCCAACACTCCTGTTTTTTCTGCCTCTCCCCAGGCTCAGGATGTTCCTGACTTTTTGACTGATTTTTCTGATGTGTTTAGCGAAAGTAAATCTGCATCCTTGCCCCCCATAGGAGCTATGACTGCGCTATTGAATTAGTGCCTGGTAGTAAATTCCCTAAAGGTCGCCTTTTTAACTTGTCTGTACCTGAACATGACGCTATGCGGTCTTATATCAAGGAGTCATTGGAGAAGGGTCATATCAGACCATCCTCTTCACCCTTGGGTGCCGGTTTTTTCTTTGTGGCCAAAAAGGATGGTTCATTGAGGCCGTGTATTGATTATCTTCTCTTGAACAATATCACTGTGAAATATCAATATCCGTTACCCTTGATTTCTGACCTGTTTTCCAGGGTGAAAAGTGCTACTGGGTTTACCAAGCTTGACCTCAGGGGGGCGTATAACCTTATTCGCATTAAGCACGGGGATGAATGGAAGATGGCATTTAATACACCAGAGGGGCATTTTGAGTACCTAGTGATGCCCTTTGGGCTCACTAATGCTCCTTCCGTCTTCCTGTCCTTCATGAATGACATTTTCAGGGATTTTGTGGATAAATTTCTGATTGTTTATTTGGATGATATCTTGATTTTTTCCAATGACTGGGACTCTCATGTGAAACATGTTCGGACTGTGTTCCAGATTTTGAGAGAGAATGCTCTGTATGTGAAGGGATCAAAGTGTCTTTTTGGCGTACAGAGGATCTCATTTCTGGGATTCATTTTGTCCCCATCTGTTATTGAAATGGACCCGGTCAAGGTTCAGGCCATCTGTGATTGGGTCCAACCTACTTCATTAAAGGCTCTTCAGAGATTCTTGGGTTTTGCCAATTTTTATCGTAAATTTATTGGTAATTTCTCTGTTATTGTTAAACCATTGACTGATTTGACCAAGAAGGGTTCTGATGTGGTGAATTGGCCTCCTGAGGCAGTCTCTGCGTTTCAGGAACTTAAGCAGAGATTCACTTCTGCTCCTGTTCTACGGCAGCCTGATGTTTCTCTGCCAT
Source organism: Oophaga sylvatica (assembly GCA_033576555.1). Taxonomy (NCBI): domain Eukaryota; kingdom Metazoa; phylum Chordata; class Amphibia; order Anura; family Dendrobatidae; genus Oophaga; species Oophaga sylvatica. The sequence goes on along the minus strand of JARQOD010000002.1, from coordinate 244,567,139 downwards.
TTCAGGTGGAGGTTGATGCCTCTGAAATTGGGGCAGGTGCCGTTTTGTCCCAAAGAGATCCAGAGACCTCTAAAAGTAACTCTTGTGCCTTTTTCTCCCGAAAATTTTCTCCAACTGAACGTAATTATGACGTGGGTAATCTGGAGTTATTGGCCATGAAGTGGGCTTTTGAAGAGTGGAGACATTGGCTGGAAGGAGCCAAACATCAGGTGGTGGTCCTCACGGACCATAAGAATCTGGTTTATCTGGAATCAGCCAAGCGACTTAATCCTAGACAGGCCAGGTGGGCCTTGCTTTTCACACGTTTTAATTTTGTGGTTTCCTTTCTTCCTGGCACTAAGAATATTAAGGCGGATGCCCTCTCGAGGAGTTTCCTTGCGGACTCTCCTGAGTTATCTGATCCTGCTGTTATTTTGAAAGAGGGTGTAGTTGTTTCCGCCATCTCGCCCAATTTGAGACTGGCTCTGGAAGGGTGTCAGGAGGATAAACCCGAGCGCTGCCCTATTGGGAAATTGTTTGTCCCAGACCGGTGGAAAAAGAGTGTGATGTCTGAGATTCATTGTTCCGCGCTAGCTGGTCATCCCGGAATTTTTGGTACCAGAGACTTGGTTAGTCGGTCCTTTTGGTGGCCTACCTTGTCTCGTGATGTCAGGGAATTTGTGCAGTCCTGCGGGACTTGCTCTCGCTCCAAGCCTTGCTCTCGCTCTAGTGGTTTGTTGATGCCATTGCCTGTGCCCAAGAGACCATGGACCCATATCTCTATGGATTTCATTTCCGACCTCCCTGTTTCTCAGAGAATGACAGTTATCTGGGTGATTTGTGATAGGTTTTCCAAAATGATACATCTTGCGCCATTACCTAAGTTGCCTTCCTCCTCCGAATTGGTGCCTTTGTTCCTTCAGCACGTGGTTCGGTTACACGGCATTCCTGAGAACATTGTGTCTGACAGAGGAGTCCAGTTTGCTTCCAGATTTTGGAGGACTTTTTGATCTAAACTTGGTGTTCAATTGTCTTTCTCCTCGGCTTTTCATCCTCAGACCAATGGACAAACTGAGAGAACAAACCAGACATTGGAGACTTATCTAAGATGCTTTGTGTCTGCTGATCAAGATGACTGGGTCTCTTTTTTGCCTTTGGCTGAGTTTGCTCTTAATAATAGGGCTAGCTCTGCCACTTTGATGTCTCCATTTTTCTGCAATTTTGGGTTTCACCCTCGATTTTCTTCGGGGCAGATAGAGGCTTCTGTCTGTTCAGGTGTTGAATCTGTTGTGGAGCGTATGCAACAGATTTGGGACCAGGTAGTGGAGAGGTTGTCCCTCTCTCAGGAGAGGGCCCAGCGGCTTGCCAACCGGCATAGGACTGATGGTCCTCGGTTTGAAGTGGGGGACTTGGTCTGGTTGTCCTCAAGAAATATCCCTATGAGAGTTGCATCTCCTAAGTTTAAGCCTAGGTTCATTGGACCTTATAAGATCATGGAGATTCTTCATCCTGTTTCCTTTCGTTTACTTCTTCCAGGGACATTTAAGATCCATAACGTGTTCCACAAGTCCTTATTGAAGAGGTTTGTCGAGCCAGTGGTTCCTATGGCTGCGCCTCCTGACCCTGTTTTGGTTGAGGGCAATCTGGAGTATGTGGTTGAGAAAATATTGGATTCTCGTTTTTCTAGACGGAAACTCCAGTATTTGGTTAAGTGGAGAGGTTATGGTCAGGAGGACAATTCTTGGGTATTTTGCTTCGGACATCCATGCTAGGAGACTGATCCGTGCGTATCACAGAGCTCATCCTGACCGACCTGGTTGCCCAAATGAGGGTTCGGTGACCCCTCCTCAAGGGGGGAGGGGTACTGTTGTGAATGTGTTAGAAATGAATTCTGAGCAGAAGCTCCCTCTGGTGGTTACAAACAGTACTGAACCATTCAATGAAGATTGTGAAGATTGGCAATCAGGAGTTACAGACTGGTCTTATATAAGGGAGGTTCCCTCCCATCATGTTTGCCGGTGATTAATTGTTCTTGTCTCAACTGTGGTTCTTGGTTCACTTTGAAGCTTGCTGAGTCTTGCCTGCATCTTCTCCTATCAGATAAGATATTTTCTGTTTTTATTTTTGTACTTGCTTTTTGCATTGTTCCCTGCACTTCTGCGGAGGTCAGCCGGGTCCCCTCCGGGGGCTTGTGCTCCTCTCAGTTTATCTGAGCCACTGTTTGTTCGTTTGCCTTTTCCAGTTTTTTCAGTGGCTGCGGCTTAGTTTTGTTACACCAGAGAACTAATTTAGGTGGTAGAGGTCGTGTGATCTCAGGTGTTTTTGCAATTAGTAGAGTTGGTATTTTTTAGGGTTTTTTGGATTGCAGTGTCTTTCCTATCCTTTTCTTTCTAGGAAGATTGGGCCCCAACGTTTGCTCATACTATTTTCTGTCTGTGTCTGTATCTCCTCTTGTCTAACCGCCATTACATGTTTGGGGGCTTCCTATGTTCTTTGGGGAACTGCTCCGGGGCAGATAGCTTTCCCTCTATCTTTAGGTGTAGTTAACCTCTCAGGCTGTGACGAGGCGTCTAGGACCAACTTAGGAACGCTCCACAGCTGCCTTTTGTTGTTGTGGTTAGTCAGGGTACTGCAATCCAGTAGATTCCAACCTCTCTGGTGTATTGCCGTTTTTGCCTGCTCTCCTCAGCTACCAAATCATAACAGTCCAGTGGTGTCATTCTTACTTAATCATGACAGATTGATCTCCAGCCATGTCCTCATCAACACCCACACCTGTGTTAATGGAGCAATCACTGAAAAGAGGTTAGCTGGTCCTTTTAAGGCAGGGCTGCAATGATGTTGAAATGTGTTTTGGGGGATAAAGTTCATTTTCTAGCCAAATAATGACTTTGCAAGTAATTGCTGTTAAGCTGATCACTCTTTATAACATTCTCGAGTATGTGCAAATTGCCATTAGAAAAAGTGAAGCAGTAGACTTTGTAAAAATTAATATTTGTGTCATTCTCAAAACTTTGGCCATGACTGTACACAGTACAGACCAGAAGTTTGGACACACCTTCTCATTCAAAGATTTTTCTGTATTTACATGACTATAATATTGTACATTCACACTTGAAGGCATCAAATCTATGAATTAACACATGTGGAATTATATACTTAACAAAAAAGTGTGAACCAACTGAAAATGTCTTATATTCTAGGTTCTTCAAAGTAGCCACTAGAGATGAGCGACTTTGCCTTTTTTAGGTCGAGTCGGGTTTCGTGAAACCCGACTTTCTCAAAAGTCGAGTCGAACGAAGTCGGCCGACTAACGGAAATGGTCGGGTCGGAGTTGAAAATCCGACCCCAATGTAAGTCAATGGGGAATAAACGTCGGCAGGGAGTGGAGGACAGTAAACACACCTACAGTGTCCATTTCAATGCCAACGACATCAATTCTTATTACTTAAGCTTGTCAACCTTAATTAACTTTATAATAGTAATGCATTGAAAACTGGGGGTTATTTGGCTAAAGTTGTGGGGGGGCAGTGCTGGCTCCAGGATTCTGTGGGCCCCGGGCCAAAGAGTCCCAGTAGGCCCCTTTAAAGGGAATCTGTCACCCTAAATTGGCGGGATATTTAAAAAATGGCAGTCAGGTCAGATGGGCGGTATTTTGGGTACTTGCCTTAACATGTTGTTCGCCGCTGTCTCCATTATTTCTGGGAATTGTAGTCGTTGCCCTCCATATAACGCGCCTGCGCATTGCAATCTGCGGGCAAAGCATACTGCGCGTGCGCAATTCAAGATTGCAATGCGCAGGCGCGTTATATGGAGGGCAACGACTACAATTCCCAGAAATAATGGAGACAGCGGCGTACAACATGTTAAGGCAAGTACCAAAACACCGCCCATCTGACCTGACTGCCATAATTTAAATATCCCGCCAATTTAGGGTGACAGATTCCCTTTAACACATACCACAATTCATGATGCTCCGATACGGCAGAGAAATATAGGTATAGTACAATGCCAAATACTTCACTTCTTACATTACAAGAGTGATATCTATTTTAAATTCTACAATAACTCAAAAAACAGACAGTTTAGTCCTCCATAAAGTATTATGGGCACCACATAGTGCATCATCAGATTAATAAGCCCCATATACTGCTCTATACAGAATAATGAGCCACATATATTGCTCTATACAGAATAATGAGCCCCATATATTGCTCAATACAGAATGGGCTCCATATAATGCTCCATACAGAATAGGCCCCATATGTGCTCCATATGATGCTCCATATATAAAGGGCCCTATATGATGCCCCATAAATAATGAACCCCATATGATGCGACATATATAATGGGCCCCATATGATGCTCCAGTATATGACTTACCCCATGGATGATGCTCCAGTGTATAATGGGCCCCATATATAATGCTCCAGTGTATAATGGGCCCTATCTATGATGCTCAAGTGCATGATGGGCCCCATATATAATTCTCCAGTATATAATGTTCCCCATACATTGCTCCAACCATTAAAAAAAATGAAATACCTCTCCTCGCTGGGCACTGCTCTACTCTGGACTCCTCAGCGTCGCCATCTTCCAGTTCTCTGCACTGTGACTGTTCAGGCAGGGGGCGCACAGACGTGACATCATCGTGCTCTCTGAACTGAACGTCACTGTCAGGAAACGCGGAAGACGTCACAGCGGTGGAGCAGGGAGAGGTAAGTATTGCAAGTGCTGGGGCCCTGAGCTAGCAGGGGGGGCACACTTGTGGGCACCGGGAACTGGCACAGAGCCCCTCATAGTACGCCACTGTCTCTGACGGCGAGTGGGACCCCCACCTGCTCAGGGCACCGGCAGTTGCCGGGTGTGCAAGGTGCTGACCCCGGCCTTGGGGGAGGTGCAGCCCAGTTAGGGAGGTGGAAAAACTGGCATATGTTGAGGTGTAGGCTGCACGTTCAGCAGCTGCAAATCGAGGAATTGGAGAAGTCGGAGAAAGAGGAGGACAAAGCGAGACATTTTGCTGGCAACCAATGTGTCATGAGGGGAAGGTGGGACAAAATCCTTTTGAAACCCAGGCATGGTTCATTTTAATGAAGGTGAGATCACCTACATTTTGGGTCGACAGCCGGGTCCTCCTTTCTGTCAGGATTGACCCAGCAGCACTGAAGACTCTTTCTGATAGCACACTACCAGCAGGGCAAGCGAGCTACTGTAAGGCATATTGTGCCAATTCAGGCCAGGTGTCCAGTTTACAGGCCCAGTAGTCAAAGGGGAATGACCAGTGAGGGAAAACATCGATAGGGGAGGAGAGGTAATTTTGAACCATAGTTGACAACTGCTGTCTCCTGTCTGTTGCAATTGATTCAGTATTACCAGTCGTGTGAGCGTTACTCGAGAAATCAGACCACAACATGGTCATGAAACTCCTGTCTCCAACGCCACTTCGGCTGTGTGCACCACGAACACCTCTTCCATTTGGCCCAGTACGGCTCGTGGTAGAACCTGCACCGCTGCTGTGTGCTGGGAATGCCTCTAACAAACGGTTTACCAGAGTTGCTTGTTTGTTTGCCAACATTAGCTCTAGGTTCTCCTGTGGCATGATGTTCTGTAGTTTGCCTTTATAGCATGGATCGAGGATGCTGGCCAAACAGTAGTTGTCATCCTTCATAATTTTGGCAATTCGGGGGTCCCTTTTTAGGATCCGCTAGGCATAATCACACATGTGGGCCAATGTTCCAGGTGTCAATGATGCACTGCCAGTGGTGGGTGGAGGAGCACTTTCTGCCAGATACACATCCCTCCATTCACGCACAAACCCTGTACCTGACCTTGGCAAGCCAACATTTTCACTTGCCCCTGAGAAGCATCATCCTCCCCAAAATAATCATCCCCCTCATCCTCTACTTCTTCCTCCACCTCGTCCAGGACAGTTCTCTGAGCAGACAATGCCTGTCATGAAGGCTTCCCTCCTCCTCCGCTGCAGACGCCTGATCCTTAATGTTCGTCAAAGTTTGCATGAGCAGACGCATAAGTGGGATGCTCATGCTTATGATGGAGTCATCTGCGCTTACCAGCCGTGTGCATTCCTGAAAACACTGAAGGACTTTACAGTGGTCTTGCAGCTTTGACCACTGCACACCTGACAACTCCATGTCCGCCCTCAAACTGCCTGCCCGTGGATCCTCCCACAAATGCATTACAGCCTGCCTCTGTTCGCACAGCCTCTCAATCATGTGCATGGTGGAGTTTCACCTTGTTGAAACGTCTATGATTAGGCGGTGCTTGGGGAGGTGGAGCGATCGCTGCAGCTTCTTCATACGACTGGAGTCTACGGGCGAGCGACGGATGTGCGAGCACAGTCTTTGCACCTTATGGAGCAGGGCTGGTAACTTCGGATAATTATTTATGAAGCACCGCACCACCAGGTTCAAGGTGTGAGCCAGGCAAGGTATGTGTCGGAGTTTTGCCAGGGCTATGGCCGCCACAAAATTACGGTCGTTATCACTGACTACCTTGCCTGGCTCAAGATGTAGACTGCCCAGCCATGACTCAGTTTCTCGCTGCAAGTAGTCGGCCAGTACCTCCGCGGTGTGTCTGTTGTCGCCCAAAGACATCATCTTTAAAACAGCCTGCTGACGCTTACCACTAGCTGATTGATAGTGGGACACCTTGTGTGCAACACTGGCAGTTGCGGATGGAGTGCTCGTGCGACTGCGCTCTGTCGACGAGCTTTTGCTTCTGGAGGAGGAGGAGGGTCGAACGCCTACAGCCAACTGTTGCCTATACCATGGGCTAGGCAGCACTGTCCCACCGCCACTGTCCCCTGTGGACCCTGCATCCACCACATTAACCCAGTGCGTAGTGATGGACACGTAACGGCCCTGGCCATGCCTACTGGCCCATGCATCTGTTGTGAGGTGCAACTTTCCACTCACTGATTGTTTGAGTGCATGGACAATGCGGTCTTTCACATGAAGGTGGAGGGCAGGGATGGCTTTTCTAGAAAAGAAGTGCCGACTGGGTAGGTCAAAGCGTGGGACAGCGTAGGCCATGAGCTCTCGAAACGCTGAACTTTCAACCAAACGGAAGAGCATCATCTCTAATTAGATCAGTTTGGCAATGTAGGCGTTAAAAGCCAGTGAGGTTTTGTAGTCCGTCCACGCTTGCAAGTGCATGGTATTTAAATGTCTATGCATGCAACTGGTATTCAATTTTCAGAGATTTTTCCCTCGGCTAAAGGTCCTTCCGCACTTCTTACAGATAACCTTTGCCTCATCAATAGGATTTTGGTTAAAAAAGTGCCACACTGCACTCTTCCTACTTTTGGATAAATTTTCAGGGCTTGCACGCAGTGCTAATTTGACCGTCTAGCCAAGCTGTCCTGCATCTCTTTTTGCTTTTTTAACATGTTTTTGGACTGCTACGGGCCTGCCAGATAACCGCAGCTGCGATGTCGATGCCTGACGCGGATCCTCCTCCTCTTCTGAACTATTGCCAGCGGTACCCTCTTCCTCCAATGGATGCCAATCCGTGTCAACAACGAGTCATCCATCACCTCCTCTTCAATTTCATCTGCACCTTCCTCTGTGTCACCGTGTAAGGTGGTATCGTATGCGGGAAGGGGCACCTGAGTTTCATCAGGGTCAGATTCTGGCTCAGTAGACTGCGAGGGCAATGCAGTGCTCTGGGTGAATGTACCAGCAGAATCACATAGCAGTGGCTGTGCATCAGTGCACTCCATGTCATATTCATCTTGGACTGGGGAATTCAGGTTTTGACTTGATAACCCAGGCATGGTATGTGAAAAGAGCTCCATTGAGTAATCTGAAGTGTGGCCTGCCGCATCCTTCACTTTTGGTGGAGGTGAAGGACACAAGGAAAGGTGTTGTTCCTAACCAGGAGCCTGCACTGACGACTCAGTACTTGCATTTTTTGAAACTTCAGAAGAGGAGGCGATAGAGCTGGAGCCTGTTTCGGCAATGTAAGCCAAAACCTGTTCCTGATGCTCCGGCTTTAAAAGCGCTTTACCTACTCCCAGAAAAGGGAGTCTTCTAGGCCTTCTGGACCAGACGATGACGCAGGCTCAATACCTCCTGCCTTAGGTGCTATTGTGCTTTTGGCACTACCAGCAGATGCACCACCATCATCATTCCCAGCTGGCCCCCCCCACCCACGTCCTCTTCCACCATACTTCCTCATGTTTGGGAAAATGTACCAAAAATACCAGCAGATATATGGTACTGTATGAGGAGCGTACAGCTGTATATGGCGTAGGGGAAAATTTAAATCTCAGTATACATTTCCGAAGTCACACACAGACGCTCTCTCAGTATGGATTTGACCGTAATACAAAGAGCAGTATACGGTACTGTCTCAGAAGCGGACAGCTGTATATGGTGTAGGGGAAAATTGCAATCTCCGTATATATTTCCGGAGTCACACACACAGATACTCAGCATGTATTTGTGCGTGATACCAGCCGGTACACGGTAGTGTGTGAGGAGCGTACAGCTCTATACGGTGTGGGAAAAAATGAATGGTCGGTAAGTGTGTAGAAAAAAAAAAGAATAAAAGTATTAGTGCTGTGTAAAAAGCAGTCTGCACAGCAGTGTACACACAGCAACACAGCTATCAGGCAGCCTAATAACCAGCGCTGCTGCACACAAGAAAATCCTCCCCTGTCACTGCACACTAACTGTACAGCACAACTGCTATCAGCACAAGCACAGAAGAACTTCTCTTTTCTGCCTCTCTCCCTACTGATAAACAGAGTCAGCAACCTCTCCCTACTGTTAATATCAGCAAAAGTAAAATGGAGATCGGCGCTCAGGGCTTTTATAGACACTATGACGCCCCCCAAAGCAAGCCAATCACTGCAATGCCCTTCTCTGAGATGGTGGTGGACGCTGCACATGTCATCTCGTTGCACACAGTGTACGTCCTTGCTCATTGGCTGAAAAAAGGCGCCTGCAAGCATTATAGGAAAACCGACTTGGGCGCTGGGGTCGACAACAGCATGGCCGACTGCACGCTATGGTCAGGTTTCAGCCAACGAAACCCGACTTTGGCGAATGTCGGTGACTTTTGAATCTGACCGAACTGTTTCGCTCAACTCTAGTAGCCACCTTTTTCTTTGATTACTGCTTTGTACACTCTTGGCATTCTCTTGATGAGCTTCAAGAGGTAGTCACAGGAAATGGTCTTCCAACAGTCTTGAAGGAGTTCACAGAGATGCTTAGCAGTTGTTGCCCCTTTTGCTTTCACTCTGCGGTCCAGCTCACCCCAAACCATCTCGATTGGGTTCAGGTCTAGTGACTGTGGAGGCAAGGTCATCTGGCGTAGCACCCCATCACTCTCCTCCTTGGTCAAATAGCCCTTACACAGCCTGGAGGTGTGTTTGGGGTCATTGTTCTGTTGAAAAATAAATGATGGTCCAACTAAAGGCAAACCGGATGGAATAGCATGCTGCTGCAAGATGATGTGGTAGCCATGCTGATTCAGTATGCCTTCAATTTTGAATAAATCCCCAACAGTGTCACCAGCAAAGCACCCCCACACCATCACACCTCCTCCATGCTTCATGGTGGGAACCAGGCATCTAGAGTCCATCCGCTCACCTTTTCTGCGTCGCACAAAGACAAAGTGGTTGGAAGCAAAGATCTCAAATTTGGACTCATCAGACCAAAGCACAGATTTCCACTGGTCTAATGTCCAGTACTTGTGTTCTTTAGCCCAAACAAGTCTCTTTTGCTTGTTGCCTGTCCTTAGCAGTGGTTTCCTAGCAGCTATTTTACCTTGAAGGCCTGCTGCACAAAGTCTCCTCTTAACAGTTGCTGTAGAGATGTGTCTGCTGCTTGAATGTGTGGCATTGACCTGGTCTCTAATCTGAGCTGGTGTTAACCTGCTATTTCTGAGGCTGGTGACTCGGATAAACTTATCCTGAGAAGCAGAGGTGACTCTTGGTCTTCCTTTCCTGGCGCGGTCCTCATGTGAGCCAGTTTCTTTGTAGCGCTTGATGGTTTTTGCAACTGCACTTGGGGACACTTTCAAAGTTCTCCCAATTTTTCGGACTGACTGACCTTCATTTCTTAAAGTAATGATGGCCACTCGTTTTTCTTTACTTAGCTGCTTTTTTTCTTGCCATAATACACATTCTAACAGTCTATTCAGTAGGACTATCAGTTGTGTATCCACCAGACTTCTGCACAACACAACTGATGGTCCCAACCCCATTTATAAGACAAGAAATCACACTTATTAAACCTGACAGGGCACACTTGTGAAGTGAAAACCATTTCCAGTGACTACCTCTTGAAGCTCAACAAGAGAATGCTAAGAGTGTGCAAAGCAGTAATCAAAGCAAAAAGTGGCTACTTTGAAGAACCTAGACTATAAGACATATTTTCAGTTGTTTCACACTTTTTTGTTAAGTATATTATTCCACATGTGTTAATTGATAGTTTTGACGCCTTCTGTGTGAATTTACAATTTTCATAGTCATGTAAATACAGAAAAATCTTTGAATGAGGTGTGTCCAAACTTTTGGTCTGTACTGAATATGTATATATACTGTATATTTTATATATATATGTTGCTCAGTTGAATTTTAATAAATTTTAAACATAAAAGTGTGGGTCAATTATTATACAACCCCTATGTTTAATATTTCGTGGAATAACCCTTGTTTGCAATTACAGCTAATAATCGTCTTTTATAAGACCTGATACAGGCCGGCACAGGTCTGTGGAGTTATCTTGGCCCACTCCTCCATGCAGATCTTCTCCAAGTTATCTAGGTTCTTTGGGTGTCTCATGCGGACTTTAATCTTGAGCTCCTTCCACAAGTTTTCAATTGGGTTAAGGTCAGGAGACTGACTAGGCCACTCCAACACCTTGACTTTTTCCCTCTTGAACCAGGCCTTGGTTTTCTTGGCTGTGTGCTTTGGGTCGTTGTCTTGTTGGAAGATGAAATTACGACCCATCTTAAGATCCTTGATGGAGGAGCGGAGGTTCTTGGCCAAAATCTCCAGGTAGGCCGTGCTATCCATCCTCCCATGGATGCGGACCAGATGGCCAGGCCCCTTGGCTGAGAAACAGCCCCACAGCATGATGCCTGCCACCACCATGCTTGACTGTAGGGATGGTATTCTTTGGGTCGTATGCAGTGCCATCCAGTCTCCAAACGTCACGTGTGTGGTTGGCACCAAAGATCTCGATCTTGGTCTCATCAGACCATAGAACCTTGAACCAGTCTGTCTCAGAGTCCTCCAAGTGATCATGAGCAAACTGTAGACGAGCCTTGACATCACGCTTTGAAAGTAAAGGTACCTTACGGGCTCATCTGGAACGGAGACCATTGCGGTGGAGTACGTTACTTATGGTATTGACTGAAACCAATGTCCGCACTGCCATGAGATCTTCCCGGAGCTCCTTCCTTGTTGTCCTTGGGTTAGCCTTGACTCTTCGGACAAGCCTGGCCTCGGCACGGGAGGAAACTTTCAAAGGCTGTCCAGGCCGTGGAAGGCTAACAGTAGTTCCATAAGCCTTCCACTTACGGATGATGCTCCCAACAGTGGAGACAGGTAGGCCCAACTCCTTGGAAAGGGTTTTGTACCCCTTGCGAGCCTTGTGACCCTCCACGATCTTGTCTCTGATGGCCTTGGAATGCTCCTTTGTCTTTCCCATGTTGACCATGTATGAGTGCTGTTCACAAGTTTGGGGAGGGTCTTAAATAGTCAGAAAAGGCTGGCAAAAGAGATCATTAATCCACACATGTGAAGCTCATTATTCTTGGTGCCTGAACTACTTCTTAATACTTTAGGGGGACCAAACAGAATTCTTGTGGTTTGAGGGGTTGAATAATAAATGACACTCTGAATTAACTTTTAACGTTTTTTTTTTTTTAAAAAAAAAAAAATTAAAAATATTTTTTTTTTGCTGCAGTGCATTTCCCACTTCCAGGCTGATCTACAGTACAAATGTCACAATGCAAGTTAATTCCGCATGTGTCAACCAGCTAAATCTGCAGGGGGTTGAATACTACTTGTAGGCACTGCATATATAATACCAAGCCTGAGGTTTAGTAATTTTAGTAATGAACAAGTGTCAGCCAGATACCCTCATTAATAAAATGGTACATAAAGAGTTAAATGAAGACACACACTCACACACACAGTCATCAGTCTATGTAGGAGCATTGATATAATTATCTTACATATGCTGTAACAAAACAGCAACTGTCAGGAACCTGTGTTAAACGCAATGTTGATTTTTCAAAAAATTTTAAATAAAATTGCGTGGTCTCCTGCATAATTTTCATAACCAGCAGGGGGAAAGCCGACGGCTGAGGGCAGATGTTAACATTCTGGGAAGGAGCCAATAGCCATAAAGGTTCCCAGGCTATTAATATCAACTCACAGCTGTTTGCTTAGCCTTTACTGGCTAGTTTACAGAGGATAATATACACTTTTATTAATATTTCACAAAAAACCTGATTATACAGGATATAGTAATGATTAAAAGAAAATACTTTGTCACAAAAAGATTTTTATTTTTATAAAAAATCATACATAAAAAAATTAAAATTAAAATAAAACACATTGTATGCAGGGGGCATAAGAGGTCAGTATAGACTGGCAGAAAAAAACATAATATAAATAAATTAAAAAAGAAAAAATAACACTAGTGATGTGAACTATATATCACTGTATTGCGCTAGTAAGCATAATTATATATATAAAAATATACTTAAATCTATATAATCACCAAGTGGTTATTAATAATTATAAAAAATCCCAAAGGAAGTCATACCATTGTCATTAATCCCTTAACCCCCAAGGGTGGTTTGCACGTTAATGACCGGGCCAATATTTACAATTCTGACCACATTCTTTATGAGGCTATAACTCTGGAACGCTTCAACGGATCTTCGCGATTTTGAGAATGTTTTCTCGTGACATATTGTACTTCATGATAGTCGGTAAAATTTCTTCGATATAACTTGCAGTTATTTATGAAAAAAATGTAAATATGGCGAAAATTTGGAAAATTTTTGCAATTTTCAAACTTTAAATTTTTATTCCCTTAAAACAGAAATGTCACACAAAATAGTTACTAAATAACATTTCCCACATGTCTAATTTACATCAGCACAATTTTGGAACCAAAATTTTTTTTGTTACAAAGTTATAAGGGTTAAAAGTTGACCAGCGATTTCTCATTTTTACAACAAATTATACAAAACCATTTTTTTTAGGGACCACCTCACATTTGAAGTCACTTTGAGGGGTCTATATGACAGAAAATACCCAAAAGTGACACTATTCTAAAAACTGTACCTCTTAAGGTACTCAAAACCACATTCAAGAAGTTTATTAACCCTTCAGGTGCTTCACAGGAGCTGAAGCAACTTGGAAGGAAAAAATGAAATGAACATTTAACTTTTTAGTCACAAAAATGATCTTTTACAAACAATTTTTTTATTTTAACAAGGGTAAAAGGAGAAAATGGACAGAAAAAGTTGTGCAATTTGTCCTGAGTACGCCGATACCCCATATGTGGGGGAAAACCATTGTCTGGGCGCACGGCAGGGCTTGGAACGGAAGCGCCGTTTGACTTTTTCAAGCCAAAATTGGCTGAAATTGAGATTGGACGCCATGTCGCGTTTGGAGAGTCCCTGATGTGCTTAAACAGTAAAAAAAAAAAACACAAGTGACACCATTTTGGAAACTAGACCCCCTAAGGAACTTATCTAGATCTGTGGTGAGAACTTTGAACCCCAAAGTGGTTCACTAAAGTTTATAATGCCTGGGTGTGAAAAAAATTTTTTCCACAAAAATCATTTTTAAGTCCCCAATTTTTGATTTTTCCCAAGGAAATTGGACCCCAAAAGTTGTTGTCTAATTTGTCCTGAGTACGCTGATACCCCATATGTGGGGGGAAAATACTGTTTGGGCGCACGGCAGGGCTCGGAAAGGAAGTAATGACGTTTTGGAATGCAGACTTTGATGTGTGTCATGTTCAGTTTGCAGAGTCCCTGATGTGCCTAAACAGTAGAAACCCCCCACAAGTGACGCCATTTGGGAAACTAGACCCCCTAAGGAACTTATCTAGATCTGTGGTGATCACTTTGAACCCCCAAGTGCTTCACACAAGTTTATAATGCCCGGGCATGAAAATAAAAAATCCTATTTTTTTCCCACAAAAATGATCTTTTAGTCACCAATTTTTTATTTTCCCAAGGGTAACGGGAGTTATTGGACACCAAAAGTTGTTCTCCAGTTTGTGCTGAGTACGCTGATACCCTACATGTGGGAGAAAACTACTGTATGGGAACATGTCGAGGCTCGGAATAGAAGTAGTGACGTTTAGTAATGCAGACTTTGATGGAATGGTCTGCAGGTGTCATGTCGCGTTTGGAGAGCCCATGATGTGCCTAAACAGTGGAAACCCCCCCACAAGTGACCCCATTTTGGAACCTAGACCCCCAAAGTAACCTATCTAGATGTGTGGTGAGCACTTTGAAGCCCTAAGTGCTTCACAGTTTATAACGCACAGGCGTGAAAATAAAAAAAAATAATTTTTTCCACAAACATGATCTTTTAGTCCCCAGTTTTTTATTTTCCCAAGGGTAACAGGAGAAATTGGACCCCAAAAGTTGTTGTTCAATTTGTCCTGAGTACGCTGATACCCTATATGTGGGAGAAAACTACTGTATGAGCACATGTCGGGGCTCGGAAGGGAAGTAGTGACGTTTTGCATTGCAGACTTTGATGGAATAGTCTGCGGGCGTCATGTCGCGTTTGGAGAGCACATGATGTGCCTAAACAGTGGAAACCCCCCACAAGTGACACCATTTTGGAAAATAGATCCCACAAGGAACTTATCTAGATGTGTGGTGAGCGCTATGAAGCCCCAAGTGCCTCACAGAAGTTTATAACGTACAGCCGTAAAAAACAGAAAAATCATTTTTTTTTTTACAAAAATGATATTTTCGCCCAAAATTTTTTTTTTTCCCAAGGGTAACAGAAGAAATTCGACCCCAAGAGTTATTGTTCAATTTGTCCTGAGTACGCTGATGCCCCATATGTGGGGGTAAACTACTGTTTGGGCGCATGGCAGAGCTCAGAAGGGAAGGAGCACCGTTTGACTTTTTCAACGCCGAATTGGCTGGAATTGAGATCAGACGCCATGTCACGTTTGGAGAGCACCTGATGTGCCACAACAGTGGAAGCCCCCAATTCTAACTCCAACTCTAACCCCAACACACCCCTAACCCTAATCCCAACCCTAATCATAACCCTAACCACAAACCTAACCCTAACACACACGTAACCCTAACCCCAACTCTAACCCTAACTTTAGCCCCCACCCTAACGGGAAAATGAAAATAAATACATTTTTTAAATTGTATTATTTTTCCCTAACTAAGGGGGTGATAAAGGGGGGTTTGATTTACTATTTATAGCAGGTTTTTATGTTTGGCAGCTGTCACGCGAAAAGACGCTTTTTATTGCAAAAAATAGTTTTTGCATCACTACATTTTGAGAGCTATCATTTTTCCATATTTTGGCCCACAGAGTCATGTGAGGTCTTACTTTTTGCGGGACGAGTTGACGTTTCTATTGGTACCATTTTTGGGCACATGACATTTTTTGATTGCTTTTTATTACGATTTTTGGGAGGCAGAATTAACAAAAACCAGCAATTCATGAATTTTTTCGGGGGGGGGGTGGAGGGGGCGTTTATACCGTTCTGTGTGTGGTAAAATTGATAAAGCGGTTTTATTCTTCAGGTCAGTATGATTACAGCCATACCTCATTTATATCATTTTTTTATGTTTTGGCGCTTTTATACAATAAAAATGTTTATATATAAAAAAAATAATTATTTTTGCATCGCATTATTCTGCGACTATAACTTTTTATTTTTTTCGTTGATGATGCTGTGTGGCAGCTCGTTTTTTTGCGGGACAAGATGACGTTTTCATCGGTACCATGTTTATTTATATATGTCTTTTTGATCGCGTGTTATTCCACATTTTGTCCATCGGTATGATGATAAATCATTTTTTGCCTTTTTTTAAGGGGTTAACTAGTGGGACATGTTTATAGGGCGGGTCGTGTCAGACGCGGCAGATACTAAATATGTGTACTTTTATTGTTTTTTTTTATTTACATGAAGAAATGAATTTATTGGGGAATATTTTTTTTCTTTATTTAGGAATTTTTTTTTTACACTTGTTATTTTTATTTTTTTAACTTTTTTACTTTGTCCCAGGGTAGTACATCACTGTATAAGGTCAGATCGCTGGTCTGACAGTGTGCACAGCACTCTGTCACACCAGCGATTTGTCTGGCACTGCTGCAGGCTTTCTCAGCGCCTGTTCTCAGCAGGTACTGAGGAAGCCGCCTCCCTGCAGGAAGGACTCCGCGGCCATTTTGGATCCGGGGTCCAGCAGGGAGGAGGGTCCCTCGGAACGAGCGCGACACATCGCCTTTTCTGAGGGTCTCAGGGAAACACGCAGGGAGACCCCTCCCTGCGCGATGCTTCCCTATACCACCGGAACACTGTGATCGCAGTGTGCCAGTGGTTAATGTGCCGGGAGCGGTCCGTGACCGCTCCTGGCACGTAGTGCCGGGTGTCAGCTATGATAATCAGCTGACACCCAGCCGCTATCGGTATCGCGGCTGATCGCATGTGACGTACTATTCCATCCTTGGGAATTAAGTCCCAGGGAACATGGATGGAATAGTACGTCAGATGGAATAAAGGAGTTAATATTGTGATGACATGTGTACACCAATGAATTACTATCCTAGTATGAACAACCATATGCCATGAATATAAAGTGCACTAGTGACATGGATGAAAAAATACTAATCAGTCCTACACCTCTCTGCCCCCTGCACACACCACTCAAACGCGCGTTTTGTTTCCGCTTTGTCCCTGACGCAGACAGACACAGACGAAGACAGACACAGACAAATGAAGACATACGAAGACAGGCACATGCACATATTCTCCGCCCACACGCATATTCTCCGCCCACACCATTTCTCCGCCCACACACATTCTCCGCCCACACACTCTCACATTCTCCGCCCACACATTGCCCCAACATTCTCCGCCCACACACATTCTCCGCCCACACACATTCTCCGCCCACACACATTCTCCGCCCACACACATTCTCCGCCCACACACTCTTCCTCTTTCTGACAATTTTCTTTGACAATTTGCAGCGTTGTTGGCAGCAAATAAGCAGTAAATAAGCAGCAAAGACGCAAACCTTTTTACACCTGCGTTTTTGCTGCAGATTTGACTGACTCAGTTGAAGTCAATAAGTCAAAAAAGCTGCAGAAACGCAAAAAATTGACATGCTGCAGAAAATAAAATGCTGCAAATAGGGACATAAATTTACTGATCATGTGCACAACAATTCAGGATTGTCATTGAATTACCTTGCACAAGTATTCCATTGCGGTTTTGGACCTTTTACGCGTGTAAAAAATCAACTTGAAAATGCATCGTGTGCACATAGTCTTACAATTTACTGTGCTTTTTTATTGCTTACAGCTCATTTTGAAGATTGCCAGCAGCAGAGTCTGAAAATGTGCAGTGCATACAATCTCTTTCCCAAAGGGCTTGTAAGCAATACTCTATAAAAGGTGTCCCAGATTGCAGTAGCGCACTTCGACTCTCGATCCCGGCCAGCTGCTCCTCCAATGCTATAAAGATATAGCTGTCATATACATTAGCAGTTGAGAGCACGCGATTCGCGCCAGCGGCACAAAGCAGCAAGTTTGAACTGTCAATCAAGCAACATATGAGCACCACCTCAGAAAGTAGGAAACTGGGAGGTGGTGGAGTGATGCATGCTCACTTCAGAACATGGGAGGATCCCTTAAAATGCAGCTTATTAAACATTAATAGTTGTCAAGATGCTGCATTAAGTAGTCAATAACAGGATCTAATTCCGTCATTCACTGATAGACAGTAAAAACCCTTCCCAAAGTTTTTTTTCTTTATGGGAAATGTCATCAAAATCATAAAATTATATATGATGAAGCTTAGGGAATGATTTTTTTTTTTGGCTTCAAATATTCTTCCGTACAAAGCCATATTATAGCCGTCTGAATGGAGCTTAACCTGTAATGGAAACATTACCCTAGTTTTGGAGAAGCTGGAACTCACCATTAAATCATCTAGCATTTAAACAAATTTAACAGGAAGATGCCATTATACAATTCCTTTTACCACATATAAACCATATTAAAGTCACTGGAAAAAAAACTGTGAAGCTGTCAGTGCTACATTAGGAGATGAGAATAAATGTGTGACTCAATTTCTCTCTAGGAGAAAGGATCTTTCTAAGTCGGAATGAACATACTGCATCCTTCATCATTCTATTTTGGTGAATAGGAGTAAAACAGTCTATTTAAGACATCCATTTAAATGCAAATTTGGATATCCCAGAAGGAAATATTAATCATCTAAAAAGGAAGAGAATCTTTAAGACCATTTTTGAGGCAGAAATCGGTCGACACACAGAAAAGATCCAGTTTTAAGCATTTCCATGCATATATAAACCTAGGATTAAGCTAATAAAAGAAAAGATCCCAGTCAATGGAGGACCAAGGTCATGAAAAGTAAATAAGGAAATTCTATAGGATCTGATCTGTCTTATAGCGGTCTTAAAAAAAATAGTATACATATTCTACTCAGATAATTTAGCTGCAATACAGTATAGCAGCAAAAAAAGGATTTTGTTATAAATCTCTATGTTAAACCAATAAGAGAATGATTTCTTGGATAAAAAGGTTGTTTTATTGTCTGAGTTGGAAGAGAAAAGTAGGCTGCCATTGCAAACACTTAAGAGGGGTTATCCAGGACTAAATTAATTTTTTACTGTGGGCCTAAGAACTAACAGGCAGGTAGTTGCTATCTACCTGCCTGTTCTGCCCCGCGTACATCTCTGCTGACACAGAGCGGTTATTGACTGCTCCTGCCGGCGAATCTGCAGCTTTCGCTGGCGTCACATTGACAAAGCAGCTTCCTCCCTTCTCCTCTATTGACAGGGTCTGACTGTCTATGTCATACGGCATAAATTCAGGAAGCTGGCTGTTAATCAGCATGACATTGGCAGTCACGTCCTGTCGACAGAGCAGCCCAGAAGAAGTAGAGTTGCTCTATTGACGTTGAGCAGCTGAATCACCGACAGGAGCAATCAGTGACCACTCTGAGTTGATGCTCTGAATAATTTTTTTTTATTAATATCCAAAAAACTTAGTACTGGTTAGCCCCTTTAAGGCCTTCATGTACAATAGGCCAAACCCACCGATATGATCAGGATTAGGCAACATGTAACAATATGTATAGGGCCTACCAATTACGTTTTTTTTTTTAACACCCGACCTTTTTGTTATTCAGGAAATAAAGACTCTGGCAACGGCTTTCTCTGCTCTCCCCTTTGAAAGCACAAATGGTTGTCTAAGCTAAACATTCATACGTATGGGGGAGTCAAACGTAACAGCTGTCAGCTGAACAATGGTTCAGCCTTAAGTTAACTATTGAGTATTACGCAGTCCTAGGGTATATTAACAAACAGCATATATGCTCTTCTATCCATATTTGCAGGTGTAAAATCAGTAGCAAAGTAGATGAAACTTGACAAAAATGGGCTACCAGTATCATTACTATTTTGGATTGTGTTATCTGTTATTAGATGTAGCATTTTTTTCTACTAGTTGAGTCTTTCAGTGACAAGAAAAACATGTTTTCACATGTATTTAGGTCTACTACTCCGGCACATTATTAGTTTAGTAGTGAGATATCTTGGGACACACTCCATTTGAGGACCTACTAGCATCTTTTCTGCATCAGTTTCTCACACAACTCTTCTTGTAGTCACTGAATGAAAACCCTCATTGTTCTTTTCCAGAAGTGATCATGTAATAATCACAAGGTGCCACCACACCTGTCTTTACTCTTGTTGGAGAATGTATCATGTGGGAATACCATCTTTATGGAAACTGGATAGTAAACATTGAGTTTGTGGACGATCTCAAAAGAAGGGTGACAGAACAATGAAGAATATTGAGAATAGTTTAATATTTTTATCATTTATTTTTTATCCCCCAAAGTTTGTTCAAAATCCACAATTAGAACAAAAAATGTAAGCCCACAGATGTCCTCTGTGAAACTGATCAAGTGTAAAGCACATTCACAGCTTAGCAGATTTGGAAATTATAAATCCTCGTGGGCAGGGACTTCTTTTATGTATTGGTCTGAAACCAGGGGAGGAGTCCCGAGGAGATAATCTGCATATTCCCAGTGCCTTTTGGGATAAGTGAAGAGTCTCCGCGAGCTCAAGGAACACTGGATTTTGGCTGTTGCAGCTGAAAGGAGGACATCAGTAAACCAGGGGAGGAGTCCCGAGGAGATAATTTGCATATTCTCAGTGCCTTCTGGGATAAGTGAAGAGTCTCCGCGAGCTCAAGGAACACTGGATTTTGGCTGTTGCAGCTGAAAGTAGGACATCAGTAAACCAGGGGAGGAGTCCCGAGGAGATAATTTGCATATTCCCAGTGCCTTCTGGGATAAGTGAAGAGTCTCCGCGAGCTCAAGGAACACTGGATTTTGGCTGTTGCAGCTGAAAGGAGGACATCAGTTAAAAGTTTTGGCTTATATTTCACCGCTTGATTATCTCTTGAACAATAAGAACATGGAAGAGGCTAGGAGTCATGTGGTGAGCTGCATTTCTTGCTACATGTTCATAGATTTACCAGTGGAAAAGCCAAACTTCACATGCCAGAAATGCAAGCTTGTGTTTGTGTCCCTGTTGGAGGAAAAGTTGCAAAATCTGGAAGAGAGGTTATCTACATTGAAGACCATTAAGGAAGGTGAAGAGTTCTTAGACAGAGCAGAATTATCTCTTCATGGTACAGAAAGAGAAGAAATTCGAAGTGCAACTGAAGAAACAGAGGAATGGAAGCATGTGACCCAGAGAAGCAGGAGGATCAGGAGGCAGTCAGCACCAATTCTGCTCTGGAACCAATACCAGGCTCTTACACAGGAGAACGATGAAGAAATACATCAGGATAAGACTTTGCCCACAAACAACCTTGTACGCCCTCAGAGTCCTCCTGAATGGAGAAAGAAAACTGTTGTGAAGAAGAAACGGAGAGTTGTTGTCATGGGCGATTCCCTGTTGAGAGGAACATAGGCCGCTATCTGCAGACCGGATATAACCTCAAGAGAAATGTGCTGTCTTCCAGGTGCAAAAATTAAAGATGTGTCTGACAGGATATCAGGACTCTTCAGACCTAAAGATGACTACCCATTCCTGCTAATACATGTGGGGACAAATGACACCGCTAGAAACGACCTGGAAACCATCTGCAGTGACTTTGAAAACTTAGGTAAGAAAGTGAAAGAACTGGGAGCGCAGGTGGTCTTCTCTTCCATCCTCCCAGTGGATGGCCATGGAACAAGGAGGTGGAATAAGATTCTGCAGGTGAACAACTGGCTACGTCGATGGTGCCGTCAGCAAGGATTTGGATTTCTGGATCACGGAGTGAATTACCTACACGATGGACTACTTGCTAGAGATGGGGTGCACCTTACGAAGACTGGAAAACATGTATTTGGAAGTCGCCTTGCTACACATCAGGAGAGCTTTAAACTAGAACAATGTGGGAAGGGAAGCAAAACGCCAGCAAAAGCCATACACTTGACAAATACTATTGAGATTTCTGCTATTAGAAGTGAAGGGGAAGAACAAAGACAAAAAAATGTACATAATAAAAATATTGAAGGAAGAGAAACCAATCACAAACTAAAGTGTTTCTATACGAATGCACAAAGCATGGGCAACAAACAAGGAGAACTGGAGCTACTAACGCAGGAGAAGAAATATGATGTCATTGGAATCACTGAGACTTGGTGGGACGATACACATGATTGGAATACAAGGCTAGAAGGATACAACTTATTTGCAAGAAACAGACTTGATAAACGAGGAGGAGGTGTTGCATTGTATGTTAGAAAAGCGTATATCTGCACAGAGATTGACACTTCAGAGACTGGGAGTTCTGTGGAAACTGTTTGGGTAAGAATACAAGGACAGAACAATGGAAAGGACACCATTGTAGGCATTTACTACAGGCCGCCTGTGCAAGCTGAAGATATGGATGAACTCTTTATGCATCAAATGGCCAAGTTCTCCAAAAAATATGACATAGTGGTCATGGGAGATTTCAACTATCCAGACATTTGTTGGGAATCTCTCTCAGGCAAAACTAACAGGTCCAGGAAATTCTTATCCTCTCTTGCTGACAACTTTATCTTCCAAAAGGTAATGGAGAAAACAAGGGGATCTGCTACCTTGGATCTAATCCTCATAAACAGGGAGGAAATGGTGGAGGAGGTAAGAGTGGCTGGGACTCTAGGAGGTAGTGACCATGCTATTTTAGAATTTTGGATAACAAGAGGAGGAAGACCTGTGAAGACTCAGACGTCAAGGTTAGATTTCAGAAAGGCAGATTTTAAGGAACTCAGAAAGAGAATTGGAGGGATCCAATGGCTGGATATCCTTAAGGACAAAAATGTCCAGGAAGGATGGAAAATCTTGAAAAATGAGATTCTCAAAGCACAATCGTTAACAATTCCGAAAAGAGGGAAGAATGGGAAGCATTTAAGGAAACCAGGATGGATGAACATAGAACTTAAACACATGCTAAAAAGGAAGAAAGAAATGTTTATCAAATGGAAAGAGGGAGGCATATCTAAAGAAGAATATAATGCCGTCTGCAGAACCTGCAGGGCACAAATCAGATTATCTAAAGCTGACAATGAATTAAGGCTTGCAAGTGACGTCAAAAGCAACAAAAAGGATTTTGTGGATACGTCAAAAGTAAAAGAAAAGTCAAAGATGCTATAGGATTTTTACAGGATGAAAATGATGAAATGGTAAGACAGGATGTTGAGAAGGCTGAACTTTTAAATTCCTATTTTGCATCTGTTTTCTCTCAGAAAGGAAATGTAACATCAACTGATCTTCACTGTCCTATTAAAGGAATAGAAGAATCCAGGATATCTATTAACAGAAAGACAGTGAGGAAACACTTAGCTAACATAAATGAATTCAAGTCTCCAGGTCCAGATGAATTACACCCCAGGGTACTGAAGGAGATAGCAGAAGAAATTCTTGAACCACTGTCCATAATCTTTGAAAATTCTTGGAGAACAGGAGAAGTCCCAGAAGACTGGAGAAGAGCAAATGTTGTTCCTATCTTCAAAAAGGGGAAGAAGGTGGACCCAGGGAACTACAGGCCGGTGAGTCTGACTTCTATACCAGGAAAGATCTTTGAACAAATTATTAAAGAACATGTATGCAAGTACCTGGATAAGAATGAAGTGATTAAACAGAGTCAGCATGGGTTTGTAACTAATAAGTCATGTCAGACTAACTTAATTTCCTTCTATGACAGAATCACTGACTGGGTGGATCAGGGAAATGCTGTAGATATAGTATATCTTGACTTCAGCAAAGCATTTGACAAAGTATCTCACACAATCCTTATTGAAAAAATGACTAAGTATGGAATGGACAAGGCAACTGTTAGGTGGATTCATAACTGGCTTAGTGATCGGACCCAAAGAGTGGTTGTAAATGGCTGCACATCCAGTTGGAAGAATGTCTCAAGTGGGGTACCACAAGGCTCTGTTTTGGGCCCTGTATTGTTCAACATCTTTATCAATGATTTAGATGAAGGAATTGAGGGTAAACTGATCAAATTTGCTGATGACACAAAGCTAGGAGGGGTAGCTAATACTAGAGAAGAGAAAGAGAGGATTCAAAAAGATATACATAAACTGGAGCAGTGGGCAGCAACTAACAGAATTGATTTTAACAGGGAAAAATGCAAAGTACTACATCTGGGCAATAAAAATGAAAAAAGCATATACAAAATGGGAGGAATAGGGCTAAGTAACAGCACATGTGAAAAAGACTTGGGTATACTAATTGATCACAGACTTAACATGAGTCAACAGTGTGATGCAGCAGCAAAAAAGGCAAATGCAATTCTAGGATGTATCAACAGAAGCATACAGTCTAGATCACGTGAGGTCATTATTGCCCTCTACTCCTCTTTGGTCAGACCTCATCTGGAATACTGTGTCCAGTTTTGGGCACCACATTTTAAAAAAGACATCAACAAACTGGAGCAAGTTCAGAGAAGAGCCACCAGAATGGTGACCGGTCTGCAAACCATGTCCTATGAGGAACGGTTGCAGGATTTGGGAATGTTTAGCTTGCAAAAAAGAAGACTGAGAGGAGACTTAATAGCTGTCTACAAATATCTCAAGGGCTGTCACATTGTAGAAGGATCATCTTTATTCTCATTTGCACAAGGAAAGACTAGAAGCAATGGGATGAAACTGAATGGGAGGAGACACAGATTAGATATTAGAAAAAACTTTTTGACAGTTAGGGTGATCAATGAGTGGAACAGGCTGCTACAAGAGGTGGTGAGTTCTCCTTCAATGGAAGTCTTCAAACAGAGGCTGGATAGACATCTGTCTGGGATGATTTAGAGAATCCTGCTTTGAGCAGGGGGTTGGACCATAAGGCCCAGGAGGTCCCTTCCAACTCTACCATTCTATGATTCTATGAAACTCATTTAGTCATGTTTATTGTACTTGTTTTCTACCATATGGTGTATTCTTAGGTTATTCAAATATTTATTGTCTATTACAAAAACATTATACAAATGAAATACAAGTATAGTGAAGGAATAAGTAAGGGAAAGGTGAAGGATATGCTTATATTATGTATTGTAAACCAACCCTGACAGCACCTTCTGAAGAATACAGCACACTGCCCTTAAAAGCGGTAGAGCAAAATAATAATACTATCAAAAATTAACTCTGGAGCAGAGGCAAAGGGTATTTAGGTCAGCAAGAAACCTTGAAAACTTCTTTAATTATAAAATTTAGCACTGTAGCATGACCAATGCTACCAGTGTGTAATTTGCTCACTGTCAGGATTCAGCTCTGCTTGCCAGTTGCAGCAGTCATCACGTAACCGCTCGTATGTGATTTTCATACTTACGGTCACGTGCCAACTGGCTTCTCTTCCTGATTCTTTCAGTAAAGTTGAGACTGTAGTTTGTTACTGAGCATCGAGCGAATTATGAAGGGCAGCTCGTAGGTACGTGAGCAAATCGCATATGAGTGGTCACATGATGACTAATCAAACTGCCTAAGCTGTGTATAGGAGAATTCTTGCCCTGGGTGCTGGAAAACCTAGATACGCCTCTGCTGTATATGATACACGGGATCTACCACATCAATTATTTATGGTATTCCAATCCCGGTGGGAAGCCCCCTGATAGTTGAAAGTCTAATGAACAATTATTACTTGAAATTTCAATAAACAATCACTATTACTGCTTAATATCGAAGATAAGAACAATGTAAGTATCTGTGATCGGGATTGGAGTAGCACAACACTGGCATAGGTCTAGAAAAGGCCTGCACAACTTGAGAGATGTTGTGCGGAGCTATCCAGGTGATGTGGCTCCCTTCATCATATAGTAAAATGTATTTGTGTGTTAAAGAGGCGAACACATTTTGTGAAGAATTTGGGAGATATCATTTCATATCAATCATCTGTATCCTATCTAGCATGGGATTATAAAATCCCCTTCAGTGTGCAGATGTATGAACACCTAGCTCAGCTGGGGGGGGGGTTTCAAACCTCAAAAGGCTGTGAGTGACAGATCTCGCACCTTGAGCCAGCTAGGCTTAGAACAAAAGGCTTGCTTGCCAAGTGGGTACCATGGACTCTAACTTCTTTGTTCCGACAGATATAATTTCATAAGGAGAATATGGACTTATCCTACGTCCTTGTTACACACCGATTACATTTTCGAGATCTCTGGACTGGACCAACCGTCTTCCAGGGTCTGGATCCGTTCTAGCAACAGAGGGTGGGGAGATACGTAGAATGGCTAGTTGGAACCAAATAGCAAAGGTGTGTTTAGTCTCAAAGCCTAGCAGGGGCCAGTTTAAATCAGATGGTGTGAAAACAGCCTCCCAAGGATCGTCTATTAAGGAGTTATGACCCACCTTAGGTTTTGCAGTTTTTAGCTTCTAGAGGCAAGGGGAGGGGACTTCGGTTCAGCCTAGAGGGCAAGATGGGAGTGACCCAAAGGTGATAAAGGTTAGTGTAAATCCATGAGGTCTCTCTCTTTGTTATGCATGTGGACCACTTCGAAAGGGAGATCATGTCGAGAAACGTGCTCTGAAGGACCTAGCAACTACCTGGCAGCCCATGCCCCCTGCTGCCCAGTGCACACATGGTCGAACATCAACCCCGTAATTGACATGATCCATCTTCTTATATCTTTTGTCCTACCACTATTGGTATTTTCATATCTGTATTGTATATGTGCAACCATCGTGTATATAGTGTATTGTCTAGTGTGCACTTAAGGTGATTAAATATCTAATTTAACCTTGGACTGCTCTTTTATCTTGATCCACACGCCCATATTCTCGGCTTTACTTTCCATGCTACAATAGCTGGCTTCTGGCCAGATATAATCCCATTAACGGACCGAGGATCTGTCTAACGAGGACCTGGTGGCAGTTCTACCGGGCTGACCAGGCGCTGTTTCACTGGTGCTAGTGAAAGGGGCCTCTCAGGGTTGTGAGCGAGTGTGTTGCCACATCAGCGACTGTGTGGGTTACATTCTTTCACTACCAGTGGCTCAATGGGCTTGTGTGGACAGGGGGAGTCTGTGTAAAACTGTACCAAGCTGACCTTACGTGTCCTCAGGTGGTGTAGAACGTCACGTTGGTGCAAATGGGGAGACCGTATTACGTAATCCGTCTGACGTATTAGTGACGTCAGGCGGGGTGTCAGGTGCAGTTTCTGCGTGATATCTCAGGTGCCATCCTTCACAAGTGGTGCAGTGGGACTGGGGCAGAGGAAAGCGACCAAACACAACCAACAGTTGCTAAAATTTTGCGACTTTACAAAGTGTGTTATGCCTTTTTTCTGGGACAAATACTTTGATGCATTGGCCCCTATATAGTTCTTTCCTTTCACTGCTCCTCTTTTCCAATTCTAGAAAACTGGCTCATATCTGGCAAATTGCCATTATTTAGAAAAAAACGAGCAAAGAACAACAGCCAGGAAAAAATAATTCTGTATTAGAACAATCAGATTAAAACAGAAGGAAAAACAACAGGATTAGTCCTAATAAACCAATCATTTTACAAGTTAACAATAATATAAAACTCAAAAATATGTTCAGTATTGAAAATGAACTTCAAATTATTTTAGTTTTCTCATATATAAAAGTTTGTATTTATAACCTGCATAAACAAAATGTGATATGTACCTACTTTGTTACAGACAGTACAACATTTTAAAGGGAATCTGTCACCCCATTTTTGGCCTATGAGATACGGCCACCGCCATCAGGGGCTTATCTACAGCATTCTGGAATGCTGTAGATAAGCCCCTGATGTCACCTGAAAGAGAAGAAAAACGAGTTATATTATACTCACCCAGGGGCGGTCCGCCGTCTCCATCTTCTAGCGAAGCCGGCCTCTTCTTTCCGTCCCGTCGCGGCACTGCAGTACTCTGCTTTGCCCTCACCAGGGCAGATCAGTGCGCCTGCGCAGGCACTGGGAAAGGTCAGAGAGGTCTGGCGCCTGCGCACTGCAGTACTCTGCTCTGCCCTCACCAGGGCAGATCAGTGCGCCTGCGCAGGAGCCGTGACGGAACGGAAAGAAGAGGCTGGCTTCGCTAGAAGATGGGAGGCGCCACCCATCGGACCGGACGGCGGACCGCCCCTGGGTGAGTATAATCTAACTCGTTTTTCTTCTCTTTCAGGCGACATCGGGGGCTTATCTACAGCATTCCAGAATGCTGTAGATAAGCCCCTGATGGCGGTGGCCGTATCTCATAGGCCAAAAATGGGGTGACAGATTCCCTTTAAGTACTAAGTCTACAAAATGATCACCTACTTTGGGGCATTTTTTTTTGTTTACTTAAATTCATGCATTTGGAGCTAAAAATCATTTTTGCAGTTGGGTTTCATTACAAATTTTGCACCATTTTGCACTATGTTTCCCTGCACATTTACCTTTAATGTAATCTGTGGATATAAATCATATGAGACAAATAAAAATAAGGGAGTTATCATTTCTCCTGTTAGATGTCAGAAGGAGCTTATTGATACAGTCAGGGCCAGAAATATTTGGACAGTGACACAATTTTCGCGAGTTGGGCTCTGCATGCCACCACATTGGATTTGAAATGAAACCTCTACAACAGAATTCAAGTGCAGATTGTAACATTTAATTTGAAGGGTTGAACAAAAATATGTGTTAGAAAATGTAGGAATTGTACACATTTCTTTACAAACACTCCACATTTTAGGAGGTCAAAAGTAATTGGACAAATAAACATAACCCAAACAAAATATTTTTATTTTCAATATTTTGTGGCGAATCCTTTGGAGGCAATCACTGCCTTAAGTCTGGAACCCATGGACATCACCAAACGCTGGGTTTCCTCCTTCTTAATGCTTTGCCAGGCCTTTACAGCCGCAGCCTTCAGGTCTTGCTTGTTTGTGGGTCTTTCCCTCTTAAGTCTGGATTTGAGCAAGTGAAATGCATGCTCAATTGGGTTAAGATCTGGTGATTGACTTGGCCATTGAATAATGTTCCACTTTTTTGCACTCATGAACTCCTGTGTATGCTTGGGGTCATTATCCATCTGTACTATGAAGCGCCGTCCAATCAAGTTTGCAGCATTTGGCTGAATCTGGGCTGAAAGTATATCCCGGTACACTTCAGAATTCATCCGGCTACTCTTGTCTGCTGTTATGTCATCAATAAACACAAGTGACCCAGTGCCATTGAAAGCCATGCATGCCCATGCCATCACGTTGCCTCCACCATGTTTTACAGAGGATGTGGTGAGCCTTGGATCATGTGCCGTTCCCTTTCTTCTCCAAACTTTTGGCTTCCCATCATTCTGGTACAGGTTCATCTTTGTCTCATCTGTCCATAGAATACTTTTCCAGAACTGAGCTGGCTTCTGGAGGTGTTTTTCAGCAAATTTAACTCTGGCCTGTCTATTTTTGGAATTGATGAATGGTTTGCATCTAGATGTGAACCCTTTGTATTTACTTTCATGGAGTCTTCTCTTTACTGTTGATTTAGAGACAGAAACACCTACTTCACTGAGAGTGTTCTGGACTTCAGTTGATGTTGTGAATGGGTTCTTCTTCACCAAAGAAAGTATGCGGCGATCATCCACCACTGTTGTCTTCCATGGGCTCCCAGGTCTTTTTGGATTGATGAGTTCACCAGTGCTTTCTTTCTTTCTCAGGATGTACCAAATTGTAGATTTTGCCACTTCTAATGTTGTAGCAATTTCTTAGATGTTTTTTTTTCTGTTCTTGCAGCTTAAGGATGGCTTGTTTCACCTGCATGGAGAGCTCCTGTGACCGCATGTTTCCTTCACAGCAAAACCTTCCAAATGCAAACACCACACCTCAAATCAACTCCGGCCCTTTCATCTGCTTAATTGAGAATGACATAACAAAGGGATTGCCCACACCTGTCCATGAAATAGCCTTGGAGTCATTTGTCCAATTACTTTTGGTCCCTTTAAAAACAGGGTGGCACATGTTAAGGAGCTGAAACTCCTAAACCCTTCATCCAATTTTAATGTGGATATCCTCAAATGAAAGCTGAAAGTCTGGACTTCAACTACATCTGAATTGTTTTGTTTAAAATTCATTGTGGTAATGTCTAGAACCAAAATTAGATAAATGTTGTCTCTGTCCAAATATTTATGGACCTAACTGTAGATTCTCAGTTACAGGTCGGCCACTTTCTCTTGTTAGTGCGGCTTTCCTTACAATCTAAGCAGAATTTTTTTCATGGAGGAACAGGTGACCAGACCTGTCCTCAGCGTCCTCCAACAGAAAACCAGTTTTCTCAGTGTGGTGTTTTAGACATGGAGGAGGCCGCGTACAGGTCTGGTACCATGTTCCTCCACCAGCAGCCATTGTATGTACAGAAGTGCTCGTCAGTGTGTGAGGAAACTACACAAACAGAAGAAAGAGGTCGACCTCGAACTGACAATCCATCAGTGAGATCATTCTGGCACATAACAGGAAAATTTGTAACTCTTTATCTGTGTTTCTCTGAGCTCCTCTCAGATGATTTATGGCTACAAAGAGCCTTGAAAAGCCAAACAGTGCAAATTATGTAATGAAACCCAAATGCTAAAATTATTTTTTGCCAAAAATTTGTGCGTTTTACGTAACATTAAAGGTCTATTTAGACAACACAATCATATACAAGTTGATAGGCGCTTCTTTACTGGCCTGTTGACACAAGCTGACAAAACTGTGCAGGAAAGAATATTTGGAGGACTATGAGGGGTGCATTATACTATTTGGAGGGCTATGTGGGGGCCATTATACTGCTTTCAGGACTATGTGGTGGGGCCATTATATTGTTTGCAGGAGTATGTTGGGGGCATTACCCAGTTTGCAGGACTACATGGGGGTTATCATACTGTTTTTGAAGGACTATTGTGGGAGCAATTATACTGTTTGGAGGGCTAGTGGGGGGTCATTATACAGTGTGAAGGGTTGTGTCAGGGCAATCATACTGTGTGGAGGGTTGTGTTTGTGCCATCATAATGTGTGGACAGTTATGTTGTGGCCATATTACTGTGCGGAGAGCTGTGTTGGGCGAATCATATTGTGTGGAAGGGTGTGAGGGTCATTATGATGTATGAATGGCTGTATGGGGGCCATCATATTGTCTGGAGGGTTGTGTTGCGGTCACAGTTGCGGCATCATACAGTGTTGAGGTGGCCATACTTTGCGGGGGAGGAGGATACAGTATGGTCATCATAATGTGCATGTGGAGGGATTTGTAGAAAAATTCACTGTGGGGGTGTCATACTGCACCCTAAGAAAATCTGAACATATGTCTGTTTTATCTACACAATGAAATAAAGAATTTGCATTTGTGAATAAGAGTGTGCAGTGAAATTATTGATTGCATGTTCCAAAATTCCAAATTAAAAACTGAAGGACCATATAAGAACCCTATGAAAAGTAATTATCATTTTGGGTTGCTGGGAAAGGATACAAATTTACTAAACTGTAACCTTTACCTTGACATATGAGGTAAAATCTCCCAATACAGAAACTGGAAAGTTAAAAATAAACTTGGAGCACTTACCCAGCATTCCCATTCCCAGCATGAATGCATCCATGGTATAAGGGAGACCTCTCGCCCTACCTCTCGTTCCAGGAGGAAACATAACCTCTTTAGGCTGTGCTTTCTTACATTCAACCTACAAAAAAAGAAAAGAAAACGTATGATGAGATGTAAATGAATTCAATTCAAATGTCAAGTAACAATGCTGATGGCAAAAACTAAAAAATGACTGTAGTTTCTCCTTATTGTGAAATTAAAAATAGACTGAAATTGACAGAAACAAATGTGGGATATAAATATTAAACTTGTCTTAAAGGGGTATACCTATTAAAGAGGTTTCTGGCAAATCTGGGGGATATGCGATCAATGTCTGACAGAGGAGTCTCACAGGTGAGAACTGGGCATCACTGACCCCA
The DNA here is from genome assembly GCA_033576555.1 of Oophaga sylvatica. NCBI lineage: Eukaryota > Metazoa > Chordata > Amphibia > Anura > Dendrobatidae > Oophaga > Oophaga sylvatica. The sequence continues at coordinate 244,535,470 of JARQOD010000002.1, read as the reverse complement.
GTAGGAGAACACAGGAGTAAGTCATCACCTAACTGCTGTGAGGGGATGTGGAGCACATCTATGACCGCAATAAAGGTTAAGGACCACAATATAGGCTTTCTTTAAAGTGTATCTGTCGTTTTAATTTTTATTTCATACATCAATAGTACACATGAAGATAAGCAACTTTATAATATATATTATCAGACAAATCTGCTTCTTTCTCTGCCAGAAATGATCAGAAATTATCAAAATTGTCAATTCTGATGTAAAATCTGTATTCAGTGAAGACTTTCCCATCACTTAGATAGGAGACGACGGCTGCTACTGATAAGATTCTATGTAGATAGGAGGGGGAGGAGGAGCTCTGACTCTAGCTCGCACCCCCATGGTCTTAATAATGGTATGAATAAGACGCAAGTCGAAACGCGTTGGTTTTACTGCTGTACCTCTGTGTATTGTGCTGTTCTGTGCTAACAGTATATCTAGTGGACCACATTTTTGTGACGTTCTATTTTAAAATGACTCAATAAAAGCTATATTTTACTACAAAGTTCGCAATTCTCTCGCTGGACCCACCCTGTTTTTCTCCTGTTCCTGCACCGGCTGCTAAGCCTATATCTGTGCGAGCCTTGGACCACAGGAATCATTGTATTAGCCAGGTGAGCTGACTTTATTTTATATTTTTCTGCCAATTCACGACTGTATCTTCATAGTCTCAAGAGGAGATTATAATGAGAACATAAAGCAGTCTAGAATCAGATATACCCTAAAAGGACAGTCCAATTCGGCTCACTTTGGGATTAGGTAGAGTGCATGATGGGCCTGTATCGCGCACCTGTAATATGAATTAAAACAGGAAAGGTGTGTGATACATGTAGCTTGTACACCTCTTCTGTTCAGTAGAATAGGACCAAGTGCATGGTCTGAGCCGCCATCAGGGCATTACTGTCCTTACTTGTGAATGGGGCCGGTGAGCAGACGCAGTCCGAGCCCCCCTTCTTATGCTTCTGCTCACCTGGCCCCAGGGACAGTGTCGGGTTGCAGTGCACATCTTGTTGGAGCAGGGAGCTTTCCTGGAGCTCCACAGCCATGACAACAGAAAGGCCGCGAAACTCCAAGCTGCCTCCGTCTCTTCTGTGATGCGCTGATGTCAGGTGACTGGGCCTATGTGATGACGTGATCGCGCTGGCAAGTACGGCACTGGACTTGGAGTTGCAGTGTATCGTATGAGAGGTAAGGATTAAAACCTTTTTTTTGTTATGAAATGAATTAAATGGGTGTTGGGGGAGCAAATCATGCTGTATTAAGGGTGATGATACTTAATGCATGTGCACGCAACCCAACAAATATCTGTAGACGTAACATCACTGGTCCTGTTCGCCTCTGATTATGGAAGTGAGCATAGACATTAAAATGTTTAAACATGTCCAAAAATATCAGAATTAATTCAATTTTGAGATCTTCAAGGCATTTTGCTCAGAAAAAAATCAAGAAGAATGAAGGTTGAATTTGATGGACATAGGACTTTTTTCAACGTATGTAACTATGATAAAAAAGAGAAAAACAAAACAGAGAAGCGGCAAAGGAGCTGCTAACGGGAGAAGAGTTGCTAATGGGTATTTAACTGACAACATCAATTTATACAACCAACTAATAACCATAGATGGATGTATTCCTTTGGCATTAAAGTTTTGTAATTTATTAAACAATGAGTCAAAACTGAATGACCCAAAATATTTGAGACATTCGGCAACTAAAAAGCTATGTGACTTTGCCCAATTGCACTAAAAAACCCCCCAAAAACTAGCAACATACCAATGAACAGGTGAGATACTGTGCATAAATCGTTTTTAATAACTGCAAGGTATGGCATTAGGCATCAAAGTGCTATCTACAAGCTGCGAAGACTGAAGTTCTGCCGAAAAAATAAAGAACATACGATCTTTCCATTACACAAGAAATTTAAATCCCTTGAATTACACTTTCAAATAGCTGTAGCACACTGAGAGCCATTACTTGCCAGACAGTGTTTTTAATCATAGATTTATGTTACACTAGACAATGTGTCATCTCACACACCGGACGCACAGTGGGGAACAGAACACAGCGCTGTGTTCTATCAGTCGGATGTCTAAGAAAGCAATGTGAAAGGAACGGGTACCAACATTACACTGCTTTCCCCTACAGCATTTGGCTGTTTAATAGTGGGATATCCTTTTTTTGTACTTCCTATTGTACAGAAGGGACAAAAAAGAAAAAAAAAAACAATCCATGACACTGACAATTTTCTTATCGTAGTTCACCATAATTTAGGCTTACATGTCACTTATAACGAGGCAATTACTGACTAGTGATCATTAACGAGTCATCCTGCTTCACAGTGTCTGCTGAAATAATACACCTAGCACAAGTGGAAGCTTCGCAGAATAAAACTGCTCAAATGATTTCTTTTATCTCAAGGTTGGCAAAGGAATACATTGTATTTGTGAATAGGTTGGAATCGGATCAGATTTTACAGTTGGCAAGAATTGTGCAACCATTAAATAATGTAATGTTAAAAGACTAAAAGGGAAGGGTGGGGCAAGTATCCAGATATTTCAGGCTCCACAAAAAAGGATATTGTGCTATTGTGGTATGAGAATACTAACCTATCAAAGCAATAACATGGAAGAAATGAGTATAATATCCTAATGATTAAGCATCTATGGTTCAAAGTAATATCCCGGAGTAAAACAGACATTTCTTTGAATTGTATATTTACACGAAAACCCCCAAAAGGAAAATTACACTAGATAAAAAAAAAAATCACTTTATAAATGAATATACATGAATTACCATTTCTGAAAAAAAAAAAAAAAAAAAAAAAAAAGGTAAAAACACTTACCGTATATACCCATGTATAAGCCGACCCCCCTAATTTTGCCACAAAAAAACTGGGAAAACTTATTGACTCGTGTATAAGCCTAGGGTGGAAAATGATTATGCCCCCATATGATGCTGCACAGATTATGCCCATATGCTACACAGATTACCGTATGCCCCATATGCTGCAAAGATTATGCCCCCATATGCTCCAGATCATGCCCCCATATGCTCCACAGATTATGCCCCATAAGCTCCACAGATTTTGCCCCATATGCTCCACAGATTATGCCCAATATGCTCCACAGATTATGCCCCATATGCTCCACAGATTATGCCCCATATGCTCCACAGATTATGCCCCTAATGCTCCACAGGTTATGGCCCCATATGTTCCACAGATTATGCCCCCATATGCTCCACAGATTATGGCCCCCATATGTTCCACAGATTATGCCCCATAAGCTCCACAGATTATGCCCCCATATGTTCCACAGATTATGCCCCCATATGCCACAATTATGCCCATGTGCTCCACAGATTATGCCCCATGTGCTCCACAGATTATGCCCCATATGCTCCACTGACTATGCCCCCATATGCTCCACAGATTATGCCACATATGTTCCACAGATTATGCCCCATAGTATAGGTCCTATATGCTGCCGCAGCTGCTGCAAAAGAATAAAAAAAATGACATACTCACCTTTCGTGCTGGGGGCCAGGTGCCGGTGTCCTGAGCAGGCGGTGACACCGGCACACTATGGGGGACAGGTGCCAGTGTCGCCGCTCGCTCAGGGCCCGGCACCTGAGATATTTACCTGTCACCGGACCGGTCCACCGCTGCGCTGCTCCCTCTTCCGGGTCCTCGGCAGTGAATGATCAGGCAGAGGGCGCGGCGTGCACTAACTACGTCATCGCGCCCTCTGCCTGAACATTCACAGCCAGAGGAGTCGGACGAGGAGGTCGGAGCAGCGCACAGCGGTGGACCGGGGGACAGGTGAATATCGCTATACTCACGCCCCCGCCGGCGCGTCACTCTCTGGAGCCTCTCCTCTTCTGCCGGCGGTCTCCGCAGCTCTTCCTTTCTACAGCGGTCCCATGGTACCGCTCATTAAAGTCATGAATATATGCATATTCATGACTTTAATGAGCGGTACCATGGGACCGCTGCAGGAAGGAGCCAGAGATCGTGGGAGAAGCAGGGGGGCTACAGAGACGCGCCGGCGGAGGGGTGAGTATGATCTGACACCCCCGCTCCCCCTCCCTCGCCGACCCCCCGGTATATGACTCGCATATCAGCCGAGAGGGGGACTTTCCGCCGTAAAAAATGGGCTAAAAATCTCGGCTTATACGCGAGTATATACGGTAATAAAGAGTCTGGAAGAAGACTGGTGCAGGCGAGAATATTAGGTGAAAAAAACTGTAGAATGCAACATAAAACACGGATCTAAATTCAAGAAAGACACAATTCTTAAATAAATGCAACACAAAATGTACAGTGTATATTTAGTGAATAATGGAACAGATGTGGCATAGGGTCTAGGTGTATTGTAGCCATGAGCTAAGCGCACATCAGGGACTAAGGTGGAGACCCGTGCGAGCCATTGCTATGTCAGCTACAGGCTTGGTTTAAGTCCAGCCTTTTACCCCGAATGACGTTCATTCTACCATTCTTACTGCTGCTGAGAGGCATTTACTGAGTAGTTCACCTGATGTGTATAATTCATTGCATGTTGCATTATATGTATTTATGAATAATTTGTACATATATTGTTTTGTATGAATTTAAATCAGTGTACTGATCGGATTACGTCATCTGAGACAATTTTGTGTCCACAGGTCGTCTTCCTCCACACATAATAAATGGAGTGTGTAAGCAGAAAATGACCTATTGTTTAAATCCGGTTTTTATAAATTATTTCTAATTTATTATTTATATCTATTTTTTTTATTTTGAATATGATTACAATGATAGGCAACACTTATGTATAGTAACAGGGGTGTAACGAACCTGATCGCAACCGGGCCCATGCAGGTGAGGGGCCCACCGAAGACATTACAAACTTCAACTTGATGTGCGTCCCGTCGAAGTTTCAGCTGGGCGCAGGGGTCCGTGCCTTGCAATACATGATACCGGCCAATCAGAGGCCAGCAGCTGACATTGGCCTGCATATGACTAGGGGCGCATGGCAGGGACATCTTGCACTCCTGTCACTTGCATGCTGAAGTCAGCTGCTGGATTCAGAGGAGGACGACACGTGGCGGGGGAGTGAAGTAGAATAATTTCAAGGGAAACTGCTACCAGAAAAAAATGCTATTAACCTGCAGATATGGTGTTAATCTGCAGGATAATAAAGTTTCTAACCTGCCAAGCGTCTGTACTTAGCCAAACGCCGTGAGGAGAAAATGTACTTTATTCCCCCTGACAGCGTTCCAGCTTCAGCCATGAGGGCGACGTCGGCGCTGGTTCAGTTACCGCTCTGTGTATACAGAGCATCGGCTGTAACAGAGCCCCCCGGCCCTGAATGATACTGGCTCTGCATTTGGGCAGGCTGTTAGTCAGGGTCAGGGGAGCGGTTACAGTCGTCGCTCTATATACTCAGAGTGTTGACTAAATCCACTCTGGCGCCGCCTCGTGACTGAAACCAGGCCACTGTGGGGGGAATAAAGTACATTTTCTTCCAGCAGCGTTCAGCTAACTACGGATGCCAGGCAGTTTAACCACATATCTGCAGGTTAATAGCGGTTTTGCTGGTGACAGGTTTGCTTTGATCTTTCTACGTATTAAAGCACAGAGGCAGAATGGGAGGCATATAACAGGATGGGAATATACATATATACCAGGATGTGCTCAGAATGGGGGGATATATATACACAAAGATGGGGCCCAGGAAAAGGGACATATATACAGTAGCATGTAAAAGTTTGGAAACCCTGGTCAAAATGACTTATTGTGAACTGTTAAGGAAGTTGAAGATGAAATGATTACGGAAATGCTTAAAGTTAAAGGTGACACATTTCCTTTGTATTTTAGGCAAAAATATATATACACATTTTCATCTTTTACATTTAAAAATGACAAAAAGGATAATGGGCCGACTCAAAAGTTTTGGCACCCTTGGAGATGTGAGCTCAGATAACTTTGACCAAGGTTTCAGACATTAATTAGCCTGTTAGGGTTATGGCTTGTTCACGATCATCATTAGGAAAGGTCAGGTGATGCAAATTTTCCAGCTTTATAAAAACCCAGCCTTCTCTAACCTTGTGCCAAAAAACAGCAGCAATGGGTTCTTTCAAGCAGCTGCCTAGCACTCTGAAAAAGAAAATGGTGGAGGCCAACAATACAGAAGAAAGCTATAAGAAGATAGCAAAGCGTATTCAAATTGCCCTTTATTCAGTTAGAAATGTAATTAAGAAATGGCAGTCAACAGGAACAGTGGAGGTCAAGATAATGTCTGGAAGACCAAGCAAAATTTCAGTCAGAGCTGCTCGTGGGATTGCTAGAGAAGCAAATCAGAACCCCCTTTTGACTGCCAGAACGTTTGAAGCTCAAGCACTGAGATAAGTCTTTAGTATAGAGCCAGATTCAGGACCACACAAACCTGATTGTATACCACGGGGCTCTGGACTTAGCAGTTATTGAAATTTGGATAAACATTCACTGTCACGCCAAGTATAGTCAGGCAATGGACTCTTTCTACCTTTAGGCACCAGCCTTGTTCTTTCAAGTGAAACTCCACTTTTGGTTATCAAGGTAGCCTTGTTGGCCCTCTGTCTGCCACAATGTGCACGAAATGCCCTTGTATCTCCTTCAACAGCATTGGTTTAAAATAGCAAAAAACTATAATGAGGATATATTACAAATAACTCTATAGTAAATGTTAAGTCCTTGCTGATTCATATCATGCACTTCAGGCTGCTGGCACTCATGGGTTTTGTGGCAGAACTGCACAATTATCCTAGCTATTCTAGGCCGTCATGTGTAACAGGCACAAATAATGCAAAGTTATCACTCCACGTGTGCTGAGAAATAACGATACGTTCCAAAGAGTGGCTAAACATGTTGTTTCTTAATTCCACTATCGGTGACAGTCTATTCATTGTTTTATAGATACCTGCGGCCTGTTACCAAGCAACTACATCAAAAGAAATTTCAGGTTTCTACAATTTTCATTTAGATAGCAGAGGTTAACTAATCGTAATAGGATGATTTAAAACAAACACACCTACTCTCTGCTTTCCACTGTTCAGGCATGAAGCCCAAAAGCACAATGGAATAGCGAAAGCGAGAAACCATTTTACTTTAGATTGTGACACATCCTGACGTGTGAAATATTTCCTTCGATGCATTTCTCAAAACACCTCCATATTTCACAAACTTTGTCCTGTCGTTAGTGGCTGCGAGACATCCTTTGACAGGAAAGTGGAAAGAAAAAAAAAAAGCTTCAAGTCCCCCTCCTTCTAAGCAAGAGACACAAGATAAAAGGAGGATTGGAGTAGTGTCTTCACTCTAAACTGTACAAGAGAAGCAGAGGAGGCCAGAAGGTGTATGCACAGAGTAAGGAGATAATACACCTCGTAGGGGGATCCGGTGGGGGGTCCACTTTAATGTACATCCTCTTAAATGTCTATCATAATATTCCAGTTAGCACAAAAGTCACTCACAATGCCTCTGTAGATATAGCAGGTTGGAATAGTATTCCTCAAGGCAGATAAAAATTGGCACTGTAGTTCAGAAGCTCAGTCGACTCCAAAAAAAAAAGCCTATTTACTAGAGAGACATCACAAGAGTAGTCTACTCAATGATCTGATGCATCTCTTCTACAAAAACAGCTACACTTCAAGGAGTTCAACTCAACAAGTAGAGGATCGAAAAGAAAGTAGCACAAACGTTGTGCCGCACAGATGGCAATCTCCAAGGAGTGAGATTACAGGTCCAAGCCGCAAAGAAATCATATAAAATTGATCTATTGTGTGAAGGTTAAAGATATAGCTCAAAATATATTCAAAAAGGATAAATCTAAAATAATATATGCTTTTTGTATAGCACTTCAACAAGACAAAAAATAGGGATACATTCTCAAAAAGCCATTTCAGAGAGCAATCAGCGGGATAGGAAAAAAAGCCAATGTAAAGTGAAGATGATGACAACATAGCCTATTCCCTTCTACAAAATGAAGATGGAACGATCGAAACAATCATAGCATCAAAGAGCAAGGAAACAGATAGTTCTGAAAAGTTCTGACAACTCATTTCCTAAAACATGAGAAAGCATTACTTTATAAATGTTAGCTGTCTAGATTTGCTGGTTTGTCCAGAAAGAGGTCATAGCACAATAGAAATCTATTAGAAAATGTAAAAACTGGAAATTCTCAACACTGACCTGATTTATTTCACAAATTTCTAAAGCACTATAAAACATATGTTTATTACTGATGTGTAGTAAAAAACTCGAAAAAAACATGCATCTGGAATCTACAATCAATATCAATAATTTTGTTAATACATTAGAGTGTTATACTAGTAAAACCGTCAAAAGTATGAAAAGTGTGATTTTTTTTTTTTTACAAAACTGTTCATCTTGACCTAAACACCTCAGAAGAATAGATAAAGGTAAGGAAGAACACACCTATATTAGGTTATAGCCCAAAAAAAGATATTTGATGTGCTTGATAGCACATTTACATTTAAAGTACCACTAAAAGCAAATGCTGGGACAAAGTGGCAACCAATAATATGACCATCACACAGAGCCAAAACGAAAAATAATATCCTGCTATTTACACCATTTAGGCCTCATTAATATGTCTCTTTTTCACATACTTGTTCTATTTGTGTTTTCTACAGATAGAACATGTACCCATTATGGTTTGAGGAGCTGTTAACACACGTCCATGTTTTTTGGAGACTGCATGAGATATGGATATGTCTTTTTTTAGATCCATGTCATGGATGACAATTATCCATACAAGTGTACAGTTCTATGAAGATCAATGACATCACATGAATGCCATTCATGTGCAATCTGTGTCCTGTCTGTTTTTAAAGGGAATCTGCCACCCCATTTTTGCCCTATGAGATGCGGCCACCGCCATCAGGGGCTTATCTACAACATTCTGTAAAGCTGTAGATAAGCCCCCGATGTCACCTGAAATTGAAGAAAAACGAGTTATATTATGCTCACCCAGGGGCGTTCCACCGTCCGGTCCGATGGGCGTCGCGGTCCGGTTCGGCGCCTCCCATCTTGTAGCGAAGCCGGCTTCTTCTCTCCGTCCCGTCGCGGCTCCTGCGCAGGCGCACCGATCTGACCTGCTTAGGGCAGAGCAGAGTACTGCAGTGCGCAGGCGCCGAGAAAGGTCAGAGAGGTCCGGCGCCTGCGCACTGCAGTACTCTGCTCTGCCCTCAAGAGCGCGCTAGCTATCCCTGCTCCCAAGATTTAATTCTGATGGTGAAGCCTCCGAGGCCACATACCTTGCTGAACTCCAGAATCAGCCCAATATCTATCCCCCTCCCTCAACCAGGGAAGTGGGGAGGGATAGTGTATGTAGATACACAAACCAGCCAAACAAGGAAGGACGTACAAGGATAAATGAATATACCAATCATACAAATATGCACTCGCAGAGAACAGAGGGGAAAACTGGGTATAAAAGGTAGGAAGACTACATAGGAGAGAATGAGGGCTTGCACACAGCTGAAACACCTGGTAACAGTCAAATATAAACACTTCAAAACACCTCTACCAACAGCCGATGCCTCCACTCCTTCTCCAGGCAGTACAAGACTTAACACTGGCAATCCAGATTGCCAGAGGTGAGAATACATAGGATAGAGGAGTGGTCAATACTCAACAGCTGAGATTATCCAAGCAGGGAGGCATCAGATACTCTAAGCTGAACAGTTTAACCTCTGCACTGCTAACAGAAACCTGCACCGTTTAACCCCTTCATGACCCAGCCTATTTTGACCTAAATGACCTGGCCATTTTTTGCAATTCTGACCAGTGTCCCTTTATGAGGTAATAACTCAGGAACGCTTCAACGGATCCTAGCGATTCTGAGATTGTTTTTTCGTGACATATTGGGCTTCATGTTAGTGGTAAATTTAGGTCGATAATTTTTGCGTTTATTTGTGAAAAAAATGGAACTTTGGCCAAAACTTTGAAAATTTCGCATTTTCAAATTTTGAATTTTTATTCTGTTAAACCAGAGAGTTATGTGACACAAAATAGTTAATAAATAACATTTCCCACATGTCTACTTTACATCAGCACAATTTTGGGAACAACATTTTTTTTTGTTAGGAAGTTATAAGGGTTAAAAGTTGACCAGCGATTTCTCATTTTTACAGCAAAATTTACAAAACAATTTTTTTTAGGGACCACCTCACATTTGAAGTCACTTTGAGGGGTCTATATGGCAGAAAATACCCAAAAGTGACACCATTATAAAAACTGCACCCCTCAAGCTACTCAAAACTACATTCAAGAAGATTATTAACCCTTCAGGTGCTTCACAGGAACTAAAGCAACGTGGAAGGAAAAAATGGACATTTTAATTTTTCCAACAAAATTTTTCTTTTAGCATCAATTTTTTCATTTTTTCATGGGCATCAGGATAAAATGGACCCTAAAATTTGTTGGGCAATTTCTCCTGAGTATACAGATACTCATATGTGAAAAAAACAGTGCACACCAGGGATGGAAAGAAAACAGTAAGCAGAGATCCAAGCGGCAAACAACCAAAATGTGTGTGTAAAATGATACCAAATGAACACCAAAGCAATATGTGAAAATAATCTAAATTGTATTGAGCAATATTGTACATAATGTATCGGAACAATATAATATAACAAATATAAAATAGATATAAAAAATGCAATAATAAAAAACCAGTAGTTCACTTCTATAGATAAAAAGACTCAAAATTATTAACCAGGAGCATAATGTGTTATGGTGCTCTACATATTGTCTATATCACTGTGCATCCAAATATAACAAAAACTAGTGAGATAACAAAATATCATCCACTAAATGTGCACCAACCACAGAAAATGTGTATAATATAAACTCAGTAGCAACAATAATAAATCATATGTGCAACACACAAATGTGAGCCAAAATTGGCGACATTGAATTAATTAACATGTGAGCAAAAGAAATGAACGTGAAGTGAAAATATGTATATAAATGCTGACTGAGAGCTACCTGGGAGCCGCAGAAGCGAAGCAGAAACTGGAATGCCGCGCCCCAACGCGCGTTTCGGAATAGATACCTTCGTCAGGGGGTATCTATTCCGAAACGCGCGTTGGGGCGCGGCATTCCAGTTTCTGCTTCGCTTCTGCGGCTCCCAGGTAGCTCTCAGTCAGCATTTATATACATATTTTCACTTCACGTTCATTTCTTTTGCTCACATGTTAATTAATTCAATGTCGCCAATTTTGGCTCACATTTGTGTGTTGCACATATGATTTATTATTGTTGCTACTGAGTTTATATTATACACATTTTCTGTGGTTGGTGCACATTTAGTGGATGATATTTTGTTATCTCACTAGTTTTTGTTATATTTGGATGCACAGTGATATAGACAATATGTAGAGCACCATAACACATTATGCTCCTGGTTAATAATTTTGAGTCTTTTTATCTATAGAAGTGAACTACTGGTTTTTTATTATTGCATTTTTTATATCTATTTTATATTTGTTATATTATATTGTTCCGATACATTATGTACAATATTGCTCAATAAAATTTAGATTATTTTCACATATTGCTTTGGTGTTCATTTGGTATCATTTTACACACACATTTTGGTTGTTTGCCGCTTGGATCTCTGCTTACTGTTTTCTTTCCATCCTGGTGTGCACTGTTTTTTTCTTCATTCTTGGGTGGTTGCCACCTCTTGTGTTTCTTGAATTGTGGGTCTTTTGTAGATTATATATTATTATTTCCTTTTATTATTTATGTAAAAGATATAGTGTATTTTATATATTTTTTATGGTTATAGTCATTTTTAATTAGTCCCACATTCGGTGTGTTTAATTAGATACTCATATGTGGTCATAAACCACTGTTTGGGCGCACGGCAGGGCTCAGAAGGGAAGGAGCGCCATTTGACATTTTGAATGGAAAATATGCTGGAATATTTAGCGGTTGCCATATCGCATTTGGAGAGTCCCTGTGTGCCTAAACATTGGAGCTCCCCCACAAGTGACCCCATTTTGGAAACTAGACGCCCTAAGGAACTTATCTAGATGCAGAGTGAGCACTTTGAACCCCCAGGTGCTTCACAAATTGATCCGTAAAAAAAAGAAAGTACTTTTTTTTTCACAAAAATTTTCTTTTAGCCTCAGTTTTTTCATTTACACATGGGCAACAGGATAAAATGGATCCTAAAATTTGTTGGGCAATTTCTCCTGAGTACACCGATACCTCATATGTGGTCATAAACCACTGTTTGGGTGCACGGCAGGGCTCAGAAGGGAAGGAGCGCCATTTGACTTTTTGAATGGAAAATATGCTGGAATATTTAGCGGATGCCATGTCGCATTTGGAGAGTCCCTGTGTGCCTAAACATTGGAGCTCCCCCACAAGTGACCCCATTTTGGAAACTAGACCCCCCAAGGAACTTATCTAGATGCAGAGTGAGCACTTTGAACCCCCAAGTGCTTCACAAATTAATCCGTAAAAAAAAGAAAGTACTTTTTTTTTCACAAAAATTTTCTTTTAGCCTCAGTTTTTTCATTTTCACATGGGCAACAGTATAAATTGGATCCTAAAATTTGTTGGGCAATTTCTCCTGAGTACACAGATACCTCATATGTGGTCATAAACCACTGTTTGGGCGCACGGCAGGGCTCAGAAGGGAAGGAGCGCCATTTGACTTTTTGAATGGAAAATTAGCTCCAGTCGTTAGCGGACACCATGTCATGTTTGGAGAGCCCTGTATGCCTAAACTTTGGAGCTCCCCCACAAATGACCCCATTTTGGAAACTAGACCCCCTAAGAAACTTCTGCAGATGCACAGTGAGCACTTTGAACCCCCAGGTGCTTCACAAAACTTTATAACGCAGAGCCGTGAAAATAAAAAATCATTTTTTTTTCTCAAAAAATTATTATTTAGCCCCATATTTTTTATTTTCACAATGGTTACAGGAGAAATTGGACCCCAAAAGTTGTTGTCTAATTTGTCCTAAGTACGCTAGTACCTCACATGTGGGGGAGAACCACTGTTTGGGTCCCACGTCAGGGCTTGGAAGGGATGTAGTGACGCTTTGAAATGCCGACTTGATGGAATGGTCTGCGGGCGGGCAGAGCCCCTGATGTGCCTAAACAGTAGAAACCCCCCACAAGTGACCACATTTTGTAAACTAGACCCCTCAAGGAACTTAACTAGATGTGTGGTGAGCACCTTGAACCCCCACGTGCTTCACAGAAGTTTGTAATGCAGAGCCGTGAAAATAAAAAATCATTTTTTTCCTCAAAAACTGATTTTTTTAACCCGCAATTTTTTATTTTCACAAGGGTAACAGGGAAATTGGACCACAAAAGTTGTTGTACAGTTTGTCCTGAGTACACTGGTACCCCATATGTGGGGGGGAACCACTGTTTTGGCGCATGGGAGAGCACAGAAGGGAAGGAGCGCCATTTTGGAATGCAGACTTGATGGAATGTTCTGTGGGCGTCATGTTGCCTTTGCAGAGCCCCTGATGTGCCTAAACAGTAGAAACCTCCCACAAGTGACCCCATTTTGGAAACTAGACCCCCCAAGGAGCTTATCTAGATGTGTAGTGAGCACTTTGAACCCCCAAGGGCTACACAGAAGTTTATAACGCCGGGCCATGAAAATAAAAAATCATATTTTTTCCACAAACATGATCTTTTAGTCCCCAATTTTTTTTATTTTCCCAAGGGTAACAGGAGAAATTAGACCTCAAAAGTTGTTGTCCAATTTGTCCTGAGTACGCTGATATCCCATATGTGGGAGAAAACTACTGTATGGGCACACTTCGGGGCTCGGAAGGGAAGTAGTGACGTTTTGAATTGCCGACTTGATGGAATGGTCTGCGGGCGTCATGTTACGTTTGCAGAGTCCCTGATGTGCCTAAACAGTATAAACTCCCCACAAGTGACCCCATTTTGGAAACTAGACCCCGCAAGGAACTTATCTAGATGTGTGGAGAGCACTTTGAACCCCCAAGTTCTTCACAGAAGTTTATAACGCAGAGCCGTGAAAATAAAAAATCATTTTTTTTCCACAAAAATAACTTTTTTAGTCCCCAATTTTTTTTCCCAACAGTAACAGGAGAAATTAGACCCCCAAAGTTGTTGTGCAATTTTTCCCGAGTACGCTGATACCCCATATGTGGGGGTAAACCACTGTTTGGGCACACGTCGGGGCTTGGAATAAAGGGAGCACTGTTTGACTTTTTGAACGCAAAATTTGCAGGAATCAATGGTGGCGCCATGTCGCGTATGGAGATCCCCTGATGTACCTAAATAGTGGAAACCCCTCAATTCTAACTCCAACCCTAACCCCAACACACCCCTAACCCCAACCCCTACACACCCCTAACCCTAATACAAACCCTAACCATAACCCTAACCCCAACACACCCCTAACCCTAATCCCAACTCTAACCATAAACCTAACCACAAGCCTAACCCTAATCCCAACCCTAACCCCAAAACACCCCTAACGCTTATCCCAACCCTAACCCTAATCCCAACCTTAACCCTAATTCCAACCCTAACCCTAATTCCAACCCTAACCCTAGTTCTAACCCTAACCCTAGTTCTAACCCTAAGGCTGGGTTCATATTGCGTTTTACCAGCCCATTCAACACGTAGCGTTGACGGGCTGGTAACGGTATAGCATAACGCGATCGCGTTATGCTATACCCGCTAGTGCAGAGGAATCAGCGATGATTCATCTGTGCTAGCGGTGATGGAGCCCAGACGCTGCAGCCTGCGTCCAAGGCTCTGTCACTGAATGACGACACGTCGCGAACGCATGCCGCTTCATGGCATGCGTTGCGATGCGCACACAAATGGGGTGAATGGCAGCGTTAACGGACTGCGTTACACCGTGTTATACCGCGGTGAAACGCAGTCCATCTAACGGACTGCCATAATGCAATATGAACCCAGCCTGACCCTAAGGCCCCGTGCACACGTTGCGGATTCACTTGCGGATTTTTCTAAAATCCGCAGGTAAAACGACCTGCCTTTTACCTGCGTATTTAGCGCGGATTTGCTGCGGTTTTTCTCTGCGGTTTTACGCCTATAATGGAATAGGTGTAAAATCGCTGCGTAATCCGCACAAAGAATTGACATGCTGCGGATTTAAAACCGCAGCAAATCCGCGCTGAAAAATCTGCAGCATGTGCACAGCGTTTTTTTTTACCATTTATTTGCATTGTACTGTACATGGTTTCTGGATCTGCTGTGGATCTGCAGCGCCAAATCCGCTGCGGATCAGCAGCGAAATCAGCTGCGGATCAGCAGCGAAATCCGCTGCGGATCAGCAGCGAAATCCGCTGCGGATCAGCAGCGAAATCCGCTGCGGATCAGCAGCGAAATCAGCTGCGGATCAGCAGAGAAATCAGCTGCGGATCAGCAGAGAAATCAGCTGCGGATCCGCAGCAAAATCCGCAACGTGTGCACAGGGCCTAATAGGAAAAAAAAAAAAAATTCTTTATTATTTTTCCCTACCTATGACAGGGGGGGTTCACTTACTTTTTTTTATTTTGATCACTGTGACAGTTTATCACAGTGATCAAAATAAATTTTTTTGACTATGCAGGGCGCACTGCGCATGCGCCGGCCGGCGGGCGCACTGCGCATGCGCCCGCCATTTTCCAAGATGGCGGCGCCCATGAAGAATCCCGGGCAGCCGCCGGGAAGGATCCAGGGACATCGGTGGACCGGGAGAGGTGAGTATGGGGGTCGGAAGTGAGGGGGGGGGGATCGGAAGGTGGGGGCAGCGGAGGCCAGGACGAGGGGAGCTTTTAGTGACGGCGGTGACCGACCGCTGCCATCTTTCGGTGGCGGCGGCCGATCGCCGCCGTGAATCCGTGTGGGGGGGGTCAGGGCTCGGTGTCCAGCCATGGCAGATGCTATTGCAGCATCGGCCATGGCTGGATTGTAATATTTCACCAATTATATTGGTGAAATATTACAGATTGCTCTGATTGGCTGTTTCACTTTTAACAGCCAATCAGAGCGATCGTGGCCACGGGGGTGGTTAAGCCAACCCCCTGTGGTGAAGCAAAAAAGGGGCCCTGTCGGCGGGTGGGTACCTTTCAGTGACCCCGGTCCCCCGACCCGCAGGGACGCGACCCTTTATGACACCAAAGGGTCATGGGTGGATTGGCCTGATTTTCATGACGCCTACGTGGCTCAGGGCGGGGGGGGTTTAAATGAAGGAGAAGTGCTTCGTTCATGCAGAGTATGAAAAATCAATGCGCGGCTTCGGGCCCCCTTTTGTTGGTAAACCCGTGAAAGTCCCCATATGCTTTTGGGATAATATCACCCAAACCCCTAATATCGACATTTTTTCCCCCAAGGTTAATGGCAGGGGGGCCCCAACAGTGATTTTTGGGGGCTGCTAAGGATCTGACATATTGTTTTTCAGCTACGATATTTTGGCAGGGGTTTTTTTTTTTTTTTATAAAAACAAAACCAGGGCACAGTAAGCTTATTGTTTGAAAGGTTGTCAAGGGTTAGTGATCATTGGGCCACAGAAACCTTGTGCTTGGGGGGGGTTAAAAATAGTTTTGTCAAGGGTGTACTGTAACTAAATAAAAGTTGTTTTGGTCAAAATTTCCCAAACGTTTTTTAAAACTTATTTATTACTTTTTCACTTAAAAAAGCCCATTATTCCCTCAACAATTATCGAAAAATATGTGCCAAGTATTTCACATGACCAACAAGTCATAAGTTTTCCAAAATTTGCCTTCCTCTTTGTGTTAGGGGGGGACAGACCCCTTTTAGGTTTTAAAATGCATACAAATTTACAACATTTTTTTATTGCATCAAGCTTTTTTACTTTTTCAGGAATTTATTTTTTTAAAAAAAATCAATAAAAAACTTTTTACTAAATTGTAAAAAGCCTTTTTTAAAATTATTTAACATTTTGTTGTTTGGGGTCAAATTTCGACCCAGGGGCTAAAATAAAATAAAAAAAACAATAAAAAAAATCCCAAAAAGAATCTTTAAAAAAAAATATAAACCAAAGCCCCAGCCTCTCCCCCAACACTTTTTTGGGGGGCAGCCAGGGATGTATGGCCCAAAAAACTGAGAGTGGTATTTGCAGAGTTTACATTCCAGTTTTCACATGCACAATAGGAGAAGATTTGATGTACCAAATTCTGTTTTTATCTTAATCAGTGATGGCAAAATTGGATCCATGTTGGGAAACCCAAATCCCCGCATGCCTCAACTGCTGCAGGTTGCAAGGGCATTCTGGGGTTGTAGTTTTACAACGTGGGGGTGCCAGGTTTTGCCATCACTGTCTTTGATGAAAATAATCAGAGGACACACAGAGCAAATGATACAAAAACAGGGGTTTTTGAGGAGGAAGATGATTGGAGTTTCAACCGGAAGACACAGACAGTTCTGACATCATGGGAGGTCACGGGCGAGGCTCCCACTGAAAAGA
>JARQOD010000002.1:244491864-244517857 GCA_033576555.1 Oophaga sylvatica | reverse complement strand
TACAGGGGGAGCATAATCTTTTCGGACAATCGTCCAGAAGGGGGCATCCACAGAGGGCGCATTCCCTGTGCCTTGTTTTTTCTGTGCATTTCTTCCCCTATAATGATAGTATAAGGGGGAGCTCCGTCACTGAGTGAACTTTCACGAAGATCACTTACCAGCGTCTGCCGAAATTAGGTACCGAAATGTGAGGAAGAGATGTCCTGGATGACGCAATCCCCTGCCGACTGGAAGGGGTCTTCCGACCTGACTGGTTCCGGCTGGTGTCCCTCTGGGACATCTGGGACTTCTTTACCGAAGTCTGCTTTGGGGCTTCGTCCTGCTGCACAAGCTGCAGCTGCTCATCCTCCATTATGATGAATGGGCCAGAAGCATGTGTCCCCCTGCTTGGCCACCTTATATCTTCCTCCATCCGGTTTACAGCGTTCATGCTCCGCCTCCCCCCCAGCCTCCCCCGCCCTGCATTGCTTTCTCAGGGTTTCTGTCCCCTAGGATGGCGGCCGCCATTTTTTTGGAGTCTGCACATGCTCAGATCACCACCGGCACTTGCGACCCGGAAGTGACCGCTGGCTCCGCCCACAAATGGCACTCAGCCCCAAGATGGTGCTTCACAGCGTCCACAGGGGGAACCCATGCCAGCGCTCCAGGTGCTGCTACCCCCACCGCCCACGGTGCTTACCAGGAAGCATCCCGGGGAATTTATACAGGAGGGGGAGCATTTACTACCGCTGCCTGCCGCCAGCCTGTGGGACACTTTCGGGGAGGCTGGAGATATACTTACCCCGGCGTTGCTCTGGAGGCAGCGATCCGCTGGACCCTGCTCCCTGCTGTCTCACCACAGTCGTGCCAACCAGCCAGGAGCACCGTGGCGCTTCAGGACACTGCACCGGCCAAGGTAGGAGACCCCCCCGCTACCTGAGCCGACCGGCCGGGCCTGGGACATCCTTCATCTGTAGGATCCGGTCTCCAGGAATAGGAAACCAACTGATGCGTGTGAGGGAGCCGCCCTTTTTGTATCTGTAGGTTTCCTGTTCCCGAAGGGCGGATCCCCTCTCTCGTGGTGCTGTCATGGTAGTCCGAATAAACATACATTTTCCATCTCAAATAGTTATTTTCTCGTTTCAAAGCGAGAATAATAACCAATTTCAAAATGTAGAAAAATATATATATTTTTTTCTTTCGGCTGAGTGCAATTCGATTTTTTATTAGATGGCACTCGTCCAATTACATCGCAAGTGGGCGCAAGCCCTAAGACTTACAAATTTTTCACTTTTTAAAGTCTGTTAAATCTATTTTTTGGGCCATTTGCCTGAGGAACACAAGTTGTCTAATAATTCTGTACATCTTGATAAAGGGTGTTGATATCCTTAGGCCACACCGTCCTCAGTACAGAAATACAAATCACTTGTTCTGCTTCATCCAATCATCATTCAAGTTTACACAGCTTGGGGTTGGAAAAACTGCATAAAAATGATGATCTGGTCAAAATACAAATTTGCCTGACAATTGTGCGCAATGTGTGTGTGAACCCTAAATATGCTGAAAAAAAAGAGAGAGAACAGCACCTCCAAAAATCATACAATGATCTAATGCTTCTCGGCAAAAATATATATAACTGAACATGAGATTCTTAGTTTAACATTTTGATCAGACTGCATGAAGCCCACCGCCATGTCACGGCAAACCTCGTAGTGGGTCCCACCGCCTTAACACAGCGGAGCCGCGCGCCGACCACCGCCACAGCGGTAATGCACCGGCAGGGCAGACGGCCTGGTGCCCCACAGTGCCCATGAGAGTGTGTGTGGTGTGTGTGTGAGTGTATGAGAGTGTGTGTGTGTGTGTGTGTGTGTGTGTGAGTGTGTGTGTGTGTGTGTGGCAAAAGGGAATGTGGGATTAGAAAATGACCTATTGTTTTTCTGTTACAAGTACTGAGAAAAAACAATTGGTTATTTTGTTCTCCATATTCCATCTGAGTCAGTCTTATGCTACCAATGTACATGTGGACGGTGAGAGTCTAAATAAGCTCCAAGTGTCTAGTGTAGAAATTACAAGATTTCTAAGTTTTAATAAAGATAGTGTTATGAAAAAAAATTGCCAAACATAAAAAAATACATTCAACATAAAAATCTGATTGAAACAATTTTCTGATGATAGATTCAATTTAAAAGGCAGGAAGTTGAGAGGGATGCCCCCACATTACATACTTTGTAAATAAATGGAGCCACCTTGGGTATTTACAACATCTGTAGGGGATACGTGCTGTGGTAGTTCAACTCATGTGGCAGTATACGGAGGTAGAAAACAGGGACAACCGTCTCTTTAAATCTTCTGTTGGATTATTATAGTGCAGCATAAACCAACAATAAGGGGAAGTAAATACAGCCCTACAGGCTAAAACAGGAAAACAACAAAAAAACAAAACGCTGCAACACAATCCATACATACTTATGCGGGTAGCACCCCGCTCTACAGCAACAAAGATTCAGTCTTTTTTTCAGGAGACAAAATCCACTGGAGAATCCTCTCTCTAATCTTGTTGAGCCAAAAACTGCCTCAACAGCCCAGCTATTTAACCCCCAGACCATGTGACTCTTTCCCCCATGTGACTGACATCACACAGGTCCTGACAGCACATGGAGGTGCCGTCTCTGCTGGTGGAGATAAGATGGAATCCTCCCACCTACTCTATGGATGTCCACATAAAATCCAGCCCATTTATGCAACTTCGCTACAAAACCTCACAACACCTAGTATGCTGGAGGAAAATACTCAGGGTTTCACATCAATGACGCCACTAAGCGTAGTGACACATATCTCCCCACCAGTGACTTTGTCACAGTGCATTGTGCTTACTTTGTGCTTTAATAGGAACCATGCATGTATGAGTAACAGCCTTGGGAGAACCTGGCAGTCACTTCCTAGAGAAGGGGCAATGGCTTGTAAACGTTTTTAGATACTGTACTTATCATTGGAGGTGGAAGTAATCAAATAACACACTTAAAGAACAATGGCATTTCGATTTTCTGCAGCCTTTGCCCTGTAAAACTGTTAGAATGCAGACTGCAAATTATATTCGGGAAGTCATTCAGGAATTAAAATAATGACACTTTGTAATTTGCTAGTAATCTAGCAAGCACCATAACTCACTATCTAGCTGAAGTTTTTTTTCTTTTATAATTGCATTCGGAATAGTTGGCTTTTCTTTTTACTTTTCAGCAAATTAAAATCCAAGCAATATATAATATTTTTAATTTATATAGCACAAAATATATTCCACAGAGCTTTACAATGCAGAAGAGGTACATATACAAACTGTATCCGACATGACAAAGTCCTTAATCCCACGTCCATATTTTTTGGTCAGTATTTAACCAGTAATTTGGAGTCAAACCAAAAGTGGCTCGAAAACACTGAAAAGGTATGAAACTTCTAATTATAGTTTTCACTTTTTTCATTTTGACTTACAATTATTGATGCAAAATACTGACCAAGTACTGATGTGTGAATAAAGCAGGTGCTGTGTTTTTTCACAGCTAGCACTCATACTTAATACCTATAATAGAGTATGGGGCTTTTCACATGTCAATGATTTTTTTTCGAGATACAAAATTTCGAGAACATGTTCTGAGTGTTGGATCAAACTCGGAGATGCAAGACAGCGGAAAAAAAATCTCACAACACTTGGATGCCATCCATGTGCTGTATGTTTTTACAGCACTGGGGTCCTGGGATCAAATCCCACCAAGGACAACATCTGCAAGGAGTTTGTATGTTCTCTCGATGTTTGTGGGTTTCCTCTGGGTTCTCTGTTTTTTTCCTATACTCCAAAGTAATGCTGATGGGATTTAGATTATGAGCCCCAATAGGGACTGTGGAATATGATTGCGCTGTATAAATACACATAATAAATATAAACAGTCATTTTACAATAGAAATCAATAGAAGGGTCTTAAGTGTTTTTTTTTTTTATGATTTTTCAGCCATCGGTTAGAGCTGACAGACTCCAAACAACTCCGGGCTAAGTGTCATTGAAACTAGCACTGTCTGCACAGTGAAGCACACAATATCTTTCACATTGACCAGATTTTGCTTCATAAAACTGAAACTCAGCCCACTTATCGTTGATGTTAGCCACACAATAATGCAATAAAATCTTCGAAATCTGGAAACAATTGGCCACCACAGGCAGCCAGACTGTGATCTTGGATTTAGACAGGGGCGCCACTTTATAGTAGGTGCAGGGCTGCAGATGCACCTGGACCCTAAAATCTAAGGGGCCCAAATGGTCCCTTTTCTCCATTCTGAGAGGACCAATTCTATTACACATCTGTGATAGTTGGGGGTTGGAGATTTTGCATTGGGGCCCAAAACCTTCAAGTTTTTCCACTGCATTTATAACTTAAAGAAGCACTCCAATAAAAGTTTGTATTATCTCAAAATATTGCAGTCATTACAAAATCTAGCACTGTGTACTTACAATTTTACAATTGCTCATTTTGCCTTTCTACCCAGTAAATTCTGCTGTTTTTGTTGTATGTAAAACAGTAAGTCTCTTATCCCTGCATAAATCATTTCCATCTTAACTCCTGACCCAGCTGCTCCCCTCTCTATCTGCAATTGACTTTTGCTGTGACTTATGACCCATACAGGGAAAATTAACCTCATGTTTCTACATAGAGCTTAGGCTAGTTTCACACTAGCATTCGGCAGGGCTGCAGATGGCTGTGTACTTCCTCCTTTCTTTCTCTATAAGACACCTCTTCATTACTAAGCCGTGGGCTTGATATCAATGGACAACACAAAGGTGACATCAACCCCACAAATATGAACCCCACTTGCTGCCACAGCTACAGGGCAAGTGGGAAGAGCCAGGTAAAGCACCAGAATTGGCACACCTAATAGATGTGCCTTTTCTGGGTGGCTGCGGGCTGTTATTTTTAGGCTGGGGGGTAAGATCTGTGGCTCCTTACCAGCCTGAAAATACCAGCCTCCAGTTGTGAGCTTTAGTAAGGGTGGTTGTCAAAACTGGGAGGGGACCCCCACAAATTTTTTAAAATTATTTATTTAAATAATTAAAAATACGGCGTTTGGACCCCTCTATACTTGATAACCAGCCTTGCTGAAGCTGACAGTTGAGGGTTGCAGCTCCCAGTTTTGCATGGATGGTTATCAAAAATACAGGAGAACCCAGGCGTTTTTCTTTTTTTTTATATATATATATGATTATTTATTTACAGCTCTGGCGCCGGCTGATGAATACTCCCATCAGCCGCTCCTGCCTTCACTGTTATTAGCTGCAGCAAACGCTGGCTAATGGGAGAAGTAGTCCCATCAGCTGACACCAATGACTGGAGATAAACTTTATACCTCCGATCATACTTGCGGGCTCACACTGACTTTTGACACATGACAGCGTAGCAAGTACTGTATGTTCAGGGCCCCCACTGAAGTAAATGGGGTATAAGTTTGGGTCCTCGTACTGTTCTGGTACCTGAACCAGAACTTTTTTTAACTGGCCAAACCAGAACCATCCAAGTGTCCGCCCATCTCTAATTCAGAATATAAAAGCTTTAATAGGAGTGCTTCTTTAAAAATATGACTTACAATAGCATCCTCGCAAAAAGACTATTAGGCTATAACATGTGCAAAGTCTCTGCAATCTAAGAAATCACATACTACCAGTACACTGCCAGAAATGGACACTACGGAAGCCAATAAATTGTTAATAATAATATAGCATTAGACACAAGTGTCCAAAAGCATATGACAGAGGAGGGTTTCTTTGCCCGCAGCAGCACAACCTTACCGCTCTATTCCAGAGGTGTGTTATTTATGCACCTGTCTTCTGCATATAGGAAGCTGCAGCAGCTGGCGCCCGTAAACTGTAATAAAATGCCTTTCACAAAATGAAGAAATGTGACCAGACAAGCCAAGCATAATGATATTAAAGCCCGTGTCAATTAATTTTTCTTCCGTGTGATAAATGAGCCCCATTCTGTCCATTAATAATGAAGGAAGAAACAAGGAAAGTTGACAGTGGCTTAATTTATTTTCTCAACTTGCCTAGTCATATCTCTTCTTGTGTTTCTAAACCTTTCTGGAGCTTTGGGGAATTGCTGCCGAGGATAAATAGATTGCTGTGAATCAATGTGGCTCTGGTCTGTTCACACATTCCCCTAAAATGAGAGGGGGTGTTGCTTACAAAGCCTTGCCGTACCTGAGATTAGCAGCCATTAGCCCATGGAAATAATAAGCTGCACATACGATGTCTAATTGTCTATAAGGACTCCATGTCATCAACCAGCACTACAGCTCCCAGTCTTTCTATTAGCGTGCAGAGAAAACGCTAAGGATGATTTCCCTGCTGGTTCGCCAACCACGGTGCGCGGACGGGCCGCGGGTCTCCTGACCTGCACCAAGCAGCCCCATAGGCATATAGAAAGCTTGCGGACTTTGGGCCAGGAGACCCATGGCCTTTCTGTACATCGTGGTCCAATGAAGGACTGCAAAACACGGATTTGTGATACCCGCCTAAGGAAATGTATGATTATAGCTATGAAAAAGTACTATTCAGGAGTATAAGAAAGCAGGGTAATAATTCACTGTTAAACACTGCACTGTAAGTCATATTGATCGTCAACCAACTTTCTCAGAGAGAAATATAAAGGGAATCTGTCACCAGGTTTTTGCTCCCCCATCTCAGAGAAACATGATGTGGGGAAAAGACCCTTATTCCAGTGAATATCACTTACTGGGCTGCTTGCTGTAGTTTTGATAAAGAACAATACATAGTGTCAGAGGACCTAGTCCGCTAAGGATAAATTTCTAATGTTATAACTGAAAGAAGCCCACAAAGTGACATCGCTGGAATCAGGGTCTTTTCCCCTGCATTTTGCTATTCTCAGAATAGGGGGCTAAAACCTTGTGACAAATTCCGTTTAAACCATTTTCATTTACAAGGATACAAAGACAAGCAGAAAAGATTGCCTCTTATTATAAACACAAATGTATAAAAAATGACAAATGATGAAGACTGGCACTTGCATCGCCAGTTTTACCCCAGTTAGCCCCTAGGGCAAAGGTATTTTTGTGAAGTGGGGCTGTACTTTCATCTAGAACAGAACGGTTTTGCAGCAAGTGTGATAAAACATTATTTAAGGTGAAAAAATCAAAACAACGTGAAATCCTGACATTTTCCGACTGTTTAGAATACAAACGTTTTTTGGCAGGTGCTGTAAAGCACATATTTTAAGATTGCGTTTCGCCCCTTGGGAAGTCCACACAAAGAGAATAAACAATCCGTGCAGAGTATGAAGGCTCTTCTCGCTCTCACCCTCCCATCATTAAAGCTTTGTGCGTTTGTAGTATAGCCATTTCTATTGATGCAGGATGACATGGAGCTTCCAGCACTCGCATATCTTCTCTAAAGATAATGGGCTCATACTGATCGTTTCACTTCAGTCTCAAAACATTGTTCTGTAACAGACTGAAAGTGATCTGTTCGTATTTCTATCTGCGTTTCAAACCAGCCCAAGCACTGGCAGCACTGAAACATGTCCGTCCATGTGCATAAGGGGTCAACCAACTGGGTCATTAAAAAGATTGTACCAAAGGGGAAACCACATTTGAGACATTTATACCAATCACAGTAGACAGCCATGTCCATTTCACTACTGTTCATTGAGGCTACAAATGTACTTTACCTGGCTAAGATCGCAAAAAGGCAAGTTTCTGGACATCCATCTGACCTTGCCATGTGTCAGAGGTCAATGCCGATCCAGCAATAGCACGCAAACCTCATGATTGTGGCGTGTCACGTTACCATAGGGCACCATAGCACAACTTAAGAGTCTTACTTTTCCAAGACCACCTTCAAAAGCAAGTTTAGAACATGAAAAGCCTATGATTAAAGCCCCCATACACATTAGATTATAGTTTAATGAATTCCCCAATTACAACGGGATCGGCTGATTGATGTGTGCGTTGTTCTCCCTACTGTCCCCTAACAGATGAGTTCGGGGAATACACGGATTAGGCAGTTTGAACTCATATGAACCATTCATTTTCCAGACTGATAAGCAAATGCAAGAAAAACTTGGTATCAATTTACTCCACTTTCTCTATAGAGAACACATGAACGCTCGACTGAATCAAGCATTCGTGTGTATGGGGGAGTAGAGGAAGACCACTATTGTCTGATCGCTGTCTGAAGAGTAGGGCACCTTTTACGTTAAGCTCTGTTTACACGGACCGAATGGTGGCAAGTTACAACCACCGATGGCTAAACCTTTACCGAATAGCTGCTGTTTAAATGCCTGTATACACAGGTGGGTAAAGTAAACAATATGCACCGAGCAATCTATACTTCACCACCCAGTGGTCATAGCTGCCATAGTTCCTCGTGACAAGCCCTGTTTGCACAGGACTACGCATGGCCGAGAAGGAATCTTTGTGCTGCACAAAATATAATTTCACCCAATGTTGGAGTATTTTGTGTGTTCATCAAATAACTGGCTGCTTGCTTACATGGCAAGATAATCATGAAGTGAACGTTTTTAGCAATGCTCATTCTCAATCATCTTGTAGTATAAATGCCCCTTGAAGTGATAAAATACACAGTGATGTCACAGCAGAAGGATATTAACCCCTTCACAACATCCACCATACAAGTACAGTGCACTGGGAGGTGCGTTCCTACAAACTGCCAAACATGTACAGCGTAACGACTGCACTGGCTCATTCCATGCAACAGCGTGTTCAAAAATGGGTGTCAGCGCTATATGAGATTTGACACTCTGCAACAATGCCCACCATCGGTGCTAGTAGGATCGCCTTGTACCGTTGGTCTCCATGGTGAACCTGGGCAGATGCGCCTCCTTCCTATGTGTGATGCATGGAATAAATGCCCTGAAACAATGCAGAACCATTTCAAAGTATTAGATTAGCGATAGTCACTGGAAAGTGGATGTCACATCCTGTTCAAATATATTTGCTGGTATAGAAGTAAGGCTCACTGGCCTGCAATTTTCTGGCTCCGTCTTTCTTTTTTGAAGATAGGGACACCATTTGACCTTCTCCAATCTTCTGGGAATTCTCCTGTTTTCCAGGATTTTTCACAAAGATTCTGGCTAGTGGTTCTGCAGTTTCCTCTGCTGTCTCTTTCAGTACCCTTAGATGTAATTTATCTGGACCAGAAGATAAATTCATTTAAATTAGCTAAGTGTTCCCTCACCATCTCTCTGTTTATGGATAGATTGGATTCTTTTATTCCGATTATTTTGATGGCACCGTGAAAATCAGTTGCTTTCTTAGAGAACAAAGATGCAAAATGGGAATTTAAAAGTTCGACCTTCTCAACATCATTTTTTTGGCTGCTTTTGATCTTACTTGGAAGCCTTACTTCATTACTGGCTTTAGATCTTTTAACTTTTGCCCTGCATTCCCTGCAAACAGCATTATATTCTTCTTTATGTATGCCCCCCGCTTTCCATTTAATAGAAATAGATTTTTTCCTTTTTAACAAATGATTACGTTCTGTGTTCATCCATCCTGGTCTCTTTGAATGCTTCCAATTCTTCCTTCTTTTCGAGATTTTTACCGATTGTGCGGTAAGAAAGAATCTTTCTTAGACATTTCTGTCCTTTAGAACATCCAGCTAATGGACCTTTCCTACCCTCTTTCTGAGTTTATTAAAATCTGCCGTTCTGAAGTCCAACTTGAAAGTATAAGTCTTCGCTGGTCTTCCTCCTGTCTTAATCCAAAATTCGAGGATAGCGTGATCGCTGGCACCTACATTCCAATAGCTGTAAAGAACCGGTCTGTGGCAGCAATTATCTGTGACGGGCACAACAGGTAGGTAGGTAGCAACTACCTAGTAGGAAAAAAATGGTCCTGGATAAGCCCTTTAATGCAACTTATTTCATAATAGACATTAATAGTTGAAACCACAAAATGAAAAACAAAAATGAAAAATTAAGATGTCTACTGATCATTTAAAAAGAAAAAGGGGTGAGGTGGGAGCCGGCAGGAATCGAGATCTCTAGACTGCAAAAAATGTCAGCATTTTTTTTTTGTTTTTTTAAATCTAGATTTGTCTGACTTTTCTATTTCATACTATTCTGTTCCAATAAAGCACAGACAAAGTAAAAGTGACTGCTCAATGATGAGGATCTGAATGACCAAATCATTCCAACCAGTTTCAGCTTGTAGCAAAAACCGAGTCCCGCTGTATGCATTCATTTTCAGGCAGCAAGACAGCAGACGAGAACATATTATTAGACAGCACCTTTCTCAGTCTTCTCAAGCCCCAGGTTGCTGGAAAATATGACAATATTTGATTTTTTATGCATGAAAGATAACAGGAAAGCTGGCCGGAAAGCAAGAAAACTAGTCTAAACTGAATAACTTCTTGCAGAAAAAAGCTCTATCAAATTCTCTTTACTGGAAAACACAATCTCTTGGAGGCTGTAAAGGCTCTAATTGAAATTATTTTTGTAAGGTTGGACTCGCACACAGTAATTTTAAGTGAAAAACATTAAATTTTTCATGGCATATTTACAATGCGTTTTTTGGGCATCTGCATATTATCTAAAGTAAAGCAATAAAAACATACTACATACAAAATGTTATGGTTTCACTGTAGGACTTGAAAAGTGCCAGAAAAAAAACAAATACAAAATAAGAGCAATGTCAGAAGGTTTGCATAATCCAAGTTAGCCATGTCATCTGCTGGTGTAGGTCCACTGTTAATCAAGACCAAAGTCAGCGCAGCCGTCTACCAGGAAATTTTAGAGCACTCCATACTTCCCTCTGCCGACAAGCTTCTTGGAGATGGAAATTTCATTCTCCGTCAGGACTTGGCACCTGTCCACACTGCCAAAAGTACCAATACCTGGTTTAGAAACAAGAATATCACTGTGCTTGATAGGCCAGCAAACTCGCCTGACCTTAACCCCATAGAGAATCTATGGGGTATTGTCAAGAGGAAGATGAGAGACACCAGACCCAACAATGCAGACGAGCTGAAGGCTGCTATCAAAGCAACCTGGGCTTCCATAACACCTCAGCAGTGCCACAGGCTGATAGCCTCCATGCCACGCCGCATTGATGTAATAATTGATGTAAAAGGAGCACCGACTAAGTAATGAGTGCATTTACTGAACATACATTTTAGTAGGCTAACATTTTAGATTTTAAAATCATTGTTCAAGCTGGTGTTATAAAGTATTCTAATTTACTGAGATAATGACTTTTGGGTTTTCATTGGCTGTAAGCCATAATCATCAACATTAACAGAAATAAACACTTGAAATAAATCACTCTGTTTGTAATGACTCTATATAATATATGAGTTTCACTTTTGTATTGAAGAACCGAAATAAATTAAGGTAACTTTTTGATGATATTCTAATTTTGTGAGATGCACATGTATGTGTTTCTAAGTTCACCAGTCTCATCAGGTCTAAGGGATCTATTTGATAATGTATGAAGTCTGTATTGTGAAATCTGGTGACAAATCCACTATAGCGAGAGGTTAAATGGTTTGTCCATCATTAGAAAAATAAAAAGTCTGGTTTTATTTTTCCAACAACAGTACCACATCACACTGTAGGATGTGTCCAGTATTGCAACTAATTCCCAATAAAATGATTGGAACCACGAGTAACCCCTATAGGGAACAGGTCTTCTTGCAGTTATCAGATTCATTTTTTTCAATACTTTCATAAAAACAAAAACTGTACAAGTTTCATATTGGCGTAATCATACAGACCATGTAGCCAGGTCATTTTACTGCACTATGAACTCTGTAAAAACAAAATCACAACAAAAAAAAGAAAACAATTACAGAATTGCGTTTTGTTTTTTTTCTGCAATTTCACCACGCATGGAATTGTTTTTTCCCCGTTTGCCAGTACATTGAATGTTAAAACAAATGGCATCGCTGAAAACTACAACTCATGCTGCAAAAACAAGCTCTCACATGGATAGGTCAGTGGGAAAATAAAAAAGTTATGGCCCCTGGAAGGAGGCAAAGAGAAAAACAAAGGGCATAAATGGAAAATCATCCCGGTCAGGAAGGCGTTAAGCTGACCATAAAGATAATGTTCTAGAAAAGTGAAGACTCAGAAATACAGAACGGAGGGGCGTCAGAAAGCAGCGCTTGCGACTGTTTGACTGAAAGACTCCAAACATGACTGATCAATATTTCTCCAATATAATGTGTGCTAGGTTGTCTGGAGCAGAGAGATGGCGCCCAAACATGCAGTAATTGGTCAGATTGGCCATCAATCATTTACTGCCTATGGCCAGCTTTAGTATGCAGTAACAGAAAGGTCAGGTTAAACTTAAGGCTTGTCCTGCCATCATTTAGTCTGACGCAGGCAGTGCACTCAAAATCTCATTTCATCCAAAAGTACAACACGAATACCGGGCAAAGGACACATTTTGCTGGCCATTTAATTTTTTTTCCTACAGAAGCAACATATTCCGCAGCACTGATCTAGTATTAACATCCAAATGCTAATAAGTACTATTTTCCTACAACTAACCAGCCAGCAGCCAAATCAAACACTTTTGGCCCTTATTCAATGAACACCATGGACGCCATGTTAAAGGACCTATGAAGCCACTGGCAGGGTATAATAGGAGATCAGTAATTATATAATATACTGCATCACTGTAGCATCGCACTATTATATAATACAAGTGATCAAACCACTACAATTTCAGTCCCTTAAGGAGACTAAAATATCAAGTAAAAATGAATAAAAATATGTATGGAAATTTATATCTATAAAACACCCAAGTTAAAATCACCCTCCATTTCTCAATTAAGAAATAAATAAATTCAAAAAAAAATAATATCATTGTGTTCATACAAGTCTGATCAATATCTAAACTTATTTACCCTGTACGTCAAAAACAGAAAAGAATATATAAAATGAAATTTCAGCTTTACTTTTTTTCGGCTGTCACACTTCACCAAAACTTGCACTAATAAGTGATCAAAATGTCATCAATAAAATAGGTAGCTCATGATTAAACAAAAAAAAAAAAAACAATCAATGGGAAAATAAATCCCCAGCTTAAAATAAAGACACAAAAACTGATTTCTTTAACTACCAAACATTATAGGACTTATTAGTTTGATATCAACATAACCATGACCTGAAGGATGATGTTAAAGTATTTTTTTCACCATTTTAAAACACTTGAACTTTTCTTTCCGTTTTTCAGTGCATTATCTAGTAAATTTAATTGTCATTCCAAACTACAACTTTTTTTTTTTTTAAACAAAAAAAAGACCACATCGCCTACGACTACAACAGAAAAACGAAACCATTATCTGTAAAAGTGAAATAAAAAAGTTTGGGAGAGAAATGGTTAAAAAAATATAGGTGGAAAAACGCACAACCTTGATAAAAAAAAAAGAAAAGTTATAAGGATGTGCAAACTGCAAATTAATTTCAAAATGTAAGAACAAAATCCCTGTGGAACTGAGAATTAAAGGGGTGGTCTACTACTAGGACAACCACTTCTCACAATTAATGTTTGCCCCTGTTAAATTAAAGCACCTTTACTCCCCTTCCATGCTGGCGCCATTCCAGTGGTGTGTGGCTGGCTGCTCACTTCCTCTTGATGACTTAGCTCTGGCGTAAGTGTACCCGCCTTCAGACAGATGATTCTGCGTAGAAGCTCACGTGACCTAACAACCTCATGTGAGTGAGAGCCAATGCCGCAGGAACGGCGCTGGCACGGGAAGTGAATATGAGTGTTTTTATTTTAAAGCGGGCAGACATTCAGATTGAGAAGGGGTTGTTTCAGTAGTGGACAACTCCTTTAAAGATTTATGCATTTATCAACGATGTCCTCTCTTACACACAACACTGACAAGACTGACGGCCTCGATTAATTGAAAAGGTTGTCCCATGATTAAATCATAATATTTGTCCTTTAGATCACACAAAGCATAATTTATGGCGCCCTCTGCAAACTGCAAACTTGTTCAAAATTCCGAACACAACGGGGTGCAAGGACAGGCATGTAACGGCAATATCTAGACACAGAAACATATTTCTAGGATTCCAAATAAAAATTATGTTTTGAGAGGTCGAACACTAAAGTAATATTTATGAACATGTCTATAGCCTTCATGCCCCTTCACTGGCCACATATATGTAGAAATCTAGTGTTTTACTGGGATGGAGAAACAGTATTTTCAACATACAGTACAAGAACAAAAGGCAATAAACTTGGATTATCTGACAGAACTTGGTGTGTTTCATGCTTAGCCTCGCAGCTTTGCAGCACTGGGACTCTCATTTCACATCCAACCAAGGACAACATCTGTATGGAGTTTGTGCGTTCTCCATGTGTTTGCATGGGTTTCCTCCCACACGCCAAGACATACTGGTAGGTTAATTGGCTTTCTGAGATTGTGAGCCCCATTGGGAACATGGATAGGATACTGACAACTGCTGTACAGCACTGTTCAATATGTTAGTTCAGTATGCTGCATAGGCATTGGAAAACATTTTTACCCATTCAAAGAAATGCTGAAATTCTAGATGGCAATATAAATGCGGCTTTTAAAAATTAAAAGTGGCACTTAAAAAGGGCAGCACGGTGGCTCAGTGGTTAGCACTGCAGCCTTGTAGCACCAGGGTCCTGGGTTCAAATCCCACCAAGGACAACGTCTGCAAGGAGTTTGTATGTTCTCCCCGTTTTGTGTGGGTTTCCGCCCACATTCTAAAGACATACTGATAGCGAATTTAGATTGTGAGCCCCATTGGGGACAACAATGATAATGTGTGAAGGAGAGAATGTCTAATGAAATCAATTATTAAGTTTAAATAAGCTAGTAATATATGTGGTGTGGCAAGATGGCGTCTG
This sequence comes from Oophaga sylvatica, assembly GCA_033576555.1. Classification (NCBI taxonomy): domain Eukaryota; kingdom Metazoa; phylum Chordata; class Amphibia; order Anura; family Dendrobatidae; genus Oophaga; species Oophaga sylvatica. The sequence continues at coordinate 244,502,965 of JARQOD010000002.1, read as the reverse complement.
CATACTGGAACTACGCCCTGGAATCCTTGGAATGTGAGGTGGATATATATGGAACAGACCTAGCACGGATTTAACACAGACTGATACAATGGCTGCTGAGAAGCTGTGCAACGCCCTCTTCCTGCCTGCTACATGATCTTTTGTTTATACCAATAAAGTGCAGTTCTATGCCAGCTCTTACCAAGAGAGGAGGGAACATCTCACCCTGTGTCCGATGTCTTTCTTCTATGCATGCACTTGGCTCATATTTATCAGGTCAGGGGCAGGCAATCACTAAGATCTCACCTTAAAAGATCAACCCAACAAATATATGTATAATGCTGCGGAATAACATAGAGCTATATAAGCAAAAGCATAATAATAATAATTTAAAAAGTTAACAGCAGGAAGAGCTCAGCTACACTAGCTGCCGTTAGAGGCGGATAATGACTTTATAACACAGTCATCATCTGCTGACAATTTTGCAGGCTCAGATTGTGATCCTGATTGAAAGACAGAGACTCAGTATATGAGGTACCAGTATGTCATATGCCGGAAAGGGGTTAAACAATAGGTCATTTTCTGATGATACATTCCCTTTAAACCCAGATAGAAATGACCATACATAAAAGCATTGGTAAGGACCAGTGACTGACTACTACCGCTTTCAGCAAAATTATAGTTGTGGTTTACAATAAAAAAAGGCCTAGAAATCAGAATCATAAAAACAATTAATAACTATTAAAGAAGGAAGAATCTGCATCCATCGTAATACGGGTGACCAGGGAAAAAGGAGACGTGGCAGGACTATCTGGAAGCTCAGACCACAGATGAACATTGCTGTCAGGCTTCGAGCATCTCTGTAAACACAACTTTGAAAATATTACATTATTCCGTCACATGAAAGCCCACTTTATTGTGTTTGACAATACGGGAAATCACATACCATATGCTGTAATCTTTTGAAAAGAATTTGTGTTGACATTTTTTATTTACGTAATGACATGGGCGCAGGCGGGCTAGCATTTCATTTACTAAATTAGAAGTTTTGTAAATTTCCCTGCCTTCTGATTTTCTAGGCTCTAGGGCTCTAGCTTATGAGCTAATCACATTCCCAAGGGTCTAATAAATAACAACGTCCAGGACAAATCCCACCGCAATCTTCATTACTGGATCTTATAAACACATTCTGAAGTGATCCATGGACATAACGATCTAACCATGAACGGCACTGAATAATAATCATTACAAGTACTAACATTAATATTAATACAAAATCTATGTCTGGCTTGGTAAAGAGAACCTGTTGGGAACGCTGACATCACTATTTCAGTAAATACTTGTATTCCCAATAAATAACAATTCTGGGGCATCTTATCTCATACCTCCGTTCAGTTATTCACCCTGGAAAATGTGTGAAGAAATTGGATGTTAACATTCTGCTTGTCAATGGCATGTGTGTGTCAACATCGTGTGATACTGTCCAAACAATGTCAGAATAAGGGTATGCGCAGGACAACTCTTTTAAACTTTGGCAAGAAAGAGGAAAACGCTTCAGGATACGTCCGTGCCTTTTGTCCTGCAGGTAAAATACGCTGAAAACTCTGAACCTATGCACAGCAGGTCATTTTTACATAGAAAAGCATATGTTCATTCTTTTTAAGGTTTTCTGGACGCTTTTTCAGGCGGGTTTCGGGGTAGAACCACCTGAAAAAGACATCGCATGCAGATACCCTAAGGGCTCATTCACACGTCCAATTTTTCCATGTACAAGAAAAATGGACCGATTATTCTTATCAAAGATTAATCAGTGTGTCATCTGCTTGATATTATTCGATTGCAGTCCGATTTTTTTTCACAGACCCATTGACTTGCATTGACGACTTTTATACAATTGTTATATCAAAATCAGACATGTGTATGGCCCCAAAGACAATGACACGTTCAAGTGATATCCGTGAAAGTCCATGTTTTTTTTCAGTGTGCTGGATGCCTTTTTGCTCTGGTGATCAGCTTTTACAATCTTTCCTGCATCCATTTCTCTAGTATGAAAAAAAACAATCTTAGCTTCTCCTACCCATTTAACAGTAAAATTCACAAAGGCCGGGGAGGTCATACAGACAGCACGAGAACCGGCAATGCCTGTGTCATGTGGAATTATGCTTCTATGGGCATGAACATGGATACTATTTTTTGGTGAGTACCTTTGTTCAGTATTTTCCCAAGATACCTATGGTCTTTTAAAACTATATGAATGAGAACCATAGTTTATTATGCTTTGCTTAAGTAGCACCATCATATTCCGCAGCATTTACAGCCATCATCAACACTATCCCTATTGGGGCTCACAATTTAAGTTCATCATCAGTATGTCTTTCTATTTTGAGGGAAACCAGAGGAAACCCACAAACACGGGGAGAACATGCAAACAATTTGCAGACGTTGTTCTTGGTGGGATTTTAACCCAGGACCCCAATGATGTAAAGCAACAGTGCTAACCATTGTGCTTTGCAAGTGTCAATCCTCTACTGAAAATAGGCATTATATCATAGCTGTTTCATAGAAGATAGTGCCAGATACATGCTCTTTTTGGATGTTATGTCATCCAAACATACAACTAGTCATGCAGAAACAAGCCTCATGCCACTATGTTGATAAAAAAAAAAAATTAAAGTTGGCAGAAGAGAAAGAAAATTCAAAACCGCAAAAGGAAAAATGTTGACAGCACAGGACCCACAGAGTTTCATTGATCGATTGTTCCCTAAAATAGTTTCCCTGACGAATTCTTATGGATGAAATGGGTGTAACCGGACCGGGAACCCTGGCAGAAATGGCTTGAACAGGCTAGAAAGAGGTGTCTGACTGATGCCCCCGGTTTTCGACAGGGAAAGCCCCTGATGTTGTTACACTGTTATACTTCAGATGGGTGAGATCGGCTTTTTCTATTTGTAATATATATATATATATATTATATATATATATATATTATATATATATATATATATATATATATATATATATAATATATATATATTTAATGGCTTGATTTAAGTAATTAGCTACTCTAGAATGTGGTTGTCAGAATAGGTGTTAGACTAGGTGTGATAAATAACTGTGATAAATAAATGTGATATATGTTGCATTTAATTCCACGACTCATGTAGATTTTTACATTAATAATACAATCTATAAATTCCTGGCTTACATTTCTTTTTTTTTTTAAGTGCATTTTAACACTCATTTAAGTAGAATTTTTTCAATACAAAGTATTAAGTGCTTTACCATTAAGTATCTAAGTTTTACTGAACTGATCAGCAGACGGGTACAAAACAACATATACCGTAGTTCGTTCACTGTTCGGTAGTAGACTGAATGGGTGCGATCTGCAAACACCAGGCTCAACCCGTGGACAAGAGTGAGGCTGCGTCTTGGGGTGGGAAAAATAAGTTTGTCTTAAACAACCATTTAAACTTGCGACAATCACTGTGATTACAGGCTAGACACACATTCAAAAAACAGCAATTTGAGAGTAGATGGGGAATTTGAATGATCATTTTCCAGTGTTAGGCTTTTTTCACACGATGAGCTTTTGGTGCGTTCTTGATGTTGCAGAATTTCTGCACCATTTCTGAACATGTTATTTAAATTAGGTTACTTGCATTTTTTTCATTGTATTTGTTTTTTTATCATGCGTTTTTATTGCATTTTTAACACTGCGGTTTTTGTCTGTTTGGTGGGTCGTTCTTTAAATAAAGCTGCTTTGTTTTTGAAACTTCCTTGTTTTAGTGAACTTTATTGACTTACATAAGAGCGGGTTAAATGTGTTTTTCATGCGTTTCCGCCTAGGAAACACTAAAAACGCATGTGTGTTTTTTACATGCGGATTTTCTGGGCTAATATAAGTCTACAGGAAAAACTGCACAGAACACTCGCCATACCCGCAAGAGAAATGGACACGCTGCGAAATTGAAGCGCACACCGCAGGTCAGTTTACGCAGCATACATAAGAAGCCCAGTGGGAAGGAGATTTCTATGAATCCCACCCACTTTGATGGAATGGTAAGATGAGGCGTTATTGACAGCAAAAACGCATCAAAAACGCGATGAACGGTCATCATGGGAAAGTAGAGTAACATTGAGAGACAGTTCACAATGATTCCTATATCAGTGAGAGAAAAAAAACAGAACAAAGGGCAATCATTTACTCCCTGCACAGACTAAAGCTGCTTACTTACTAAAGGCGGTAAGCCCAACAAAGGAGACAGCTACAAATGTACATGTCCTGTTCATTAGAATGTGCCTTAGGAAGTGAGACATGCTGATAGCGTGGGATTTGTTTTGCTAAGCAAAGCATGCAGCTAAGCTTCTAAACACATATTTGACCTCTTTTACACCACCAGAGCCTGCTGAACATTGGCGCTACAGAATTAAAAAGAAGCAATCCCACTAAATTAATCCCATTATCAAACCGACAAAACCCCATGTTCACTCCTAAAATGATACTAACATTGATACTTTAATAGTTTAACTTTACCCTTAAGAAAATATCTCTATTATATCCCTCCAGATATTTGTGCGAAAGATCAGAAACTATCACCCAGATAACAAATGTCATAAAACGGGTGTTTAACATTCAACATCAGCAGAAGAATTCCCAATATTTAGGCTTTTTGCAAAGAAACCATCAAGTTAAATACAAGTCCAACATAGTTCACAGTCCGCCTTCCCAGACACCTAAGTGACCATGCTGTAGGGCAGGGGTCCCTAACCGCCAGTCCGCGGCCCAGGACCGGGCCGTTGCAGTTCTGTTGCCGGGCCGTGGAGCCCCGGCACAGAACGCTGGACACACATGGAGCCGGCGGCTGTAGCACTGTAGTGACAGCTACAGCCGCCGGCTTCATTAGACATCGATACTCACCTTCCGTCGCTGCATCCCTGTCGGCCGCGGCAGCTTCATCCATGTGAGCGGTGACGTATTACCGCTCATTAACGTCATGAATATGGACACGACTCCACTCCCATAGGCGTCGCGTCCATATTCATGACGTTAATGAGTGGTACTACGTCACCGCTCAGCACTGGATGAAGCTGCCGCGGCCGACAGGGATGCAGGAAAGTTCAGCGACGGAGCGAGGAGGGTAAGTATGATGGGGGTAGGACGGGGGTGCCCAGCCATGCAAGGGTGGGAGCAGAGCCTTGTATAAGATGGTGGGAGAGGAGCCATGTATAAGACGGTGGGAGCGGAGCCATGTATAAGAGGGTGGGAGCGGAGCCATGTATAAGAGGGTGGGAGCGGAGCCATGTATACGATGGTGGGAGCGGAGCCATGTATACGAGGGTGGGAGCGGAGCCATGTATGCGAGGGTGGGAGCGGAGCCATGTATACAAGCGTGGGAGCGGAGTCATGTATAAGAGGGTGGGAGCGGAACCATGTATGCGAGGGTGGGAGCGGAGCCATGTATACAAGTGTGGGAACGGAGCCATGTATAAGAGGGTGGGAGCGGAGCCATGTATACGAGGGTGAGAGCGGAGCCATGTATACGAGGGTGAGAGCGGAGCCATGTATAAGAGGGTGGGAGCGGAGCCATGTATAAGAGGGTGGGAGCGGAGCCATGTATACGATGGTGGGAGCGGAGCCATGTATACGAGGGTGGGAGCGGAGCCATGTATGCGAGGGTGGGAGCGGAGCCATGTATACAAGCGTGGGAGCGGAGCCATGTATAAGAGGGTGGGAGCGGAGCCATGTACACAAGGGTGGGAGCAGAGCCATGTATACTAAACTACAACCCCGTCCATAGCCCCGCCACTTATGACCAAAGCCTCACCCCTGCCACACCTCCATCCCCACCCTGCCGGGCCATGGAAGAATGGTCTTGCTTGAAGCTGGAACCTGGTGCAAAAAAGGTTGGGGACCACTGCTGTAGGGGATGGTGTAATCTGGTTATCAAATGGCTTTTCTAAAATTGAATAAATAGCTGAACAGAATATTTATTTTAATTATAATTCAATGAAAAAGGATATGGGTAACCCTTTCAAGACCTGGAGATTTTTCTTTTTAATTTTAATTTTCCCATGTTCTTTCAGGAGCCCTAACTTTTTCCGTTAACATAACCGAATGAAGGGTACGAGATGTCTTTCAAAACTACATCATTCATTCCACCATGAAATGTATTGAAATAGGTGATTCTAAGTTGGGTAAAATGGTAAAAAAATAGTATGATTAAGGTGATGCAAAATTTATGATTTTTTTTTAAAGTTTAGTGGGTAAAAAAAATAAAATTAAAGAAATTAGTAAAAAAAAATAATGTAGGCATTTTTTGGGGCCCATAAGTTGTTTTTTTTTGTTGATGGAGTTATGTGATCAGCTGTAGTTTTTAGTGATACCATTTTGGGGTATATGCAACATTTTGATTGCTTTTTATCGTATTTTTTGGGGAAAACGTGACAACCATAATTGTGCGTTTCAAATTTTTCTGGACAATGGACAATTTTGGACATGACAATACCAAATACGTCTATTTAATGTTCTTTAACTTTACGTTTTAGTCTCCTTAAAGGACTGGAACCTGCAATTATTAGATCATGTATCTAATCTACTGCAATACAGTAATATTGCAGTACAAAGGCTAACGGACACTCTCCTAAGAAGCACATTTCACCACAAATAAGAGATTTTTTGAATTCACCAGGTTAGTACAGTCATGTTAGAGTTTTTTTTGTTACATGAATTTTTGTTTTATTACTGATGTGGGGTCTTTTTTTTTCCAGATGTTTTATGTGCACAGATTTTTTATATAACTTGTCCATGAAGATAACATAAAAGATCTTTGGGGAACATATTTTTTCATTATTGCTAATTTTTTTCCCACTGTAATTGGGTGTTCTTGGTAGCCCAAGTTACAGGGGAAAACAGCCCACTGTCTAGCCTGCGACACCAAGAGCTGATCTACAGTTATATGAAAAAGTTTGGGCACCCCTATTAATCTTAAGCTTAATGTTTTATAAAAATTGGTTTTTTTGCAACAGCTATTTCAGTTTGATATATCTAATAACTATTGGACACAGTAATGTTTCTGCCTGAAATGAGGTTTATTGTACTAGTAGAACATGTGCAATCTGCATCCAAATAAATTTGACAGGTTCATAAGTATGGGCACCCTTATCATTTTCTTGTTTAAATACTACTACCTACTTTTTACTGACTTACTAAAGCACTTTTTTTGGTTTTGTAACCTCATTGAGCTTTGAACTTCATAGCCAGGTGTATGCAATCATGAGAAAAGCTACTTAAAGTGGCCACTTGCAAGTTGTTCTCCTGTTTGAATCTCCTCTGAAGAGTGGCATCATGGGCTCCTCAAAACAACTGTCAAATGATCTGAAAACAAAGATTATTCAACATAGTTGTTCAGGGGAAGGATACAAACAGCTGTCTCAGAGATTTAACCTGTCAGCTTCCACTGTGAGGAACATAGTAAGAAATGGAAGAACACAGGGACAGTTCTTGTTAAAGCCAGAAGTGGCAGGCCAAGAAAAACATCAGAGAGGCAGAGAAGAAGAATGGTGAGATCAGTCAAGGACAATCCTCAGACCACCTCCAGAGAGCTGCAGCATCAACATGCTGCAGATGGTGTCAGGTTAAGTGCACACGTTCAGGAATGTGTGCAGAATTTTCCTGAGCAAAAACTGACTTTTTCCGCGGTAAAAACACGTGTTTTCCCGCGTTTTTGGTGCGTTTATTGCGCGGATTTTGCGCATTTTTACCGCGATTTTTCCTGAACTTTCTAGGTCAATAATATAGCGGGAAAAACGCTAGAATTCCACGAAATTAATGAACATGTTGGTTCTTTTTCCGAGATGCGTTTTTTTCACGGAAAAAAACGCACCATGTGCACAAAAATTGCGGAATTCATTCTAAATGATAGGATGCTTAAATCATGCATTTTTGACGCGTTTTTTCCAGTGAAAAAACGTAAAAAAAAACGCAAATAATCCTGAACGTGTGCACTTAGCCTCACTGTGCATCGGTCAACTATACAACACACTTTGCACAAGGAGAAGCTGTATGGGAGAGTGATGCGAAAGAAGCCGTTTCTGCAAGCACGCCACAAACAGAGTCGGCTGAGGTATGCAAAAGCACATTTGGAGAAGCCAATTTCTTTTTGGAAGAAGGTCCTGTGGACTGATGAAACCAAGATTGAGTTGTTCGGTCATACAAAAAGGTGTTATGCATGGCGTCAAAAAAACACAGCATTCCAAGAAAAACACTTGCTACCCACAGTAAAATTTGGTGGAGGTTCCATCATGCTTTGGGGCTGTGTGGCCAATGCCGGCACCGGGAATCTTGTTAAAGTTGAGGGACGCATGGATTCCACTCAGTATCAGCAGATTCTTGACAATAATGTTCAAGAATCAGTGACAAAGTTGAAGTTACGCAGGTGATGGATGTTTCAGCAAGACAATGATCCAAAACACAGCTCCAAATCTACTCAGGCATTCATGCAGAGGAACAATTACAATGTTCTGGAATGGCCATCCCAGTCCCCAGACCTGAATATCATTGAACATCTGTGGGATCATTTGAAGAGGGCTGTCCATGCTCGGCGACCATCAAACTGAACTGAACTTGTTTTGTAAAGAGGATTCAAAAATACCTTTACCCGGACTTTTTAAAAACTACAGGAGGCCCAATGTTTTTTTTAAAAAGGAGGATAAAAAGGTTGGAGCGGAACTTGAGCAAAATAAAAAGGGGGCGGCCCTTTGAAAGGGAGGGGTGGACCAGGGTAGGGGGCAGACACAAGCAGGTAACCGGGGGGTCTCTGGATGAAGGGGGAGGAGGTTCGGAATGATGGACAGTTTTTGGTAAAGGGGAGGAGGTCAGGGAAAAGTGACCGGGGCAGTCTCAAATGAACGGGGGGAGATCACGGCAGAAACCCGGGGGGAGTCGGGGGAAGGGAGATACGACCTGTGAGGCTGAGCCCCCCGTAGGTGCGGGGAGATAGCAGATGGCGTCCGGTGGCGGCGAGAGCTCTGGAATAGGGGGGGATAAAGCATGTGGGGGGGGCCTCCGGAGGCTAGCGCAGGTGCGATGGGCCCAGGTGAGCGGGGAAGTTTGGGATAGGGGTATACAGCCGTGGGGGAGGGCCCCGGGAGGCTAGCAGGCGGAAGATGAACGCTCCCGGTGAGCGGGCGAAAATCAGGGGAATAGCAAAGGGGTCACAACCGTGAGGCAGACCCCCGGGGAGGCTAAAGGAAAGGAAGGCAGGAACGGACACAAACGGGCAGGAATCTGGCAGGTAAGGGCAATGGCCTGAGGATGAAGAAAGTAGTGAAAGTGCAACAAATTCCCGGGGGACCTCCTTTTGGGGGTGCCTTTAAAAGGGTTTAAATCCCCCCCCATTCCCGGGGGGTTTTAGGATGGGGCGCGCGGCCCCTTTAAGGGGGGGGGGAGCGCAGCCAAAGCACCGGGGCCGGAAAGGAGCGGCGCTGCCGCGGGCGGGAGGGGACGCCACCCCGGGGGAGGAACCACAGCCAGGAGAGGGGGGGGAAACGCCAGCCCCAAGCAGAGGAGCGGGCGCAGCCAGGAGGCGGGGAGGACGCGACCCGCAGCAAGAGGTGAGTGGAACGCTCCCGCCTGGAAGGGCAGGGGCCTCGCACAGTCCCCCCCCCTTTTGGTCCCCCCTTTTTTAGGCCAGAGAGAAATTTGCTAAGTGAGGGGGCAGGGGTATTCTCCCGGGCTCCCACGTTCCTCCCGGGGCCAAACCCCTTAAAAACCACCAAAAAAAGGTTTTCCTTTTCCCTTTTGGGGGCCAAAAATATTCTTACCTCAAATTGTTTTCCCCAGAAACCGGGCGGAGGCTGCCATAACTTAAAAAATAATTAATACCCCGGGGTTTAGGAGAATACAGAAGGAGTTGGGGATCCCAAATTTTGGGGGGGAGTTTATTTATAGGCCAGGGGGTTTTCTGCGTGACCTCCAAAACGTGAACCGAGGATAATTTAGAAAATTTGGCCGAACAACGGCAGACCAACCACCCCGGAGGGAAAAAAGGAGATCCCAAAGTTTTTTGTAGCTGTCTTTTCATACGCTCGGAAAAACAGAAGAAGTGCAGACCGGGTACCCCCTATGGGGGAAAATTTGTTAACAAGAGATTCGAGCCGGATTGCCCTGGTGGAGAGGGGAAAAAGGGGTCCGGGATGCTGCCGAAGCTAAAAAAAGGGTTTTGGGGAAGATTCGTCTCGGATTGTTGTAAAAATTGGCCCTGGCGAAGACCCCCCCAATCAGAAGGTGGGCTTAACAAAGTGCCGGAGATAACTTCGGGGCTGGTTATCCGTCCATTGACCTTGGGGGTGTGGGTGGAACGGAGGAGAATCCGGGGGCGTCCAATAATTTACAAATGGCTCCCAGAAAGTGAGGTGAATGTACCCCCCGATCGACACATTGAGGGCAGACATGGAGTCGGAAGAGTGGGGATAAAGTTTTCCATGGTTCAGCGGGAGGCCTGGCAGGGGAAAAAAGTGAGCCCTCTTGGAAAAAATCACGACCACCCAAATGACCGAAAACCCGGGAGACAGGGGGTCCTTATGAATCCTGGCTATATGCGCCGGGGGGGTGGGTACCGGGAAAGGGGGAAAAAAAGGGCCGGGGGCAGGTCTCGGAATTTGTTTCGCCACGGAGGAAGGAGCAATAAAATCTTTACGTCCTTTTAGGGTAGGGGCCCCCCCTAAAGCCCAAAAAAAGTTGGGGGGTCTTTTTTGACGGGTGGCCAGCAAGTTTAGACGAATACCCCGTGTGGGCCCTCCCGATCGGGGTTCCGATACGAAGCTTACCGGGAGGAGGGGTTCAGACTCCGGGAGCCCCTCTGCTCTGGCGGGTCCTAATTGTTTAGGGTTCCCCTGAATTGACACCAGGAAAGATCGGGACAAAGGGTCCCCTTATTTTTTGCGCCGGCGAAAATGTAATAATTAAACGGCAAAAAAAAAAGGGAAACCGGCTTGACGGGGTTAAACCTCTGAGCTCGGGGGTAAAACCAAGTTTTTGGGCAGTGAAAAAATTTCGGAAAAAAGACCCCCCCGAGTAGGGGAAAGCCCTCCTCCAAGTCAGTTTTTATGGCCAAAAATCACG
>JARQOD010000002.1:244410634-244491764 GCA_033576555.1 Oophaga sylvatica | reverse complement strand
AAAAGAGACAACACAGTTTTCATTTCTTTTATTGTACTCTCATTCCTGCGACGCCATCGATCTCCTGTAAAAAAAGAAAAAAAAACAAACCAACAGTATACCACCTGTCCGACGCAGTCCATAACGACAGTCCCACGACGATCCAACTCTGCTACATCGCAATGACAGGCAGAGCCTGTCATAGCGACGCAGCACAGCTGATTACCTGCTTCCCCGGCGGTGACGTCATCGGACTGACTGCTTTACGGCCGGGATTACCCAGCAGTCACTGCAGTTATCGCGAGAAACTGCATGTGACCGCCGGGGAAAGAAGATTGCGGCCATCAAGCAGTCCAGGACGTGACCGCGGAGATCTTTTGCCAGGTAAGTGCCGCTGACTCCTGACAGACCCGACCGACGGACACTGACAGTGACAGTGACAATCCCGATTCCGGTATCCGATATGACGAAAATATCAGTACTCGGAATCGGAATTCCGATACAGCCAATATCGGCCGATACCCGATATTTGCAGTATCGGAATGCTCAACCCTACTCATTTCCTTTCTCATGACGTGCATAATGTGGATATAATAAGAATAAAAGATTTCATTCTTACTTGTGAAAATTGTCTCTTCAGAGAGGAAAGGACTAAAACTCTAGTGTCACCTATAGGAAGCAGCAATCCTAAAAGTCAATGTAAACCCTTTAACGAGCCTTGTGGCATGACTTGGGATAAAAACCAAAATGAGAATCTCAAATTGCAGACACCGTGTTTCGGGGTATTGCCCCTCTTCAGTGCAAAGTGTGAGATCTGGTTTTGCTGTTTGAGAGGTGTCTGAACCGCGATCAAAGGGATAATATTTGTCCTTGCGGAGAGTGACATGTTAAGTATGCTGAGATGAGGAGACTTTTAAGCCGCAATGCTCCTCTGGGAAATATACAAATTGTCTCTTCAGAGAGGAGTTTGCACTCCTCTTCACACTTTGCACTGACGAGGGGCAGTACCCCGAAACACAGTGTCTGCAAATTGAGATTCTGGTTTTGGCTTTTAACCCAAGTCATGTGGCCAGACTTGTTAAACCTTCAACACTGACTTATGTTTGCTACTTCGTATAGGTGGCACTAGAATTCTAGTTCCTCTTTCTCTCTGAAGAGACAATGTGCATATTTCCCAGAGGAGCATTGCAGCTTAACAGTCTCCTCATCTCGACATGCTTAACATGTCACTCTCTGCAAGGAGAAATGTTATCCCTTGGATTACTACTTGTGATAAGTTATAATTTTCAACTGATAAGACTTAATGTTAAATTCAGATTGTAATGTCAGAAGCGCTAATGCGGACTATATTGGGTACTACTGGACCCTTTAAAATAAGTAGTGATGACAGAAGAGTCATTTTGCTACCCCCACCCCTTTTCCTAAGGGTCTTTGCACACGTTGCGGATTCTTAGTGTTTTTGCCGCTGTTTTTCGCGGCAGAAACGCCGCGAAACCGCGGCAAAACCGCTTACGCAACACAACTCATTATAGCCTATGGGATTCCGCAATGCTGTGCACATGCTGCGTGTTTTTCTGCGGCGGAATCGCATGGCGGAAGAATCCGCAGCATGCTCATTCTTTTTTGCGGAACCGCGGCGATTCTGCCGCCATAGGAATGCATTGAACCGCTTACTTTCCACATGTGGCTATGCCCACCATGCGCAAAGTAAGCAGTTCATGTGCGGATGGCACCCAGGGTCAGGAGGAGAGGAGACTCTTCTCCAGGCCCTGGGTACCATATCCCTGTGAAAACAATAATTAAAATAAAAAATAGTGATATTCTCACCTTTTGGCGGCCCCCGGAGCTTTCCCGCCTCTCAGCGACGCTCCCGGCACTTGTCAAACACTTGTTTGACTTGTGTGACCAACCTGTCACATCGCTTGTAAAACGATAGCATTCTGCAAGCTAATTACGCTTGCAAAACGCTACTTTTTAGCGGGTATACGCATACCAATAATATGCATATTTCCCGCGGCAGGGAGGTGCGGAATTGCCGCGGAAATTTCCACGGCAATTCCGCAAGCAACGTGTGCACATAGCCTAAAGGTCAAGCCTAGCTTGACCAAAGAGGCTATGGAAGCTAAATTGAGGTTTTCTGCAAATGTTTGAAAGCTATGCCCACATTTTAGCACAGTTCTCATATATGCTAATTAACGAGTTACATGTTTTATACTTCAGAGCTGAATACATAATTCTGTTGGTTGGTATTGCAGATATGTAGCGGAATTAATTTTTCCCTAACTGAAGATTACCGTACTTTCCAAGATCTGGTGGAAAACTGAGGATCAATGTTCGGAGAGTTGTTCTGTGGATTTACATGCTGAGGAGGAATGTTGGGAGATTCCAGCTCTGAAGTCTGCACAGCTGTGAATGTGGCCATACTCCTGCAACTCTCGGTCAGCCCTAAAAAGTATTTATAAAATCACCCAACCTTTGTATGCAGATTAATTCGCCATGTAAATGAAAAAGATGGAGTTTAAAGGTGAACGTTCAACTTCTGAAGGTTCTGGTCAAGTTCTACATGCTGCTCGATCTGCACAATAGGCAGAAATGTAGAGTTATAATTAAAGGTCATATCTCTACCTGTTTAATGCCAAAACGCTTTTAGAAATCGTATAAAGCACTGGCAATTAGAGTACATAGAATGAGCACACATGGTTGAGTAAACTGCAAGTTGAGAGTGAAGGAGGTGGCATGCAAATAATGAAGATTCACCTCAAGGTCGCGAGGTTGTATTTGACTGATGCTGGTTGGACCAGATGGCCCAGGAGGTCCCTACCAACTCTACCATTCTATGATTCTATGAAATGGGATGGAATTCACGAGCAACATCAATGAGTAAGTGATAAAAAATAAGGGAGTATTCAGTAATGAAAACGATGGTGGAAGCTTGTAAGGTAGAACAAATGCAGAGTAAAAGCATTATTATATGGTGACCATGCAATTGACTGGCCATTCATGCATGACACAGACCGCCTGAGATCGCTAGAACAGCCTTCCATTATAACACATAAAATGGATCTCAAATGTAGGGGGGTAAGGCAGCACTCTAATGACGATATTCCTCAGCAAGGTTGTCCTCATAAGTAATATGTTGTTCATTAACTATAATCATCTAGTTTTACCAAATTCTTTTCATTAATTCGGAATAGCATCTGAAGCTTCCTCATTGCTCAAAAGAAGAAATAAAATAGACAGCCTTTGATAAAAAATAATTAAAAGCAGCACTATTCAAAGGTCAACCTTTCAGCCATTGGAGTCCTCAGTAGTTACTGCAGTGAAATCAAGCCCCTCAGCGGATTAGAGAATTGCTATTAATGAGAAAGTACTTTTGGAGGACTCTCAAGAATTAGCACCAATCATATCTAAAACAATACATTTTCTACAGATCAGCGTTTCTCAAGGTTTCTAAGTCAAGTACCAAAAAGGTAAAAAAAATTAGACAAAGCAATGTATCAGGCCACATGCACACACTGAGTATTGGGTGAGTGTTTTTTTTACCTCAGTATCTCTAAGCCAAAACCAGGAGTGGAACAGAGGAAAAGTATAATATAAACACGTCACCACTTCTGCATTTATCACCCACTCCTGGTTTTGGCTTAGAAATACTGAGGTAAAAAACTCACCAAATACTCAACGTGTGAACATGGTCTTAAAGACAAGGCTATAAGATATTCTTATCTTGTCATTATATGATACAACCGTGGTTGTCAACATTGAGCTGCTTCATTTGGTAGCTGCCTTAGGTCCATGTCTGAAGTGGTAAGATGTCCACTATATTTGGATGTATGAGCCCATGAGGGAATGTGCTCATCTCAAACAATGGGGGGCAGAAAAGAGGAATAGAAGTCACATGTCAAGCATCGAATTGCCTCCATAACCAAGCCAGCCACCTTTGTCCAATAAGGCACACCGTCTCCATTCCAGAATCAGCTTTATTAAGAAATAAGAATCATATACTCTACTCAGAAAGGTAACTAGGAATAGTCTTACTGGACTACGTTTGGGGTTTATCGAGTATTTTCCTTTATTTTGAAAGATATTAAGTTGTAAATGGTGCTGGAATTTTTGATGTACTCCTAAGCATTAGGGTGCCATTTGCAGCAATTTTTTGTTGTGCCCAACAGTTTTTATTTTAGAAAGTGTGGCAAATTTAGACATATAATTTTGTATGCCGATGCCGAATAAACCACAAAACTGCTCGCCAGACAACATCAGACAAGTAATACCCGTGGGACTTGGGGTGAGATAAAGGACAGATATAATTTTAGTAAAGAAAAAGGTTGCATAATAATAATCCTCATTAAAGAAGCACTCCCCATCAAAGTTCTTTTACTCTTAATATATTGCAGTCATCATTTTATATAGCACTGTGTACTTACAATTGCTCATTTTGCCTTTTACACAGTTAATTCTTCTGTTTTCCATTCTAGGTCTATGATATCACATGATTTAAAACAGACTTACTGAAACCTTCTAAGATCTATGTAGGAACAGGAAGTCTTATTCCTTCATGAGTCATTACTAGAACTACAATTATACATCACTGCAAAGTCTTTCGCAGGGAGGTGGAACGGAGCAGCTGGGCTGCCAGGAACTTTGCAGTGCAGTAGTTCCAATGGTGACTCATGCAGGGAAAAGAGACTTCCTGTTTCCACATAGAACTTAGAAGGATTCAGCTAGTCAGTTTTTAATCACACTATGTCATAGACCTAATAGAAAACAGAATTAATGGAAAATAAAATAATTAACTGGGTAGAAAGGCAAAATGAGCAAATGTAAGTATACAGTGCTAAATAATGTGATGATTGCAATACATTAAGAGGATTAAAACTTTAATGGAAGTGCTTCTTTAAACAGAAAACCAGAAGAAAAAAAGACCCTTAAAATTAACTTTAATTAATGAGCTGAAAAAGGACTCAACAAAGGACCCCACAGACATCAAATAACACGGAAAAAGAAATATGGGTAGAAATATAGTAGGTAGAAAATAATCATATCAAATAAGTGACTCAAACTTTAAATGACTACTGTTCCTACATGCTATGCAAAAATATAGTTTGTGAATGGAGTGCAAAACTAGTGCAAAAAATAAACTGCTTGGGTTACTGAGTACAAATATCGATACTCTGCTTGGATACAGATAAAGGTATCTGGATAGCCAATAGCCTTCAATAGATGAAGCAAGGGAATAAGCAATAAATATCAAGGGTGGGACATGTATTCACCCTAGTAAGTCCTGTTGCTTCTCCCTGCCTTAGTGTGGAGGTTGGCACCCTACTGTGAAACGATATGGCGCCCCCGCTCAGTGTCGGCAGCCCTAGAAACCCTAATAAAGCTCTAAGACGAGCTGTAGTAACAAAAAATTACCCTATTTCACACACAATAGCCAGTTACACATGTAAAAAATGTACAATGTGTGCAACAAATGACTGGAAAATTGACAATAAACACTGAGAAAACACCGCCTCCTGGTTAAAAAATTGCGCCTCCAATATTCGGAAGCATGTCACTGGAGTGAAGATGCGCTTCATGTAATGTGGCTGTGCCAAGGCCAGAACTACCGAAACCGGAAGTGCATCAGTGGAGCGCATATACGCTCCACCTACACCAGAAACAGTGCAGCCACAATCACGTGTGCATTAGTGATCTGCATAATGCACCCCACCGAGCTAACGATGGAGTGCATACAGGTTCTATAGAAAAAACAATGCGGCTTGAGCACCAGAATAGGGATGTTCCCAGAGCAAAGAAAAGGTAGAGAAGGGGGCATCATTAGTACCAAGTATTTAAATTCACCCCCAAATAGGTAGGCAGCATAAGAATGAATGGGAGGAGGATTTAAAGTATAACATAAAGAATTATATATATATATATATATAGGGTCAACAGATAATGTAAAAGTGAAATCCACAAAATAAACAGGGGGAAAGAAAAAGTCCTCACATGAGAACCACCAAATTGCCAAATTGGTCAGATAAAACTAGAAAAACTTACCGTAACTGTTCATCGAGTCCTCTCAGACTCAAGGACTCCAGCCAAAAAATCCAACGCGTCTCCTGTTGGAATATCCATTTGTCCCAATCCCTCTTTCTGAATGAGCTCTGGATGACCTCTATTACGCGAAATGAAAAACACCCCAAAACGCTTGCATGTACATGGAGTGCAAAGGGTGTATCCCTGCTGTGCCAAATGTCCCCCAGGTGTTCACTGATACGAACCCGCAATTTGCACTTGGTCTTCCCTACGTAATCCCTGGGATAGGTGAACGTGCAGAGATAAACCACTCCCGAGGTTCTACAGTTTGTAAAACATCTCATATCATAGGTCCTGTTGGTTACTGTTGGTTAAAGATTTCTGACGGGGAGATGCACTGACAAAAGCTGCTGCGACCACACTTGAGGCTATGTGCACACGTTGCAGATTCTGCTGTGGAATTTTCTGCGCAGATTTTGCTAAATCCGCAGGTAAAATGACCTGCGTTTTACCTGCGGATTTAGTGCAGATTTACTGCGGATTTACTGCAGTTTTTGTGCAGATTTCCCCTGCGTTTTGAGACCTGCGGGTTCCTGTAATGGAGCAGGTCTCAAAACGCTGTTGATCTGCACAAAAGAAGTGACATGCTACAGTTTTAAATCCGCAGCAAATCTGCATGGAAAAATCTGCAGCATGTGCACTGCGTTTTTTGATTTCCATTGAATATAATGGTACTGTACATCACTTGCAGTTCTGCTGCGGATAAGCAGGGCCAAATTCGCTGCGGATCCGCAGCAGATTCCGCAATGTGTGCACATACCCTGAATGTGCTCCATGATCTGTTTTGTAATCAAATGCCCTCCTTTTCAGGTTGAGAAAAATTACTGTGGACCACAAAATAATTCACAGACATCCTTCTATACGTAATAGATGGTTTTGGGGAAACGAAATCCGAAATGTCCAGGTCTGCTCTTAAGATACCCCAAATTTTCTATGGATGTCCATAACCCTATATGACCGACTGTCAAAAGTTCCAATCAATCTGGTCAGGGGATCTGAGTCTGACCTTATGTTGGGGGTCAAGAGGGATGATCTATTAATCCTTTTTGCATGTTGGTATGCTGTGTCAAGGACCCTACAGGTTACCTATCCCTGAATCTCAATCTTAGATCCCTGCAATGCGAATGGAAGCCAACCAGGGAAGAACAGTTCCTCCTTAACCCCTAACTGCCCTTTGAGGCACTGTGGCGGGTGATGGCTCTCCCATTTTAAAAAGCTATTGGTAGCCGTTGGTTTGCGGAAGAGTGATGTACTCAGTAGTCATCAATATCTCTGGGTATATTCACATCAAGAAATGAGATGTTATCTACACCTACCTCATAGGTAAAAACAAACCAATTCTGTTGTTATTAAGAAGGCTAATGAAGGACTCAAATGATCATCTATCTCCTGACCATAGGACAAGGATGTTGTCAATGTAACTTCAGCAGAATACCGTAATACCCTGGGGCACCAGACAACATTCTCATCCCTGAAGACAAGTGTATTATCCCACCAACCCAGGAGCAAATTGGCATACATGGAAGCTAAAGAGCTCCCCATCGCCGTGCTCCTGAGATGGTGGTAATACTTGCTATTAAAAAGAAAATAATTATGCTGTAAGACAAACTCAATTATTACGAAAAGGAACTTATTGTGTGGTTCAAAATGTACCCCGCTACTCCTGAGATAATGACCCATTGTCTCTAGGCCCACTTCATGTCTGATGCTGCTTATATAATGCCTCCACATCTATCAAGGCCAAAATCATGCCAGGCTCGAGCATTATACCTTCTAGTTTGTTAAGAAGGTCCATTGTATCCCCGAGATACGAGGGAAGGGAAATAACAAAATGTCTCAGGAGATTATCCAGGTAGACACTGGGGTTCTGACATAGGGCATCAACCCCCAAGATGGTTGGTCATCCCTTAAGGGGGCTGTTGCCCTTGTGAATTTTGGGAAGAGCTGAGAATGTTGCTATAACAAGCCATTTGGGAAGAAGGTAGTCACGTTCATTTTTTCATAGCAAACCCATTTCCAGGGTTCCAAGGAGAATATTGGACAAGTCAGAAATATATGTTTTGGTAGGATCTCATAGGTGGATTTGTCCGACAGAATCCTTAAGCACAAATCAACATAGTCATTACTATCCAGTACCACCGTGTTTCCAGCTTTATCCGAAGGCTTCAATAATATGTCCCTACTTCTATTAAAATTCTCCAGGGTCTTTTTCGCCAAGAGTTAGATGTTGGATCGAGTTCTTAAAGTCCTTCTTTAACAATCATAAAAAGCCCACTTCCTTAGACAATAAAATTTTCCTCTTAAAGTGCTGGTCACAATCCCACAATATAAGAAAACCAATCTGCAATAAGGAGGCAGCTCCTCAGCGCTCACACCAACCACTGCCGGCAGCTGCCACCCTGGGCTGTATTGCGCTTCGCAGCCCCTACAGCCAGTCCAAATCCACATCCTCTGTCTCTCCGCCTTCTCCCTGCCCCCTGGACTGTTGGAAGGGTGGGAGAAATCACAGGACCGGACCCTGGATGTGTCAGTCCGCTGGAGGTGGGGAGAGAGCAAAGTGCACGGCCCGGGGCTGCATTACCGATATGGAGTGATTACTGCCGGACCTCCGCTGACCATGGCCGCCATTTCCCTCAGAGATTGAGGCAGACATGTCCCGGCAATAGCCCTCGGAGGAGCAAGTAAGTTATGTGAGGCCAGGGCTTGAAGGACACCCAGGTAAAAGCAGCACAGAGCCGGCAGCTGTCCCCGGCCGCCTCCCTCATACACCCCACTGCTGTCCCCGGCCGCCTCCCGCCCGCGGCTGTCTCCAGGCCGTATAGAGGCGTGTTATCATGCTGCGAAAGCCCGACTCTAGGCCCCACACTTCGCTCTCCTCCCTGCTCCAACCTTCAGGATGCAGCCTCCCCGGACCTCGCTGTGGCTGAGGGTTCCCAGGAGGGCTGCTGGCAGGAGGCAGAACTTCTCCACGACTTGCACCCTGTCCGGAGGCCGGCTGATGTGCTGGAGACCCTGCCGCCTATGCCAGGCGGCCCCGTGCAGTATCCAGGGTGTCAGCGGCTGGGAGACCGGCTCATCCACGAACTGCACCTGCGCCAGTGACACTGCCGTGGTGTCTTAACCCCTTCACCCCCAACGGTGGTTTGCACGTTAATGACCGGGCCAATTTTTACAATTCTGACCACTGTCTCTTTATGAGGTTATAACTCTGGAACGCTTCAACAGATCTTCGCGATTCTGAGACTGTTTTCTCGTGACATATTGTACTTCATGTTGGTGGTAAAATTTCTTCGATATAACTTGCATTTATTTTTGAAAAAACCGCAAATATGGCGAAAATTTTTAAAATTTTGCAATTTTCAAACTTTGAATTTTTATTCCCTTAAAACAGAGAAATATATCACACAAAATAGTTAAGAAATAACATTTCCCACATGTCTACTTTACATCAGCACAATTTTGGAACCAAAATTTTTTTTTGTTAGGAAGTTATAAGGGTTAAAAGTTGACCAGCGATTTCTCATTTTTACAAGCAAAATTTACAAAGCCATTTTTTTTAGGGACCACCTCACATTTGAAGTCACTTTGAGGGGTCTATATGGCAGAAAATACCCAAAAGTGACACCATTCTAAAAACTGCACCCCCTCAAGGTACTCAAAACCACATTCAAGAAGTTTATTAACCCTTCAGGTGCTTCACAGCAACTAAAGCAACGTGGAAGGAAAAAATGAATATTTTACTTTTTAGCCACAAAAATTATCTTTTACAAACTTTTTTTTTACTTTCACAAGGGTAAAAGGAGAAAATGGACAGATAAGGTTGTTATGCAATTTCTCCTGAGTACGCCAATACCCCATATGTGGGGGAAAACCACTGTTTGGGCACACGGCAGAGCTCGTAAGGGAAGGAGCGACGTTTGACTTTTTCAAACTAAAATTGGCTGGAATTTAGATTGGATGCCATGTCGCGTTTGGAGAGCCCCTGATGCGCCTAAACAGTGGAAACCCCCCCACAAGTGACACCATTTTGGAAACTAGACCCCCTAAGGTACTTATCTAGATCTGTTGTGAGCACTTTGAACCCTCAAGTGTTTCACAAAAGTTTATAAAGCCTGAGTGTGAAAAAAAAAAAATCAATTTTCCACAAAAATGATTTTTTAGTCCCAAATTTTTGAATTTTCCCAAGGAAATTGGACCCCAAAAGTTGTTGTCCAATTTGTCCTGAGTACGCTGATACCCCATATGTGGGGGGGGGAAGTGTTTGGGCGCACGGCAGGGCTTGGAAAGGAAGTAGTAACGTTTTGGAATGCAGACGTTAATGGGGGTCATGTTCCGTTTGCAGTGCCCCAGATGAGCCTAAACAGTGGAAACCCCCCACAAGTGACCCCATTTTGGAAACTAGACCCCCTAAGGAACTTATCTAGATCTTTGGTGAGCACTTTGAACCCCAAGTGCTTCACATAAGTTTATAATGCCCGGGCATGAAAATAAAAAATCCTATTTTTTTCCTACAAAAATTATCTTTTAGTCACTAATTTTTTATTTTCCCAAGGGTAACAGGAGAAATTGGACCACATAAGTTGTTGTACAATTTGTCCTGAGTACGCTGATACACCATATGTGGGGGGGGAACCACTGTTTGGGCGCACGGCAGAGCTCGGAATGGAAGGAGCACCATTTGACTTTTTCCAACCAAAATTGGCTGGAATTGAGTTTGGATGCAATGTTGCATTTGGAGAGCCCCTGATGTGCCTAAACAGTGGAAACCCCCCACAAATGACCCCATTTGGGAAACTAGACCCCCTAAGGAACTTATCTAGATTTTTGATGAGCAATTTGAACCCCCAAGTGCTTCACACAAGTTTATAACGTAGAGCCGTAAAATTTAAAAATCATATTTTTTCCACAAAAATTATCTTTTCACCCCAATTTTTATTTTTCCAAGGGTAACAAGACTCCAAAAGTTATTGTGCAATTTGTCCTGAGTGCGCTGATACCCCATATGTGGGGGTAAACCACTGTTTGGGTGCATGGCAGAGTTTGGAAGGGAAGGAGCGCCGTCTGACTTTTTCAACGCAGAATTGGCTGGACGCCATGTCGTGTTTGGAGAGCTCCTGATCTGCCTAAACAGT
This sequence comes from Oophaga sylvatica, assembly GCA_033576555.1. Lineage (NCBI taxonomy): Eukaryota > Metazoa > Chordata > Amphibia > Anura > Dendrobatidae > Oophaga > Oophaga sylvatica. The sequence continues at coordinate 244,480,575 of JARQOD010000002.1, read as the reverse complement.
GGAATCCCCCATAAATGACACCATTTTGGAAACTAGACCCCTCAAGGAACTTATCTAGATGTGTGGTGAGAACTTTGAACCCCCAGGTGTTTCACTAAAGTTTATAACGTACAGCCGTAAAATAAAAAATCTTTTTTTTTTTTTTTTTACAAAAATGTTTTTTTTGCCCCCAATATTTTATTTTCACAAGGGTAACAGAAGAAATTGGAACCCAAAAGTTGTTGTCCAATTTGTCCTGAGTACACTGATACCCAATATGTGGGCAAAAACTACTGTATGGGCACACGTCGGGGCTCGGAAGGGAAGTAGTGATGTTTTGGATTACAGACTGATGGAATGGTCTGGGGGCGTCATTTCACATTTGGAGAGCCCCTGATGCACCTAAACAGTGGAAACCCCCCACAAGTGACCCCATTTTGGCAAATAGACCACACAAGGAACTTATCTAGATGTGTGGTGAGCACTTTGAACCCCAAAGTGCTTCACAGAAGTTTATAACGCACAGCCGTAAAAATAAAAAATCCTTTTTTTTTTTACAAAAATTATTTTTTTCGCCCCCAATATTTTATTTTCACAAGGGTAACAGGAGAAATTGGACCCCAAAAGTTGTTGTCCAATTTGTCCTGAGTACGCTGATACCCAATATGTGGGAGAAAACTACTGTATGGGCGCACGTCAGGGCTCGGAAGGGAAGTAGTGACGTTTTGGATTGCAGACTTTGATGGAATGGTCTGGGGGCGTCATGTCGCATTTGGAGAGCCCCTGATGCGCCTAAACAGTGGAAATCCCCAACAAGTGACCCCATTTTGGAAAATAGACCCCACAAGGAACTTATCTAGGTGTGTGGTGAGCGCTATGAAGCCCCAAGTGCTTCACAGAAGTTTATAATGTACAGCCGTAAAAACAAAAAAAAAATTTTTTTTGTACAAAAATGATATTTTCGCCCCCAGTTTTTTATTTTCCCAAGGGTAACAGAAGAAATAGGACAAATTGCACAATAACTCTTGGGGTCCAGAGTACGCTGATACCCCATATGTGGGGATAAACTACTGTTTGGACGCATGGCAGAGCTCAGAAGTGAAGGAGCACCGTTTGACTTTTTCAACGCAGAATTGGCTGGAATTGAGATCAGACGCCATGTCACATTTGGAGAGCCCCTGATGTGCCTAAACAGCGGAAACCCCCCAATTCTAACTCCAACCCTAACCCCAACACACCCCTAACTCTAGTCCCAACCCTAACCACAAACCTAACCCTAACACACCCCTAATCCCAACCCTAACCCTAATCCTAACTTTAGCGCCAACCCTAACCCTAACTTTAGCCGCAACCCTAACCTTAACCCTAATGGGAAAATGGAAATAAATACATTTTTTTAATTTTATTATTTTTCCCTAACTAAGGGGGAGATAAAGGGGGGTTTGATTTACTATTTATAGCGGGTTTTTATGATTGGCAGCTGTCACGCTAAAAGACGCTTTTTAATTGCAAAAATAGTTTTTTGCATCGCCACATTTTGAGAGCTATAATTTTTGCATATTTTGGCCCACAGTCATGTGAGGTCTTATTTTTTGCGGTACGAGTTGACGTTTTTATTTGTACCATTTTTGAGCAGGTGACATTTTTTGATCGCTTTTTATTTCGATTTTTGGGAGGTTAGAATGAACAAAAATCAGCAATTCATGAATTTCTTTTGGGGGAGGCGTTTTTATTGTTCCGCGTGTGGTAAAATTGATAAAGCAGTTTTATTCATCGGGTCAGTACGATTATGGCGATACCTCATTTATATCATTTTTTTATGTTTTGGCGCTTTTATAGAATAAAAACAATTTTATATAAAAAATAATTATTTTTGCATCGCTTTATTCTGCGAGCTATAACTATTTTATTTTTTCGCTGATGATGCTGTATGGCGGCTCGTTTTTTGCGGGACAAGATGACGTTTTCAGCGGTACCATGTTTATTTATATCGGTCTTTTTGATCGCGCGTTATTCCACTTTTTGTTCGGCGGTATGATGATAAAGCATTGATTTTTTGCTTCGTTTTTTTTTTTTTTTTAAGGGGTTCACTAAAGGGGTTAACTAGTGGGACAGTTTTATAGGGGGGGTCGTTACGGACGCGGCGATACCAAATATGTGTACTTTTATTGTTTTGTTTTTTTTATTTACAGGAAGAAATTAATTTATTGGGGAATATTTTTTTTTTTTTTAATTTATTTTGGATTTTTTTTTTTATAACATGTTTATTTTTATTTTTTTAACTTTTTTACTTTGTCCCAGGGTGGGACATCACTGTATTTTATCAAATCGCTGGTGTGACAGTGTGCACAGCACACTGTCACACCAGCGATCGCTCAGGCAGTGCAGCAGGCTTCTCAGTGCCTGCTCTCAGCAGGCACTGAGGAAGCCGCCTCCCTCCAGGACCCCGGCGCCATCTTGGATCCGGGTCCTGGGAGGGAGGAAACCCTCAGAACAGCGCGATCACATCGCGCTGGTCTGAGGGTCTCAGGGGGGCGCGCAGGGAGCCCCCACCCTGCGCGATCCTCCCCTGTGCCCCCAGTACACCACGATCATGTTTGATCGCGGTGTGCTAGGGGTTAATGTGCCGGGAGCGGTCCGTGACCGCTCCTGACACACAGTCACGGGTGTCAGCTGTGATAATCAGCTGACACCCGGCGGCGATTAGCTGCGCTCCCCTCAGGAGCGCAGCTGATCGCCTATGACGTACTATCCCGTCCATGGGCAGAATGTCACGGGTTTTATGGACGGGACAGTACGTCTAATGTCAGAGAGGGGTTAAGGGCTTCGGGGACAGCAGCCGGAAGTCACAACTGGCAATTATATAATAAGTTATATGTATATATATTATATTCACTTACGGTATATTTGTTTTGTGTGTGTAAACATTTAATTTGAACATTGTATCTGGCTAACACACATAGAGCTCTGGTAAAAATTAGGAGACCACTGCAAAATTTTCAGGTTGTCTGATTTTTCTCTTTATAGCTATATTTTTGAGTAAAATGTAAATTGCTATTTTATTCCATAAACTACTGACAACATGCCTACTAATTTCCAAGCAATAAATTTAATATTTATTTTCAGAAAATGAGAAATGGTCAAAATAACAAAAAAATGCAGTGCTTGCAGACCTCAAATAATGCTAAGAAAACAAGTTCATAATCATTTAGAAACAACAATACTAATGTTTTAACTCAGAGTTCAGAAATCAATATTTTGTGGAAGAACCATTATTTTTAATCACAACTTTCATGCGTCTTGGCATTCTTTCCACCAGTCTTTCACACTGCTTTTGGGTGACCTTATGCCACTCCTGGTACAAAAATGTAAGCAGTTCTTTGTTTGATGGCTTGTGATTATCCATCTTCCTCTTGATTACATTCCAGAGGTTTTCAATGGGTTTCAGCTCTGGAGATTGGGCTGGCCATGACAGGGATTTGATGTGGTGGTCCTTCATCCACACATTGATTGACCTAACTGTGGCATGGTGCATTGTCCTGCTAGGAAAACCAGTCCTCAGAGTTGGGGAACATTGCCTGAGCAGAAGGAACTGTTTTTCCAGGATAAACTTGTATGTGGCTTAATTCATACGTCCTTCGCAAAGATTAACCTGCCCAATTCCAGACTTGCTGAAGCATCATCATATCACCACCGATTATCCAACAAACTTCACAGCATAGACAATTGCCTTCAGATACGAGATGTGTAGCATCTGAAACAACGGATACTGGGAGCCTGTGCTAGCATTTTTGTTCTGCGGTGTTGCTATCAGTGTGTCAAGGGTAGGAGAAGAGGGTTGCATTGATAATCCAACACAATGGGCAGCACTTTGAACACATTTTATAAGTGGTCATAGACTTGTAAATAACTCATGAAAGAATAAAGATCCGTTAAAACCAAGCACACCATTGTTTTTCTTGTGAAATTCTCAATAAGTTTGATGTGTCACATGACCCTCTTCCCATTGGAAAAAATAAAGTTGGATCCAAAATGGCCGTCACATGACCCTCTTCCCATTGGAAAAAATAAAAAGTTGGATCCAAAATGGCCGACTTCAAAATGGCCACCATGGTCACCACCTATCTTGAGAAGTCTTTCCTCTCCCATGTATTGTGCCAAAAGCAGGAAGTTGATATCACCAACCATTCCCATTTAATTTAGGTGTATCCATATAAATGGCCCACCCTGTATATACACTGATCAAAAAAATAAAGGGACCACTCAAATAACACATCCTAGATCTGAATGAATGAAATATTCTCACTGAATACTTTGTTCCGTACAAAGTTGAATGTGCTGACAACAAAATCACACAAAAATCATCAATGGAAATCAAATTTATTAACCAATAGAGGCCTGGATTTGGAGTTACAGACAACATTAAAGTGGAATGTAATGTCCTTAAAACAAATCAAATAAATGCAGTAGTGTTTTGTGCCTCGACGTGCCTGTATGACCTACCTGTGCCTGTATGACCTCCCTACAACGCCTGGGCATGCTCTTGATGAGGCGGCGGATGGTCTCCTGAGGGATCTCTTCCCAGAGCCTGGACCAAAGCATCCGCCAACTCCTGGAAAGTCTGTGGTGCAACGTGACGTTGGTGGATGGAGCGAGACATGATGTCCCAGATTTGCTCAATCGGATTCAGGTCTGGGGAATGGGCGGGCCAGTCCATAGCTTCAATGCCTTCATCTTGCAGGAAATGTTGACACACTCCAGCCACATGAGGTCTGGCATTGTCCTGCATTAGGAGGAACCCAGGGCCAACCGCACAAGCATATGGTCTCACAAGGGGTCTGAGGATCTCATCTCGGTACCTAATGGCAGTCCAAGAAATGCCACCCCAAACCATTACTGACCTACTGCCAAACCGGTCATGCTGAAAGATGTTGCAGGCAGCAGATCGCTCTCCTCGGCGTCTCCAGATTCTGTCACGTCTGTCACATGTGCTCAGTGTGAACGTGCTTTCATCTGTGAAGAGCACAGGGCGCCAGTGGCGAATTTGCCAATCCTGGTGTTCTGTGGCAAATGCCAAGCGTCCTGCACGGTGTTGGGCTGTGAGCACAACGACCATCTGTGGACGTCGGGAAACTCAGACCATCCTCATGGAGTCAGTTTCTAACCGTTTGTGCAGACACATGCACATTTGTGGCCTGTTGGAGGTCATTTTGCAGGGCTCTGGCAGTGCTCCACCTGTTCCTCCTTGCACAAAGGCAGAGGTAGCGGTCCTGCTGCAGGGTTGTTGCCCTCCTACGGCCCTCTCGACGTCTCCTGGTGTACTGGCCTGTCTAATCGTAGAGCCTCCAGCCTCTGGACAATACGCTGACAAACACAGCAAACCTTCTTGCCACAGCTGGCATTGATGTGCCATCCTGGATGAGCTACACTACCTGAGCCCCTTTTGTGGATTGTAGAGTCCATCTCATGCTACCTTGAGTGTGAAAGCACAACCAACACTCAAAAGTGACCAAAACATCAGCCAGAAAGCATTGGTACTGAGATGTGGTCTGTGGTCCCCATATGCACAACCACTCCTTTATTGAGTGTCTTGATAATTGCCAAAAATTTCCATCTTGTCTATTCCATTTGCACAACAGCATGTGAAATTGATTGTCAATCAGTGTTGCTTCCTAAGTGGACAGTTTGATTTCACAGAAGTTTGATTTACTTGGAGTTATATTCTGTTGTTTAAGTGTTCCCTTTATTTTTTTGAGAAGTATATATATATATTTCTATCAGCCAGATACCCTCATTAATAAAATGGTACATAAAGAGTTAAAGACACAGGGGAACCCCAGAAAAAAGTTGACATATGGTCCTCCTATAAAATCAAACCAGCAAAGGCTAGGCAGACAGCTGCGGGCTAATATTAATAGCCTGGGAAGGGGCCATGGATATTGGCACCCCCCGGCTAAAAACATCAGCTCTCAGCCGCCCCAGAAATGGCACATCTTATAGATGCGCCAATTCTGGCATGTAGCCTCGCTCTTCCAACTTGCCCTGTAGGAGCTACTATTATCTCCTGTCAGTGTGTCACCGGAGCCATGTAGAACGGTCACATCCTCCGATGTGACTGTTCTACACATGAGATCATCGTGGGACACTTGTTATTTAGGTCTACGGCGGACCAGTGAGTATTTGTGTTGGTTTATTATTTTATTTTTATTACAGGAGATCGAGGGATTCGGGGATTAGCTGTTTGGCGAGTATGAATGTGTGTTTTTTGTTTTACACTTGAACACAGTCGCCGGATGATGGGACTACTATCCCATCATCGGCTCATGTTGTCACTGTTATATGAGACTACAGACATAGCCGGATGGGACTACTAGTCCCATCAGACGATGCCTGGCTATACTCAGACACCCGCAGACAGACACACGCTCAGACACACACACAGACACGCACATATTCTCCACTCACACAGTCTCGGCCCACACACACATTTTCCGCCCACACACTCTTCCTCCTTCCTTTCTGCAGCGTTTTTGGCATGCAAATCCGCAGCTAATCCGCAAGCCTTTTTACACCTGCGGTTTTAGTTGCGGATTTGACAGACTCAATGTTAGTCAATGGGTGCAGAAACGCTGCAGATCCACAAAAAGAACTGACATGCTGCGGAAAATAAAATGCTGCGAATCAGCGAATCAACATGTGCACAACAATTCTGGATTCCCATTGATTAACATTGGTTGGGCACTACATTGCGGATCTGGTGCAATTCCACGCGTCCAAAAACGCTGTGAATCTGCAACTAAATCCGCAATGTGTGCACATACCCTAAGAGAGGCAGTTTGCACCACTGCTCCAAACACAGAGCCAACATGCAAAACACAAAGCCAACTTGAACCAGTGAGGTAGGATTGAAGATATACATGAAACAGGATCATGGGGTACATAAGCATAACCCCCCTGAACTTTGGCATTCATACAACCTAATGTACAACTAACATTGATTGGGAAACTCTGTACTAGAATAAATTTATCTTGCAATAAAGCCAAAATATAGGAATTTGCTTAGATTTCAGATTTACTTTAAGATAAAATAAAGGATATTTAAGTATCCTTTTTATGCCAATAGCTTTAGGAATCTGTTAAAGCCAAGGTGGTGTGGTGCTCTGTGTAAATGATCTATAAAATGCAAGAAAACAAATAAAATAATTTATACAGTGGGAAAACTGAAACCTCTTACTAAAACTTTATTTTCCTAATTATGCAAAGTATTTTATAGAAGAAAATCAAACATATTTCAGAAAATGAAGTTTTCAAACTGGCAGAATTTAAAAGGGTTTTATCAGCTTTTGACATCATATTGTTTTTAAGTCAAAAATTCTTTATTTCTTATTTCTTTTCATTGTCCAAGAATCATTTCTCTGATGCAGAGCTACACATCTGCAATTTACGCAAAATTCTGTCTGCCTGTAGAGACCACTAGGCGGAGCTGTAGTATGTATTACTTATACCTTTAACAAACCAATAAAAACGTATGCAGAAATATGGAAAGATACCAGCCTGAACTCATGTTAGACTAGAAAAACATGGTTGTTTTCTTTCACAAATGGTGCTCTTCCTGCTTTGGTTTGTGTTAGGCATTGAAGTAAATGGAGCAGAGCTGCAATACTGTGTACAACCAATGGTCAGTGGTGGTGCTGTTTCTAAGAGTAAATAGTTGTATTTTTCTAATCCTGTACAACCCCTTTAAATTCAGCCCTGTGGACAATTCAGTCTGCTAGTGCTTTAAGAGTGCAGGGAGGAGACCTCTTCACATCTCCATGTATACTGCTTGATAGTTGTTGCTTTGGCCTGCTGAAGCCTGCTAACAGTCAGTGTTTTGGCTTGTTTGTTTTTTTTGTTTTTTTAATTTTGGCCAATGTGACAAAATGAAAAAAAAAAACCTAATACATGTTACATCTCATCATTCCAGCATGGCGGCTTCGGTGCTCTCTGGCAACCCTTCATTTGGCTGCAGTGTTGACATGCTGATCTACACACGTAGACACTGCAGACAACCACTGGTCTTAACACTGTCATGTGTGCTGTGGTGTACCAACTAAGGGTTTATGGAGAGACAGGTGTGTATCGCCCAGACAGAAGTCTGCGGTGATCTAAATCCAAGACAGGATGCTGGGGTTTGTAGTCCCACAAACCTGTATTTCTAGTAAAGGGCTGGATTTAGGGTTAACCTAAAGTGATGGGTGGGACTGGTTAACCACACGCCTCCCAAGGGGTGTGCTCCTGTAAAGAGAGTAAGGTGTTGTGAATGTGCTAGAAATGAATTCTGAGCAGAAGCTCCCTCTGGTGGTTACAAACAGTACTGAACTTTCCAATGAAGATTGTGAAGATTGGAGATCAGGTGTTACTGACTGGTCTTATATAAGGGAGGTTCCCTCCCATCAGGGTTGCCGGTGATCAATTGTTCTGGTCTCATCTTTGATTCCTGTTCACTTTGTAGCTTGCTGTTTCGTGCCTGCATCTTCTGCTAACAGATAAGACATTTTCTTCTTTTAGTTTTTTGTGCTTGCTTTTTGCATTTTGTCCTGCACTTCTGTGGGGGTCTTCCGGGTCCCCTTCGGGGGCTTGTGCTCCTCTCAGTTTATCTGAGCCACTGTTGTTTGTTCATTTGCCTTTTCCAGTTTTTTCAGTGGTTGCTGTTTAGTTTTTGTTACACCAGAGAACTAATTTAGGTGGTAGAGGTCGTGTGATCTCAGGTGTTTTTGTAATTAGTAGAGTTGGTACTTTTCAGGGTTTTTTGGGATTGCAGTAAGTGCCCTTCCTATCCTTTTCTATTTAGGAAGTTTGGGCCCCAACGTTTGTTCATACTATTTTCTGTCTGTGTCAGTATTTCTTCTTGTCTAACCACCATTACATGTTTGGGGGCTTTCTATGTTCTTTGGGGATCTGCTCCGGGGCAGATAGCTTTCCTCTTTCTATCTTTAGGTGTAGTTAGCTTCTCAGGCTGTGACGAGGCGTCTAGGACCAACTTAGGTACGCTCCACAGCTACCTTTAGTTGTTGTGGTTAGTCAGGGTACTGCAATCCCATAGATTCCAACCTCTCTGGTGTATTGCCTTTTTTGCCTGCTCTCCTCAGCTACCAAATCATAACAGTAAGGTATTTTTGTTTCCTGTGTGCCACACATGGTAGAGAGGCCCATGTGTAAGACTGGAGCGGTCGAGTGGTCCTGTGGAGTCCAGGAAGCCTGGAGGGTCTGGGCTAACAGGACTTATATGAAGGCAGTCTAGGAAACCTGAGGACTTCTTAAGCAGGTAACCCTAAGCCTGGGGAAACTGTGTGTGCTTTGCTCCAAACCGAGCCTGAATAAAGGACCATAACCAGGCCTGTGTGACCAAAGGTCTGACGGAGCAAAGCCCTGTCCATGGACATTGTTATGTTGTTTTGCCGGATCTAAAAGCTGTTTACTTTGTGTTTGTGCTGCTGGGGTTATGGAGCAATAAACCCAGGTGAACTTTTAAAGAAATACAGTCTTCCTGTGTGTGCTATCGCTGTCAAGCAAGTGTTCCCCAACACATTCAGTGAGTGCTATCTCACAGTGCGCTTGATCTGTCATCAATGCAGCTAAGTAAACAAACATTGGCAAAAGCGAGCAGCCATGCTGGAATGCCAAAGATATACCGTATATACTCGAGTATAAGCCGAGATTTTCAGCACCTTTTTTTGTGCTGAAAATGCCCCCTTGGCTTATACACGAGTCATTGGGCAGAAACCAGCGGGGGAGGGGGTGCCGCGGCAGGAGCCAGTGGCTGGGACATCATACTCACCCTCCCCGTGCCATCGCTGAACGTCCCGGCAATCCTCCGTTGTACCCGGCTTCCTGCAGCTCTCCTGTGCTGAGCGGTGACGTAATACCGCTCATTAAGGTCATGGAATATGGACGCGACGTCACTCCCATAGGCGTGGCGTCCATATTCATGGCATTAATGAGCGGTATTACGTCACCGCTCAGCACAGGAGAGCTGCAGGAAGCCAGGTACAACGCAGGATTGCCAGGACGTTCAGCAATGGCACGGGGAGGGTGAGTATGACGGGGGGAGAACGGAGGACGGGGGAAGCATGGAGGAGGACAATGAGCATGGAGCAGGACGGGGGGAGGACGGAGAACACAGAGGAGCACGGAGCAGGACGGGGGAGGATGGAGGGCACAGAGGAGCACGGAGCAGGACAGGGGGAAGGATGGAGGGCACAGAGGAGCATGGAGCAGGACTGGGGGCACAGAGGAGCACGGAGCAGGACGGGGGGAGGATGGAAAGCACAGAGGAGCACGGAGCAGGACGGGGGGCACAGGAGGATGGAGCAGGAAGGGGGGAGCACAGCGGAGGACGGAGCAGGAGGGGGGAGCACAGAGGAGAATGGGGAGCACAGAGCTGGATGGGGGAGCAAGGAGCAGGACGGCGGTTTATACACCCGGCTTATACGCGAGTCAATAAATTTTCCCAGTTTTTTGTGGCAAAATTAGGGGGGTCGGCTTATACACGGGTCGGCTTATACATGAGTATATACGGTAACTCTCAGAACAGGGTCCTTTAACATTGATATTTTATCACATTCCTTGTTTAAGATGGTAAATTTGATTTATTTTTATTGTAGCAAATCATCAGATATTTCTGCAAATCTTCAAGTTTGCCAACCCTTGCAGCAATTTCTTAAAGTCCCCAGTAGTGATGGACACAGGAATTTGATTATTCAATTTTGTCAGTTGTTCCTAACCTTCCAACCATGTCAAGTCATGCTCGGATTTAGATGCTTCAGAAGTAGACCATCCCCATAATTCTTGGTGTAAGGAGAATGGAACACATTCGATAATTCACGCCTAGTTCTATATATTTTGGAGTAGACAATTCGCTTCGATGCTTGTATTGAAAAGGATTTTTTGTGAATCTATTGGTTTCAAGGCCCCACTAAAATGGGGCCAGAATTCTGTCCAAACTGCTGGATCCCACCCCAATTTAACTTTTAAGGCTGGGTCTCACATAGCGATACACCAGCGATCCCGACAACGATATTCACTTGTCAGGATCGCTGGTGTATCGCTATATGATCGCTGCTGAGCTGTCAAACAGGCAGCTCAGGCAGCGATCTGGGACAGCGACACTGCGGGTAACATAGTTACCCGCAGTGTACATTGGATACCAGCGCCCTGATGCAGGGCGCTGGTAACCAAGGTACACGTCGGGTTTCCAAGCGCTGCGCGGTGCCTGGAAACCCGCTGTGTACCTTGGTTACCAGCTCCCTGCATCGGGGCGCTGGTATCCAAGGTACACAGCGGGTTTCTAGGCACAGCCCCGCGCCTGGAAACCCGCTGTGTACCTTGGTTACCAGCGGATCGCTGGTCTCCGCCTGTCACACGCAGCGATGCGTGCCTGTCAGCGGGAGACCAGCGATCAAAAAAATGTCCTGACATTTCAGCGACGATCAGCGATACCCAGCAGGGGCGCTGATCGTCGCTGAATGTCACACACAGCGATATCGCTGGTGAGCTCGCTGCTGCGTCACAAAACTAGTGACTCAGCAGCGATCTCGGTAGCGAGATCGCTATGTGAGACGGGCCCTTTAAGAAGTCATATTGTTTACATTACAATTTTGCTTTTTTTTAATCAAACTCCTTCGGCCATCAAAAACAGAAAAAAAAATATTACAATGGAAGAAACAAATTCCCCCAATATTATAATACTACTGAAAATGAATCATTACACTGTAAAGCTCGAAAGGGAATCAGAACTTCAAGCTCAGTCGCCCACAGTTTCAAAATGTAAATGGATGAAACAAAATCCAGGAAATAAACATCCAGACTATGTGGATCCAAGAATAAGTCCTGGAATTTACTGTAATAAGTAAAAGGCACCAACAGTAAAGACGTGCTTTATCTCTCGTGCATTGGTCGCTGAGGCATCCGTCTGTACCAAGTTCATAGGAAAACAAAATGAACATGGATGATAAGGGATTCCAAAGGATGAGTCAGGAGGCATTTACCGGAAAAACATAGTATGCAGCGAAAGGGTTAAACTACTGCAAGGTTATGTACCGGATGCCCAATACTTTCTAATGGTATTTTTTTTTTTTAAAGATTTGAAGGAAAGGTTCTTTGTTCAAGACCACAGGCAAGGTTAGAGATAAGATCAGTTTCTTCAGAGCAAACATGCTTATGAAAGCAGCCAGGATGAAAGTGGCAAGGGATAAATGAAAAGAGAGAAGGAAGGAAAGAAGGGGGGAAAAGAAGCCATAGAATGAAGGTGTACTTAAGAGGAAAAGCGCAGTGCAACCATAGCCCAGCGCTGCCCATTCCCCAATGCCAAGTACCGCCGCATTGTTTTGGCACTTGCATATTCAGTCTCATATTGAAATTCTACAAGAGAATGTGCAGAGAATGAATGAGGCATGGCAGACAGAAGAAAAAGACCAAACAGCATGGGAGAAAATAAGACAATTACTGTGTATGCTTAGAGCAAAATGATAGATTGCATTAAAGTAATCACTTTCCTGGCTGCATATATACAGAGGATATAACTATGAAGAATGTCAACTACATAAACACACTTCTAAAAACTCATTTCTGTCATCCGCAATGACAGCCAGATAATAGCTTGTAGATGAGCTGATTGGATTTGTCCCAAAGGCACTGTTAATATATATTAAAGTGCAAACGGGTTGTGTAAAGGTACATTTCCTCAACAGCTGTCAGTGATCATGAGGAGCGACATTTCATTATTCTATCTGGCTGAAAACTAAAAAAAAAAATTTTTTGTTTGATTTGGGGGAAGGGAAATGACAATCTATGGCAGTGCAAAAAGAAAAGAATTGTCATATGGTGCAATGAGCCTAACTGTCTAGATAACAATAGCGATGCATTATTAAACGTGCTAACAACAGTAAGAAGAAAAAATACATTAACATAATACAGGCTTTCAGGATGCAACAATTGTGGAATTTTAGGACAATCATAAATCTGTAACATGTTAGTACTAAAAGCTAATTTATTAAAAAATTATACACACACAAGTATACATGAGTCGCCCTTCAGAGCAATGGGAACTCGGATCTGAGCCTATAGACTACTATGGGGGATGTCACGGCGACACAGCTCAGTCCGTGGCTCTGGGGCTCATCCTTAATGTGGGATATTTACAGGTGAATTGAATATTGGTATGGGGATTCGTGACGCCACCTGTGGTACCTGGTCAGGGTGACCAGCGCTGCTATGCAGTTCCACTGAAGGGTTAATATTGTGCAGCTAGATGTTAAGCCTTCCACAGGTAAGGCTGATAGTCCTTCAGGGCAGACAAATGTGTAGGGATGCAGGACAGATGGGGACCCGGCAGTGAGGGGTTATAAGGTAGACAACACACAAATCACTTTGGTACCTTTACTGAAGATGTTGCAGGCACTCCCCAGAGCACTGTAGGGTGAAGGGTGCACATCCAGATTCCTCCACTGAGTAGGTGTGTGGCCTCCTTTCTCCTTGCCTTAATGTGATAAAGTCTTGGCCTGCTTGTAGCTGAGCCTAGCTTGGCCTCCGTCCTGCACCTGGCTGACCTTGTGATTGGACCTTTTCCCAAAGTACACAGTCCCTGCTTGCAGCGTCCTGCTTGCAGGACTCCGTCCTCCTGGCCCGGTTACGTATCAGCTCTGTGGTACTCCTGGGACTTGTAGTCCTCCAGGAACTCCGGTGTTCTCCTAATGGGTCGTGGAGATCCCTATAGGCTCGGACCCCGGTGTCCGGTGGTAATAATTGGGATGAGCTGTTTAGGCTCCTCTGTCCCTCACTCGCTTTCCACTCGCCTTTCGTCCTACTCGGGCCCTCACACTATCACACAATGGCAGTAGGTGGGCTGCTTCTTCTTTCCTTCTTCACCGCTCTCTAAGCGTCAGCACGCTTGCTCACTGAGCTGCACTCACTTGACTCAGTTCTGACTAGGCTGGAGTGGTTCCCGTTCCACTTGTACTAGCCTCCACTCGTTTGAACTAAGCTTCAAGCTGCAGACTTCAGGTTCCTTCATTAACAGCTGAACTCTCTCTCTCTCTTTTGAGCTCTGCTCCGTGTGCCAGACTGCACACTTTCTCAGCCTAGACTGTCTGCTCTTCACTTCACCCTCTGAGGTGACTGAAACTTGAGACTAGACTACTCTTAGTGTCTGCACCTTCCTTATATATGGCTAAACAGCTCCCTCTGGTGGCTCTAGGGATGGGTGAAGGTGTGTGAATGTATATACAGGACCTCTAGTGGTGGTTACCTTCAGTGCACCCTTCTGGGAGATATGGATCCAGTCACAGCAGGGCTCCACATACACACACACGTTTCATATATTCAGTGTTTGCATACATCTTAGCCCTTACAGAATGCTGCTGTATTCTTTTGCTTGTATATTATGCAGTCATTGCAGCTTGCACCTGTTCACATTTGCTTTATTCTGTTGGAAGGTGCTGGTCAGCTGTTATTTTGTAGTACACTATTGGTAGAAGTGATGACTGCCTCCATCTTGGCCGGGCACTACTTGGTAGATAGGATCCAGAACTAATTAAAAACAGCCTAGGGGCTCATTCACATGTCGGATTTTTCCCATGTACGATCTTACTAACAGAATTCCTTCTGCACTGCACATTGCGCAGTGTAAATGGAAACAGTCCCCTAGGGAGTGCAGCAAACTGTAACTTTATAAGACATCCAGCAACAGCAACAGAAAGGACTATAAAAACATCATTTATTAGTAACTATTAAAATATCAAAAGGAAAAACATAAAATAAACACATTAGGCCTATGCGTTTCGAGCACAAAGGCTCTTAATCAAAGGCTTTAGTGCTCAAAACGAGTAGGCCTAATGTGTTTATTTTTACCCTTTTTTATATTTTAATAAATACTAATAAATAATGCTTTTAAAGTCCTTTCCATTGCGGTTGCTGCAGGTCTTCCCGTCTTCTGTCTGATCAGCTTCCTACTATACATAATAGATTGCATCTAAAGGACCGAGATAATGAGTGTCATACCTCACAACCTGTGGTAGACTATTGAAAAGCCATCAACTGGACAGCAAGGGAGTCATACACAGTTCTTGCAAATGGGCTCTGTATAGTGTACCAGAGACATGTTGTATACAATTCATATCCACAGTTCTATAATGTATTAGTGTTATGCCCAAGGATTTTCCAATAGGAAGGAATTTAAGGAATACATTTCACTTTTTTTTCCCCTGAAATGTATACCACTTATCCAGTTCATCTAAGGCTATGTGCACACGTTGCGGAATTGCCATGGAAATTTCAGCGGCAATTCCGCACCTCCCTGCCGCGGGAAATACGCATATTATAGGTATGCGTATTCCCGCTAAAAACTAGCATTTTGCAAGCGTAATTAGCTTGCAGAATGCTAGCGACTAACAAGCGATCTGACAGGTTGGTCACACGAGTCAAACAAGTGTTTGACAAGTGTGACCAACTTTTTACTATTAATGCCGCCTATGTCACATCAATAGTAAAAAAAAAAGATATAATGTTAAAAATAATTAAAAAAATAATAAATAATGATATTCTCACCTTCCGGCGGCCCCCGCAGCCTTCCCGCCTCTCAGCGACACTCCCGGCCAATCCCGTTCCCAGGCGTCCTTTGCGACAATGACCCCGATGACGTAGCATCACGCGAGACCGCTGCGTCATCTGGGTGATTCTCGCAATGCATTACTGGGAACAGGATTGGCCGGGAGCGTTGCTGAGAGGCGGGAAAGCTGCGGGGGCCGCCGGAAGGTGAGAATATCACTATTTTTTATTTTAATTATTGTTTTTACATGGATATGGTACCCAGGGCCTGGAGGAGAGTCTCCTCTCCTCCAGACCCTGGGTACCATCCGCACATGAACTGCTTACTTTGCGCATGGTGGGCACAGCCACATGCGGAAAGCAAGCGGTTCAATGCATTCCTATGGCGGCGGAATCGCCGCGGTTCCGCAAAAAAGAATGAGCATGCTGCGCAGCATTGCGGAATCCCATAGGCCATAATGAGTTGTGTTGTGTAAGCGGTTTTGCCGCGGTTTTGCGGCAAAACGCTAGGAATCCGCAACGTGTGCACAGACCCTAATAAGAGGTTAAAGAATGTGAAAAAAGATTCTCACAAATGCCAGTTTTTCTGATGCTTTTGTCAGTATAAGGCCTTTCATTACACAAAGAACACAGACTATCAGAAATGTCCATGGAAAATCTCATTTAGCACCCCAACAGTGAGTGCCAAGGGGCTAGATGACATACATATGCATTTGACAAATATGCACCACTTCCCATCCAGTCTAAATGAATGAGATGGGACTTCTATCAGTGAGAGAACAGCCTGCAACAAGAAGGAAAATGGATATCCAAAGTTAAATAAAACAATAGCATAATCTGTCTATTCCAATTTATATGACACCTTACAAATATGCATCACAAAAACTCTGACACCCTTTTTTCAATCACTTCAGCCAATAAATATGTCAGTTTAGTTACATTTGAATAATGAAATGAGACAATGTGGAACGTTCTGCTTCATATTCAGACTTTACACCTCCAGAGTTGTTCCTGTCTTTCATCTTCTGGAAATTCTCACCATATCTCAAAATTGACAAAGGCTCTGTAGCAATCACACTCCTTATTGTACACATGGTAAATCAATGCACACAACCGTTTGAGATCATGTAGAATAACCGTCTCCTGTTACAATAACCTCCACCAGCAAATATTGGAAATGACAACTAGGGTAGAAACACAATTCTCTATTTTTGAACAAACACTGCTAGGCTAAGACATGAGATAAAAACATACGAGTCTGTATTTTCAAACCAGATGAACACTTTAAAGGTGTCATATCTTTCAAGTGAAAAATCAAAACGTATTAAATGTGGTTTTAGACATGAATTTGCATGGTCAAAAGATGAAAGCTGAGCTGTGATTGGTTACGATGAGCAACAGTTTTCCCACTACACAACACCTCAGCAGACACTGACCGGGTGGGAGAAATCTAGCATCCCCAGGAACATAAGCTCCCAGCCATTGTCTGCCCCCCAGAAAGGAGCAGAGAGCACATGACAGAAACGAATCACCCCCTCCCTTATTACTGCCACGATCTATTATTACCGGCATAGAAAATCACATCATCAGCTGCCACACACAGAGACGCACTGCCAGGTTACATAACAGCACATCTCCAGGAACTCCCTGCTCAGTGCTACCCCGTTTGGGACTATGGGATGGAGGATGTGTGATGGGTATATGGGTACGGGACTATGGGATGGAGGATGTGTGATGGGTATATGGGCACGGGAATATGGGTAGGAGGATATGTATTTATTTATTTATTTTACTTACTTATATAGCGCCATTAATTTCACAGCGCTTTACATATATTATTGTATGATGGGTATATGGGCACTAGACTATGGGATGGAGGATATGTATGATGGGTATATGGGCACGGGACTATGGGATGGAGGATGTTTGATGAGTATATGGGCACTGGAGTATGGGATGGAGGATAATCATTATAATTTGTTAATAACTAACCACAGTTAGTTACTATGCACGGGCAACGCCAGGCTCTTCAGCTAGTGAGTAATAAAGTTACTTTATTTTCCTACTTCTCCTTAGTGAGCTTAGAGGCAAATGAGTATTCTGTTATGTTTCAGATGTAAACATATAGTTTGAAGACAAACCAGGAATGGGGTGAAGTCTCATCCGAGTGGCTTCTTCCTACCTGGCTCTTCTTCATTGTCCTGTCTCTACCAATACACAAATAGCAAGACACGTTTCCATAAAGCCAAGTCAGAAGGAGAGGGGCCTACAGGCAGCCATACATATAACTCTACTCACATTTCCTGATAGATTTTAAAACTACGTTTTCTCTGGAAGTTTGTACTGTAAAGGAATAAAATATAGCTGTTACTAATGAGGGAGTCGGGTAGCATAAATCTCCAAACCAGCTCCTTCTGTGGAAAGTCCAAGTCATATAATAGTTTTATCTTTGATTTTGGAAATTCAAAAATCACAGTGTTAGACGAATGTTGTGGACGAAAAATTATTTAAAGTAGATGTGTGAATATACTCACATTTCAGTATACTCAAGAACTACAGATCATTTCAGATGCATCAGAACAGAGGCAAAATGATTTAATCATCATCCAGGAGGACTGCTGTCTTGATGGTACATTCACACATTGCGGTCAATTCAAACCATGTGTTTTGGTGCAATTTCACAATTTGATTACACCATGTTGTGCACCCTTCGACATCAGACATTTGTTTTTTGCTACTGAAATTTGGGTTTTCCTAATATGTAGCTCTAGGACTCTTTCACACATCAGTTTTTTGCAATCAGGCACAGTCCGGCGAATTGTTTAAAAGACGGATCCGGTGTAGATTGTAAAAAACTGATGTGTCGGATCCGTCCTGGTCTTTTTAACCTGGAAAATGAGTAGTAGTAGTAGTATAGTAGTAGTAGTAGTATTCCAGAATCCGGATCAGTCTTTTGCCGTATTGCACAAAAGATTGATCCGGTAC
The DNA here is from genome assembly GCA_033576555.1 of Oophaga sylvatica. NCBI lineage: Eukaryota > Metazoa > Chordata > Amphibia > Anura > Dendrobatidae > Oophaga > Oophaga sylvatica. The sequence continues at coordinate 244,462,026 of JARQOD010000002.1, read as the reverse complement.
CATAGACTTCTATTGTTTCCGGACGCCTGATGCGCCGCTTCAGGCGCTGTCAGGCGTTTCTGGCACAAAAAAAAAAAAGTTACATGATGCGTCCTGTCCGGCCGCCGCAATTAAAATCTATGACGGATCCGGCACAAAACGGACTAAATACAATGACATTCGGCGCTAATGATAGTCAATGACAAAAAAACGCATCCGGCGCTTTAAAAAACCGGATCCGTTTTTTTAAAAAGCACCGGATCGTGCCTGACAGCAAAAAACGGATGTGTGAAAGAGGCCTAAGAAGCTCTCTAAGAAATAAAAGGCATAGCTGCCTCCGAGTCTAGAAAAAGACTGACAATCAGAATTAAAATCAATACATCTAAAAGATCATTTGAAAGAAAAGATTTCAATTTCCCACATTCCCAGACAAGCAAGTCCCAGTAAACCTAACCTGAGAGCAAAATCCAAGCTGGTGACAGAAGTCTCTGGAGTACAGGTACCTCTCACAATTACTAATGGCCAAGTACACGAGTTCTACTGAATCTACTGCACACATTGTATAATTGGACACCGTGCCAGAAGACCTGTTTGTGGAAGACCAAGACAGCACTCCACCCAGAAGAACCTGATTTTAACTGTAAATAGCGGTGGTGGAAATTTTATGGTTTGCGACTGCTTTGCTGATATTAGAGCTTGGGCAGCTCACCGACCAAGATGTTGCTCTTTAGTGTTCATTGAACCAGAAAGTGCTTTTAAAAAATATATTTTAGGAGATATAGCCTTAAGTGAAAGTGGATGTTACAACATAGTTAACATTCCAGGAAACCAACCAAGTAAAATATATTTCCACCGGAAAACAATAAATTGAGGGTTTTTGAATGAACAAGTCAATGGTGCGATCTAAATCCCAAAGAGATGTGGTTGGGAATCTAAAACATTCAGTGCATGAAAGAAACCTCTCAAACATCACACAGCTGGAAAAATTCCCAATGGAGGAGTGGAAACTAATTTTTCCAAGTAAGTGTCAGAGACTGGGGGACAGAAGAAATGACTGCTCAAGATTGTTATTTTTCCTCTAAATGGGAAAAAGTGTTTAAGAGCAGAACATGAAATTAGTATAATCCAACAAAAAGTTTTTGTTTTTTTTCTTTAAAGGGAACCTGTTACCCCCCCAGGGCCTATGAAGGTAAGACAGCCACCTTCTTCAGCACTAAGGCTGCATTCTGTGAAGGTGGTTGTTATGTTTTTTTATCCCTAATACCTCAGAAATAATGACTTTTATAAATTTGGCGCCATACCTGTATTGAGTCACAGTGGTATGTTTTTTCCCCGACTCAAGCGCTTCGCCTCCATCCATCATGGCCACCGGGCGCCGCCTCCTCTATCTCCTCACGTCAACGGCGCCTGCGCTGTACAATCATTGTTCGGGCATGCGGAGTGCGCGCTGCCCTGGAACTTACATCCACTACACGCAGGCGCGATCTCCGTACATCAGTGAATGTAAGTTCCAGGGCAGCGCGCACGACGCATGCCCGAACAATGATTGTACAGCGCAGGCGCCGTTGACGTGAGGAGATACAGAGGAGGCGGCTCCCGGTGGCCATGATGGATGGATATGAGGCGCTTGAGTCGGGGGAAAAAACATACCTCCGTGACTCAATACAGGTTTGGCGCCAAATTTATAAATGTCATTATTTCTGAGGTATTAGGGATAAAAAAACATAACAGCCACCTTCACAGAATGCAGCCTTAGAGCTGAAGAAGGTGGCTGTTTTACCTTAATAGGCCCTGTAGGGGGGATGACAGGTTCCCTTTAAAGGTATTGTAAAGAAATATATTTTAAATAAGTATATCCCCTTAAGTTTTCATATATTATTTGAATAAAAATAAAAAATAAAATCACATAAATGGAAAAAATGGGTTAGAACTTTTTGACATAAATGAAGGCTTCCAATAAAGTGAATGTCCTATACATCCTAAAAAGAAGATAAAAAAGTTCAATTAATTAATTTAATCACAGCAAAACTCAAACGGTGAAGAAAGCTTCTAGCGCTCCACTTAGCATTTAACATTGATAAGGATAACCCTATTTATAGAGTACGATCATTAGCATTATTAATATTTTGAAGTTCGCACTCTTCATGTCATTTTTCAACAACTTCAATACTGACGGATGCTGGATGACAAACTGTGGTGCTGAGTGGAGGTAATTATATGCTAGTTCAATAGTCTGAGACCACAACTGTGCAGACTTTCTCCTTGTAAGATTACCATGCCGTTTCCCTCGAGGCTCTTAATCAAATATTATGTCAATACCTTGCACTAATTCATAATGGGCGACTTCTGCACCGTTCCAGGATTTTCATTTCTACAGAAGAACTGCCAAAAAAAACAAACTTTGAAGAGTGAAAAACAGAACCAATGCAGTCATTTGACACAGTGCCTATAAAATAGGCTTTATGCCCCTTTTGTGTGAAGTGTAACCCAAAAAAACATCTCTTGGATCCATTCACAGTTTTGGCAGAATAAAGGCATGCAGAAAACCATGCTTTGTGAACATTGCCTAAGCTGGCAATTACAATTTGATTTAGCTTTGCACTTGTGCACATGGAAGCTACATTCTTCTTTGTTAAACTATTTAAAGGAGTTGTCTTATCCTATTAAAAGGGCAAAATTGCAAAGTTCTTGTAAAACAAGCAATTTTCCTATTAAAAATCCTTTCCATTCTCAAGAACAAAGTGATTTTTAATTCTATAGCGTGCAACTTTTTGCCAAAGTTCCCGGCCATCTCTACAGTCTATCAGAGGTGGCCAGTTTTCTAAGCAAGGAGCACTATCTAGCGACCTGTTTGTTGGCCCAAACTGTCAATCATGAGAATTGCAAGGATTCGCTACCCCAAGAATGAAAAAGCAATTTTTATTGTGGAACATGTAGCTAAATACAGACTAGTAGGCTGCTAAATATGAACTGGTAGGCTAATAGCTGAGTGACTGAGCATGTTAAGTGTGCTCTGCCTAATCACAGAAAGAAATGCTAAATTGGGCAGTGGTATGCTCTATAAAAACTTCTGTATAAAATCATCCCAGACTACTGCAAATATTATGACCACTTTTCTTACAGAAATATAGCTGTTGTTGAATTCCACAAAAGCCCATCTGAATGGTTTAGATATAGGAAGGATTGCGCCATAAAGATTCATATTTGTATAATAGCTTTTTTTTTCATAACTGACATATATAGTCAAAGAAAAGTTCTGGAAGCAAACCATTTAATTGTATCCATTCTGTCTGCAGTGTTATAGTCAGATACTGTTTTTATCAAAACTGATAAATCTGCGGTGTTACCTTCCTTTTTGTATAAAACGATCTATTAAAACCATTTCATTTCTAGAGTCAATATGAAGTATTCTATACTTTTTGCTTCTAATTTTTATGGGGTCTAAGTATACAGGTTCACCCTTGATAACCACCCCATTTCTCATTAAATGAATGTAACGTTACATCTTTTTATGGCTACAGTTATCTTGATTCCATTATGAAAGGATAGGATTTTAATGCGCAGTTAAGCTCTGAATGTTGCTTAGAAAGTATAATTACATTGCCATATTGCTCCATATTTGAGAGCCTTTTTCAACCTCTTGATAACAAGGGGTCCTTATTAAAAATACTCTATATAGCCATTGTATGCCTGGTTGCTATGGCTCTGCCGCATGGCTCAGTATGTACTAAAAGGCTTGCATATTCTTTATCTTTATTATTACCTTAACCTAAAGAAATGATAAGGGTGAGCGCCAGGGTTAAGACATGTTTAGTGCTATTTTAAGATCTACACTTTTTTCCATAGTAAAAAGTAAAGGCACTGGACCCCTGTTTAAAAGAGGAGAAATGGAGAACGATTTTACTATATTCTGACTTTAAAAGTGATGTAGTAAAAACATCTATAAAGTGTACCGATGCATCCACTTTTACTATTTCTTAATATTTCTTGAATTTGGTTAAAGGGGTTATCCGGGACTTGCATATGGATGACCCATCTGTAGGAACACTGCAGCCTCAGATTGTTTAGTGGCTGCTGTAAGGTTTGGCACCATATCTACCTTTCAACTGTAAGGGATATAAGACGTAGCACCCAGCAGCTGCCGATAAATGTAGGAGGCTGCAATGTTCTGCCCTTATATTGCTTATATCAAGCAGCTATATGAGATGATCCAACTGATTTTTTGGGAACTCCGACGACATTTCCGATGGCATTGCGAGCATGAAAACTTTCACGCACTCGCGGTGACGTCAGTGAGGCGAAACAAGTTCATTGGATTTGAACTACGCTCAACTTTACCATGACACCGCGAGGCACTGAGCTGAGCAAGCACGTGCAGCTCAATTTATTCGCTGTATAGTTGCATCATGCAACAATGCAGCCTGCTATCTAGATGTAGCAGAGCTAAACGCGTCGTGAAACAATTGGATTATCTTCTCGGCGGACAGGTGAGGAATATGGTTGTTTATTATTATAATTCTTTTACAGGAGACACTGGATCAGTGGATTGGGCGTTGACTTAACCCCTTAACGACCGCCTATACGTCTTAATGGCGGTAGTTAAGGGTACTTAAACCACAGCGCCATTAATTAACAGAGCTGTGGAAAAAGTGTACACCGCCCCACAGAGTCGGATTTTCTCCGGGGTCTCGGCTGCCGGGGGTAGCCGAGACCCTAGAGAACATGATTCGGGTCGGATTTTACCGACCCCAGGGTTGCGATCGCAGTTAATAACGGTATAACGGTAATCGCCAAAAAAAAAATCCTTTGGGCCATTTAATTTCTCTCTCCTCTGATGTGATCGCACATCAGAGGAGAGAGAAATAGGGTCCTGAATTCCCCCCTCGACACCCTGGTGGTCCTCAGGCCCTCCTGCCTCCTCCAGTGTGCGCCGCAATCTTCTTCCGGTCAGAAAATGGCAAGCGCATCCACAGCGATCTGCCAGGGGGTAGGGTTATTTTCTACGGGGTCTCGACTGCCGGGGGCAGCCGAGACCCCAGAGAACATGATTCAGGTCAGTTTCTATCGACCCCGGGGTTGCAATCACCGTTATTAACAGTATAATGGCGACTGCAAAAAAAAAAGAAAATCCGATGTGCCATCTATTTTCTCTCTCCTCTGATGTGATTGCACATCAGAGAGGAGAGAAATAGGGTCCCCGATCCCTCTCTGTACCTCCCGTGCTCTCGGGCCCTCCTGCATCCTCCAGTGGGCGACACTATCTTCTTCCGGTCAGAAAATGGCGGGCGCATGCATAGTGCGCCCGCCGCGATCTGCCGGCAGGCACCCGGCAACAATAGGACAATTTTTCCTACTGGTTCATTTTGGTCACTGTGATAAACACTATCACAGTGATCAAAATAAAAAAAAAGTAAATAACCCCCTCTTTTATCACCCCCTTAGTTAGGGAAAAATAATAAAATAAAGAAAATATATTTATTTCCATTTTTCCATTAGGGTTAGTCTAAAAGTGAGTTGGGCTAAAGTTTTAGGGTTAGAGTTGGGCTAAAATGAGTTGGGCTAAAGTTTTAGGGTTAGGGTTAGAGTTAGGCTAAAGTGAGTTGGGCTGAAGTTTTAGGGTTAGGGTTAGAGTTAGGCTAAAGTGAGTTGGGCTAAAGTTTTAGGGTTAGCGTTAGGCTAAAGTGAGTTGGGCTAAAGTTTTAGGGTTAAGGTTAGAGTTAGGCTATTGTGAGTTGGGCTAAAGTTTTAGGGTTAAGGTTAGAGTTAGGCTAAAGAGAGTTGGGCTAAAGTTTTAGGGTTAGGGTTAGGCTAAAGTAAGTTGGGCTAAAGTTTTAGAGTTAGGGTTTGGGTTGGGATTATGATTGGGATTAGGGTTAGGGTTGTGATTAGGGTTAGATTTGTGGTTAGGGTTATGGTTGGGATTAGTGTTAGGGGTGTGTTGGGGTTAGGTTTGCGGTTAGGGTTGGGAATAGTGTTAGGGTTGTGATTAGGGTTATGGTTAGGATTAGGAGTGTGTTGGGGTTAGGATAGTGATTAGTGTTATGGTTGGAATTAGGGTTAGAGGTGTGTTGGGGTTAGGTTTGGAGTTAGAATTAGGGGGTTTCCACTGTTTAGCTACATCAGGGAGTCTCCAAATGCGACATGGCGCACATCATTGATTCCAGCCAATTTTGCGTTCAAAAAGTCAAATCGTGCTCCCTCGCTTCTGAGCTCTGCCATATGCCCTAACAGTGGTTTACCCCCACATATGGGGTATCGGCGAACTCAGGAAAATTGCACAACTTTGGGGGTCTAATTTCTTCATTTACCCTTGTGAAAAAAAAGATAATTTTTGTGGACAAAATATGATATTTTATTTTCATGGCTCTAAGTTATAAACTTCTGTGAAGCACTTGGAGGTTCAAAGTGCTCACCACACATCTAGAGAAGTTCCTTAGGGGGGGTCTAGATTCCAAAATGGTGTCACTTGTGGGGGTTTCCACTGTTTAGGCACATCAGGGGCTCTCCAAAGGCAACATGTCGCCCGATCTCAGTTCTAGCCAATTCTGCATTGAAAAAGTCAAACGGTGCTCCTTCCGTTCCAAGCTCTGCCATGCGCCCAAACAGCGGTTTACCCCCACATATGGGGTATCGACGTATTCAGGAGAAATTGCAAAACAAATTTTATGGTACATTTTCTCTTTTAACACTTGTGAACATGAAAAAAAATTGGTTCTGAACTAAATTGTTTTGTAAAAAAAGTTAAATGTTAATTTTTTCCTTCCACATTGCTTCAGTTCCCGTGAAGCACATAAAGGGTTAACTAACTTCTTGAATGTGGTTTTGAGCACCTTGAGGGGTCCAGTTTTTAGAATGGTGTCACTTTTGGGTATTTACTGTCATGTACACCCCTCAAAGTGACTTTAACTGTGATGTGGTCTCTAAACAAATGGTTTTGTAAATTTTGTTGTAAAAATGCGAAATCGTTGGTCAACTTTTAACCCTTATTTTAACTTCCTAACAAAAAAAAAAATTTGTTTCCAAAATTGTGCTGATGTTAAGTAGACAAGTGGGATATGTTATTTATTAGGTAATTTGTGTAACATATCTCTCTGATTTAAGGGCATAAAAATTTAAAGTTTGAAAATTGCAAAATTTTGTCATATTTCCGTTGTTTTTTCATAAATAAACACAAGTCATATCGAAGAAATTTTACCACTAGCATGAAGTACAATATGTCACGAAAAAACAATCACAGAATCAGCGGGATCCGTTGAAGCGTTCCACAGTTATAGCCTCATAAAGTGACAGTGGTCAGAATTGTAAAAATTGGCCTGGTCATTAAAGGGAATCTGTCACCCCAATTTAGCAGTATCAACTAAAGCTATGGCTGAATAGTGCGTCCCATAACAAAGCTAACGGTAGGTATCATATATCCTGATACCCCCGTTTTCATGTCAAAATACCTTTGTAAAGTTGGTATTTTTCGCTGTCAATCATGGCAGTCAGGTCAGGAGGGCGGCGTTTTCTCTGTCCTCCCTGCTCCTCGGCATCAGTTGCGTATCGCCGTCTGTGAATCCCACAGGCGGCGTTCGGCTTCCGGCAATTGCGCAATTCAAATTCGGGCCGGCGCATGCGCAGTGTGCTTTGCCCAACAGTGGGCAAAGCATAAAATCATTACAGCGCATGCGCTACTTTTTCCTTGCCCCGGAAGTCGTCCAAGGCAAGCAGTCATTTCCCCCAAAAGAAATTAATGATTTTTGTTCATTCTAATCTCCCAAAAATTGTAATAAAAAGCGGTCAAAAAATGTCACGTGCCCAAAAATGGTACCAATAAAACTGTCAACTCGTCCTGCAAAAAATAAGACCTCACAAGACTCTGTGGGCCAAAATATGCAAAAATTATAGCTCTCAAAATGTGGTGATGCAAAAACTATTTTTTTGCAATAAAAGCGTCTTTTAGCGTGTGACAGCTGCCAATCATGAAAACCCGATATAAATAGTAAATCAAACCCCCCTTAATCACCTCCTTAGTTAGGGAAAAATAATACAATTAAAAAAATGTATTTATTTCCATTTTCCCATTAGGGTTAGGGTTGGGGCTAAAGTTAGAATTAGGGTTAGGGTTGGGATTAGGGGTGTGATAGGGTTAGGTTTGTGGTTAGGGTTATGATTAGGGTTAGGGTTGGCATTAGGGTTAGGGGTGTGTTAGGATTAGGTTTCTGGTTAGGGTTATGGTTAGGGTTGGGACTAGGGTTAGGGGTGTGTTGGGGTTAGGGTTGGAGTTAGAATTGGGGGGTTTCCACTGTTTAGGCACATCAGGGGCTCTCCAAATGTGACATGGCGTCTGATCTCAATTCCAGCCAATTCTGCGTTGAAAAAAGTCAAGCGGTGCTCTTTCCCTTCTGAGCTCTGCCATGAGCCCAAACAGTAGTAAGCCCCCACATATGTGGTATCAGGTACTCAGGACAAATTGCAAAATAACTCTTGGGTTCTAATTTCTTCTGTTACCCTTGGGAAAATAAAAAATTGGGGCGAAAATATCATTTTAGCGGGAAAAAATTATTTTTTCTTTTATGGCTCTAAGTTATAAACTTCTGTAAAGCACTTGGGGGTTCAAAGTTCTCCCCACACATCTAGATAAGTTCCTTGGGTGGTCTAGTTTCCAAAATGGGGTCATTTGTGGGGGTTTCCAATGTTTAGGCACATCAGGGGCTCTCCAAACATGACACCCGCAAACCATTCCATCAAAGTCTGCAATCCAAAACTTTACTACTTCATTTCCAAGCCCCGACGTGTGCCCATGCAGTAGTTTTCTCCCACATATGGGGTATCAGCGTACTCCGGACAAATTGGACAACAACTCTTGGTGTCCAATTTCATCTGCTACCCTTGTGAAAATAAAATATTGGGGGTGAAAAAATCATTTCTGTAAAAAAAAAAAAAAAAAAAAAAAAAAAGATTGTTTTTGTTTTTACGGCTGTACGTTATAAACTTGTGAAGCAATTGGGGGTTCATAGCGCTCACCACACATCTAGGTTAGTTCCTTGGGGGTCTATTTTCCAAACTGGGGTCACTTGAGGGGGGTTTCCACTGTTTAGGCACATCAGGGGCTCTCCGAATGCGACATGACGCCTGAAGAGTGAAGACCATTCCATCAAAGTCTGCAATCCAAAACGTCACGACTTCCCTTCCGAGCCCCGATGTGTGCCCATACAGTAGTTTTCTCCCACATATAGGGTATAAGCATACTCAGGACAAATTGGACAACAACTTTTGGGGTCCAATTTCTCCTGTTACCCTTGAGAAAATAAAAAATTGGGGACTAATAGATCATGTTTGTGGAAAAAATATGATTTTTTTATTTTCATGCTCGGGCGTTATAAACTTTAGTGAAACACCTGGGGTTCAAAGTTCTCACCACACATCTAGATAAGTTCCTTGAGGGGTCTAGTTTCCAAAATTATGTAATTTCTGGGGGGGTTTCCACTGTTTAGGCACATCAGGGGCTCTCCAAACGTGACATGGCATCCAGCCAACTCTGCTTTGAAACAGTCAAACGGCGCTCCTTCCCTTCCGAGCTCTGCCATGCACCCAAACAGTGGTTTACCCCCACATATTGGGTATCAGCGTACTCAGGACAAATTGCACAATAACTTTTGGGGCCTTGTTACCCTTGGGAAAATAAAAATTGGGGTGAAAAGATCATTTTTGTGGAAAAAATATGATTTTTTAATTTTACTGCTCTACGTTATAAACTTGTGTGAAGCACTTGGGGATTCAAAGTGCTCACCACAGATCTAGATAAGTTCCTTAGGGGGTCTAGTTTCCAAAATTGGGTCACTTGTGATGGGTTTCCACTGTTTAGGCACATCAGGGGCTATCCAAATGCAACATGGCGCCCAATCTCAATTCCAGCCAATTTTGGTTGGAAAAAGTCAAATGGCGCTCCTTTCATTCCAAGCTCTGCCATGCGCCCAAACAGTGGTTCCCCCCGCATATGGGGTATCAGCGTACTCAGGACAAATTGGACAACTTTTGTGGTCCTATTTCTTTTGTTCCCTTGGGAAAATAAAAAATTGGTGACTAAAAAATAATTTTTGTGGGAAAAAAATAGGATTTTTTATTTTCATGCCCGGGCATTCTAAACTTGTGTGAAGCACTTGGGGGTTCAAAGTGCTCACCACAGATCTAGATAAGTTTCTTAGGGAGTCTAGTTTCCAAAATGGGGTCACTTGTGGGGGGTTTCCACTGTTTAGGCACATCTGGGGCACTGCAAATGGAACATGACACTCATCAAAGTCTGCATTCCAAAACGTTATTACTTCCTTTCCAAGCCCTGCCGTGCGCCAAAACAGCTTCCCCCCACATATGGGGTATCAGAGTACTCAGGACAAAATTGGACTTTTGGGGTCCAATTTTCTTGGGAAAAATCAAAAATTGGGGACTAAAAAAATCATTTTTGTGGAATTTTTTTTTTTTTTACACACCCAGGCATTTTAAACTTTAGTGAAACACTTGGGGGTTCAAAGTGCTCACAACAGATCTAGATAAGTTCCATAGGGGGTCTAGTTTCCAAAATGGTATCACTTGTGGGGGTTTCCACTGTTTAGGCGCATTAGGGGCTCTCCTAACGCGACATGGCGTCCAATCTCAAATCCAGCCAATTTTGGTTTGAAAAAGTCAAACGCGCTCCTTCCTACGAGTCTGCCGTGCCCCAAACAGTGGTTTTTCCCCACATATGGGGTATTGGCGTACTCAGGAAAAATTGCACAACAACTTTATCTGTCCATTTTCTCCTTTTACCCTTGTGAAAATAAAAAAATGTTTGTAAAAGAATTTTTGTGACTAAAAAGTTAAATGTTCATTTTTTCCTTCCACGTTGCTTCAGATCCTGTGAAGCACCCGAAGGGTTAATAAACTTCTTGAATGTGGTTTTGAGTAGCTTGAGGGGTGCAGTTTTAAGAATGGTGTCACTTTTGGGTATTTTCTGCCATATTGACCCCTCAAAGTGACTTCAAATGTGAGCTGGTCCGTAAAAAAAATGGCTTTGTAAATTTTGTTGTAAAAATGAGAAATCGCTGTTCAACTTTTAACCCTTATAACTTCCTAACAACAAAAAATTTTGGTTCCAAAATTGTGCTGATGTAAAGTAGACATGTGGGAAATGTTATTTATTAACTATTTTGTGTGACATATTTCTCTGTTTTAAGGGAATAAAAATTCAAAGTTTGAAAATTGCAAAATTTTCAAATTTTCGCCATATTTGTGTTTTTAAAAAATAAATGCAAGTTTTATCGAATAAATTTTACCACTAACGAGAAGTACAATATGTCACGAGAAAACAGTCTCAGAATCGCGAAGATCCATTGAAGCGTTCCAGAGTTATAACCTCATAAAGAGACAGTGGTCAGAATTGTAAAAATTGGCCCAGTCATTAACGTGCAAACCACCCTTGAGGGTTAAGGGGTTAAAACTGGAGGCTCTGCTGTAGATATATGTGCAATTTTTCGAAAATAAAATATCTACAGTATAATCCAACAAGTGATGCTGCATGCTTACACATGTCTACTTCCAAAATATTCTCTATGTAAAACTGGAGGCAAATTCTCCTGCACGTCCTTGTGAAGACAGCTCCTTTATACACACCAGATTTTCAGTTATATATTATTACATATGCACACAATCACTTTGAGAAGACCAAGAAGACTCTTTTCCAATGCAATTTTGGGTGGTTGTCTTAAAAGGGATTCACTAGAGATAAGCGACTCGCAAAATTCAAATTCACCTTTTCACGCTTTTTTTCCTCAAAAAATTTGATTGTGGAGAACTTATTCTCTGTGAATTTAATGTTCCTTATTGAGCTCTGGGATCTCTACAGACCCAAAATCATAATACACTGTGTTCCAAATTATTATGCAAATAATATTTTCTCAGATTTTCCCAAATTATCTAAATGAATTTCAGTCATTATAATTTTCAGGTCAAATAACTATTAGAGTACAATTGAAAGGTTTTTGTATAAACTGCCTATGATAACAGTATATTTTTTAAAAAATAAAACACTCTAAACTGCACTCAAAATGCATGTTCAAATTATTATGCACAGTAGAGTTTTCAACCTTTTCATTTTAATAAAGAACAAAAAAATGGTCATTTTTGAAATTATAAGCATCAGCAGGTTATTACAAACTGAAATCAAACAGTTTTCAACTCAAAACTTTATTCTAGGTGATGTTACATTTGCACATAGGACCCCTTGTTCGAAAGGAGCTTCTGAACTCTCTCGTCCATTGAATTTGTCAGGTTTTGGATGGTTTCTGCTTCAATTGTTTTGCATGAGGACAGAATACCCTCCCAGAGCCGTTGCTTAGATGTCAACTGCCTCCCGCCATCATAGACACTCCTTTCGATGATGCTCCAGAAGTTCTCAATGGGGTTGAGGTCAGGGGAGCATGGGGGCCACACCATAAGTTTGTCCCCTTTTATGACCATAGCAGCCAGAGATGCAGATGTGTTATGTGCAGCATGAGACGGTGCATTATCATGCATGAAAATGATCTTGCTGCGGAATGCACGGTTCTTCTTCTTGAACCATGGCAGGAAGTGCTGTTTGAGAAACTCAACATACACTATGGAGTTCATCTTTACCCCTTCGGGGGTCCTAAAGGGGCCGACAATCAATCTCCCCATGATTCCAGCCCAAAACATTACTCCACCTCCTCCTTGTTGGCGCCGTAGCCGTGTTTGCATGGGGTGTCCATCAACCAGCCATCCTCCACTCCATCCATCTGGACCATCGAGAGTTGCACGGCACTCATCGGTGAACAAAACAGTTTTGAAGTCAGTCTTCATGTATTGTTTGGCCCACTGGAACCGTTTCTGCTTGTGTGCAGTGGATAGAGGAGGTCGACAGGATGGCTTACGCACAGCTGTAAACCTCTGAAGGACCCTGCATCTTGTTGTTCGGGGGACGCTGGAGGCACCAGCAGCTTCAAAAACTTGTCTGCTGCTATGACAAGGCCTTTTGCCGCTGCTCTTTTAACCTGACGTAATTGCCTGTAGGAAAGAGTCCTCAATTTTCCCTTATCAACAAGCACACGTGTGTACTGTGAATCAGCTACATACTTCTTGATTGTGCGATGATCACGATGAAGTGTCTTGGCAATGTTGATTGTAGTCATGCCTTGACCTAAACACTCCACAATTTGTTGCTTCTCAGCAGCCGACACATCCTTTTTCTTTCCCATTCTGGCAGAAAATGTAGGCTGCTTAATAATGTGGGACAGCCATCTTAAGTAGTCTTGCCTTTCATTGGACACACCTGCCAAACTAATTAGCACAGGTGTCTGCAATTGCTTACAGTGATATAAAGAGCCCTGATACACATCACCATCAATGAGTTTAACTGACAAACAAAAAAATTCTTACCTTATCACTCCTAAACAATTTTTGCATAATAATTTGGAACACAGTGTAAATGTAATATTGAAAAAAGAAAAAAAAATATACTCACCTTTCAGGCTCTTCTGCTCCTTGCCACATCATCAGACCGCCACCACTTGCACTGAAATACCCAGGCCACTCACGCTGGATTGGGACTTCCAGCTTTGATGGAGCCTGAGAGGGCACTGCACAGACCTAGATGACCTTTTGCGCACTTGCACAAAACCCTCTAGGCACTAATTAAAGCCAGAAGTACTGGACCAGCGTGGAAAGCCTGGAGCTTCCAACGCGAGCAACGGATTTGAAAATGGGGGCCAACGGCTACCCTGAACCTGAATCCACGCAGAAGCAAATTACACAAAAATGCGCATTTTGGTTAATATGGATTTTTGTAAAATTCAAGAAATCAATTTCACTCAAATTTAATCGATCATTTCTAGTCTTCATTTTTTATTGCAGAATATGAGCGCTTGATTTGGGATGTGTATGACGGATCCTGTGCATGTGGCTTCGGTATCTGAAAACCTCACAACCATAACTAAGCCATACATAGAAAACTCAATCAACCTTTCTTTTTTTAAGAAAATATATTAACAATTACTTCCTAGATACACAAATATCACACATTTTCAACACCTCTTTCGTCCTTACTTCAAATCTCTACCTACACAGTCTTCCCAGGCAGCCCTCCAGCAAATGGCCTACTGGGAAATTCATTCCTATTAACCTCAACACCTGCGCTCACTAGCTCGGCATATCAGTGTAGGGTAAAGGAAAAAAAATGTAATAAGAGTCCCCATCATGGGCTCGTATGCAATACTATGCCTGCTTGGAATAAAGTGAAGAACGAAAATAAAAAAGGAAAAAAAAAAATCTGCCTTTCCAATGTTGCGCTATCTAACCACCTGTGAGATGATATAAGACTTAGCAGATAATTTCCATCCTCAAGGCCAACATTAACCGTGCCTGTCTCTCAACTAATCAGCAGGCAATTAGCTAGAATCCAGGATTCTGCTCTGCATAGTGCGGCAAACCTTCAGATTCTAAATTCTATCCTCATGTAATGAGGCTTTATTAGAATTTCATGGAGATTATGCTGCCCCCATTTACCTCTAGGAAATGGCATAAGTGTACCTTAGCCTACAATTCCTCATTTAGTAGCCAGAATGAAGGCTGGTTATTGGAAATACGATCTGCCACTATGGTTGAGAGAAGAAAAAAATGCCAAAACAGAGCAAGTCAGACCTGATCTTAAGATTATGGGACGCTGTTTAATTTGTGTTGAATATTAAAAAGAAATATCAATTAGCTGTAATGCCTGCGGCTTCCCCACTCATAACTTATTACTGGAAAGCATTCTGAATGACTATAATTCTTTGCTCATTAGTACAAGCGGCTCCTCACGTACATTACACCAGTAATGAGATTTCAAGCACTTATAAGACTCAGCCTGGTTACTATGTGGGAATGAAAAGATGGATTATTTCATCTTAACTTCTCCTCTACAATGGGCAGATGGATGCCAAAGGCTGAGAGGCGTTTTAAGGCGGATAAGAACATAGTCAATAAGTGCATATCATGTTGACCTAAACGATCATGTTGACCTAAAATGACCTAAACGATGAGGACAGTTCATGCAAACAAATAAACCGGAGATAAGAAAACATAGGATATTTATTCATTTTACTCACTTATATAGCACCATTAATTACACAGCACTTTACAGACATTATCGGCACTGTCTCCATTGGGGCTCACAATCTAGATTCCTATCAGTATGTCGTTGAAGTGTGGAAGGAAACCAGAGGAAACAGACAAACATGGGGAGAACATACAAACTCCTTACAGATGTTGTCCTTGATGGGATTTGAACCCAGGACCCCAGCATTGCAAGGCTGCAGTGCTATCCACTGAGCCATGTATTTAGCAAAAGATATGACTACGAACCAAGTAGTTTAAAGGTTTGAAACATGTGATAACTCCCATGTCTTGTAGATCCTTTGCCTAATCTTTTTATGGACTATACACTGATCAAGATGTTTTTAACAATTGTGGAATAAACTATTACCTTGGCAAAAGCTAAGTGCTTCTGAATTGGACTTTCCCTACAAATACAAACCATGTGTTGCACTCAGTTAATCTATCGCTATTGCAGGATTTCAGCATTGGAAAATTGGGCAAAGTACAAGGAGCTTAGCATATCGTAGATACATCTGCAACAAAGTTTTTGCATGTGAATATAACAATCAGTGACTCTAGCACTGGAGGACCGAGCGTGCCCATGGCCAGCCATTTATGTGAATGTTTGGCATTTGATACTAAGTTTTCCATGCAGTTGCTCAGATATGGCCAGCTAGCTGCAGGAAACCATACGGGATCAGCCGTTAGCCAATCAGACTTCAATTTTAAAAATAGATTGATAACTTTTTTTTAGGAAGATGTCCTATCTTTATACTTCTTTCAGCAGGCTGTAGAGTTACACCTGATGAGATTGATTTCAAGGTCTTCTGAAGTATTAAGATGCATTCAGACGAGTGAACCCCGGCCCATTAACGAGCACCGATCGTCTATATAACCGTAGTCTGGCGTAGGTTTACGGTCCTATTTTAACAGGTTGACCAGTCTCTTTTCATAGTGTGATGTGTTGATGACAAGAAGATTTATTTCCGCTGACAAATGGTCCATTCACGTTGGCATGGTCACGTTTACATGGGTCGTTAATCAGGGACGAGCATTCTCAGCCCATCTAAATGCACCTTTACATGCTGCTACCGAATACAAAGGATAAAACTTTGTGGCATCAAGGATAACATCCTAACAATATGTTAACACCAGCTATTTGCAATTACTATTATGGATAAACTGCACGACGGCATCTGACAATAACTCCGCTTAACAGATTATGGGGTATGAAATGCCAATCTTTATATAATATGTTGAGAACATGAATTAGCTTGTGTTAAAATTCATACTTGATAGTTTGTTTTTGATGACTGGTGGTGAGCTTATTAAATATTATGAGTTTTTATCTATTTTTTTTTTCAGAACCTACTGTTCTTGCTGAAGAGTTTTACATTTCATTCAAATTTGTAAACATTTCTGTTTCTTCCGCAGCAGCAAAGCAACCACTAAAAAATGCATAAGGCTCTATGGAAAGGAACTGTCTTTCATGAAGGTCAAAATTCATCAATTATAATCAATGTCACTCAAGGCACTCATGTACAGCTTTCAGAATAAACGAGAGAAATTAGTCTGTAATTCTCTGCCATCCCACAATGTAACAGACGCTGTGTGACACTGAAGGGATTACTCAGATTTGTAGGCTTCTGCTGGTCTGCCAACGAGAGAATGGCTGAATAGACCTATCCCAGGCCATCTAATCAAAAGAGATCCCAGATCAAACCGAGCATTACATCCCAGCAGTTGTCGATGAAGGGCATATACATGCTCAGTGTGCAGCCACAAATAGAACAGATGAAGGCAGAGGAACACTAGAAGACATTATTAGATGCTTAGAATTGGAGCATGAAACTACTATTGGCCATGCTAACATTACAACAGAGCACTAAAATAATTGCGTCTTATTTCTTCACTTAAGATTTCGGCAATAGAAGAAAACCACAAGCCTTATACTATACACCTGTATCATGGATGTGCCTACGTGCTGAACAGAATAACTACAGGTGACCACAGCTACTGTGCACATTTCATGTGTAATCACTGATAAAAAAAAATGTGATTAAACCTTAAAAGAAAGGCAAAAATGGGAACATGCATAAGAGAAATTTTTCACATTGCAAGTTATTTTATGGGGTTACAAAATGACCCTTCATTACATTGAGTTAGAATTTAAAATAAACCTAGAAAGTTCTAAAGTTCAAGTATGACGTACAATTAAAAAAAATGATAAAAAAATATATTGTGGTACAGT
This sequence comes from Oophaga sylvatica, assembly GCA_033576555.1. Lineage (NCBI taxonomy): Eukaryota > Metazoa > Chordata > Amphibia > Anura > Dendrobatidae > Oophaga > Oophaga sylvatica. The sequence continues at coordinate 244,444,691 of JARQOD010000002.1, read as the reverse complement.
AACAGCCAGAAAAATAGTCATCTAATATATGTACTGTAGCCTTTCCGGGGGGTTTAGCTCTAGGATCGCTGTCTGGGTAGACAGAATGGCACGGAAACAGTTCATTCAGACAGCAGTTTGGTGAAAACTGGCCGCAACCAGTTTTATTAAAGTCCACAGCACACAGATAAAAACAAATCATAAACAGAAAACCTGGGCTTGTCTAGCCACTAAATTACACTTAGATAGATGGCCCTCTCTATCCGGGACCCAGACTCTACCAGTCTGTGCCCAAAACAACACATATCACATATGTTACCAGTATGGAGTTTCACAGACACTCCTCTTTATGTCCGAAGGCAACTCCAATGTCCAGACTTGAGAGAGGTCACCTCCTATTCAGTCGCTATTCGCACGGATTCTCACTGCGACTACTCCTGTGTCCGGGGTACTTCCTGCACCCAGACTGAGATAGCTCACACTCTTAGAGACTGCTTCCTTGTGCCAGGACACCTCCCTGTGTCCGGGCTAAAGACAGCTCCCACACTCTTGGAGACACCTTCTGTGCCTGGACCCCTTGTCCAGACTGAATGAGCTCCCAGATTGTGTTTGCAGACACCTACTTCTGGCCTCCCAATCAACACCTGAGTGGATTCAGGTCTGAGCTGCAAGCGTGTACTGAATGGCAGGTGTAGTGACCTTTCTTTACCACCAGGTTTACAAAGCCACACATTTCGCTCATACCAGTCAGCAAGGTACTTAGGTGAAATATACACCTCATTCACCACATATTCCTTCACTGTCTCACATATCCCCTCCCTCTTCTCCAGACCGGAGGGCTGGTCATCCAGACCGGAGGGCTGGTCAACAATCCAACAGAGACAGTGACCTCTGGACCAGTCATGGCCCTCATCAACTTCATCCTCACCACTGTCATAGCCAACATCAGCTTTCTCTTCATCTGAAGCATCCGCACTACCCTGTACCCTCCCAGGCCTATACTCTCTGCGGGCCTCGGGTACCCTGCACGGTTTCATCTTGACTTTAGTGCCAGCCTCAGTCTCGGTATAGTGGCTCACCAGATAAGTACGACCAGGCACGTCAGAACAGCTCTGCTGATTCTTCCTCAGAAACTTTCGTACCTCCTGTTTTTGGGGCACTGACCCTGTGTCACCAACTGTCACAGGAGGTATAGGGGTTTTCTCTAATTCCCCCTGAACTTTCTTTAGCACATCTACTTTCTTAAATATCAGTTGATTCATAAATTCTACCTCACAGAACCCAAGCGCCTCTGTCATGGTCTCTGACCATTCCGAGCCACACTGTTCAAACGATTGGCACTGTAGAGGGAGCTGATCGTATTTCTTGGTCGGTACACATAATTTATCCTCTTCTGGTACAGGCTCAGAAGCCCTACCATCAGTCTTCTTTTCCACCACGTTCTGCATCCCATCTGAGCTCCCGTGTATCTGCAGCGGCAACGGAGCGACACATCGCCCCTCCCACTCCCTGGGACGTGGTTCAAGTGTAGACTCCATGAAAATGCGCCTGAGCTCACCAAGGCCAACCCGAGGTCTCAAAATCTCATCTTTGGATTTATCCAGATCCTTTGGGTCGCTCGGGAACTCCGATGGCGCACCGGGCGCCGAACTTCCGGCCCGAGCTTCGCGAGTCGCAGCCACGGATCCGGACAGTACACCGTCCACGCCGCTGTCTCCAGCAGAAACATATTCCGGGACAGAGTCATTCCCCACATCTTCAGTCTTGTTCCTCACAGCTTCACTTGAGACATCAGCCTCTGGTGAGGCACCTGGCCTGGTGTCCACCACTTCCATGGCTTTCTCCACCTCTGCAGCATCACCTTCCGAGTCCTTGGCCTGATGCAGATCCACACCATACATTGATAACTTCTCATTTTCAACAGCATCCACTTGTGCTGTGTTCAGTTTCAGAGTCCTGTCTTTCACCTTAGTCTTCGCCAGGGAACCGGCCAACGGTACAACATCTTCAGATGCCATCCTCCGTCCGACTGCAAGGTCAGCCTCAGCCTTCCTCTCAGGACTCTCAATCTCCTCTGCTACCATGCCTTCCTCACTTGCACTGGTTGCTTTATTGTCATCAGATAATTCACTATCACTATCTGACCCCTTTTTCTCAGCCACATCTGACTCACTGTCAGGGCTATACACTTCATTTTCATTCACATCCTGCTCACTGTCAGGTTATACAATTCATTTTCATTCATATCCTGCTCACTGTCAGGGTTATACAATTCATTTTCATTCACATCCTGCTCACTGTCAGGGTTATACAATTCATTTTCATTCACATCTTCATCTGGAACCTTAGTTAACATGTCATCCACAACATTAACTTCACCATCTGGTCCCTCAAGTATGTGACTATGTGACAACCCCAGCACTATACTTCTATATAGTTCAGGCACTAGGAGCTGACTCACAACCTCTCCCTGGACTTCAGTGTTTATGGCAACATGAGAGAACCTCTCCTCAGAGTCAGGCTCCTGGGAAACCTCATTTAGAACAATCATATTTTCCTGTGCTGTTTTAAGAGAGGGTTCTCGCCACTGCTCACTCTCAAAACCGTCACAGGACACAGGCAAGTCAGGGACACTCGGTTCCCGAGAACCACCATCCTCGTCTCCCAACATCACCTGCAAAGAAATGTCATCTTTATCACGGTCATCATCAGTATCATCACTATTATGATTAGCATTATCATTATCAATATTATCATGGTCATCATCATTATCACATAAGTTTAACGGCCCACTAGCATTGTGTTCCGCCCCTCGGGACTGCGCACCCTCAGTAGGAGCTTCATCACACTGTCCATCAGAAACATTTTTCCCCCAGAGATCCTTAGACCGGGGAAAGTCATTACCCAATATAACGGGTGCACCAGGGTCTTCACTACCCCCACTTCATATGAAACCTCCCCGAGTTTGGGGACCAAGTCCACGGCAGTCTCTGGGTAGACTTTGGTGTCTTCATGGATGTACACCACACTCAGGTGCTTATCAGGGGTGAAGTCCCTATCACTCAGGCTGTCACATACAGAAGTCACTGGACTCTCTGAGTCCAAGAGGGCCTGTGCTGGGCAGTCACTTACAACCACCGGGGACCCCTGTGGTCCAGTCTCTTCGGCTGAGGTGGACACACACACAGGCTCTGCGCAGGGAGAGAGGGATCTGCCAACATCACAACACATAGGCTCCCCCTCTATTGGACAGTTGGCTGCAATTTCACGCCAGCTCCAACACTGTCCATCACACTCTCCCACCCACATGTCCCCTCGGGCCTGAACCCGCTTATCAGCATACCCCATGTCCCCAACAGCTGGAACGCTCTTACCGCGAGAGTTCAGCGTCCGGGAACTCCGAAGTGACGACCTCTCAGACGGCTGTACCTCAGGAGGACGTGCTTGGGTGTAGCGGTCCACTATCACCTTTTCAACTCCATAATCAGGCCTGCTGACTGCAGACTCCCAACTGTATCTCCAGTCACGAACTCCCCTGGCACGGGCTGTCACCGTAACACCCAGCCGGGTAAGAATCGCCGCTTTCAACTTGGCATAGTCTTCGCTGTCCTGCTTGCTCAGGTCAGCCCAGACTTTTTGGGGTTCCCCAATCAGATAGGGTACGACCGCCATGGCCCATTCAGATAGTGGCAGATTCTCCTTCTCTGCCAGTCTCTCAAACCTAGTAAGATATACCTCCACATCATCACGAGGTGTCATTTTTCTCAAGGACCGTCTTACCGCCTTCTTTATAGCGGACAACGCCGGTGCCTTCACAACATTACTTCGGGACGCGGCACCGAAATCCTTTTTTGGTGCTGTCATCTGCTCAACAAATAACCGGTTATTCTCCTGCTGCTGCTGCAGGAATTGCTGCTGGGCCTGCTGCATGTGCTGCTGGTGCTGCAGGCGCTGCTGCTCCATGCTTCGCTGGGCCTGCACCAGGTACTCAACGAGCTCCTCCATACTGCCGGACTCATCTGTCTCAATCACAGCAGTCTTATGTTGCACATTAACTTGCGCCATTTGTTCAAACAGGTCTCCATGCTGTCATCCATGCTGTCAGACTTCTCTGTCTTCACAACTGTAGTCTTCACTCAAGACATACACACTACACAGCTTTTTTTTTTTTTTTTCCACAGAAAAATTCAGCCTTGCTGTGCAAACACTTTTTTTTTTCCTTTGCAAAGTCTATTAGGGCTACTGTCTCTTTAAGACTGCTCCACAAACTTTTCTTTTGCTGCTGCACATTCCACAGTCATTTTCACAACAAGTTCAGCTTTGCTGTGCATACATTTTCTCTCTGCAGACCCTATCAGGGCCACTGTCTCTCCAAGACTGCTCCAAACAGACGTTTCTGCTGGCACACACTTTTTTTTTTTTCTGTTGCTATTTCAATAGACTTCACCTTTAATGCTGTCTCTCGCCACTGTGCTGCATGCACACTCCAGCACTAACTGTACCAGGCCCTGCGCTGCCCCAGCATTCTCCGCCAATTGTAGCCTTTCCGGGGGTTTAGCTCTAGGATCGCTGTCTGGGTAGACAGAATGGCACGGAAACAGTTCATTCAGACAGCAGTTTGGTGAAAACTGGCCGCAACCAGTTTTATTAAAGTCCACAGCACACAGATAAAAAAAAATCATAAACAGAAAACCTGGGCTTGTCTAGCCACTAAATTACACTTAGATAGATGGCCCTCTCTATCCGGGACCCAGACTCTACCAGTCTGTGCCCAAAACAACACATATCACATATGTTACCAGTATGGAGTTTCACAGACACTCCTCTTTATGTCCGAAGGCAACTCCAATGTCCAGACTTGAGAGAGGTCACCTCCTATTCAGTCGCTATTCGCACGGATTCTCACTGCGACTACTCCTGTGTCCGGGGTACTTCCTGCACCCAGACTGAGATAGCTCACACTCTTAGAGACTGCTTCCTTGTGCCAGGACACCTCCCTGTGTCCGGGCTAAAGACAGCTCCCACACTCTTGGAGACACCTTCTGTGCCTGGACCCCTTGTCCAGACTGAATGAGCTCCCAGATTGTGTTTGCAGACACCTACTTCTGGCCTCCCAATCAACACCTGAGTGGATTCAGGTCTGAGCTGCAAGCGTGTACTGAATGGCAGGTGTAGTGACCTTTCTTTACCACCAGGTTTACAAAGCCACACATTTCGCTCATACCAGTCAGCAAGGTACTTAGGTGAAATATACACCTCATTCACCACATATTCCTTCACTGTCTCACAGTACATAAAGTATAAGTAGATTTTTTTTTTTATAGAACTGGATTGTGACCATAAGAAGTGGCTAAAACTATTAAAAAATGGATAAAACTGATCTTGACTAGAAAGAAAATCTCATAGTAATATGAAGGTTGGAAGGTTTATTTAGTTCATATGCAGTGACTAAGAACATAAGTGCTAAGTGGCTGCATCCGTAATTTATTACTATTGAATACTGTACTGTAAATAAACAAGTATAAAAAAAAGCATCTGAGTTAAGAAAATAACATGAATACTACAATGTTGTTGTATCTTGGTCAAACATTTTACAACATTTTTCCTCCAGATTACCATACTGAGTGACTGGGAGAATAGTGATTTAGGATGTAAGGTGGCTACTGGACTCATAGCTAATGGAAGGTATGTATCACAGAGGTGGTTGTCATCTGTAATGTAAACCTGGAGTATTTCTCTTGTGCACATAGTACTAAAAGGCTTGTTTGGAGCCTCTGGACCAGGTATCACGGGCAGTCTGAAAGATGGGCGGGTTGGGCTACCCACATACCCCACCTATGGGTTTGGGTCAGATGTTAAAATGGAGTCTGTTGCTTGACACATAGTTTGTGTGTATGGAGGAAGGCAGCATCCTGTGTGTTATCTTCAGGCTGAGCCGGTATACTGGATGCTGTGAAAAAATAACCGTGTGCACAACCAAGAAGGTGCCAGAGTAGGTTCCCACACCGTATCTAATAGAAAATGAACTCGGCACTCAACTTTAGTATAGTGAGAATAAAGATTTTTATTCACAGTAGTAACACGAAACGTTTCGGTCCTATATCATGGACCTTCATCAGTCACAGATACTACTGGGAAGGGGGTTGATCCACATAGGGAAGAAAAAAAGGGCTGGATATAGCCTGTGTTGGTGGGGTGAGATGAGGAAGAGGACAATGCCTCTATTGCACTAGTAACCTGTTGTGAAGGAGTCCGGTAGTGAGGATAGGTCTCTGCATTGGACGCGGTGTCCACCGCTAGTCTGAGTGGACACCGCGTCCAATGCAGAGACCTATCCTCACTACCGGGCTCCTTCACAACAGGTTACTAGTGCAATAGAGGCATTGTCCTCTTCCTCATCTCACCCCACCAACACAGGCTATATCCAGCCCTTTTTTTCTTCCCTATGTGGATCAACCCCCTTCCCAGTAGTATCTGTGACTGATGAAGGTCCATGATATAGGACCGAAACGTTTCGTGTTACTACTGTGAATAAAATCTTTATTCTCACTATACTAAAGTTGAGTGCCGAGTTCATTTTCTATAAGGTATACTGGATGCTATCCAGCCTGTGTGACCAGGACTGGCTCTAAAGAGACTTTGTCAAGAACGGTTTATTTTGTTTTGCCTGGACGGAAAGGCCGTTTGTTTTTCCTTTGCTTGTGGCTGACTGATGAAGCTCCAATAAACCAGCATGGACATTTAAATGGAAATGCTTCCTGTGTTGCCTCACTAGGCATCTGAGCAGCAATCTCACAAGGAAAATAAAGGGGGATCTAGGGGATCATTTGGAGCCCCGAAAGACCTCACCCTCACTGATGAGTAGTATCATAATATACGATCGCTTCCTGCCCAAGACGTCTAATGCACTATCAAAGTGCTTGATTGTAATCCTTATTAAGACTGACTTTGGAAATTTTTCACTAAAAAGTCATCTTGTCAATAGGTAATATCTTGTTGACAGCTGCGGGACCCATCGCTGGGCCCCAACTATACCAATAATGGGGCTTTTCATTGAAGAATGGAAATGGACCAGAGGTCGACCATGTTCACCACTGATTCATTGTCAATCTACAGTCCCATAAGATGTGGAATGACACAATCAGCCTAGCCTACATAGGCCCCATCTTGTTCATACCTCATCAGTGACTATTTGATGGTACATTTTGCACTGTTACAATACCACTAAAATTAGTAGCTGATCTTCAATTGAAAAAAAAAATCACATTTAGAATCACAGAGAGAAAAAATTGAACAAACATTCTAGTTCGAAAGTATTTGCAACAATTTTTAGCTAGCTTCATATATCTACATTATTCCTAAAAAAAATTGTGATAGGAAAGAAGTAGAAAACTTTTCTGAAAGCTAAAATGTTCCTGCTAATTGAGTCCATGCAGCTGCTTCCGATGCAGCCCTCCGGAGCAAAACTGCATGAAGGACAACCAAGTGGCATGCACTCCTGCACCAGCAATTCATAGTCCTGTGTCACGAATCATGATAGCAAATATGACACAGTTCAAAAGATTTTAAATGTCATCTTAGAAGAACAGCTGTGTTCAGGTCTAACTGAAGTGCCTCTCTGCCGAAATCTAAAATCGCTAACTATGTAGTCAACTGTGACAGAATAATCAGAAATTCGACAGGAGAGTGGCTAATGATAGATGCAGCAAATGAACAACCTTGGGGCATGAAGAGTTAAAAGTAAAATGAAAATAATTAAAATTCAATATTAGAATACTGGATTGATTCAATAAAACCCATACTATAGCTCAAACAAAGGATGGACCTTATTGATCGGCCATATACTCATGTATACAACCCACGTATTGGTTCATGCTGGCGTCTTGATTTCTTTTTCTACAGGAGCCATGACTTGCATGATGGATCCATTATGATCCGTCGTCATTAGTTATGATCTGTTTGACAGGTCTAATTTTTTTTTTTATTGATTTATCATTTAATCAGCAATGTTTCCGTAATGTACGGTACCTTTTTTGATTTGATGGAATATTGCAGCATGCTATGTTAAAAAAAAAAAGTTGTGGGTTCAGTCATGGTGTTGTCATTTTACCAGAATTATTAATGAAATCTGTATGTAGACTTTTAAGAGTATCTCTGAGACGTAAAGAAAATTATGTAAATTTTTTTTTTAAACTGGGCATTTTTTTCTAACTTGACAAAAACATTTCATTTAGTGGGACCCATATACAATAAGAATATAAGCTTATTGAATCCAAAATAAATTTACCCAAATAGTTACATCACAACAATGGTACTACAAAGATGGTCCAAGCACACATTAGCATCCTTGACAACATTGATAAAGAACTGGAACACAAAAAGGGGAGAAGTCTATGCAAGCAAACCCAACCAAAACTGGGCTATTTGGGGGGAAATTGGAGGGTATTCTCAAGGCAGGGCTTAAGTGACCTGATTTGGTAGATTTAAAGATTTCAAAGTTTAAACTAATCATTTACTATTCCCAGACCATTGGGTTTCATGAGCACTTAGTAAAGAGACATTACCTGAAGCTTTATTACTGTTATATAGTGAAAATACATTTTAGATGCCCTTTACAGGTTCTTGCATATTTTAAAATCTGCAAATTAACTATACGATGTCACCTGTATAATGTATAAGCTATAACATCATAATAAATGGTAGTGACTTCTGCCAATCAGCTAGAGCAATGGGAAACACTCTACTTCACACCATTTCTGCCTTCCTTCCGTTCAGTGTTTCCAGCTCTCCACAACACAAACCTTTATTCTTTTGCCAACCCCTCGTCGGAGGTTGTCCCCCCTTTCTGTGTCTCCTAGACAAGTTAATAAGATGGAAGGCTCCCACGAGGACTGTAGCCAGTGAACATTATCACTTAGAAATAAAGCAGAAATACTGACACATCGGAAATGACTTCAAGTTTATTAATTGACCATTCTTCTCTGTCAGGTAAAAAAAAATAAGCCAAAGTGAAGAAAAGGATTGTTCACCCACTGGAGCCCCATATCTTTTTCCCACAGAACGAAGGCACACTCATTGTGTGCTCTTATGTTAATACCAATTATAGTCCACAAGAACCTAATTTTTTATGACTAATAGAAATTAAATGAATATAAACATACAAGTTCTAGTATATACACACATTATTGTCTAGGGCTTAATAGATATATTTTCCTTTTGAACATAAAAAATCCTGCAACAATACATAGTGCATTCATCAGTCCACCAGTAAGAACAATACTGTTAATTGGAAAGTGTAGTGGTAAGATGTTAATGACCATCAGGAATACATATTGGTAGCCTGTCTTTAAGGAACCTTTAAGATATTAGACAGTAACAGTTCAGCTCATATTAGCCTTGTATTTTCCGTAATTTTTCCAACACCCGGATCACATAGTTGCTTTATCAATGTTTAGTGAGAAAGCAGGTTTACAGTATCTTTAGTGGGAAAGTGTATGTTTATAGTATCATTCAATTACTGCACAGTTTCATTATTATTGTTTAGTGAAAAATGTTGTGTTTATAGTATGGTAGAACATTCGGTACCAGGAGAGTTTTTGGCATGTCTTCTACGGTGATATATTTGTCCGATATTGATTGATGTTTGGGGAGTTGGCCACTCTGCCAGAGGGATGCTATATCGGAAGAATAGAACTTGTTAGGGCTTGTGTAATACTTGGTTATGCGAGCATTTGTTTCTAAACAATACATAGGCTGGGGAAGACTTCAGCTAAGACAGAAGCTTTGTTAACCTGTGGACTAAAGAGGGGACGCACGTGACTACACAGTGTGGACACCAGGGATTTCTCTGTCTTCGCTGTTCTGTTTCTCACAGATGATGTTCCCAGACAGATGATGTGCTATGCTTGGTGAAGTTTATTCTGTGTAGTGTGCAATGTAAATACTTTCTATTTTCTGTAATCATTTAAGTTATTATAATAAAATTGATCACCTTCTTTAAAGCCGTATCTGACCCTTTAAATACTTGGCAAAACAGAAAGCATGAAGGACACTGGATGATCATGAAAAATAACTACAAACCATTTAAACATGGAAAACCCTGTTTGCAATGGCCTCTCAAAATAAAGGAACATTATATTCCTTGAAAGTTGTACATGGGTGCTCCTTGACATAATAAAAACCCTAAAAGACCTCTGTAGGCAACATTCAGGGTTTTTCATGCATGATTCATGATTATTGGCATGTAAATAATGTAAAGCTCCAACTTCAACCATTAAAAAATAAATTCTATTAAAACCAAACTGTTGAAGCAGTTTCTAGAAACTTTGCATAGCATAAGTGAATAATGAGAAAATATGTAATATTTCTTAGAAGAGAAATTTGTTCCTGCCTTCAATTACTAGCCAATGCTTCTCCTTCCCTACCTTCCGAACTCATTGTTTAATCTAAAAACTGCTAAAATCCATCTTGCTCAAAACAAGATGTGATGCCAGCTGGTGGAAGTGGAAAATTACAGTAACCTAGTTGAGGCTATGCATAAGGGAATGGCGTGGAGAAAAAAGTAGCAGAGAGAGAGATGCACGGACATACATAGACCTGTGCTGCTGTCTTTAGTAAGTGTTTATCTCACCCCAGTGATAATTTCACAGCTACACGGCTCAGTACTGCTGTATAATTGTCCTCAATACTGTTGCAGTTTCTATGGATGATGTAACCGGAGACTGTGTTTGGGACATATCATGGCAACTATATTGCACTGACTAGCTCAGAGGCAACTGAAAATCAAGGCTAGAGACAAAAAGACTATATAAAAGCAGGAAGTATTATTATAATAAAAAAACGAATACTTGTTCAATGGACACTGTTCCAATGGACACTGTCAAGCTTACTTTTTTGCAGCAAGAACATCATGTGAATCCACTTGACCACTGAAGGCAACCAGTGACTCAGTGATTTTGTGCTATTCATTCTTTAATTGGCGTTAGCCATCAAGTGCATGCATGGCAGTAGAAACTGGTAGGGACAACAACAAAATCAGAGCTGAAGCTGCAAGAAATTGAACAAGTGAATATTTTTTTTCTTAATCTCTGACATATCACTTAAAAGGGGTATTCCCATCTTCAAGATCCTATCCCAATATGTAGTAGGTATAATATTAGCAAATACCTCCAATTAGAAAGGTAATATAGTTTTTATGATTCACTATGTCTCTTTCCTCATGTGCAGGCATTGCAGGATCTTAGGTATCCATGGTTATGACTACTGATATAGTTACAGCTAGTTGCTAGTGGTCATAACCATGGATACTTAAAGTCCTGCACAAAAGGAATGAGACTTAGCAAATCAGAAAAAAACATACTACATTTCTAATTTTACTTATCTGCTAATATTATTACACCTACTACATACTGGGATAGGATCCTGGCGATGGGAATACCCATGTAAGTCTTACTTTTTCTCTTGTATACATTTACAGGTAGGAAAAATCCTTTTACAAGTCAAGTTCGAAAAATACTTTTTCTTGATCAGTTCATTCCTCCATTACCGTTTGACTTTCTATGTAAATTAGACTAAAGAGCTACTGTAGATCTGAATCCTCTGCCACTACAGCTCTATTCCATTCACAATGCTGCCTTCTGCTTAATTGTCAGCACCTTTTCCTGAGGTCACATAGCACAAAGGCTGTCATATAAGTAGAAGGTGGCGCTGGGCGTGGAACAGAGCTGGAGTGACAACGGCTTCAGATCTACAATAGCTCTTCAACCTCATTTGCATATGAATTAAAACGCTGATTTCTCAGTAAGGGAGGAAAGAACTAGACATGTAAATATATTGCTGGACTTGACTTTGATAGTACTTCATGCACTTAAATAGTTTGGGGAATTAAATCCTGGTGACCAATTCCCATTATGATCATAATTGCCTAAGAATCTGTTGAGAGCATGAGAGAATTTGTAACTACATAAGGTGCATAATGGCACTGGCAGCAAATTGTGACGCGGAGTGCATATAAAATAGTGACTGTGGATATCTCCCTTGGAGTGATGAATCTAGAAGAATCCTCATTATAATTCAAAGAAAAAAAATTAAAAAAAACACCAGATTTTAAATGAGAGTACCATCGTTGACAGATTTAAAGGAGCTTTTCTTCTTTAATGTTTAACCTGGGCACAGCCTTCAAACCATTACCAAGGATAACGCCAATGAGTCATTTGTTCTTTATTTTAGGGTCTTTGTAATTAACGAGAATCGTATTTCAGAAAAATATCTTCAGCAGCACTTATCAAAACACATCCTCTATCCTATCAATTAGTATTACAATAACCTCGTTCCCATGTTGCCTTTCCTATTAGCATTTTGATTGAACGTCTGTTGAGAAGTGACTGGTAACAGAAGATTGTGCTCACAAAGTAATGTTCTTTTATTCGTTCCCACTGAAGCTTGTCTGGTTGTCTCCAGTCCCTACACAATGCAGACAAGAGACTTCCGAAAGAAACTCAATGTGATCACATTTTCATGAGCACCAATAGACTAGCAAAAAAGCAAAGTAGTATTCCTGTACTAGTTCTAGGTGCACAGGGTGTCTGAGAATGGATTCGTCTACAGAAGTAAAATGAGGACATATTCATCATGCATATACACAATAATGTAATTTAGGTCTTTAAATGAGAAATTATATACTTCCAGCCTCTCTTCTAAAAGCTGTATATTAAGGCAATTCTTCCATGGACTTCCACAAAATGAAAATATGACAAGACTGCAGGCTCATCGGAAACTAATATTATACAGGACTAAATGACCTGGCCACGGCACAGGACATCACACATCATGAATTCTCTACCTGTGTGGTTTACTGATGAGTACAGAGAGGGGTCCAACCAAGTGTGCGGCTGCTCCACACAACTCTTCGGGTGGTACAGAAACAGCTGAATGAGAAAGCCAGCAGCCAAAGAGCTTGTGAAATCTAAATTACATGGCCAGTTTTAAAAATCATTCCTTATAGCATAAGGATCTCATGAGGAGCTACAACATTATGACTCTCTAATTCAGGATTGCCCCATAGGGGAGTCGATTTTGTAGTGATGATCCTTTTATGCAAAAAATATATATTTATTGGAATTGCCATAATGCAATGCTCCATTTCCCTGGCAGTAGAGGATATATCATGCCCATAAAGAGCACTGAACTTCGATTCACTTGTATATGGCACGCTGGCTCAGTGGGTAGCAATGTAGCCTTGCAGCGCTGGGGTCCTGGGGTTCAAATCCTACGTCTTCAAGGAGTTAATATGGTCTCACCGTGATTGTGTGGGTTTCCTCTGAGTACTTCAGTTTATTCCCACACTTCAAAAAAATACTGATAGGGAATTTAGATTGTGAGCGCCAATGGGACAGTGGTGTCTGTACAGTGTTGTAGAATTAATGTCGCTATATAAGACTAAGTTCACTCTAGACGTTTTTGCAGCGTTTTACAATACAAGCCGTCTATGAGATTTCAGAAATCTCATGCACACAGCTTGTTTTTTTTGTCATTGGTATTTTGTGCTTTGCATGCTTTTTTGAACAATGGAGCATGTCACTTCTGGGGTTAATTTCACCCATTGAAATGAACGGGGTGGTGAAAAAAACACTTCAAAAATGCGGATATCAGATTTTGCTGTGTTTTTTGTGCCAAAACCTCATTCTTTGGAATAGGACTTTTTTTCAACACTAAACTTTATCAGCAAAAACAAGAGACAAATTTGGCATGCCAAAAATAAATGAAAGAAAAAACAAGAAAAACATGCTTTTTTGTGGTTTCCTTACTGCCAAGAGATTTTGCTGCAGAAAAAAAAGCTGAAAAAATGCTGAGTGTGAACTTACTCTAAATTACCGTAGTTAAATAAATAAAAGTAATCGCTTACATTTCCAAACTGTATAGGGACAATTTATTGTTACTAAAATCATTCATCATCCTGCACAACACATTCTTAGTACATGCTCTTTTTACACATGGGGATGTGCTTCAGACAAGAACTGATTTTTATGTTTTAGATAAAAGCTTGCCGAATCCACTAAATTCGACGGCTGGCTGACAATCCATGTGTATTGGGGTGTCCTAACTGTCCCCCATAGACTATGTTGGGAGAGAGAAGGATCGGATGGCTGGAATTCAATCATTCAATCTTTTTGTTCTACCGGCAGATAAATCACTGCTACATGATTCTGACAGAGCTTTACTCTGCTCTCCCCATAGAGAAAACCAGCCGAGCCGAGCTTTCCTGTGCATATGGGAGTCGGAACAGAGCAGTCAGTTAACAGTTACCTGGTGTACACCGCCAGCTTTAGGCTCAGTTTACACCTTATGGTTTTTCAGGCCTGTACTTCAACTATTATGACTGTAGAACAAAAAGCATTTAAATACAGCAAACATTCCATAGCATAACATGTTTTTCGGACTAAAAGACGCACTTTTTTTTCAAAAAAATTTTGGGGGAAAATGGGTGTGTCTTATAGTCAGAATATACTTACAAGAAGTGTGGCAGCAGCAGGAGTTGGGTGAGTGTGCGGCGGTCCGACGCTGCAAGACGATGATCACACTCCCTTCCCAGGCTGGTGCAGCAGTATTCGGTGGTGAGGTGCTCCGCCAACATTTTCTGAAAGCATGAAGCCCCCGCACTTCCATTGCTGTGATGGCTGGCCTCCAGGAAAATGGCTGCCAGAAGCGGCGCATGCGCAGATTGAGTTCGCATCCCGAGATCTCGGGAGACGAGATCTCAATCTGCGCATGCGCCGAATCTTTTTCCGGATGCCATTTTCCCGAAGGCCACCGCATCGCAGCATTGGGGATATGCAGTGCTCCGGGCTTTCACCAAATGTCGGCGGAGCCCCCACACCACTGAGCACCAACGAACCTGCCACACCAGCCTGGGATGGCATTTCCCGGAGGCCACTGCTTCACAGCAATGGATGTACAGGGGCTCCAGGCTTTCAAAAAATGCCCGCACCACGAGCACCGCAGAACCTGTCACACAAGTCTGGAATAGGAGTCACATTATCGCCGGACCACCAAACACCCCCTGTGACCACGCTCCACCAGCGCTACGGATTTCCCCCGGTAAGTGGAATTCGGACTGTAAGACGGACCCCAATCTGATGCATTAATTTTTCCCTATTTTCCTTCTGAAAATTTGGGGTGCATCTTATGGTCCGGTGCATCTTATAGTCCAAAAAATACGGTAAGTATGTCACTATAACAGTGACTGCAGTGGGGCTTTGGGAGGTCATTCATTGGTATGCTGAGAAAAGACTGCAGTTTACAAGCAAAAATCACTACAATTAGGCTTTTCTGATGACACAATTTTAACAAGTCAGATTAATTTCAATTACTATGGCAGCGATTATCATCAATTGAAAATGATCGCTACAGGTCATAGACTTAAAAAAAAAAAAAAAAAAAAAAAAACATTTTTATCATTGCGATTAAAGTTTATATCCTAAAATCAACTAAACATGGAATTTCAAGATGTATAACATTTCAACAATGTAATACAACAGGGAAGGAACAAAAGACATTCATTTACTATTAAAGTCAATGGGAAACAGGTTGAAAATGAATTGAGTTTGATATTTCACCGTGGATAAAATATTAAAAATTCTGTGAAAAATAAGGTTTAAAAGTTTGGTGTCCATTTCAAGAGATAAATTGTGTTCTGGTCCTAGTACACAGCAAATGTATTAAGGCTAAAGGGAACATGTCATTACATTTACTGCCCCTCAACAGAATGCAAGAGCATGTACAGTGGTGGCCAAAAGTATTGGCACCCCTGAAATTCTGTCAGATAATACTCAGTGTCTTCCTGAAAATGATTGACATCACAAATTATTTGCTATTTTTATCTTCATTTAATTTGCTTGCAAGGAAAAAACACAAAAGAGAATGAAGCAAAAATCAAATCCTTGATCATTTCACACAAAACTCCAAAAATGGGCCAGACAAAAGTATTGGCACCCTCAGCCTAATACTTGGTTGCACAACCTTTAGCCAAAATAACTGCGAACAACCGCTTCCGGGAACCATCAATGAGTTTCTTACAATGCTCTGCTGGAATTGTAGACCATTCTTCTTTGGCAAACTGCTCCAGGTCCCTGATATTTGAAGGGTGCCTTCGCCAAACTGCCATTTTGAGATCTCTCCACAGGTGTTCTATGGGATTCAAGTCTGGACTCATTGCTGGCCACCTTAGAAGTCTCCAGTACTTTCTCTCAAACCATTTTATAGTGCTTTTGGAAGTGTGTTTTGGGTCATTGTCCTGCTGGAAGACCCATGACCTCTGAGGGAGACCCAGCTTTCTCACACTGGGCCCTACATTATGCTGCAAAATTTGTTGGTAGTCTTCAGACTTCATAATGCCATGCACACAGTCAAGCAGTCCAGTGCCAGAGGCATCAAAGCAACCCTAAAACATCAGGGAACCTCCGCCATGTTTGACTGAAGGGACTGTGTTCTTTTCTTTGAATGCTCTTTTTTTTTTCCTGTGCACTCTATGTTGATGGTTTTTCCCAAAAAGCTCGACTTTTGTCTCATCTGACCAGAGAACATTCTTCCAAAACGTTTTAGGCTTTCTCAGGTAAGTTTTGGCAAACTCCAGCCTGGCTTTTTTATGTCTTGGGGTAAGAAGTGGGGTCTTCCTGGGTATCCTACCATACAGTCCCTTTTCATTCAGACGCCGACGGATAGTACGGGTTGACACTATTGTACCCTCGGACTGCAGGGCAGCTTGAACTTGTTTGGATGTTAGTCGAGGTTCTTTATCCACCATCCTCACAATCTTGCGTTGAAATCTGTCTTCAATTTTTCTTTTCCTTCCACATCTAGGGAGGTTAGCCACAGTGCCATGGGCTTTAAACTTCTTGATGATACTGCGCACGGAAGACACAGGAACATTCAGGTCTTTGGAGATGGACTTGTAGCCTTGAGATTGCTCATTCTTCCTCACAATCTGGTTTCTCAAGTCCTCAGACAGTTCTTTGGTCTTCTTTCTTTTCTCCATGGTCAATGTGGTACACACAAGGACACAGGACAGAGGTTGAGTCAACTTTAATCCATGTTAACTGGCTGCAAGTGTCATTTAGTTATTGCGAACACCTGTTAGGTGCCACAGGTAAGTTACAGGTGCTGGTGATTACACAAATTAGAGAAGCATCACATGATTTTTCAAACAGTACCAATACTTTTGTCCACCCCCTTTTTTAGGTTTGGCATGGAATTATATCCAATTTGGTTTTAGGTCAATTCTTTTTGTGTTTTTTCATTGAAGACAAATTAAATGAAGATAATAATACCAAAGAATTTGTGTTTGCTTTCATTTTCAGGAAAAAACTGAGTATTATCTGACAGAATTGCAGGAGTGCCAATACTTTTGGCCACCATTGTAGGTCCCTGAGAAGCTGGTACCGTTAATATGTTATATTGTAAAAAAAAGTAATGTGCATTTAATATGCTGCTATAATGTAATAGACTTGTGTTCTTGTATTATAAATGCATATGTATGGATAGGAAAAGTGTAGTAATTGGACTAGCCCACTAGAGGGGGGTCATTATAGGATACCATTAAGGATAATATAGGAACTAGTTAAGTTAGGAGGGGCCAGCTGTGTAAGATAGAGAGAGAGCTTCCTGTATTTAGTCAGTAGGGCCTGGAGCCTGGACAGGGCAGTTGTGCCATGCAACGTTTAAAGAAAAAGCCCAGCTCGTCTAGGGCCTAAGAGCAACGGTCACCGGTAAGGTGAAGGAATACAGGGCAGCTCCATCATGGTGGCAGTCAGCTATGTCGGAAGACGCCAGAATGTCAGTGGTAAAACACACAGGGAACTCCTAAAGATAGTCAGACTCGTCAGACGGAACACTGCGGTACCGAAAGGCAAGTGTACAATCCTGCGATATTCCTAAAGAAGTGAGGGACAGAACAGGGAAAGAAAATTATATGCTTTGTGCTGTACCTGAGTGTGAACTGGATGAGCTGAGAAAAGAACTGAGTAAAACTGTTTGCTTTAACTTGGAACTTGACTCTGCCTGTCTTTATATGGGACTTCAGGAAAGAAATCCCCAGCAGACCAGATGGTCACGAAAGCGGACAAAGAGGTACGCTACAGCAGGGACATTGTATTTCTGTGGCGGGAGGCCGGGGTGCAACAAAGCAGCCATGACTACCCCCTGGACCCCGTTTCATCTTCACTCCAAGTGAACAGCTAAGCATTAATTTGATTTGGTAGTGGAATCAGTGGTACGGCCATTTCTCTAAAGTGTCACAAGAGTGTATTGTTTTCCAAGATGACAATGTCAGGTCACATGTTGCTTGCACTACTGTGAAAAGTCTACATGGCAGAAATGTGCTGCTATGGCCTGCAGCATCTCCGGACTTATCCCCCATCAATAACATCTGATACATCATTGGTTGGCAGTTGCAAAGGAATGCCCAAATGCATTCAGTGTGGTAAAACATTCCTCAGACAACCATTAATAACCTCATTGATAGCATACCAAGCTGAGTAAGGTAAGGGGTACATATATTTCTGCACATGGCACTGATATATGATACTTAATAAATCAAGATGTTTTAAAAATGTTGTTTTTATTTTTTCAACAAACGCATATTAACCTTTCTATAAATTTTACGATTTTAACAATTCCACATATTTTCCGTCTCGACGTTGCAAGATCAATGATGAAAAGTGTGTATATACAAATTATATACACATACATACACACACAAACATACACACACAAACAGACACACACACATGCTCCCAATGTGTGTTTATAAATAGATCTATATCTATACCTAGTAGTTATACATGTACAGTTGTTCTCAAAAGTTTACATACCCCAGCAGAATTTTAGCTTTCTTGGCCTTTTTTCAGAGAATATAAATGATAACACCAAACTTTTTCTCCACTCATGGTTAGTGGTTGGGTGAAGCCATTTATTGTCAAACTACTGTGTTTTCTCTTTTTAAATGTTAATAACCCAAAACAGCCAAATGACCCTGATCAAAAGTTTACATACCCTGGTGATTTTGGCCTGATAACATGCACAGAAGTTGACACAAATGGGTTGGAATGGCTACTAAAGGTAACATCCTCACCTGTGACCTGTTTGCTTGTAATCAGTGTGTGTGCATAAAAGCTGAGTGAGTTTCTGTGAACCAGACAGACTCTTGCATCTTTCATCCAGCCACTGACGTTTCTGGATAGTGAGTCATGGGGAAAGCAAAAGAATTGTCAACGGATCTAAGGAAAAAGGTAGTTGAACTGTATAAAACAGAAAAGATATTCAAGGAATTGATAATGCCAGTCAACAGCATTCAAACTGTGATTAACAAATGGAAAATCAGGAGCGCTGTAAAAATATATATTATATTTCAAAAATACAATTGCAATTTCCTCTGTCCTGTCTTTCACTCCACTACTTTTTATTCAAGCAGTTGAATGTGAAAGATATTGATTGAAGTTAATAGTTCACACCACCAGGAATTGCATCGAACAAACTGGAAAAATTCCATCAGAAAATGTAATTGTAATGAACAAACTCCTTTTTTTTTCTCCTTATAAATACTCATGCAGTACATGGCCAGTGTCTAGAAGCAACGTCATTAACCCATATATTAACCCCTTAACAACCAAGCCATTTTGTAGGTTAAAGACCAGGCCAATTTTTACAATTCTGACCACTGTCCCTTTATGAGGTTATAACTCTGGAACGCTTTCTACGGATCTTGGCGATTCTAAGATTGTTTTCTCGTGACATATTGTAAATCATGATAGTGGTAAAATTTCTTCAATATAACTTGAGTTTATTTATGAAAAAAACGGAAATATGGCAAAAATTTTGAAAATTTTGCAATTTTCAAACTTTTAATTTTTATGCCATTAAATCAGAGAGATATGTCACAAAAATTAGTTAATAAATAACATTTCCCACATGTCTACTTTACATCAGCACAATTTTGGAACCAAAATTTTTTTTGTTAGGAAGTTATAAGTGTTAAAAGTTGACCAGCAATTTCTCATTTTTCCAACAAAATTTACAAAACCATTTTTTTTAGGGGCCACCTCACATTTGAAGTGAATTTGAGGGGTCAATATGACAGAAAATACCCAAAAGTGACACCATTCTAAAAACTGCACCCCTCAACGTGTTCAAAGCCACATTCAAGAAGTTTATTAACCCTTTAGGTACTTCACAAGAATTGAAGCAATGTGGAAGGAAAAAATTAACATTTAACTTTTTTCCCAAAATATTTCTTTCGACACAATTTTTTTACATTTTGTCAAGGATATCAGGAGAAAATGAACCACAATATTTGTTGTACAATTTCTCCAGAGTACACCGATACCCCATGTGTGGGGGTAAACCACTATTTGGGCGCATGGCAGAGCTCGGAAGGGAAGCAGCGCCATTTGACTTTTTTGGCTGGAATTGAGATTGGACGCCATGTCGCATTTGGAGAGTCCCTGTGTGCCTAAAAAGTGGAAACCCCCACAAGTGACCCCATTTTGGAAACTAGACCCCCAAGGAACTTATCTAAATGTGTTGTGAGAGCTTTTAACCCCCAAGGGCTTCACAGAAGGTTATAACGTAGAGCCATAAAATTAAAAAATCGTATTTTTTCCACAAAAATGATTTTTTCATCCCAATTTTTATTTTCCAAAGGATAAAAGAACCCCAAAAGTTATTGTGCAATTAGTCCTGAGTACGCTGATACCCCATATCTGGGGGTAAACCACTATTTGGGCGCATGGCAGAGCTCGGAAGGGAAGCAGCGCCATTTGACTTTTTTGGCTGGAATTGAGATTGGACGCCATGTCGTATTTGGAGAGCCCCTGTGTGCCTAAACAGTGGAAACCCCCCACAAGTGACCCCATTTTGGAAACTAGACCCCCCAAGGAACTTATCTAGATGTGTGGTGAGAGCTTTGAACCCCCAAGGGCTTCACAGAAGGTTATAACGTAGAGCAGTAAAATTAAAAAATCATATCTTTTCCACAAAAATGATCTTTCCACCCCCAATTGTTATTTTCCAAAGGGTAACAGGACCCCAAAAGTTATTGTGCAATTTGTCCTGAGTACGCTGATACCCCATATGTGGGGGTAAACCAATATTTTGACGCATGGCAGAGCTCGAAAGGGAAGGAGCGCCTTTTTTCAAATGCAGACTTTGATGGAATGGTCTGCGGGTGTCATGTCACGTTTGGAGAGCCCTTGATGTGCCTAAATAGTAGAAACCCCCCACAAGTGACTCCATTTTGGAAACTAGACCCCCAAGGAACTTATCTAGATGTGTGGTGAGCACTTTGAACCCCCAAGTGTTTCACAGAAGTTTATAACGTAGAGCCGTGAAAATAAAAAATCATATTTTTTTCCACAAAAATAATCTTTTTGCCCCCAAATTTTTATTTTTATAAGGGTAACAGGAGAAATAGGACCCCAAAAGCTATTGTGCAATTTGTCCTGAGTACGCTGATATCCCATATGTGGGGGGGAACCACTATTTTGACGCATGGCAGAGATCGGAAGGGAAGGAGCACAGTTTTTGAATGCAGACTTTGATGGAATGGTCTGCGGGTGTCATGTCTCGCTTGGAGAGCCCCTGATGTGCCTAAACAGTAGAAACCCCCCACAAATGACCCCATTTTGCAAACTAGACCCCCAAGGAACTTATCTAGATGTGTGGTCAGCACTTTGAACCCCAAGGGCTTCACAGAAGTTTATAACGTAGAGCCGTGAAAATAAAAAAATCATATTTTTTCCACAAAAATGAACTTTTTGCCCCCAAATTTTTATTTTTATAAGGGTAACAGGAGAAATAGGACCCCAAAAGCTATTGTGCATTTTGTCCTGAGTACGCTGATACCCCATATGTGGGGGGGAACCACTGTGATCGCCTTACTGCGATCTTTGGGAGGCACAATGAACAAATCCACAAAAGGTGAAGAATTGGTTTTCTTTTTTGTGCCGTTCCTCGTGCGGTATTAGTGAATAGGCGACTTTATTCCTCGGATCGGTGCGATTACAGAGATACCAGATTTACATCCTTTTTTCATGTTTAGCTTCTGTCACACACTAAAAGATGCTTTTTTTTGGAATAATTTTTTGTAAGAAATTTTTGCATCGCCGTATTTTGAGAGCTATAATTTTTCCATATTTCGGCCGGCAGAGTTATCTGTGTTCTTATTTTTTTCGGGACGAGCTGACATTTTTATTGGTACCATATTCGGGCACATAACGTTTTTTGATCGCTTCCTATTCCGATTTTTGTGGAAGCAGAATGAACAAAAACCAGCAATTCAGAATTGTTTTTTTTTTTTTTTTCCTCCGTTCCGTGTGTGGTAAAATTGATAAAGCAGCTTTATTCTTCGGGTTACTACGATTACAGCGATACCTCATTTATATTTTTTTTTATGTTTTGGCGTTTTTTTACACAATAAAAAATTTTATAGAAAAAATAATTATTTTTGCATCAGTTTATTCCGAGAGCTATAACTTTTTTATTTTTTCGCTGATGATGCTGTATAGCGGCTTGTTATTTGCGGGACAAGATGACGTTTTCAGCGGTACCATGATTATTTATATCTGACTTTTTGATCGCGTGTTATTGCACTTTTTCCAAGCGGTATGATGATACCGCTTGGAAAAAGTATAATTTACTACTTTTTTGTGTTTTTTTTTTACGGCTTTCACTGAAGGGGTTAATTAGGGTTACGCTTTTATAGATGTGATTTTTACGGACGTGGCGATACCAAACATGTGTATTTTTTTGTTTTTTATTTTTTTTATTACATAAAAATGTGTATTCTTTAGGGGATTTTTTTAAAATTATTTCTTAATATTTTTTTTACAATTTTTTTAAAAAAATGATTTTTTTTAACTTGTCCCTTTATGGGACTTTCACTTTTTTTTACTTTTTATTGCAGTTACAATGCATTGCAATGCTCCAGCATTGCAATGCATTGTACCTATGGGGAAAGCTGCTGTGAGCATGATCACAGCAGCTTTCCGTAGCTAGATGACCCGGAGGTTGTCATTACAGCCCCAGGGTCATCAAGGCAGAGATCGGGCCCTGCAAATACATTGCAGGGCGCCGATCTGAGACAGAGGGAGCTCCCGACCCTCTGCCTCCCCCCTGAGCGCTGCGATCGCGCTCGATCGCAGCAGTCAGGGGGTTAACAGCCAGGGGCGGTGGGGGCTCCGCTCCTGGCTGTCAGTGCAGGAAGCCTGGCCACTGCAGCGCCGGCTCCTGCACTGATTGCGCTGGAGAAGCTGAAATTTCAGCTTCTCCTGCGCGATCGCTGCTGTGTTTGGTCAGTCAGATTGACTGACCAAGCACAGCGCTGTAGGTGCGGGGACCGACGGCAAAAGTCCCCGCACCGCTTGCCGTGCCTGTCAGCTGTCTGAGACAGCTGTCGGCACTGATCTACCACTGCGTGTTTACACGCAGTGGTAGATCAAAGGCATGACGTGCACAGTCCGTCCTGGTGCCGGAACTGACACCCGGCCATGACGGACTGTGCACGTCATTGGACATTAAGGGGTTAAGCATGACTGCTGTGACCTCATTCTATCTTCTGAATGGATTACCCTGTGGAAATTGTGTCAAAACAGTGTATATGCTTTACATACATTACCGGTCAAAAGTTTAGGGTCACTTAGAAATTTCCTTATTTTTGAAAGAAAAGCAGTTTTTTTCCAATGAAGTTAACATTAAATGATTCAGAAATACACTCTATACAGTGTTAATGTGGTAAATGACTATTCTAGCGGCAAACGTCTAGTTTGTAATGCAATATCTTCATAGGTGTATAGAGGCCCATTTCCAACAACCATCACTCCAGTGTACTTATGGTATTTTGTGTTCGCTAACTGTGTAAGAAGGCTAATAGATGGTTAAAATACCCTTTAAAACCCTTGTGCAAGTATGTTAACACAGCTGAAAACCGTTTGGTTGATTAGAGAAGCTATAAACCTGACCTTCCTTTGAGCTTGTTGAGAATCTGGAGCATTACATTTGTTGGTTCCATTAAACTCTCAAAATGGCCAATAAAAAAGAACTTTCTTGTGAAACTCGACAGTCTATTCTTGTTCTTAGAAATGAAGGCTATTCCATGCGAAAAATTACCAAGAAACTGAAGAATTCATACAATGGTGTGTAGTACTCCCTTTAGAGGAGTGCACAAACAAGCTCTAACCAGAGAAGAAAGACAAGTGGGAGGCCCCGCTGCACAATTGAGCAACAAGACAAGTACATTGGAGTCTTTAGTTTGAAAAATTGACGCCTCACAGGTCCTCAACTGGCAGCTTCATTAAACAGTACACATTAAACGCCAGTGTCAACATCTACAGTGAAGAGGCGATTTGGGGATGCTGGCCTTCAGGGCAGATTGGCAAAACAAAAGCCAATATTCCTCTGTCCAATGTCTGTGTTCTTTTGCCCATATTAATCTTTTCCTTTCATTTAAGCCAGTCTTAAATATGGCTTTTGTTTTGTGCTGTAGGATGGAAACGTCCAATTTCTGGGTTTCTTAAAGAGTCACTCCCACTCCGTATTTAATCCATTAAATGTGTATATAGGCATGTAATATAGCGTAAGTGATATACACTAATATACTCACCTACCCCTGGTGACGCCACCCTTCTGCAGACTCTCTCTGTGACTTTTACAATGCAAGCCTATGGCGTGTGAGAATGAAGCTCCATAGGCTTTCACTGCAAAAGAGACTTCTGGCTCATGCATAGAGTGATCCGGCAAAGTCGCACATACAGTGACATCACTGGGGAGAGGAGAAGAACGGTGCCAGAAAAAAAACTAAAATTAGAGGGAGTTCTTCGTTAAGAGATAGAGTTTCTGGAGCAGTGAGTCATAGTCATGCAATAGAAGCGCATCCGCGGGCTGTGATCACTGCAATTAAAAAAGTTTTAGTATGATATAGTACAGATTTTATATGGTCATGTGTCGATAGTGGTTGTTCTGTAAAGACTGTCACCTTGGATATAAATGCCAAAAGTTAAAACGCAAAAATATAAATAGTATATTACACTGTTTTAACTTTATTCTATGCAATGTTAATAGCCCACGTTACTTAAATACAGGGGCCGAAATATGATTGATGCAACCTATGCAACCACACAGAGACCCAAAAGGTAAAGGGGCCCATTTCCACCTCCAAAGCAGGTGGTATTGTGCATTATGATGAGCTATTGTGCTGCAAAGGGCCCATATAATTCTAGCACAGGGACCCTCTCTGGATTGTCCGCCAGTACTTAAATCTATAGTCTAAGTCTCAGTTATACTAATATACTACAAAATTGAATAATATGTCACTTCTAAAAGATGTCCCCTAAGAAGTGCCTTGTATGGATAACAAATCATCAGAATTAAAATAGATATACTACTGTTAAAAATCTGGTAAGGTCAAATAAAAGACGATAAAATATAAACATCGCTCTCAAAGTACATTTTACATCATCATTTACAACAGGCCAAAAGGACAGTACCAGAAAGAGAACGATAACTCATTACATGGACCCTGGTGACTTGAAATCATGTTATTGTGATTCAGAGTGCTTTTGCACTTTCCATCTCACACCGCTCAAGAGTGTGAATGGTTTAACTAGCATCATTAGGGGAGAACTCCAATGTATTCTCAAGGTATAATGAATTATAAAGACAAGACTTCATTAAACGCACCGTAGTCAAATAAAAATGACCTGCCGTTCTCGACAGTTCTATTTACTCATATTCCCAATGCTGATGCCTTTCACTGATAAATTAAATGTCCCAGTCACAGAGGACAGACCTGGAAAATGGAAAAATGCTTCAATTACAGACTTTGCTTAACCCTTTATTACTACAAGGTTAAAAAGGTTGTTTCCTTACAAGAGAACGGAGATACTCTACAGGCCAAAAGGACATAGAAATATCGCAGAGCGTACCCATACGAGCTTATTAAAGGAAGGCTGTCCGCCCAAAGTGACAGAATGAAGCAGATATTTTTATAGGCGCTGTATCTCCTACAAGGTTATCAACGTTAGTGTTCTAATCGCTGCTTTCATTGTACAAAAACTAAGCTTTAATTAAATATGCCAAGTATGGTAATGGGTGTACCCTTGGTGTACCCAACAGATTCAGTGTATCGCTCTGCCCCCTCGTTTTGCATGTCCCCGACTCCCTCACTGGTGATTCACAGCACTGGCTTCCTCTGTATACAGTGCTTGCTCCAAGCAAGTGTTGTCAATCACCAGTGAAGGAGGTAGGAGAATGCAAAACCAGTGTGTGATACGGTGCACTGAACTCTTTAGCCACAGTAATATTTTATTAAACTTTTGCTTCTGTAGAACTGATGCAGCGATTAGAACAATTACGGTAAATTGCAATTTGGTCTATATCCCCTCCAAGGCTATATGCTTCGTTTAGGCTAACAGACCTCCTTTAAAGATCTCATTTGAAAACAAATAACTTTAGAGCGCATTACAGTACAACCAGAGTATTATTAAAATTATATCTTGACCCTGAAGAAATCCTGGATTTGAAGCCCATTCTGCCATGTATTTATAAAGCAAGGATATATATTTCATAATGCATTGAGTTTGTATTGTGAAATCTGTTGACCGATCTTATCTAATCTAGTGTTTTATGGCATTTGTTACTTGAATAGGCTTCAGTCATCAAAGAAAGATTTCCACCAAGAAGATACTTGATAACATGCATGGCTATCACAGGAAGTCACTTTCCCTGGAAACACAAAGCACCAACACTGGAGCAGAACCTGTTGGGCCCTAAATTCACAGAGAACAGATGTAATTCATCATATTCTACATAGTCATTGCAGACGATGCACTCATTGACCCTCCAATAGTCAATTATTGGGATGAAATTCATTTCCATTACCCTAGTCCAGTGGCCAAGTCAGTATTTCATTGCCACTGGACGGGAGACCATCAAAACACCAACTGCCTGTTGGCAAACCAGCTCCTCTTGATAAGCCCTCCTGGAATGACATTTTGGGTGCTTCACTTTGCAACAATGATGCCGCGCAAGGCTGGATATTCGCCGGTTAGGAGGCAGTTTGTAGGACTATCTGTACAGCGGCCATGGAATACTGATCTGACTACTGGACCAAGGTCCTACAGATCGATTCACTTATCTCTAGTGTCAAACGGGTTTGTCTACTTCTGGATCTCAAGGACCCTGTCGGATTAAAGACTCATTAATATATCAGTCTGGGAATGCTATACAGGCTTGAACTGGTCCCCAAAGATCATTGATTGTAATGATGTTGCTTCCAATGGCCGCTTGGGACTTTTTCATTTATTCTTAGTCTTTTTTTCTGACTGAAATTAATGATATTTTTACAAGTCTCAAGGACACATCAAGTGAACCTTCATTTTAGAGAAGACTTGTCACTTGCCATAAATGTTTTTTTTTTACCTGATGTATATGCAGCTGTTCTCCTGAATTTAGCATTGCATTTTTGTTCCTATGCCTTTCCATTCCCGAGAGAAGGCCCTCTATGGGAGCCTTGATGACTAAACCCAGTTTCCTAAAAAGACTAGATTTACTTATTTACAGGGAATAGAGTGCCATCTCTCAGAAATGGAGAGGCACAGGAACCAATTAAAAACACTGCCAGATTCAGGAGAACAGCGGTCTTTACACAAGGTGAAAAAATTACATATTTACAGGAAGTGACAGGTCCTCATGAAACAAATTGGAATTTGGCTTTCTGTTGTTTATACACTTCATAACATTGATGTTGCAAAACCAAGAAGTAAAATTCATGAATTATGGAAATCACAGAATCAATAGATTTGTTAATAATATACAAATTATGAAAAAAAGGAAACAATTTTCAAAACACTTCTATTTAGTCAGCAAACAGTATGATATCACATGCAGAAATGCACGCACTTTCACATCTTGGCATGTTATCAATGAGGTTAGTAATAATTGTCCAAGGAATTTTCTTACATGGTAAATGCACTTGGATGCACAAACCATCAAGATCCCCTGCTGGCAGCTCCCTTGGTATTTGCCAATCAATGATATCTAGTTCGGTTATGCTGCAGACAATGGTAGTACATGCGACATAAGGCCAGATGTTTTCGTGTTGAAATACAACTCGTGGGACACTTTGGAGAAAAGGTTGCACAACTGGTTCCATGACCAAATAAATGTAGTGCCGTGTTACGTGTATTTGAAATAAAGACAAGCACGGTCAGACTACCGTACGTAATACTACTCCACACCATATTCCGGGGAGCAGGGAAGGTGTGATGTGCCCTCATTAAGGCCTCTTCATTGTGTTCATGGTCTCCAAATCGAGACTGAGGGCTGAAATTGAGGTCTATCCATTTCTCTTCAGTGATGAGTTCTGCTTTTGTCTTGGATAAACCAACAGTTGAAGATTTGGCTGGAGACCACATGGGTAACGCCTCACAGTAGCAGAGGACTAGACTGGTCCTACGACAATACATTATTCCACCTCACACCAGTCCTACTCTAAGGGTTATAGTGTGAGGTGAAATAATGTACAGTAGCAGGACCATTCTAGTCTTCTGAGCAGCCCACATGGCCAAAATATGCTACCATAGCTTGCAGCATCTCTGGACTTGTCTCAAGCGCATTCAGCGTGGCAGAACATTCCTCAGGCAACCACTAATAACATAATGGATCGTGTGCCAAGGCGTGTAAGTGCGAGTATTTCTGTGTGTCGAGCTTACACTCAAAATTGATATGTTTGAAAATTTTCTTCCATTCTCTCATCATTTGCATATTATTACTATGTCTATTGATCCTGTAATTTCAAGAAGGCCACGACTTTCCCGCCTTGGTGTTTCAATGTTGAGGGGAGTATTTGCAGTCTGTCTCACAGTAACAGAACTTCCATGCACAAAATTGAAACATGACTTGGTAGACCGGTGGCATCATATTATTTTTTTTAATGAATATATGTACCTGATCGCCAATAAGCACAAACATCCTAAAGAGAAGGTGGTTCTGAGCCTCGGGTGTTTATTTCAACATACACATTGTAAAAAACAGATACCATATAGGAATTGTAATGCTGTGCTAAAAATTCCACACCCGAGAGCTAAAGAAAATGAGATCTGGTAGTTAAGTGCTGGCGTCTGATAATATCTACAGGCAGTTTACATTGCGGTAAGATAGAAATTCAGCAACAGTGAGTTGGTAGTTTGCTTGTATAATATCTGCATACACTTCAAACAAATAACTACAGAGTAAGACATCAAAGTCAACAATAAAGGAAAAAAATGACAGAAGAAAAAAAAAAATAATACAGAGTAGTGAATAGTTAGGCATCTTCTGATCAGAGAAAACCCTCAAATGGTTTTTCTAGATTTGGAAAATAGACTGTATACTAAGTATAACAAAAAAGTTACATTTTGCCAATATGCTTTCTGGGTCAATTCCTCTGCTTGCTGTCATTCAGTAGTAATGTTCACTGTTTGTTTTTACAGGATATACAGTAAATGTATTGGAACACACGATGGGCACAGGTGCACAGCGGCTCGCAACCATTACAGTCCAGTGATCTCAGCTGTGCATTGTGACAAGCCGTGCACCTTCGTGTACATCACTTTACCAGGACAGAGTTATGTTCCTTGGAAGTATAATAATGTTCAATATCACAAAAAGTATACTCAACGCCAAGAAAGAAATGTTTGGGCACAAGCAGCCATCTCGGGTGTCTCTCCCATACACAGAAGTGCTTGTTCGGCCTAGTGCTCTTTTGTTCTCTATGAAAAAGTAGTAGACAGACATCTCTGCCAGCTGCTTATCTCCAGTAGAGCAAGCCAATCAGCAGTCCAAATTTGGACATTCCCGATCGACATGTCCCCCCAACAGTTTCCCAGTGCCCCCATACACATTAAAGTGTTGGTCAAACTATTCAATACCGGTGGGATCCATTTATTTAATGCAGGGGTCCCCACAACCTTTATCTTGAGAGCCACATTCAGCTGTGATACAGAGTTCCCACTTTACCTACCTTCAGTATTCTCACATCAAGCACTTCCACCACACTATCACATCCATCTCCAAACACCTTCTTTTCCTTTGACTGTCAGTATCATACTATACGAAAGCCAATATATAATATATGCCCATCCAGATCTGATCTTCAAAGCATGACTACTCACAAAAATCACCAACTGGAAACCGGATCGAAATAGTTGTTGGCTAGCCCTGATGCATGTATACAACCAAGCTGACAGACAGCCGGGCCACATGGGTCTATTGTATATGGAGGCCCTTAGGCTTAGTACGTGATGGACAATTTCACTATGTGCCATTCGTCTAACTGTTGAGCCGTCTGTACAGAGGTTCTCCCCTTCACTGGGACAAGCAACCTTGCACAGTGCTGACATCTCATCCTACCCACATAGCGATCTTCCAGAGTGATAAACCAAGGTGTCTCAGTTCAAGAACTCTGTCCCACTAAGCTTGCAAAAAGTGGCGATAGCTGGTAAGCTGGCAAACAGTAGGCACGCATAGCTCAGTCATCACATAAGACTTACTACAATTTTTTAGGTTTCACATGGCTAAAAAAAAGAGGTCTCATGCAACAGACTGGAGGTAGGTGCTTAAAAGGGATATCCGGGACGTTGTGAAAAAAAAAACAATGTACCTAACCAATAAAAGGCTCATGCCGGCGATTTAGCTGCCTTTGCTTAAATTCTTTTCCACCCTTCTATGTCTATGGGGCTTAACTTCCGATATCATGCAGATTGACAATCGGCTCTGCCATTTAGGCAGCAGGGATCCGGCTGTCAATCAGAATGATGTCGGAAGTTTTGCCCTGTCAACAGAGAGGAGAAGCTGCCACTCTGTCGACGAGACGTCAGCAGAGGCAGAAGAATTGCTGGTAGGAACGGTCTCTGACCGCTTTGTGTCATGAAAGAATGGTGCTGGGCACAAAAGGACAGTAGGAAGCAAGTACCTGACTGTTTGTGAAAAATAAATAAAATTGTACCTAAGCACTAAGTCCCAGGTATTCCCTTTAAAAATGTGATCATTTGCAAATCTTAGCGACATTTGCTTCTTCCTCGCCTTGCATAACCTTATAGCTTGTCTTTTATGGTTTTGCAATTTCAATGTTGAAAAATGTATAATGAAAACACTATAAGCGCTGCATACATTTGACTTTTCACATACTAGTGACTCACAAAAAACGTATATACTATGGCTTGAAAACTGAGGCACCAGATGCATGCGACATTGTAATATTACATTTTGCTATATGCTCCATTTAATTACGACAATTCATGGTGGGAATGGGGTTGTATCCATAATACAATGCATGGTGTGAATGAGGTACTAGCCATAGTAGCCACAATAACTGGATTTAGTCATTGACATGAAGGAGTAATAATAGAAGAGAGTCCTTGTTAATTTTTGGATCTAACCACGTAATAATATACAGGAGAGAACTTCCTTGGTCACACAGCTTCCAGCAGAGGTCAGAATAAGATCCCTCTATTTCGACAGGCCTATACACTTGCTAAGTAAATAAAAGTAACAGTGGATAAAAATGGAAGTGTGGAAAGCTTAAAATAAAATATATTTTTATTTCAAATACTGAAGTTCTCAATTTTCTTTTTTTCCATAAAATTTGTACTTTCTACTTTAGCTTCCTAAATTTTTTTTTTCCTATTATTGTGATGCATTTAACACATACTTACTTTTTATTATTAGAGGACAATCTGGCATCTCTGTCACATGAAGTCGTGCAGCATTAACATTACACCTGCTGTTTGCTATGTTCGGTAAGCATTTCTCATATTGAGAAACACCCATAATGTTAATAATGCCGTTATCCCATTATTATTACCAACAGAGATGGCCTGATCTGGAAATCTGAAATGTCTTTTTTCTGTAATAAGGTGGGAAGATTATCCCACTGGGAAGGCGCTCGGTATTAAGTAAAAGCACACATTTTACTTTACCTTCATGGAACAGCTGCAGTTTCAGCAGCTAGGTTTCCCAATGTATGGTTAATGCAAATGATGGCAAACACTGTATGATTTATATTAATGTGACTGGTCATCCTTAGCAAATTACTGTTCTTTATTTTAAATACAATTTTTAACCTTTACAGTAGCTATAGAAGGTTAAGTTGCCCACACAGACCTAGACAACAAAATTATGGGGGTCTGCAATCACCAAAGCGGTGAGCTAAAAAAAAAGAAAAAATAAGAGCTGTCCCTCAAATTTTTTCTATTTCCTAAATCTGTCTAAACGTGTATGTAATGTAGTGTGAGCGTGTTAACAAAGTTCTAAATTGCCAACTTCCCCGGTTCCCAGTGCCGCTCCGACACTCTTCTCACTCACTTGCCTGTAAATTTGATTTGCCCAATTATACTGTAGTTTATCTTTGAGCCGGGAGTCGCTTTTATAGTTTCCACCTATGGGGCCTTGTTCTGACACTTCTTAGACTTTCACTGAAAAAGGGACTTCGGTCCCCTGCAAATAGGAACTGCAGCCACACGATTACCAGAGAGCCACCAGGAACCGGGAAGACAGCAATTTATAAGTATATAACGTATAATGAAGAGGAAGTCCGGGTTGAGCTACAGCCCTGGCTTCCTCTTCATGTTCAGTTGGTCCGAGGGCACAGACAGCGACACCAGCGCTGATTGGGCGCCGTCATCACGTGTCACAACACCGCATGACAGCCCCAGGGGAGAGCGAGTACCAACTCCATGGGAACGGAGTTAGCATGGGAGGTGAGTATAGGCTTTATTATTTTATCGGGGCCAAACATTTAGTTTAAAAATTGGTTATTAGGAGACACAAAAAAAAACCTGACATGTCTGCGGGTTTTTCATACGGACACACGTGCAATGTGAATACAATGGGTGTGCGAATGTCTGTATTTGTGGTCCTTAAAAAACGGACTGCATACTGACATAAAAAAATGGACATGTCAAGAAAGCCTAGTACAAAAGTTTGAGGTAGAAAAGTGTTTGACTGGCTTCAAGTTTATTCTGCAGAAGAACGATGAGCCCAAACATATAACAAATGTCATTAAGAACTATCTTAAGAATAAAGAAGATCAAGTAGTCCTGGAAGTGATGATATGGCCACCATGGAGACCTGATCTCAAATTGAGTATGTCTCGGATTACACGGCGAGACAGAAGTCAGACGGATTTGTACAAGGGGAAGAAGGTGGACTCAGGGAGCTATAGGCCAGTGAGTCTGACCTCTATACCAAGAAAGATCTTTGAACAAATTATTAAACAACATGTATGTACTTGAATAAGAATGAAGTGCTTAACAAGAGTCAGCATGGGTTTGTAACTAATAAGTCATGTCAGACTAACTTAATTTCCTTCTATGACAGAATCACTGACTGGGTGGATCAGGGAAATTCTGTAGATACAGTATATCTTGACGTCAGCAAAGCATTTGATAAAGTATCTCACACAATCCTTATTGAAAAAATGACTAAGTATGGAATGGACAAGGCAACTGTTAGGTGGATTCATAACTGGCTTAGTGATCTACCCAAAGAGTGGTCGTAAATGGCTGCACATCCAATTGGAAGAATGTCTCAAGTGGGGTACCACAGGACTCTGTCCTGGACCCTGTATTGTTCAACATCTTTATCAATGATGTAGATGAAGGAATTGAGGGTACACTGATCAAATTTGCTGATGACACAAAGCTAGGAGGGACAGCTAATACTAGAGAAGAGAGAGAGGATTCAAAAAGATATAAATAAACTGGAGCAGTGGGCAGCAACTAACAGAATGGTTTTTAACGGGGAAAAATGCAAAGTACTACATCTGGGCAATAAAAATGAAAAAAGTATATACAGAATGGGAGGAACAGGGCTAAGCAACAGCACATGCAAAAGACTTGGGTATATTAATAGATAACAGACCGAAAATGAGTCAACAGTGTGATGCAGCAGCAAATACAGTTCTGGGATGTATTAACAGAAGCATACAGTCTAGATCACGTGAAGTCATTATTGCCCTCTACTACTTTTAGGTCAGTCCTCATCTAGAATACTG
>JARQOD010000002.1:244285891-244410534 GCA_033576555.1 Oophaga sylvatica | reverse complement strand
TTTTGAGAGCTATAATTTTTCCATATTTCGGCCGGCAGAGTTATCTGTGTTCTTATTTTTTTCGGGACGAGCTGACATTTTTATTGGTACCATATTCGGGCACATAACGTTTTTTGATCGCTTCCTATTCCGATTTTTGTGGAAGCAGAATGAACAAAAACCAGCAATTCAGGAATTGTTTTTTTTTTTTTTTTCCCTCCGTTCCGTGTGTGGTAAAATTGATAAAGCAGCTTTATTCTTCGGGTTACTACGATTACAGCGATACCTCATTTATATTTTTTTTTATGTTTTGGCGTTTTTTACACAATAAAAATATTTTATAGAAAAAATAATTATTTTTGCATCAGTTTATTCCGAGAGCTATAACTTTTTTATTTTTTCGCTGATGATGCTGTATAGCGGCTTGTTATTTGCGGGACAAGATGACGTTTTCAGCGGTACCATGATTATTTATATCTGACTTTTTGATCGCGTGTTATTGCACTTTTTCCAAGCGGTATGATGATACCGCTTGGAAAAAGTATAATTTATACTTTTTTTGTTTTTTTTTTTACGGCTTTCACTGAAGGGGTTAATTAGGGTTACGCTTTTATAGATGTGATTTTTACGGACGTGGCGATACCAAACATGTGTATTTTTTTGTTTTTTATTTTTTTTATTACATAAAAATGTGTATTCTTTAGGGGATTTTTTTAAAATTATTTCTTAATATTTTTTTTACAATTTTTTTAAAAAAATGATTTTTTTTAACTTGTCCCTTTATGGGACTTTCACTTTTTTTTACTTTTTATTGCAGTTACAATGCATTGCAATGCTCCAGCATTGCAATGCATTGTACCTATGGGGAAAGCTGCTGTGAGCATGATCACAGCAGCTTTCCGTAGCTAGATGACCCGGAGGTTGTCATTACAGCCCCAGGGTCATCAAGGCAGAGATCGGGCCCTGCAAATACATTGCAGGGCGCCGATCTGAGACAGAGGGAGCTCCCGACCCTCTGCCTCCCCCCTGAGCGCTGCGATCGCGCTCGATCGCAGCAGTCAGGGGGTTAACAGCCAGGGGCGGTGGGGGCTCCGCTCCTGGCTGTCAGTGCAGGAAGCCTGGCCACTGCAGCGCCGGCTCCTGCACTGATTGCGCTGGAGAAGCTGAAATTTCAGCTTCTCCTGCGCGATCGCTGCTGTGTTTGGTCAGTCAGATTGACTGACCAAGCACAGCGCTGTAGGTGCGGGGACCGACGGCAAAAGTCCCCGCACCGCTTGCCGTGCCTGTCAGCTGTCTGTGACAGCTGTCGGCACTGATCTACCACTGCGTGTTTACACGCAGTGGTAGATCAAAGGCATGACGTGCACAGTCCGTCCTGGTGCCGGAACTGACACCCGGCCATGACGGACTGTGCACGTCATTGGACATTAAGGGGTTAAGCATGACTGCTGTGACCTCATTCTATCTTCTGAATGGATTACCCTGTGGAAATTGTGTCAAAACAGTGTATATGCTTTACATACATTACCGGTCAAAAGTTTAGGGTCACTTAGAAATTTCCTTATTTTTGAAAGAAAAGCAGTTTTTTTCCAATGAAGCTAACATTAAATGATTCAGAAATACACTCTATACAGTGTTAATGTGGTAAATGACTATTCTAGCGGCAAACGTCTAGTTTGTAATGCAATATCTTCATAGGTGTATAGAGGCCCATTTCCAACAACCATCACTCCAGTGTACTTATGGTATTTTGTGTTCGCTAACTGTGTAAGAAGGCTAATAGATGGTTAAAATACCCTTTAAAACCCTTGTGCAAGTATGTTAACACAGCTGAAAACCGTTTGGTTGATTAGAGAAGCTATAAACCTGACCTTCCTTTGAGCTTGTTGAGAATCTGGAGCATTACATTTGTTGGTTCCATTAAACTCTCAA
Organism: Oophaga sylvatica; assembly: GCA_033576555.1. Taxonomy (NCBI): domain Eukaryota; kingdom Metazoa; phylum Chordata; class Amphibia; order Anura; family Dendrobatidae; genus Oophaga; species Oophaga sylvatica. Next base: position 244,408,623 of record JARQOD010000002.1, on the reverse strand, counting down.
AATGGCCAATAAAAAAGAACTTTCTTGTGAAACTCGACAGTCTATTCTTGTTCTTAGAAATGAAGGCTATTCCATGCGAAAAATTACCAAGAAACTGAAGAATTCATACAATGGTGTGTAGTACTCCCTTTAGAGGAGTGCACAAACAAGCTCTAACCAGAGAAGAAAGACAAGTGGGAGGCCCCGCTGCACAATTGAGCAACAAGACAAGTACATTGGAGTCTTTAGTTTGAAAAATTGACGCCTCACAGGTCCTCAACTGGCAGCTTCATTAAACAGTACACATTAAACGCCAGTGTCAACATCTACAGTGAAGAGGCGATTTGGGGATGCTGGCCTTCAGGGCAGATTGGCAAAACAAAAGCCAATATTCCTCTGTCCAATGTCTGTGTTCTTTTGCCCATATTAATCTTTTCCTTTCATTTAAGCCAGTCTTAAATATGGCTTTTGTTTTGTGCTGTAGGATGGAAACGTCCAATTTCTGGGTTTCTTAAAGAGTCACTCCCACTCCGTATTTAATCCATTAAATGTGTATATAGGCATGTAATATAGCGTAAGTGATATACACTAATATACTCACCTACCCCTGGTGACGCCACCCTTCTGCAGACTCTCTCTGTGACTTTTACAATGCAAGCCTATGGCGTGTGAGAATGAAGCTCCATAGGCTTTCACTGCAAAAGAGACTTCTGGCTCATGCATAGAGTGATCCGGCAAAGTCGCACATACAGTGACATCACTGGGGAGAGGAGAAGAACGGTGCCAGAAAAAAAAACTAAAATTAGAGGGAGTTCTTCGTTAAGAGATAGAGTTTCTGGAGCAGTGAGTCATAGTCATGCAATAGAAGCGCATCCGCGGGCTGTGATCACTGCAATTAAAAAAGTTTTAGTATGATATAGTACAGATTTTTTATGGTCATGTGTCGATAGTGGTTGTTCTGTAAAGACTGTCACCTTGGATATAAATGCCAAAAGTTAAAACGCAAAAATATAAATAGTATATTACACTGTTTTAACTTTATTCTATGCAATGTTAATAGCCCACGTTACTTAAATACAGGGGCCGAAATATGATTGATGCAACCTATGCAACCACACAGAGACCCAAAAGGTAAAGGGGCCCATTTCCACCTCCAAAGCAGGTGGTATTGTGCATTATGATGAGCTATTGTGCTGCAAAGGGCCCATATAATTCTAGCACAGGGACCCTCTCTGGATTGTCCGCCAGTACTTAAATCTATAGTCTAAGTCTCAGTTATACTAATATACTACAAAATTGAATAATATGTCACTTCTAAAAGATGTCCCCTAAGAAGTGCCTTGTATGGATAACAAATCATCAGAATTAAAATAGATATACTACTGTTAAAAATCTGGTAAGGTCAAATAAAAGACGATAAAATATAAACATCGCTCTCAAAGTACATTTTACATCATCATTTACAACAGGCCAAAAGGACAGTACCAGAAAGAGAACGATAACTCATTACATGGACCCTGGTGACTTGAAATCATGTTATTGTGATTCAGAGTGCTTTTGCACTTTCCATCTCACACCGCTCAAGAGTGTGAATGGTTTAACTAGCATGATTAGGGGAGAACTCCAATGTATTCTCAAGGTATAATGAATTATAAAGACAAGACTTCATTAAACGCACCGTAGTCAAATAAAAATGACCTGCCGTTCTCGACAGTTCTATTTACTCATATTCCCAATGCTGATGCCTTTCACTGATAAATTAAATGTCCCAGTCACAGAGGACAGACCTGGAAAATGGAAAAATGCTTCAATTACAGACTTTGCTTAACCCTTTATTACTACAAGGTTAAAAAGGTTGTTTCCTTACAAGAGAACGGAGATACTCTACAGGCCAAAAGGACATAGAAATATCGCAGAGCGTACCCATACGAGCTTATTAAAGGAAGGCTGTCCGCCCAAAGTGACAGAATGAAGCAGATATTTTTATAGGCGCTGTATCTCCTACAAGGTTATCAACGTTAGTGTTCTAATCGCTGCTTTCATTGTACAAAAACTAAGCTTTAATTAAATATGCCAAGTATGGTAATGGGTGTACCCTTGGTGTACCCAACAGATTCAGTGTATCGCTCTGCCCCTCGTTTTGCATGTCCCCGACTCCCTCACTGGTGATTCACAGCACTGGCTTCCTCTGTATACAGTGCTTGCTCCAAGCAAGTGTTGTCAATCACCAGTGAAGGAGGTAGGAGAATGCAAAACCAGTGTGTGATACGGTGCACTGAACTCTTTAGCCACAGTAATATTTTATTAAACTTTTGCTTCTGTAGAACTGATGCAGCGATTAGAACAATTACGGTAAATTGCAATTTGGTCTATATCCCCTCCAAGGCTATATGCTTCGTTTAGGCTAACAGACCTCCTTTAAAGATCTCATTTGAAAACAAATAACTTTAGAGCGCATTACAGTACAACCAGAGTATTATTAAAATTATATCTTGACCCTGAAGAAATCCTGGATTTGAAGCCCATTCTGCCATGTATTTATAAAGCAAGGATATATATTTCATAATGCATTGAGTTTGTATTGTGAAATCTGTTGACCGATCTTATCTAATCTAGTGTTTTATGGCATTTGTTACTTGAATAGGCTTCAGTCATCAAAGAAAGATTTCCACCAAGAAGATACTTGATAACATGCATGGCTATCACAGGAAGTCACTTTCCCTGGAAACACAAAGCACCAACACTGGAGCAGAACCTGTTGGGCCCTAAATTCACAGAGAACAGATGTAATTCATCATATTCTACATAGTCATTGCAGACGATGCACTCATTGACCCTCCAATAGTCAATTATTGGGATGAAATTCATTTCCATTACCCTAGTCCAGTGGCCAAGTCAGTATTTCATTGCCACTGGACGGGAGACCATCAAAACACCAACTGCCTGTTGGCAAACCCAGCTCCTCTTGATAAGCCCTCCTGGAATGACATTTTGGGTGCTTCACTTTGCAACAATGATGCCGCGCAAGGCTGGATATTCGCCGGTTAGGAGGCAGTTTGTAGGACTATCTGTACAGCGGCCATGGAATACTGATCTGACTACTGGACCAAGGTCCTACAGATCGATTCACTTATCTCTAGTGTCAAACGGGTTTGTCTACTTCTGGATCTCAAGGACCCTGTCGGATTAAAGACTCATTAATATATCAGTCTGGGAATGCTATACAGGCTTGAACTGGTCCCCAAAGATCATTGATTGTAATGATGTTGCTTCCAATGGCCGCTTGGGACTTTTTCATTTATTCTTAGTCTTTTTTTCTGACTGAAATTAATGATATTTTTACAAGTCTCAAGGACACATCAAGTGAACCTTCATTTTAGAGAAGACTTGTCACTTGCCATAAATGTTTTTTTTTTACCTGATGTATATGCAGCTGTTCTCCTGAATTTAGCATTGCATTTTTGTTCCTATGCCTTTCCATTCCCGAGAGAAGGCCCTCTATGGGAGCCTTGATGACTAAACCCAGTTTCCTAAAAAGACTAGATTTACTTATTTACAGGGAATAGAGTGCCATCTCTCAGAAATGGAGAGGCACAGGAACCAATTAAAAACACTGCCAGATTCAGGAGAACAGCGGTCTTTACACAAGGTGAAAAAATTACATATTTACAGGAAGTGACAGGTCCTCATGAAACAAATTGGAATTTGGCTTTCTGTTGTTTATACACTTCATAACATTGATGTTGCAAAACCAAGAAGTAAAATTCATGAATTATGGAAATCACAGAATCAATAGATTTGTTAATAATATACAAATTATGAAAAAAAGGAAACAATTTTCAAAACACTTCTATTTAGTCAGCAAACAGTATGATATCACATGCAGAAATGCACGCACTTTCACATCTTGGCATGTTATCAATGAGGTTAGTAATAATTGTCCAAGGAATTTTCTTACATGGTAAATGCACTTGGATGCACAAACCATCAAGATCCCCTGCTGGCAGCTCCCTTGGTATTTGCCAATCAATGATATCTAGTTCGGTTATGCTGCAGACAATGGTAGTACATGCGACATAAGGCCAGATGTTTTCGTGTTGAAATACAACTCGTGGGACACTTTGGAGAAAAGGTTGCACAACTGGTTCCATGACCAAATAAATGTAGTGCCGTGTTACGTGTATTTGAAATAAAGACAAGCACGGTCAGACTACCGTACGTAATACTACTCCACACCATATTCCGGGGAGCAGGGAAGGTGTGATGTGCCCTCATTAAGGCCTCTTCATTGTGTTCATGGTCTCCAAATCGAGACTGAGGGCTGAAATTGAGGTCTATCCATTTCTCTTCAGTGATGAGTTCTGCTTTTGTCTTGGATAAACCAACAGTTGAAGATTTGGCTGGAGACCACATGGGTAACGCCTCACAGTAGCAGAGGACTAGACTGGTCCTACGACAATACATTATTCCACCTCACACCAGTCCTACTCTAAGGGTTATAGTGTGAGGTGAAATAATGTACAGTAGCAGGACCATTCTAGTCTTCTGAGCAGCCCACATGGCCAAAATATGCTACCATAGCTTGCAGCATCTCTGGACTTGTCTCAAGCGCATTCAGCGTGGCAGAACATTCCTCAGGCAACCACTAATAACATAATGGATCGTGTGCCAAGGCGTGTAAGTGCGAGTATTTCTGTGTGTCGAGCTTACACTCAAAATTGATATGTTTGAAAATTTTTCTTCCATTCTCTCATCATTTGCATATTATTACTATGTCTATTGATCCTGTAATTTCAAGAAGGCCACGACTTTCCCGCCTTGGTGTTTCAATGTTGAGGGGAGTATTTGCAGTCTGTCTCACAGTAACAGAACTTCCATGCACAAAATTGAAGCACTGACTTGGTAGACCGGTGGCATCATATTATTTTTTTTAATGAATATATGTACCTGATCGCCAATAAGCACAAACATCCTAAAGAGAAGGTGGTTCTGAGCCTCGGGTGTTTATTTCAACATACACATTGTAAAAAACAGATACCATATAGGAATTGTAATGCTGTGCTAAAAATTCACACCCGAGAGCTAAAGAAAATGAGATCTGGTAGTTAAGTGCTGGCGTCTGATAATATCTACAGGCAGTTTACATTGCGGTAAGATAGAAATTCAGCAACAGTGAGTTGGTAGTTTGCTTGTATAATATCTGCATACACTTCAAACAAATAACTACAGAGTAAGACATCAAAGTCAACAATAAAGGAAAAAAATGACAGAAGAAAAAAAAAAATAATACAGAGTAGTGAATAGTTAGGCATCTTCTGATCAGAGAAAACCCTCAAATGGTTTTTCTAGATTTGGAAAATAGACTGTATACTAAGTATAACAAAAAAGTTACATTATGCCAATATGCTTTCTGGGTCAATTCCTCTGCTTGCTGTCATTCAGTAGTAATGTTCACTGTTTGTTTTTACAGGATATACAGTAAATGTATTGGAACACACGATGGGCACAGGTGCACAGCGGCTCGCAACCATTACAGTCCAGTGATCTCAGCTGTGCATTGTGACAAGCCGTGCACCTTCGTGTACATCACTTTACCAGGACAGAGTTATGTTCCTTGGAAGTATAATAATGTTCAATATCACAAAAAGTATACTCAACGCCAAGAAAGAAATGTTTGGGCACAAGCAGCCATCTCGGGTGTCTCTCCCATACACAGAAGTGCTTGTTCGGCCTAGTGCTCTTTTGTTCTCTATGAAAAAGTAGTAGACAGACATCTCTGCCAGCTGCTTATCTCCAGTAGAGCAAGCCAATCAGCAGTCCAAATTTGGACATTCCCGATCGACATGTCCCCCCAACAGTTTCCCAGTGCCCCCATACACATTAAAGTGTTGGTCAAACTATTCAATACCGGTGGGATCCATTTATTTAATGCAGGGGTCCCCACAACCTTTATCTTGAGAGCCACATTCAGCTGTGATACAGAGTTCCCACTTTACCTACCTTCAGTATTCTCACATCAAGCACTTCCACCACACTATCACATCCATCTCCAAACACCTTCTTTTCCTTTGACTGTCAGTATCATACTATACGAAAGCCAATATATAATATATGCCCATCCAGATCTGATCTTCAAAGCATGACTACTCACAAAAATCACCAACTGGAAACCGGATCGAAATAGTTGTTGGCTAGCCCTGATGCATGTATACAACCAAGCTGACAGACAGCCGAGGCCACATGGGTCTATTGTATATGGAGGCCCTTAGGCTTAGTACGTGATGGACAATTTCACTATGTGCCATTCGTCTAACTGTTGAGCCGTCTGTACAGAGGTTCTCCCCTTCACTGGGACAAGCAACCTTGCACAGTGCTGACATCTCATCCTACCCACATAGCGATCTTCCAGAGTGATAAACCAAGGTGTCTCAGTTCAAGAACTCTGTCCCACTAAGCTTGCAAAAAGTGGCGATAGCTGGTAAGCTGGCAAACAGTAGGCACGCATAGCTCAGTCATCACATAAGACTTACTACAATTTTTTAGGTTTCACATGGCTAAAAAAAAAGAGGTCTCATGCAACAGACTGGAGGTAGGTGCTTAAAAGGGATATCCGGGACGTTGTGAAAAAAAAACAATGTACCTAACCAATAAAAGGCTCATGCCGGCGATTTAGCTGCCTTTGCTTAAATTCTTTTCCACCCTTCTATGTCTATGGGGCTTAACTTCCGATATCATGCAGATTGACAATCGGCTCTGCCATTTAGGCAGCAGGGATCCGGCTGTCAATCAGAATGATGTCGGAAGTTTTGCCCTGTCAACAGAGAGGAGAAGCTGCCACTCTGTCGACGAGACGTCAGCAGAGGCAGAAGAATTGCTGGTAGGAACGGTCTCTGACCGCTTTGTGTCATGAAAGAATGGTGCTGGGCACAAAAGGACAGTAGGAAGCAAGTACCTGACTGTTTGTGAAAAATAAATAAAATTGTACCTAAGCACTAAGTCCCAGGTATTCCCTTTAAAAATGTGATCATTTGCAAATCTTAGCGACATTTGCTTCTTCCTCGCCTTGCATAACCTTATAGCTTGTCTTTTATGGTTTTGCAATTTCAATGTTGAAAAATGTATAATGAAAACACTATAAGCGCTGCATACATTTGACTTTTCACATACTAGTGACTCACAAAAAACGTATATACTATGGCTTGAAAACTGAGGCACCAGATGCATGCGACATTGTAATATTACATTTTGCTATATGCTCCATTTAATTACGACAATTCATGGTGGGAATGGGGTTGTATCCATAATACAATGCATGGTGTGAATGAGGTACTAGCCATAGTAGCCACAATAACTGGATTTAGTCATTGACATGAAGGAGTAATAATAGAAGAGAGTCCTTGTTAATTTTTGGATCTAACCACGTAATAATATACAGGAGAGAACTTCCTTGGTCACACAGCTTCCAGCAGAGGTCAGAATAAGATCCCTCTATTTCGACAGGCCTATACACTTGCTAAGTAAATAAAAGTAACAGTGGATAAAAATGGAAGTGTGGAAAGCTTAAAATAAAATATATTTTTATTTCAAATACTGAAGTTCTCAATTTTCTTTTTTTCCATAAAATTTGTACTTTCTACTTTAGCTTCCTAAATTTTTTTTTTCCTATTATTGTGATGCATTTAACACATACTTACTTTTTATTATTAGAGGACAATCTGGCATCTCTGTCACATGAAGTCGTGCAGCATTAACATTACACCTGCTGTTTGCTATGTTCGGTAAGCATTTCTCATATTGAGAAACACCCATAATGTTAATAATGCCGTTATCCCATTATTATTACCAACAGAGATGGCCTGATCTGGAAATCTGAAATGTCTTTTTTCTGTAATAAGGTGGGAAGATTATCCCACTGGGAAGGCGCTCGGTATTAAGTAAAAGCACACATTTTACTTTACCTTCATGGAACAGCTGCAGTTTCAGCAGCTAGGTTTCCCAATGTATGGTTAATGCAAATGATGGCAAACACTGTATGATTTATATTAATGTGACTGGTCATCCTTAGCAAATTACTGTTCTTTATTTTTAAATACAATTTTTAACCTTTACAGTAGCTATAGAAGGTTAAGTTGCCCACACAGACCTAGACAACAAAATTATGGGGGTCTGCAATCACCAAAGCGGTGAGCTAAAAAAAAAGAAAAAATAAGAGCTGTCCCTCAAATTTTTTCTATTTCCTAAATCTGTCTAAACGTGTATGTAATGTAGTGTGAGCGTGTTAACAAAGTTCTAAATTGCCAACTTCCCCGGTTCCCAGTGCCGCTCCGACACTCTTCTCACTCACTTGCCTGTAAATTTGATTTGCCCAATTATACTGTAGTTTATCTTTGAGCCGGGAGTCGCTTTTATAGTTTCCACCTATGGGGCCTTGTTCTGACACTTCTTAGACTTTCACTGAAAAAGGGACTTCGGTCCCCTGCAAATAGGAACTGCAGCCACACGATTACCAGAGAGCCACCAGGAACCGGGAAGACAGCAATTTATAAGTATATAACGTATAATGAAGAGGAAGTCCGGGTTGAGCTACAGCCCTGGCTTCCTCTTCATGTTCAGTTGGTCCGAGGGCACAGACAGCGACACCAGCGCTGATTGGGCGCCGTCATCACGTGTCACAACACCGCATGACAGCCCCAGGGAGAGCGAGTACCAACTCCATGGGAACGGAGTTAGCATGGGAGGTGAGTATAGGCTTTATTATTTTATCGGGGCCAAACATTTAGTTTAAAAATTGGTTATTAGGAGACACAAAAAAAAACCTGACATGTCTGCGGGTTTTTCATACGGACACACGTGCAATGTGAATACAATGGGTGTGCGAATGTCTGTATTTGTGGTCCTTAAAAAACGGACTGCATACTGACATAAAAAAATGGACATGTCAAGAAAGCCTAGTACAAAAGTTTGAGGTAGAAAAGTGTTTGACTGGCTTCAAGTTTATTCTGCAGAAGAACGATGAGCCCAAACATATAACAAATGTCATTAAGAACTATCTTAAGAATAAAGAAGATCAAGTAGTCCTGGAAGTGATGATATGGCCACCATGGAGACCTGATCTCAATTGAGTATGTCTCGGATTACACGGCGAGACAGAAGTCAGACGGATTTGTACAAGGGGAAGAAGGTGGACTCAGGGAGCTATAGGCCAGTGAGTCTGACCTCTATACCAAGAAAGATCTTTGAACAAATTATTAAACAACATGTATGTACTTGAATAAGAATGAAGTGCTTAACAAGAGTCAGCATGGGTTTGTAACTAATAAGTCATGTCAGACTAACTTAATTTCCTTCTATGACAGAATCACTGACTGGGTGGATCAGGGAAATTCTGTAGATACAGTATATCTTGACGTCAGCAAAGCATTTGATAAAGTATCTCACACAATCCTTATTGAAAAAATGACTAAGTATGGAATGGACAAGGCAACTGTTAGGTGGATTCATAACTGGCTTAGTGATCTACCCAAAGAGTGGTCGTAAATGGCTGCACATCCAATTGGAAGAATGTCTCAAGTGGGGTACCACAGGACTCTGTCCTGGACCCTGTATTGTTCAACATCTTTATCAATGATGTAGATGAAGGAATTGAGGGTACACTGATCAAATTTGCTGATGACACAAAGCTAGGAGGGACAGCTAATACTAGAGAAGAGAGAGAGGATTCAAAAAGATATAAATAAACTGGAGCAGTGGGCAGCAACTAACAGAATGGTTTTTAACGGGGAAAAATGCAAAGTACTACATCTGGGCAATAAAAATGAAAAAAGTATATACAGAATGGGAGGAACAGGGCTAAGCAACAGCACATGCAAAAGACTTGGGTATATTAATAGATAACAGACCGAAAATGAGTCAACAGTGTGATGCAGCAGCAAATACAGTTCTGGGATGTATTAACAGAAGCATACAGTCTAGATCACGTGAAGTCATTATTGCCCTCTACTACTTTTAGGTCAGTCCTCATCTAGAATACTGTGTCCAGTTTTGGGTACCACATTTTAAAAAAAGACATCAACAAACTGGAGCAAGTTCAGAGAAGAGCCACCAGAATGGTGACCGGTCTGTAAACCATGTCCTATGAAGAACGGTTACAGGATTTGGGAATGTTTAGCTTGCAAAAAAAGAAGACTGAGAGGAGACTTAATAGCGGTCTACAAATATCTCAAGGGCTGTCACATTGTAGAAGGATTATCTTTATTCTCATTTGCACAAGGAAAGACTAGAAGCAACGGGATGAAACTGAATGGGAGGAGACACATATTAGAAAAAACTTTTTGACAGTTAGGGTGATCAATGAGTGGAACAGGCTGCCACGAGAGTTCTCCTTCAATGGAAGTCTTCAAACAGAGGCTGGACAGACATCTGTCTGGGATGATTTTGTGAATCCTGCTTTGAGCAGGGGGTTGGATCAGATGACCTAGGAGGTCCCTCCCAACTCTACTATTCTATGATTCTAAGTTTACATTCACAGTAGATGTGTGGTTAGCTCTCCAAGATGTTTGGAACCACCTTCCATAGAGTTCCATCAAAAACTGTGTGCAAGTGTACCTAGAAGAATTGATGCTGCTTTTAAGGCAAAGGGCGGACACATCAAATATTGATTTGATTTAGATTTCTCTTTTGTTCATCCAGTTGTTACTTGATAAAAATAAACTATTAACACTTCCATGTTTGAAAATTTTTCTTATGTTGCAGCATTTTTTTCACACCCTGCCTAAACGTTTTGCACAGTACTGCATGTGTACCAGGAAAGGATTGAGAAAGCCTACGCAATAGAATATGTGGCTGGTAGGGACACGACAAGCAGCACTGTTCAATGTACACCATCATCTGGATAATCTACACCATTTACGCCCCATTTTATGATTTTAATCAAAATTCTTTGACCTTGTAAGCATCTGCTGTTAATAAACCATTTTATTATTTATCAATCTAATTCCTTTATAGAATTACTAATTTTACTTTCACAGCTGCTCCCTCTTTCCACATCACAGCTGCTTGCTTCACTGAACAACATATAGGTCTCACAGATCCACTCAGCATAGTGACACTCTTGAGCAGCCTCTCAGGTACACATGAAAGGGAAAGCTACTTGAATGTGTGTCAGGCATGGGATACACTCATAGATAGTTATGGGAGTTCTAACTAGAGCTATAGAATATTCCATTAATCCAGGGATGTCAAATTCAAATACACAGAGGGCCAAAATTAAAAACTTCGACAAAGTCGCGGGCCAACCTTAATATTTATAAAAAAAAATGTCTACAATTGAGGAAGTTTTTCCTTATCAAATATGATTAACTTTTCATATGGAAACATTTAAAAGGGGTAGTTCCAAGAAAAAAAAGTACATTTTAAATAATAGATCTTAGAATAAAATATTGGAATGTTATGTAAGAGCAGTAAAAAGCATTTGGCCAAATGGTCTAATTTAAATATGTAATGAAGCATAAAAAACCTTGAATAATACAGATAATAAAGTTATGTAAACAAAAGGGCCACCAAAGTATGATACCCCCACAGTGAATTCCTCCACATACAAGGAAAGATGACCGTAGCGTACTCCCCTCCCTCAATCCCCCCCCCAAAAAGAATGGTAACCCCACAGTATTATTTTCCTACTATACTCCCCACACAGTTCTCCATAAAATATAATGGCCACAAAAAGTGCTCCATACAGTATAATGAGCCCCACATTGTCCACCATACAGTATAATGGCAACACATAGTGCTTCATACAGTATAATGGCCGCACACAGTGCTCCATAGAGTATACTGGCCAAACAAGTGCTCCATACAATGTAATAGCCCCACATATGCTAATTATGCAAATTGTCTCTTCAGAGAGGAAGAGAGCTAGAATTCTAGTGCCACCTATTGGAAGGTAGCAATCCTACAAGTCAGTTGACCCTTTAACGAGCTAGGATAATAGCTCGTTAAAGGGTCAACATTGACTTGTAGGATTGCTATCTTCCAATAGGTGGCACTAGAGTTCAAGCTCTCTTCCTCTCTGAAGAAACAATTTGCATAATTAGCATATTTCCCAGAGGAGCATTGCGGCTTTAAGTCTCCTCATTTCATAGTGTTCCATACAGTATATTGGACACAAAACGTGCTCTATACAGTATAATGGCCCCACATAGTTTCAAAAAGTATAATGGCCTCACATAGTGCTTCATACAGTATAATGGCCACACATAGTGCTACATGCAGCATAGAGCGCTCCACACAGTGCTCCAAACAGTATAATGCACCCCAAACAGTGCTCCATATAGTATAATAGATCTCACATTAAAGAAAAAAAATTACCTCAGACCATTTCATCGCTGCTCAGGACTCTTCATAGTGTCTTCACATCTTGGTACAGTGAGCACTTTGTAATGACATCATCGCACCCGCTGCGATGAGACATGAGAGGTGGAATGATGGGAGAGGGAGTGTCAGGGTTCTTTGGATCACTGAAATCAATCTCAGATACCTGTGATAATTGGTTTTCCATGTGAGCCCAATAAAATGAAAACTGGATGTTCCACACTATTAAGCAGGCCAGAGTTTCAAGTAACATGGGAAAGAAAAAGGATCTCTCTGCTGCTGAAAAGCATCAAATAGTGCAATACCTTGGTCAAGTGATGAAAACATTAGATATTTCCTGAAAACTTAAGCGTGATCATCGTACTGTTAATAGATTTGTGGCTGATTCTGAGCACAGACGTGTTTGTGCTGATAAAGGCAGAATGAGGAAGGTTTCTGCCAGGCAAGTTCATCGGATTAAGAGAGCAGCTGCTAAAAAGCCATTACAAACCAGCAAACAGATATTTGTAGCTGCTGGTGCCTCTGGAGTCCCTCGAACCTCAAGGTGTAGGATCCTTCAAAGGATTGCTGTGGTGCATAAACCTATTATTCTGCCACCCCTAAACAGTGCTCGCAAGCAGAAACGGTTGCAGTGGGCCCAGACATACATGAAGACTAATTTTCAGTCTTGTTTACTGATGAGTGTCGAGCAACCCTGGATGGTGCAGATGGATGGAGTAGTGGATGGTTGGTGGATTGCCACCATGTCCCAACAAGGCTGCAACGTCAGCAAGGAGGTGGAGTCATGTTTTGGGCCAGAATCATGGGGAAACAGCTGGCAGGGCCCTTTAAGGTTCCTGAAGGTGTGAAAATGACCTCTGCAAAGTATATAGAGTTTCTAACTGACAACTTTCTTCCATGGTATAAAAAGCAGAAACGTGCCTTCAGTAGCAAAATCATCTTCATGCATGACAATGCACCATCTCATGCTGCAAAGAATACCTCTGAGCCACTGGCTGCTATGGGCATAAAAGGAGATAAACTCATTGTGTGGCCACCATCTTTCCCTGACCTCAACCCTATACAGAACCTTTGGAGTATCATCAAGCAAAAGATCTATGAGGGTGGGAGGCTGTTCACATCAAAACAGCAGCTCTGGGAGGCTATTCTGACTTCAAGCAAAGAAATACAAGCAGAAACTCTCCAAAAACTCACAAGTTCAATGGATGCAAGAATTGTGAAGGTGATATCAAAGAAGGGTTCCTATGTTAACATGTAACTTGGCCTGTTAGGATGTTTTGGATTTAAATAGCTTTTTTGTTCAGTGAATGTGACCTCCTAATGCTGCAAATTCCACAAATGAGCATTTTCAGTTCTTTAAAACATATGAAATGTTTAGAAATTCTACTGTGCCTAATAATTTGGAACAGTGCATTTTGAGTTTTTATTCATTTTGGAGATTATTCTGTTATCATTGGGAGGTTTCTTCACTAAAATTCGATGTATACTCTAACGGGTGATGACTTTTATTAGACTGACTGTCATTTGCACCGACCACTTAGGAAAATCAGAGAAAAATATCATTTGCATAATAATTGCAATGCCAGGTTAAAGTGCAATGCCAGGTTAAAGTGCAATGCCAGGCAGGTCCCCCACCTATCGTTGTGGGCCAAATATGCTCGGGGGGCCCACCCAGCGTTGTGGGTCAAATATACTCGCCCTGTGGGACAGATTTGGCCTGTGGCCAGAGTATGACATTTGTATATTAATCCAACTGCTAATTGGTCCAGATAAGGTTAATAATTTTAGGTTAACTGAGCAGTGATGTGAATGAGCACTACAAGGCTACATTCACATGCTAAACATTCTGCACCGGATTTACATGCAGCCTAATACATTTCAAGTAAATAAATGAGATCATAATACATTTCATCTACACGTTAAAAAATCCTGGACACAAAGCTACCTGCAATGCATTTTTGATTATGTATAGTATGTCAATTCTTTGTGCAGAATCAGCACAGATACGATGTGTAAAAATTCTCAGTAAATATTCAATATGTGAACCTACCATAAAATGAAACTGTCTTCATCAGACATTGCCATAGATGGTGGGTTAGAGACATGTGCTTTAAATGCATCATAATATCATTAAATGATGAAATTTCAAAAATATACCCAATAATAAAATAGCTTGTATCATGCAAGTACAACATTCTCCTGACCTAAAACCTCTGGGATCACAACTACAAGGACAACGTCTTAATACAGGACATCCAGGACGAGATACACATAAATAGATGTCGGCATGCCTCGTCCATAGGCAAGCCAATTATAAATAACTTTGGACCTTGTAGCCAGCCGAAGTTTCCGAAACCTTCTTAAATTCTTAAAGAGTAACCGTTGTTTAATTTTTAAATCATAAATCAATAGTACGTGTGAAAATAAGCAACTTCGTAATATATCTTTTCAGACAAATCTTCTTCTTTCTCTGCCAGAATTGATCTGTAATTATCAAAATTCTCAATAGGAGGATAGGAGGGGGAGGAGCTTTGTCTCTAGCTCCTCCCTTCTCCCGCCTACACAGAATCTTATCAGTAGCAGCCGCCATCTCCTATCTCAGTGATGGGAAAGTCTTCCCTGAATACAGATTTGACCTCAGAATTGAAAATTTTGATAATCACTGATCAATTCTGGCAGAGAAAGAAGCAGATTTGTCTGATAAGATGTATTACAAAGTTGCTTATTTTCATGTGTACTATTCATTTATGAAATAAAAATTAAAACGGCGGATACGCTTTAAGGACTACATCCATCTACTTTAATTGGCTTCTTTTAAACAAACTCAGAGAACCTCTTTAGTAAAGAGATGGCACACAGGTGAGAGTTATTCTTTATATTGCACATAACTTGTATAGCGCCAGCATAATCAGCAGTGCTACTCACACCAATGTTTGTTCTCAAGGAGAATCACAATCTAACTTTCCCATCTCTGAGACATACAGACCATTTTCATTGGAGAATGGATAACATATATCCATAGTTTTTCATTGAATGAACATTTAAAACATTTTCCTAAAATTACACTCCACAGCGTTGTATAAGAGACCTAGATAAAGACCCCAAGGATATTGAGATAAGAAGTACACAAGCACACGTGCCAAACAGCAGCTAAAACTTGTCTGAACAAAAGAAATAATGTTTTCATCCCCCACTGGTTACACATCATCCAACATTGCTTTGTGGGAGATTCTCTAACTGCATGTTACAATGCTACCACAACCAGTGCCGCACTGGGGTGCCAAGGGACCACCAGTAACATTGATTCTGATGGCTCACTGTTCAGCTACATGCAAATATCACATTAATCTCATTAACAAGTTTGGTTATGATTTTATAGAATAATAAACAGGGCAGTTTGTTAAAAAAAAAGTTGAGATGATTCCCTTTTCTGTAAATAGTGAAACAAATGTATTGTGCCATCTACTTCTCATATAGGTGGAGTTGAGAGCCCACCAGAGGATTCTCCTGTTCTCCCGTGGGCCAGTCCGAGCCTGACCACAACTGCATTTGCTAATGCAGTGTGACCCTCATCAAACTAAATAAATATGTGTAAGATGGATATATCCTCCATTGTCAGTTGTGTAAAGTTTAGTACCTGATAAACAAGGTATAATAGACACATAATGTCTCACGTGGCTTAAATCTTGAGTACTGAGATCCAAGAATCCTCACAGGACTACGTGTGACAAACAGCCCATTCATTCTCTATTAGCAAAGGACTTGAGAACATTAGTTTCAGGCTCCCAAGTGTCCTAGCATAAGGAAACATACAATTTCTGCCTGCGTGAAATCAGGAAATTAGGAATACAAGAATATAACTCAAAAGGGTCAATTTATATATGGTGTTTGCAGATTATTATTTTTTTTTAAAGTGTGAAACTCAAAAAAGAAAACCTTCAATATTTCCAAAGTATACACAGTAAGAAAACTCATAGAATTCAATATACAGAGGCCTGAGATACAAGCTATGCTGTGGTTCTTTATCTTCAGTCCCTGAAATTCCAATGCCAAGGGCACGGCCCATTCTGGGAGTGAATTCAGGAACATCTTCTAAATGTTGAAATATCGATTCTTTCACCAACATTTCCCAGGCAGATTGCTCTATGCTCATTTAGGGTTCATGAAAAAGGAACGGTGTGATTCAAAAGAGAAAATTGTGAAACTTAAATGCAAATAAACAAAATGCAATTAAAAAAATAAAGACATAAAATCTATGTATTGCGCAACACGTTATTGCGACCTTTCTAGTCCAGTTTAGTTCGTTCCATCTTTTTTTCATCTGAACCAGATGCAAAATAATATTTCTATTAAATGTAAGCATACATGTCAAATTCCATAGGTTTCAGAAATACTAACAATTGATTTTCTTTTATATTTAAAAAGTGAAAAGTGAATCCTATAAAAGTTTATAGCACATCCCTGTAGTCAGAGACATGAAACTAAGGGGAGAGAGCGAGTCTTTGCAGAGTCAGGAGGATTTGATGCATCGTTGGCGACTCACGCCGCGGCGAGGACCTACATTTCTTAATGTGAGCACTAGAAAGGCACATCTGTCGCTCAGTGACGTGTGTAACTCATAATGCTCTAGATATTAACCATTTTACAAATCTGTGTTATCAAATTGTTCCTAGTAAAAAAAAAAACCTCTTCCATATTGTGGTATAGGAATTGCCAGCTGGAATATGGATCAGGAGAATGTGTTATGGGGACACCATCCAATTGCAGATAGAAAATGGTTATGACGATGTCAGTCTCATTCATTTACTAGTTAGCAGCTGTTAAAGCAGCAAAATGACACTGAGACAACTTGTTTATATCGATATAAAGGCATAATGAAATGTGCAGCCACATTTAGGACGCTTTATTTAGAAATGTTCCCATATTATCCCTCAAGAGAACCAATGTCGTCCTGCTGAACTCCAGGTGCCAGGTGTCTTCCCGAGCCCCCCATCCTTTTCAAAGCTGCTCATAAATAAATACACTGGCTGAATCAGGACTTCTCCCTCCATGCTTCATAATTAATCAACCTAATTAAAAGGAAAACTTCTACAGTCATGGCCAAAAGTTTTGAGAATGACACAAATATTAATTTTTACAAAGTCTACTGCTTCACTTTTTCTAATGGCAATTTGCATATACTCCAGAATGTTATAAAGAGTGATCAGATTAACAGCAATTACTTGTAAAGTCAATATTTGGCTAGAAAATGAACTTTATCCCCAAAACACATTTCAACATCATTGCAGCCCTGCCTTAAAAGGACCAGCTAACCTCTTTTCAGTGATTGCTCCATTAACACAGGTGTGGGTGTTGATGAGGACGTGGCTGGAGATCAATCTATCATGATTAAGTAAGAATGACACCACTGGACACTTTAAAAGGAGGCTGGTGCTTGGCATCATTGTTTCTCTTCTGTTAACCATGGTTATCTCTAAAGAAACACGTGCAGTCATCATTCCAATGCACAAAAATGGCCTAATAGGGAAGAGTATCGCAGCTAGAAAGATTGCACCTCAGTCAACAATCTATCGCATCATCAAGAACTTCAAGGAGAGAGGTTCCATTGTTGCCAAAAAGGCTTCAGGGCGCCCAAGAAAGACCAGCAAGCGCCAGGACCGTCTCTTAAAAGTGTTTCAGCTGCGGGATCGGGCTACCAGCAGTGCAGAGCTTGCTCAGGAATGGCAGCAGGCAGGTGTGAGTGCATCTGCACGCACTGTGAGGTGGAGACTCTTGGAGCAGGACTGGTCTCAAGGAGGGCAGCAAAGAAGCCACTTCTCTCCAGAAAAAACATCATGGACAGACTGATATTCTGCAAAAGGTACAGGCAGTGGACTGCTGAGGACTGGGGTAAAGTTATTTTCTCTGATGAATCCACTTTTCGATTGTTTGGGACATCAGGAAAACGCCTCATTCGGAGAAGACAAGGTGAGCGCTACCACCAGTCTTGTCTCATGCCAACTGTTAAGCATCCTGAAATCATTCATGTGTGGAGTTGCTTCTCAGCCAAGGGAATCGGCTCTCTCACAGTCTTGCCTAAAAACACAGCCATGAATAAAGAATGGTACCAGAATGACCTCCAAGAGCAACTTCTCCCAACCCTCCAAGAGCAGTTTGGCGATCAACAATGCCTTTTCCAGCATGATGGAGCACCTTGCCATAAAGCAAAGGTGATAACTAAATGGCTCAGGGAACAAAACATAGAGATTTTGGGTCCATGGCCTGGAAACTCCCAAGATCTTAATCCCATTGAGAACTTGTGGTCAATCATCAAGAGACGGGTGGACAAACAAAAACCTAAAAATTCTGACAAAATGAAAGCATTGACTGTGCAAGAATGGACAGCTATCAGTCAGGATTTGGTCCAGAAGTTGATTGAGAGCATGCCAGGGAGAATTGCAGAGGTCCTGAAGAAGGGTCAACACTGCAAATATTGACTTGCTGCATTAACTCATTCTAACTGTCAATATAAGCTTTTGTTACTCATATGTTTGCAATTATCATATTTCTGTCTGTGATAAAAACATCTGTCAAACACATATAAAAACCAGAGGGCAGCAGATCATGTGAAAATATAATATTTGTGTCATTCTCAAAACTTTTGGCCATGACTGTATGCTTTGTTACCTGACAGGGTGGGGAAATTGTCAGACTTTACCCACTCAGCTATTCCCACCTATTGTTCGAAGCTGCTGCAAGCAGCAGTCTGCAGGGTAACCCTTTAATGCAGAGCAAGAAGATGGCATGCTCTGGCGGCACGCATGGCTGTTTTTTAGAACACAGGAAGGAGCTGAAGCAATTAAAGTCTGAGAAACGCAGGGGATCTTGTATTTAGACTAAAATATTAGCTGTACAAAAATTAATGTACGCTATGGAGAGCCGCACTTGTAATGAATTATTAAAGCATGAGTTAAGAGATCACAAGACGGAGCGTTGCTACAATTAACTAGTCTCAAGCCCTATTCAGTTAGGACTCATCCCATTAGGGTTCACTTTCTATTTGACAGCATGAATTGTAGTGTGTTTAAAGTATAAGTGCAATGAGATCCATGAGGAACACAGTCACACAATGGGGTCATATAATAGTCATACCTCCTGTAATAACGGACGTGATGGCACTAGTGAGTGCAGATATATGTTTTATATATATATATATATAATATATATATATGTATTATATACACACACATTTTTTATATATATCTCTAAATACATATATATAGTAACAAAGTCACTGGCAAGGTGTTGAGAGGGGTTAAGTGGTCATTTTTAAAGGGCTGGACTTTTGTGGACAACCATAGAGTGGGTGGGAGGTTGTCCAGCTTATCTCCACCCCAGGTGTGGTCTGGGGTTTAAATAATCAGCCTCCAGAAGCATTCAGAGTTCAGTAGGGCATGAGAGAGAAACTCCAACGTTTTAAGTCCTATGAAGTAAAAGCTGAACCTGTGTGTTTGTTATCCTGAGCAGGCGGATCCCCACAGATGAAGGGACTGCAAACCATTTTGTTTTGTTTGTTTTTTATGCCTGAAGGGCTGTGTTTATTTTCACTTTGTGTTGGTTTATGCCATAAGTATAATAAACCAACAGAAGATTTAAAGAGACGGTGTACCTGTGTCTACCTCTGTGGGCAGACGTGTGAGCCTGATCTACCATATATACACCACACACACACCACCACCACCTCCCTTGGCACTTTTCATGGTTTGCCATTTCACAACCTGGAATTTCACTGTTCTTTTTTGCTTTTGTAGGAAGAGGGCTCAGAGCGCTCTTTGGCCAGAAGGGTACTATCAAGATGACCGTCGCCTCTGTCTCGTATCTTCCCGAGTATTCTCCGGTTCAGGGGAAGAGGTGAAAAAGCATATAGGAGACCTTCTTCCCAAAACTGGGACAGAACATCGAGCCCTGCTGACACGTCCAGGGGATCTAGAGAGAAAAATGTTCTGACTTTTGCTACTGATCTGTTACAAGATTTACCATAAGATTAGAATATACAGTTTAGATAGCACTGACAAATACTAACATATTAAAGCGACTGTCAGTAGGTCTGAGAGCAGCATAATGAAGGAGCAGAAACCATGATTCCCTTGTAAACACAAAATTAGTGGTGGGGTGGGGGTTACACAAATTAGATGGACTGGTTTGTACAGGACATCTCGCCTGCAGTGATAATCTCCTGCTGATAAAACACTGATAGTGTGGCCTAATAAATGACACCCCTGGAATCATGGTTCATGCTCCTACATTATGCTGCTCTCAGACCTACTGACAGAGTCGCTTTAATATGTTAGCATGGGTCAGTGTTATCTAAACTGTATATTCTAATCTTATGGTAAATCTTGTAACAGATCAGTAGATGTTGATATTTTTATTCCGCCCTCTACTTTTGGGGTAACCCAATACCATTTATATTTTAAAGAAGTTTGGGGCTTGTAGAGGCTGCTTTCAAATGCTATAATTTAGCTCAGCTTTGCAAATCATGTTTAACCCCTTACTGCCAGCTGACGGAATAGTACGTCAGCTGGCAGTATCCCCCGCTTTGAGGTGGGCTCCAGCGGTGAGCCCACCTCAAAGCCGGACATGTCAGCGGTTATAAACAGCTGACATGTGCCCGCAATAGGCGTGAGCGTAATAGCGACCCGCCCGCACCTATTAACTAGTTAAATGCCACTGTCAAACATGACAGCGGCATTTAACTAGAGCTTCCGGCCGCGCGGCCAGAAATACGTGCACCACTGACCCTCCCCCCCCCCCCCGTCACATGATCGGGAGTCATCGGTGCTTTGCCATCACAACCAGAGGTCTCCTCGAGACCTCTATGCTTGTTGATTGCAGATTGCTATGAGAACCCCCTGTGGTCGGCGCTCATAGCAATGCTGCAATTCAGCTACATAGAGGTGATCTGTGCATCACCTCTATGTAGCAGAGGCGATCAAGTGCTGGCAGCTTCTAGCCTCCCATAGAGACTATTGAAGCATGGTAAAAGTAAAAAAAATGTGTTTAAAAATATTAAAAAAAATAAAAAAAACATAAAAGTTCAAATCACCCCCCTTTTGCCCCACTCAAAATAAAAAATTTTAAAAAATAAACATACACATATTTGGTATCGCCGCATTCAGAATCACCCGATCTATTAATAAAAAAAGGACTAACCTGATTGCTAAATGGCATAGCGAGAAAAAAGTCAAAATGCCAGTATTACGTTATTTTGGTCGCCGCGACATTGCATGAAAATGCAATAATGGGCGATCAAAAGAACGTATCTGCACAAATGTGGTGTCATTAAAAATGTCAGCTCGGCAAGCAAAAACTAAGCCCTCACCCGGCCCCAGATACCGAAAAATGGAGACGCTACGGGTCTCGGAAAATGGTGCAAATTTTTTTCCACCACACTTGGATTTTTTTTCCCGTTTTTGAGTACATGACATGGTAAAACCAATGGTGTCATTCAAAAGTACAACTCGTCCTGCAAAAACTAAGCCCTTACATGGCCATATTGATGGAAAAATTAAAAAAAAAAAAAAGTTATGGCTCTGGAAAGAAGGGGAGCGAAAAACCGAAAAAAGCTCCAGTCATTAAGGGGTTAAAAATGTCGAGAGCGGTTTTACAAAAGTGATAAATACTTTAGTACACAAGAGTGGAGACTATTAATTTTGTGTTTACAATGTAGATTTTCTTCAAGTAAAAAAATAAAACAATTGGGATGTGGATTTCACATTGAAGAAGGTTTTAAGGAGGATTTCACACAGCTTCTGGTGTGGAACATGCACCAAAATCCACATCAAAGTTATTACATGTGAACAGGTCCTTAGAACCTAAAAACACAAACTATACAACTGCTGAAAGCCATTTATTCCATCTGTCAGTGTGTGTGCTACAGGCTTTCCTCGCTCTTATCCCACTGGAATACGACTCTGTTCTTAAAGCGTTGCTGGCACCCAACATTTCACTGGCTTCACTATGTGTTTGTAAGTAATAGAATCAGTCAATTGCATAGATTTATATCCCAACCTTGCATTCCAAACTTCAATTTGATTGCGGTAATGTCTGCCAAAAGGGACTTCAAACACATTTCCCAGCCGAACAGTGCACTGCTCAACAGTAACAGTAGATCATTCCCTGCTCGCTTAGTATTTATCTGCTGTAATTGGGGGAAAGCACAGCATTAACACTAATTTTATTTTAAGAAGATTTTGGCTCACAAGTCACACTTTTCATCTGCTACATTTATCATCGCATTTACACAGCTTCTCAGCTAACGCTACAGCCTGATATCCACTGCTATGGTGGCAAAGTGCATGCACAAACTTCAGGATCGTCCAAAGGAATATCCATAGGGAACAAGCAAAGAAAAGCGCTTACTCTACGCTGCATACATAGAGAGGCCTGTGCCACTGAACAAAACTAAGACATAATGACATGGATGTCCAAATACTGACCATAAATATTGTAAAGGAGTCCAGTGTACATAGCCATCCTAGGGTCTGTCCATATTTCCGTTACCTTCTAGCACATACTGACTGCTGCGGGACCCATAATATCAAAACAGAGGTATAAACAGCGGAAACATGAAATATGCCATGATTCCAGAGGGCTGTTAATAGTTGGTGTGAACAGAGCCCTAGGGAATACTGTGTATAATATATATATATATATAGAAATGAGAAGAATAACCTGGAGGATACTGAAATGTTTATCAGAGAAATATTATTCAGCTAGCAATAGAGTACAATGTGTTAGTAAGGTAACAGGTCCTGATGATAGCGTCTGAGGGCCAGAGGCCGGTGACCTTCAATACTCATCTCCCCAGCAATGCTTCATGCCCTTTAAACTGATTGACCATTAGAGGAAAAAGCAACTGGTAAAATGACCTAAATAGCAATGCTGACAGTGAAGCCTTTAAAACAACTGTGGGAAGCATGATTACACAATCTGGATATCAGTCTACATCATATATCTAACCAGAGAATTTAATAAAATTTTAGAAACAATCAAAATACAATGAAGAATAGAAAAAATTATAATTTTTCATTTCCAGCATCTGAAACATATAATTACAGATCAATAATGAAAACTAAAAAAAAAAAAAAAAGGTTAGCTATGATGAAAAATTCAGAAATCGCAATCATCACTGGTCACAATAAATACTCACTGATAGTACTCTGGAGTGCAGACAATACCAGACCTCAACATATCAGACAGGGCATTCTGAATCATACTATACAGATCTATCATTAAAGGGAACTGTCACCCCCCCCGGGCGTTTTGAAGTAAAAGAGCCACCTTCAGCAGCACTAAGGCAGCAGTCTGTGAAGGTGGCTCTTTTTTTTCTGGTCCCCTGCAACACTAAAATATAGACTTTTAAAAATATGACAGAAGGCGCAATAGAGGGAGACAGGGAGACAGACGCCGACCCATGGGACGCAATTATGGTATGGGAGATTTTCTAGCGTTGCAGGGGACCAGAAAAAAAAGAGCCACCTTCACAGACCGCAGCCTTAGTGCTACTGAAGGTGGCTGTTTTACTCAAAAACGCCCGGGGGGGGGGGTGACAAGTTCCCTTTAAGGCCCCCCACACACATTAGCGCCACTTTTTGAAAAAGCATCTGGCGAAACGGCATCATCAATATGGTGATGGCATCCAAAACCATGTTTAACTGCTGCAGGAAAACATCTCAGATACCCTAGTGGTGAAGCAGATTTATACAGGGTTATACATCATCATCCTAACAGCTTAGCCATGATGTACAGAATAATATACCAGGCTCAATCCCGATGCGCGTTTCACGGTAGCTTTTTCAATGGCACTCTCCATTGAACTGTATAAATCTGCTATACCACTAGGATATCTGAGATGTTTTCCTGCAGTAGTTAAACATGGTCTGGTTTTGGACACCATGTGTGACATGGCAGCATACCTATAATTGATTTGCACTATTATGCACATATTGTGCTGTCAGTGTTGCACATGAATATCTTTCATCACATATAGCTTTGACTACCATAAGGGTGACTGTTCACTGTGTGACTACATAGGCTGCTATACATACATAGGGCCCACGCTTTTCACTAAGGTTTTTTGTCTTTGCTATTTTTTTTTTAATACTGTGTTAATGGTGATTTTACCAATTTGAGAAAGTGAATAAAGTTTATGATAGATTTTATATATTGTATAGTACTCCCTTTTTTTGGGAATATAGCATAGGTGTATACAATTAAATATCCATTAAAACTACATGGGGGATCATAAATATTTTTTGTGTATAAAATTTTCCCAACCATGTGACACGTATGGAGTTTCTGTGATTTTACCTTTACTACTGTCTGCAGAGTTGCAAGCACAGGTTGTCATTAAATGGCTTTTTTTTAGGGGTGGCATGAAAGCCAAGCACTTGGATTTGAGAATTTTTACAGTACATGAATCCGAGAACTGATGCAATTCACCCATAAACATATTGTAGTTTATTAACTGTGTAGTGGTGGACAAAAATGGAATAAATGCAGTCAGTCAGCGATAGTGACACAGGGGTTTGGGTTAAACTTCTGTTCTTTATTGCGGGCATCTAAAAAAAAATGACATCCATCCAGGAACAACCACAATTTAAGTCATCATAGGCTAAGCATCATTAGACATCAGCTCCCTGGCTGTATAGGTGGCCTACTACAAATCATCGTGAAGTAGACAAAAGTTTCTATGTTACCCTGCACCAATTGGAGACTGGTAGACATCAATAACAGAGTCTCCTCAACAGAAATCTTCTGCATCTTCACTTTTCCTCCACTAAGCAACACACCTATCTAAATCTAGCGATGAACATGTCTAAGAAACGGACTGACTCAGAGCTACAGAGAAAACTAGGCCAGGAACGGAAGATCAGGCCCAATACCAAACCTGCCGATCATTCCATAAAAATCTAGGCCCGAAAACAGGAATTACAAAAGCCCTCAACAAACTATAGATAGAGAAACCCAGTAGAGTTGATGTGAATCGATTTGCAGGACCTGGTCCATCAGTCATCTGTCACAGCCGCCCAGGAACTGCGAGAACTCTCTTACTAGATCGCATCCGCATTTCTTTTAATCACTCAGCCTGGCATGACGTCACATGTGGTACCACTACAACAATGACATTGCCTTTAAGTAAGAGGCGGTTCTCAGAGCTCTCATCCAGCCGACATAGATTACAGACATGGCTGATGGACATGGACCAGCAAATCGATCCCAGATTCCTTACTCCTCACCAAACTTTCCTGGATGAGATATATAGACTTTTCTGGAGCCTAGCATGCATGAGAACAATCTTGGGCAAATACAGCAATCCCCGATCCTGTCGCTATCTGACAACACATATGATTAGAGAATTTCAATCCTGTAATCCCAGTGTTTGGAGGATATTCTTGTTAGCCATTGCTCACACTATATAATTTAGTTCATTTTAGGCAAACAGTCACTTATCAAAACGCACAAGTTTCAGCTCAGTTATCTCAGAAGCACAATACATGCGTAAAAGCGTAGTCATAGGTCTATGTGTATAGTGGGAAATGAACACTCGATCTGTAAAACATCTGAATGTTATGACTTGTTCTGGCTGTCACACCATGAAGATGAAGACATTTAAACAGAGCTTACGGAAATGGATAAGCCATTTCCATGCGCTGCTTGTATGAAACATTTCCCTGTTATTACATGCATCTCCTATGGTAGTTCATGATTTCCTTTTCCTGAAGATCTTAATAACAGAAGTTATAAACACTGCCCTGTGTGCACCTGATTCACAGGACTTTGTATGGATTAAATATGCAAACGAGACCACAAGGATACAATAAGAAATAAGTCCGCTCGATTTAATCCCGTCATGAAGCCTCTGTAAATCACGGCGTACACCACTGCAATATTTAATGCACAAACTTATGTGAGAAAAGATATATAGTGATCACATATAACAAAAATCACTTGGCTAGAATGTTTTTTTTTTTCAGTTTCATTTAACAAATGTAAAAAAAAAAAAAAAAAAAATACAACATGTAAAGAATATATTGCACACATTACTAGTTAGGCTCGCTCTATTCATGCTAGCATCATGGCTGCTTTTTGTGAACACATGATGGTAAATCTTGACAGATACCACTTCTTGAATGTGGTTAAATTAAAAAAAGATACAATTTCAGTACCTTCAATCCTCTATTCAGTCATTATTAAAAACCCATTCATCCATATGTTGTAGTCATAAGTGGCGGATATGCATTTCTGGCGAGTTCATCCTTAAAGGGGTATTCTAAAGCTGTCTCTTGAGCAGCTCAGAACTATGCAGTCTTCTTACTTCCTGGTTGCTTGAGGAAGTGTGTGTGTGTCGGTCTATGGGGAGACGGGGAGGCACGCCTCCTTGTATTACAGTTCTGATCCAAGAACTTAACCTGCTACTAAACCTTAATTGTCTTATTGTTTTCAGTCTACAATCTTATCACTATATTTACATATAGCGATAACAGTGCATTTGAACAAGCACACCGTTCAGGAAAGTGAGAGTCGTGATTAGATGAAATGCTGTGGGTACAGCCAATAGTGGGGTCTGGAGGCTCCTGATTTTACAGGACTAGTAACAGCTCAGGAGCTGAGATGGAGGGGGAGGATGGTGAGCAACTACGGTAACTGCTAAATAGAATTCAATAGACTAGAGAGAGCTGACTGAGATGTTAGGAGTTAACTCCTCTCCTGAAACGTAAGCAGACTTTAACATGTTCTGGTGGCTGAACTCCACGGAAGCAAGCTGAATATTACGTAATTATAAAAGCTCTCATAGAAGAATAAAATGAGATAGAAAAATTAGGTTATCATGAACTTATTTTCATGCTGTCTACTTAAAGCAATTTAATAACATGAGAATACCCCTTTAAGGCCTCAATAAACAATAGATAGTGGTCTTTCAAATCATCAGTCTGGGGAGGGTCATGAGTAGAGTTGAGCGAATATGTTCGTAATCGATGGCCAAATCCAAATTTGCCATATTCGTGCCATTTTTGCACCCCATTCATGCCGAATTTATGTTTGACAATCAACCCTAGTCCGATTGACTCCAACGATATTTAGCTGTGTTCGGCGAATATTGCAATTACAATAATCGTCGGCGATCGTAATCCGAATCGAATTTTGTAAAATTCGCTCAACTCTAGTCATGAGGCCCAATACACGTTTGACTTTCGACTGATTCCACCAATATCAAAGGGTTCGGCTGACTTAAGTTCAATGTGGATGAGGGCTTTTAGTCACGAACTATGACTAGGGGTGCATACACTCAAAATGCATACGATCTGCTTCTGACCACATAGATATATGCATTTTTAATCATGAAAGAATGAAAAAATTTATATTTTACACAAGGTACTGGAATTTTACCTACTTAGATTTACTACCAATGTTCCTTGGCCCATTATGTTCTGTACAACAGGACTTTAACTCCAGACATGCCAATAAACAAGCTGCTAGACTGGGGAGCTGTATTACCTTTTATCCCACTTTTTCTATTTAATGTATAAAGAGAATGGGTGTTGTAGTATTTCTGATAACAAGAACAAAATAATCCCATATCATAATTGATAGAAAAATTGAAAATTAAACTGCGACTGGGTCATCCTATTGATATAAACTAGTATACTAGCAAATTGATTGGATGAGGAAGTCTAGAAAAAACACGTCACATACAGTTATCAAATTGACATACCCAAACTGAAGATCCACTAAGGGAATGAAAAAAACACTATGTTGACAATCATTCATTATCATCCACAGCCAGGATACCGTTATGATATACCGTAATTGTCCCTGCCGGTAGCCACTGCACATTAGTAATTCATACCCTCCTCCCGGATTCATAAAGTCATGCATATCTACTTCAGATACAAAACAAAAATCGGGCTCAGCGGTGCCCTGTCTTTCTTTAACAGAAGGGCAAATAATTACAACACAGATTTTTTTGCTGTCCATTTAAACACTGTGTGAGCAAAGATACCATGAACACCAAACCAACACTCAGTCTACTTATCACACATATGTAACCCAGTGACCACACAACTTACAACCTGTCACATTCATCATGACTCTTCTGACAACCGTAGCTCACTGGTGAATAAAGCCACGATAAAACCATGGTGAATTAACATCTTACCTCTATGTCTGTTAGTTGTTTTGTCGAACATCAACATGGCATCCTCAACCTAGAGAAAAATGGAAAAAAAGAAGAATGCTTAGAAGAAACTTGGTACCTTAATATACAAACACGCAATATTAAAGCTTATAAAGTTATAAAGCTACTATGCCCTCATACATCATTACTGACCAGTTCATCAGAGATATGGTTACGGCAAACCATGTCTTATAAACTATTACTATGTAAGCTACTCAAAGCTCAATAAACGTCAGGGCATATCATTTACTAGCTCCCAAAGGACTAAGTAGTTATTTAAGTAAACCCGCCAAAAAGGACATAAAAGTCAAAAAGCATCACAGTAAAAAAGGCAGTCATATTTACCAACTGACACAATATTAATAACTGCAGAGGCAGCATCAGAATCGGGGTGTCTGTCCTTGTGGGGTGCACTTATATAGCGCTAGGAAGCCTGCCTGAGCTAAAAGTATGAATGTCACTGTGCACCACTGGATAACTGATGCCATATACAAGCCTTTTTCATGTGCAATTATTATACTAGGCAACCACCCCTTCCATTATTGGCAGGAATGAACGGTTGCTTCATAAGTAGATTGCACATGTGCTGCCTCCACCTTTATCGTGGGTGGGGGCCTGCTGCATCCTGCAGTGCATCAATACTGCTCTTGGTGTTGATATATGAGCGAGCGTGCTCGGATAGCGTGCTATCTGAGCATGCTCGGATGTTAGCAGAGTACCTCAGGCATGCTCGAGTAATATGTTGAGTCCCCGCAGCTGCAGGATTACTAACAAACAGGCAATCCCCACGTGTTGTGGCTGTCTAACAGCCGCAAATCATGCAGTCGAGGGTAATAAAACATTTGCCGATACAGTTGAAAGAAATAATGATGGAGGGAGCATCAGCAGACGCTTCCTCAGCAATCATTCTTCCTCGACGTCTGACATCTCAGGGCAATGGCGTCACTTCATGGCGTCCTCTACGTGGAGATGTGTAACACTCCAGAAGACAAGCTAGAAAGAACGAAGCAGCGGAGGAACGAGGAGGAGACTTGAGTATTGTATCATATTTTTTCAGAACATTGTGGTGTCCATAAAACTGTACTGAGGACTATTGGGTGCATTATATTGTACAGACTATGGGGTGTATTATACTGTAAGGACTATGGGGTGCATTATACTGTAAGGACTATGGGGTGCATTATACAGTACAGACTATGGGGTGTATTATACAGTACGGACTATGGGTGCACTATACTGTACGGACTATGAGGTGCATTATACTGTACGGACTATAAGGTGCATTATACTGTACGGACTATGAGGTGCATTATACTGTACGGACTATGGAGTGCATTATACTGTACGGACTATGGGGTGCATTATACAGTACGGACTATGGGGTGTATTATACAGTATGGACTATGGGGTGCACTATACTGTACGGACTATGAGGTGCATTATACTGTACGGACTATAAGGTGCATTATGCTGTATGGAGGACTATGTGGGGATTACTATAATATTTGGAAGGCTATGTGGGAGCTTTTAAACTGCATGCAAACAATTATATAGTGTGAAGGATTGTGTGGAGGGTTGTGGTGTGAGAGCAATAATACAATGTGGAGCAGTGTGGAGCCATTATATTGTATGCAGGCCCATTGTACTGTATGGAGGACTGTGTGGGGGTCGCAGTTGGCGGATTATACTGTGTTGGGGTCACCTTACATTTCCGGGGCAGTTGAGAGGTGGGGTACAGTAAGGTCATCATACTGTGCGTGTAGAAAAATTCACTCTAGGGGCATCTCAGTGTTTGTGGAGCAGTTTTGTTGACATCTTTACGAGTGCAATGAAAGGGAAATCTAGGGCTTCAGTAGGAGGAAAATTAGAGGTCACACAGTACCACAGAGTAGGTGCAGTAATAGGGACACATGCGGCAGCAGCGGCTCAGCATTGGGGTATCAGCAGGATAAGGCGTTGGTGTAGGTTGGGGATAGATGGAAGAAGTTGCCATGTTGGTCTGCGCCAAAGGAAAGAGACTGAGAAGTGAACGATTCCATCAGGAAGAACGTCATCTCCAAGATACTATATATAAATGTACTGTGATCTCCTATATGTTCTGCAGCACTGGTATCTGCCACTATATGGTCACCACATGGCGGTAATATCAGTGTTGGTCTTTGTTGTATAGAGATTTTTTTGGTAACAGTACGGTCATCTGCTGAGGCTCTACTACATCCACTATTAGGGTACACCACCATAATTGTAATCAGGGTTACCTGGTTAGGGGCCCACTCAGACGTTTCGGCCCCCCTGAACCAAACCCCTCACTATGCCTATGAAATGGTATGATGTTGAATGAAAATTGAGGATAACAATAACTATGATTATAGGATTTCAGAGTACTCTGCACCACTCAAAAAAAAGAGAATGAAGATGCAGCAGATCTGATCTTGTTCTGTGGCACAATGTGCTGTGATACCATCAGGTATCCTATGTGATCTTTCATGGGATGTGCAGGTGACACGTGTAAGCTCTCCTGTGTCTTTATTAGGTTTAATTTCCTTTACTTCATCTATGATGACAGCAAAGCAACACTGCAGTTAAAAGATGATGAAGTATTAATACAAATAATTTGAAGATGAGATGTATGTGCTCTCGGACAGATTCATAGCACCTGTACCATTCAAAAGTTTTACAGACATTTTCGTTGCACCCACAAAATGTTTATTTTCATCCTCTAAGATTAAGGCTTTTAGCAAAGCAGCATGAGAGAAATGTGAGCATCCACAGGAAAGTTGGCATGAGCTCTCCACCAGCTGGGCATTTTGCAATTTTCCAATTGGTGTATCAGGGAAGAGGACTGTATCGCTTGGGCTTCAGATCAACTCTGGTTGAAGCTGCTGAACTACTGAAGCGGGTCCGATAGCTGAGCTAATACCAGGATTTTTTCAGGCTTGTTGGTCTCTATAATTACACTAACCCTCCTGGAATGCTCCCCAGAGTTTGGCCACAATCCTTGGATCAGAACCATGAAACAAGGAGAATTTATAATTAAACCAATTTATTATTCTCATACAAAAGAACTTAGTGTGTGCCCTTTGCTGATCTCTCATTTTTAATAAAACATGTCCTTGGATATATTTAGCTCCAAAGTAACCTCTGCTCTAAAAACAATGTTTACATGAAACTCAGGAAGATGGAGGGATTATTAATGAAACTGGAGACATAAAGAGTTAGTGTACTTGAAATTGGTTTCTGTTCCATCTACTGACATTTTAGCTAAATCACACATTCTACCTAGAAATATGATCATGAGCCATCAGCCTATGTCAAAGAACTTCACTTACTATTCAGTGAGGATTGCAGCCCTTCAGAGACTGTGCAAGCTTATACATGGCCACTACAATAGGTCTAGACCACACATGTTAAACTCTGTCCCGCAGGGTGCGTATACTTGGCTCGCTCCCTCCACCATCATTCTCCTTCTGCATCTGAGGTCTCTGTGTAGTGGGCGTGATTACGTCATTACAACGTGCCCACTGTGCCGAGCAGTGCAGAGGATCAGAAGATGCACTGCAGTGACCAGAGCAGCGAATGAACAAGGAGATGTATTGAGCACTATGCTGGGGCCATTATACTGTATAGAGCACTATGCGGGGGCCATTATACTGTATGAAGCACTATGTGGGGGCCATTATTCTGTATGGAGAAATATGTGGGGGCCATTATACTGTATGGAGCACTATGCGGGGGTCATTATCCTGTATGGAGCACTATGCGGGGGTCATTATCCTGTATGGAGCACTATGCGGGGGTCATTATCCTGTGTAGAGCACTATGCGGGGGCCATTATACTGTACGGAGCACTATTCGGGGGGCCATTATACTGTTCGGAGCACTATGCGGGGGCCATTATACTGTATGGAGCACTATGCGGGGGCCATTAAACTGTATGGAGCACTATGTGGGGCATTATACTGTATGGAGAACTATGTGGAGCCATTATACTCTATGGAGCACTATGCGGGCCATTATACTTGATGGAGCACTATGTGGGGGCCATTATACTGTATGGAGCACTGTGCGGGGGCCATTATACTGTATGGAGCACTATGTGGGGACCATTATACTCTATGGAGCACTATGTGGGGGCCATTATACTGTATGGAGCACAATGTGGGGGCCATTATACTGTATGGAGCACTATGTGGGGGCCATTATACTGTATGGAGCACTATGCGGGGGCCATTATACTGTATAGAGCACTATGCAGGGCCATTATACTCTATGTAGCACTATGTGGGGGCCATTATACTGTATGGAGCACTATGCGGGGGGCATTATAATGTATGGAGCACTATGCAGGGCCATTATACTCTATGTAGCACTATGTGGGGGCCATTATACTGTATGGAGCACTATGTGGGGGCTATTATACTCTGAGGAGCACTATGTGGTGGACATTGTACTGTATGGAGCACTATTTGGGGACCAGTATACTGTATGGAGCAATATGTGGGGGCTATTATACTGTCTGGAGGGTTGTGTGTGGATTACAGTTGGGGAATCATACTGTGCTGAGGTCATCATATTTTGCAGTGGGAAGGAGGGTTCAGTAAGGTCATCATACCGTGTATGTGGAGGGTTGTTCATGGGACATCTCCTTTAAGTTTGTTTCCGTATGAAAAGGTTCATCGTTATATTTGATGCTAAGGAAAAACTTCCTCAATTGTATTTTTTAAATAAGGTTCTCAAGGTTGGCCAGCGACTTTGTGCAAGTTTTTAATTTTGGAACTCTTGGAGTTTGATATTCCTGCTCTAGACTCACAAAATCAAAAGGAATCAACTACATCATGGTCTCTCAAGCCACTATATGGTACGTAGCAATATGGTGCACTAACATACCCATAAACTGGAGCTTACTCATCTGCTATGCAACTGCAAATTGGGCACACCATGTTCTCGGCTGTAGCTTTTATTTTTTAGGACAATTAATGTATACAGAATGAGCTACTTGCATTTACAAGGCATAACGAAAAAAAATGCATGGCAATGTTTTTTCTTCATATCACAATCTGTGTTAAAAAAATAAATCAGAAATCTTTCAATTTTCACACTGGCCATTGAGGTCATTATATACTTCCTGTTTCAGGAAATCCTTATGTTCATTAATGGCACTAAACCACATATTTTATATTGATGCATCTAATGAGCGTGTGAAAAGGTCATTGTGAAAAGTGGGGGAGCAAGGGCAGCTATGGCATCATTTATGGTGAATGGTGGATCCTGGGTTACCCATTGTAATCCGGCCTCTAATAATAATGAGCATGCTTAATAAGCTTCCTAAAAATCAAAGGAAGCATTAGGAGTCAAAACACCCCCAGTGGGCAGTGTAATTATTGCAAAATTACTCATTTTGTTTTTTATTAATACAGATCGTGATATAAAAAAAGGACTTTTTTTTTAAATGTAGCACAAAAGTCTGATTATACAGAAGGTTATTCTCTGATGACACATTCCCTTTAAATATTAATACATGAAAGGATTAGCTACCCTTAACAATATTGTAATTGTACCCTGAAGCGGCCGCTAAGCCGTGAACACAGCCTTGCTGATCCAGGTCCGCTCGATGTTTACAACCAGCCACTGTAAGTGCTGATTGGTGGGGGAGCCAGATGTCAGACCCTTACTAAACCGATATAAATAACTATACTGTACATAGGTCATCAATGTCCAAGTAGGGGATTATCCCTTTAAGTATGTTAACATGCACTCTGGGTACTGGACCTATATTTATAAGAATACAATAAGGGTGGAGGAAAAGGGTCACACCACCGTATGGTCTCTCATCCGAGACAACTGGATCGCTCATGCTGATCACAGAGTGTGAGCATAGTGTTCTCAAATTATCTTGGATGTGGAGAAGATGGGAAAAAAAATGTCTCCATCTTCTCCATGCTGTCAATCCTTGAAAATCGCAGTGCAGTCCGATGGTGCCACAGACTTTGTGACTTGATGGCTGAGTGCGACCCGAATATTGGACTCAACTCTAGCATGCCGACATTCTTTTATTGGACAGACTCTGTCCAAGAAAAAAAAAAAAGACATATGAACGGACCCAAAATACCACTGGTCCGAGTGCAATCCAATGTTTTATGGACCTCATTCAGACTGAAAACATGGCCGTCGCCACAAGCCCTGACAGGAAGAAATCAGCAGCCAATCACAGGAGCAGAAAAGTGAAATCTCAATCACTTACTGCAAATAAAAAATCATAGCAAAAATGGAGATGTGTCTGCTTTTATATCTGCTGCAAGTCAATAGTTTCTGCAGATTTTCACTATACAGAGTTCATCAATTTAGCATTTTTATTCTTTAAATATTGTAACAAAATGCCAAGTTTTACATATTTTGCCATAAAATCTGCAGAAAAATCCAGAACAGATTTTCCTGACCAAAGTACTGCACATGTGAACATACCCTTAATATACGACTCTATTATTTCCAAATCGATAAAACAGAATGTAATGAAAATGTCTCAATCTTCAATCACTTTTCAAAACGAAACGGTACAAATCTCCATAATATCTGAAGTCTGCAATAAGATACATGGCGGAAGAAGCCATTGCTTACTAACAGTCAGTTTCCTTATTCTTTGCCCTGATACATTTTATTTTCTCCTCTCATTGCACACAAATTTTCTGCTTGAGTTCTAGATTTTCTCCACCCATCTCCTTCGGGGCAGACATTGTCGGTAGAAGAACGGGCTTTATGCTTCTAAATGGAGGTCACACAATACCCTCCACCACCTGACTGTACACAAAGGTGAAATTAGATTGAATGCCTTAATAAAAAAAAAAAAAATCTGTATTCTGAGGCTTAGTAAAACAACATACATCTGTTAAAAGAGAGAAAACATAAGGTTGGAAAGGAACCGCTTTTTAATGGAGTATGGATAGGCTTTTCTTCTTGATTCAGAAAACCTATCAATGTCCTGGCAGAGCAGCAAGTACTGAAACTAGAATACTCGCGCCACACAAAGGGAAAAATACAATCCTGCCGGCGCAGCTCTGCTCTCACGCTTCTCGGTGAATCAAAGTGAAAGCTCGTGTGAGACGTCAACGAGGAGGAACCAGTCAAGGCCTACGACTGTATGCCTAAGCAAAATGTTATGCCTTATCTTTTCCACATCTTTTTTTTCCCAAAAACAAAAGCGAGTATTTACGTGAAGTATAGTCTTAGGTCCCAACACGCAGCAAAACTTCTTAAAAGTAATCCGACATTGTGCATAGTAGCCTGATCATATAAAAAAACACAAGGAAATCAGTCTGGTAGGAAACCACATACATATCGAATATGTATTTCTATGGACAACAGGTTTAAAGGGTTGTCCACTACTAGGACAACCCCTTCTCAATTTAAATTGTTTGGCTTCATCAAAATAAAAGCACCTATACTCCCCTCCCACGTCGGCGATGTTCCAGCTGTGTTGCTACTTGAGTTCTTGGGCTCACGCGAGGTTATGCCACGCGAGTCCTGCACCCAATCAACACTGGCGTCTCTGTTCCCGCCTTTGTACAGATCAGTAATCATGGCCGCTCACATTCTTTTGACTATTTGCACATCAGAAGGTGGGAACAGTGACGCCAGCACTATTTGTTCACTGAGTTCATGTTAAAACCTCACGTGAACCCCAGGAACGCGAGTGGAAGGTGTGTATAGGAGTTTTTATTTTAATAGAAGCAAACATTCAGATTGAGAAGGGGTTGTCCTAGTAGTGGGCAATTCCTTTAAAGGTACTGCCACACTACACAATCCCGCTAGCGATCTCGTTAGCGTCGCATACTAATGAGATCGCTAGCGGGATTGTTTCTATATCGCTAGTAGCTACCTAACTTAGCGATGTCGTTAAGGACGCTATCGCGGTTAGCGATCTCCTTAACGACTTTAGCGGTACAAAAGTACCGCTAAATCGCTAAGAAAAGGTGCTACACTTAGCGATTATACTTACCCAGCGGGAACGCCGGCGATAAAATAGGGTCCGGAACGATTCCAGCGACGAGCGAGATCACAGCAGGAAGCTCGTCGCTGGCAGCTGCCGCACACAACAACATCGCTAACGGGATCGCTAAATAGTGACGTTTTTTAGCGATCCCGTTAGCGATGTTGTTTAGTGTGGCATACCCTTAAGGAACAAAGTTCTCTGAATTTGCCTGCGTTGCTTGACCCCATGCTACTCTTTAGTGGTCTTTACCACACTTTGTTTTCATAGAGCAAACCACCAGCTGATAGACACTCCTAATCCTGTTCTAATCAGCAGATGGCAATGACAACTTCATTAGTGTTGTCAACTATCCAGAAATCCCGAACAGTCCATAATAAGACTACATTTTTTACCCCTGTCTGTAAAGATAAATTTTTATGCATACGCATTTTTTGTATACTAGAGAAGCTTGTTCAGTTTTTTTTAACTACTGCAATTATCATTTTACAGTTCACAACGAATGCAGCTAATATCTTCATATCAGAATTATGGGATGGCATGTAACATTTATAATCATAATGATAAGTATCTCACACAATCCTTATTGAAAAAATGACTAAGTATGGAATGGACAAGGCAACTGTTAGGTGGATTCATAACTGGCTTAGTGATCGGACCCAAAGAGTGGTTGTAAATGGCTGCACATCCAGTTGGAAGAATGTCTCAAGTGGGGTACCACAAGGCTCTGTTTTGGGCCCTGTATTGTTCAACATCTTTATCAATGATTTAGATGAAGGAATTGAGGGTAAACTGATCAAATTTGCTGATGACACAAAGCTAGGAGGGGTAGCTAATACTAGAGAAGAGAGAGAGAGGATTCAAAAAGATATACATAAACTGGAGCAGTGGGCAGCAACTAACAGAATGGATTTTAACAGGGAAAAATGCAAAGTAATACATCTGGGCAATAAAAATGAAAAAAGCATATACAAAATGGGAGGAATAGGGCTAAGTAACAGCACATGTGAAAAAGACTTGGGTATACTAATTGATCACAGACTTAACATGAGTCAACAGTGTGATGCAGCAGCAAAAAAGGCAAATGCAATTCTAGGATGTATCAACAGAAGCATACAGTCTAGATCACGTGAGGTCATTATTGCCCTCTACTCCTCTTTGGTCAGACCTCATCTGGAATACTGTGTCCAGTTTTGGGCACCACATTTTAAAAAAGACATCAACAAACTGGAGCAAGTTCAGAGAAGAGCCACCAGAATGGTGACCGGTCTGCAAACCATGTCCTATGAGGAACGGTTGCAGGATTTGGGAATGTTTAGCTTGCAAAAAAGAAGACTGAGAGGAGACTTAATAGCTGTCTACAAATATCTCAAGGGCTGTCACATTGTGGAAGGATCATCTTTATTCTCATTTGCGCAAGGAAAGACTAGAAGCAATGGGATGAAACTGAATGGGAGGAGACACAGATTAGATATTAGAAAAAACTTTTTGACAGTTAGGGTGATCAATGAGTGGAACAGGCTGCCACAAGAGGTGGTGAGTTCTCCTTCAATGGAAGTCTTCAAACAGAGGCTGGATAGACATCTGTCTGGGATGATTTAGAGAATCCTGCTTTGAGCAGGGGGTTGGACCAGATGACCCAGGAGGTCCCTTCCAACTCTACCATTCTATGATTCTATGATTCTATGATTTATTCTGGTTCTCCAATGTGTCCATAAAAAAAGTTGTCAGTCCGTGATTTATTAAGCAGTCCAGAAAAAGAAAAATATCAAGCTGGCAATCCTGAACTTCAAGTTGAAAATCGCTCCAAAAACACAACTTTGGCTACATGGATTGCATGTACTAGAAATGAGGTATATTTTATAGAAAGTAATATTACATTTAAAGTGCACTTCAATATGGGATGTTCTCCCATAAATCAGAAGCTCATTACTGTAGATACTTACACAGTTAAAAATCCAGTATAAAAAAAAAATTGAGAACCAAGAATCCCCTAAGAAATGGAGGGTTTCTAAGCTGGAAGCAAGACCTGTAGCTGTAGTAATTTTGGAATTATAATATTTTATAATCTAGTTTAGAAAAACATGGAAATGTAATCAAAACAGACTATTCGTGTGTTTTATAGTGAAATGATGGGATTCTAAGAACTCATCTACACTGAACCTAGCAGTGCCCTGAGACACGCCATTATTTGTTTAATGCTGGGTTACGTTGCCTTCTTAACGTGGCAAGAGATGAGCACTGCCTCCAGGAAGCAGCCTGCAGCGGTCCAAGTCCTCTGTCCTATATCATCGCAAATACTATGGATGAGTCTCCAATGCTCAAGTCAGCTTAAGGCAAGCATTAATCAGAAGTAATTAGGATCCTCTGAAGACAAAGACTTAGTATAAATAGTTTAAACATTACAAATTGACCATAATCAGTCCCAGGCAACACAAGTGTGTTCTTCAAATTCATCCTGAATTTTAGATGGGCTAGAAAAATTTAAAAAATAAAAATAATTAAATTGCAAACTAAGTTAACCTATTCATAGCCAAAAAGCACAAAACACCAAGGCCCAAATTCAGTATACAATTCTGGTGTAAAACTGTACGGTGGCTCAGTGGTTAGTACTGCAGCCTTGCAGCGCTGGGGTCCGGGGTTCAAATCCCACCAAGGAAAACATCTGCAAGGAGTTTGTATGTTCTCCCTGTGTTTGCGTGGGTTTCCTCCGGGTTCTTCAGTTTCTTCCCACATTCCAAAGACATACTGATAGGGAATCTAGATTGTGAGCCCCATGGGGACAGTGCCAATAATGTCTGTAAAGCGCTGTGGAATTAATGGCGCTATATAAATGAGTAAAATAAATAAAAACGTTGCGACTTTTCTTCTGTCCGTCCCAGCCATCACCGCCATATTTTTGAAAAGTGGCGATGCTTCACTGGGAGGTAACGTGGCCAAGTGCAGCCTACAAATTTCATCATAATTTACATCTAAAAAGTAGAACAAAGTACAACAGAAATGTACTCCATTTCCTTACTGGACGCACGGCAGCTGAAAGACGCGCCATATTCATTAAGAGGTGCAGACCTCCTGATGAATTTAGCAAATCTTACTACCTTGTTCACCAAGATTAGAGTGCAAAAAGCCAACCTTGATGATTCAGCGACCATATTTTCATGGAAGAAATTTCTGTACTAATAGGGTTAACAGCGTCACTCCGAAACTGTGAACACATGAAGGAAGCAGCTAGAAACACTTCTCTACTTATCACCTGAAAGATAAACCTGAAGAAGCCAAAACTTCTAAAAATCCTAACAGTTCCTGTGCACAGCAGAAATTAGAAAGACAGTTCACACCAGATGGAACACGACACAGAAGCAGCTGATTTCCTACAGCAACAAATTATTTAAAGTAGTAGAGGAGTTTATTAGTTATTAGAGTGCTCGCACGGACTCATTTTGCTAAATATATTAATGCATATATTGCTTGTAACATAATCAGTCAGGCTACTGCACGTTAGTGTTTTATTTAGTGGTTCTACTTTCCCAACCATGCCTGCAAAAATCGTTCTATCCCGTGTCTTTAATTTACTCAAGACTATAAGTGCCGATGTTGCATGGATGATCCGCAAGCTTCAGTGGCGGACACAGACAGAAGAGGGCCCTTGTGCAAGAAAAGTATATTGGCCCCTCTGTGTCTGTGATAAAAGCTGCTTGCTTGGTATTATTGGTCCCCTAACCTCTTGGGCCCTTGTGCGACTGCACTGGTGGCACCAATGGTATGTAGGACTTTGGCAAACTTGGGCTTTTAAAGGGTAACTAAACTTGTTAGTATTTTTTTATATGTTGTATCCACTGTTTAGTAGCATTGATCAATGGATGCCTGGGTTCTGTGACCCCCCCATCACTCAACTTAAGAGGTAGAAGAACAACTTATACAAGCCCTGGATGAACCCACAGATTTTTTTGCCACGCCTGATACAGCTCTGCTCGCGCTTGAGGATAAGCTGAGTGACTGTGCCCAATGGGACTAGAACATAGCAAAATGTTAACTGTAGCATATCATTACATTGCTGTTAAAGGAACATATTTGTAATAAATAATTATAATTATTAAACCCATAACATCCATAACCCAAGCTTACCCCAAAACCCAAATTTCTCTTCCCAGTTATCCTGAACTTAATTTTGATACTCATAGAACTCTTTGGAGACTCAAGTTCAGAAACGTGCTGGCCCAAGATGATTCATGCATAAACTGGAAACGACCGTGTGAAAGTACACAGCTAGTCAAACCCCAATCCATTCCAACAATGAACACAATATAAAAGAGTAGCTTGATATTTCCCTGTTCTGGACCTATAACTGAGGGGTGCATTTAGCGGAACTGGAAGGGCAACAAGCCATTCTGCCTTGGCAAGCTCATTTACATAAAGAGCGAGAGCTGTCAAATGACATTTGCTCTAGAGCTACACCTCTGATATCACTATAAGGTATCATCACACTGTAAGTAATCCATACACTCCATAGTAGGGAAGTGCTCAAATGCATTTTGAGGACCATTTAGGTGACACTATAAATGTCAAAATAGCAAAATTCTCATTTGTCAGGTGATCAAATAGATTACGTAAAAATAATTTTTACTGGCAGCACACCGCCCTGTATAAAAAGGGGATGTGCTGCTGACAAGATAATGAAATATTGAGACAGAACTGTTCTACCCCATGCAGTTTCTGTTGACTTAAGCAGTCCAGTAAGCAGGAGCGATTATATATATACATATATATATATATATACATATACATACACACAAATATATATACACAGACAGAGAGAGCATAAGCACTGCTTAAAGGAAATCTGTCAGCAGGTTTTTGCTATGTAATCTGAGAGGAGACTAATGTAGAGGCTGAGACCTTGAGTCCAGGATGTGTCACATACTAGTCTGTATGTTGCTTCACTAAAATCAGTGTTTTATCAGCAGGAGATTATCACTACAGGACTTGGTGTCTTGTGCCTCCAAGTCAACTGCTCTGTGTAGCCCGGTCCCCACCACTGATAAGCAACTTTCTGTCAATGTAAATTGTGCACAGAAAGCTCTCAATCAGTGGTGTGGGTGGGCTTGTACAGAGAACAGCATTCAGAGAACTGCTAGATCTGCAGCAGACAAAAACAGTGCTTGTATGAAAATGACAGCATGCTGCCCAGTAAGTGATATATTACTGTAATCAGGGTCTCTGTCTCTACATCATGCTGCTCTCAGATTACATAGCAAAAACCTTCTGATTGGATCCTTTTAACGAGCTGAAACTGTCCCGCCTAAATAAACTTTCACTTCTACTGTACTTTTTTTCACTTTTGGACACATACACAAGAGGAAAAAAAAACAAAACTTTTCAATTCCTAATCTAAGAAAAAAAAATATTCCTTAAAAATTCATTTGTCTCAGAAGTACAGCAAGGATGTAGGAAAAGTTAATTTTGGTTGTTTTTTCCATGCACACTCACTGGAATTAATAAACTATGTATCTGCTGACTGATCATGGCTGAAAATAGTTTTTCTACATTCCTTCTAAAGGGACCTGGCTGTTACTGTTTTGCATATTTTAGTTAAAGATAGTGGTCTGGGATTATAAAATAACTACGGTAACCAGGTGAAATCAGAATATTATCTCAATGAATTGCGGGTAAATTTAAGAAGTTATGTAAAGCACAGTAAGGCAGGAAAATATGGGATTGTATCACTGAATGATACGGAATTTACTGACTGCCCAATAAAAATGTAAGAACGAGGATGTGATATGAATTTTCTTAATCAGCAATATATTATCAATTTTATTGTACAAAAACAGCAAACACTATTTTATAAGGAAAATAAACAGAATATATACAGTATCTTGTATTGTCAGGAGAGCAGACTGAAATAATAAGGTGGCGGATGAGGGCAGGGTGACGGAGCATGACAAATGTGTGCCGTGATTGATGCAGTCTACGTCCTTCCCACCCTCGTCAAGTCATTTTCTCTCAAATGAGAGTACTATGGCCTAATTCGGAAAGTTATTTATACAGGTTGCACATCTCACACACAATATTTGGCTCTGTGAAAAGAAAATCTACTTTAGCTGCTGGTAAACTGTCAGGTGCGATTATTGGAAATGCGGCAGTGAAATCTCAAATCCACCAGCGTGCTCTTTCAGATTTGCCACTGCTATCCATGGAAATTAACAAAGACGCTTCCAGCGTGGCACACTGTCTGAGAATCCAGTCTTCCTGGTTCCTGCCTGGGGTCGAGATTACAAGCATAAAAACAGAAAATGCTTTAATCTTATTTTCGATGTAAGGTTTGTTTGGATAATACCTTTAAAGTACTGTTCATTCACTAGGAAAACGCCCAGGAGCTCACAGGGATGCTCCACTCCAAAAGCCTTGATGTCAGCAGCAAGAGCACCCCAGGCGCATGGAGAAAGCTCCCACCTACTTCATCTACTAATTACTGAAGCAAAAAGCAGCTTGTTAGATGCAACAAAGTTGTAGAAAATGCTGTCATGTCATGCATTAAGTGTCCACGAGCAGAACTACTCCTGGAAAGCGCAAGCCAC
This sequence comes from Oophaga sylvatica, assembly GCA_033576555.1. Lineage (NCBI taxonomy): Eukaryota > Metazoa > Chordata > Amphibia > Anura > Dendrobatidae > Oophaga > Oophaga sylvatica. The sequence goes on along the minus strand of JARQOD010000002.1, from coordinate 244,365,494 downwards.
GCTTACAGAGAATGAGCGCAGTTACGCGCCTCTGGAATCCAGTGCTGTCCGGGGAAGATAGACAAAGAGGGTGACAAAGCAAGGATTACTTAACCAAGACGAGCAATAACGCCAATAAGGAGTTAACGTGGCTAGAGCCTCATGTGAACTGCTATCAGTATCCTGTAGAGATCGGATATACCGTATGTAGACATAAATTCAGGATTGTCGCTCAACTGTGCTAGACAAGATCTCACAAAACACCTAGTTTGGGACCGGTGGTGCGTCCGTCACAAAGCATTGATGCCGCTCATATCTCAATAACTTACGGATCACTAGGTACAACGATAACTCATTGGGCTTATTTATCATATCTATTTTTGTAACCAAGTGTTTTTTCCTATGGATGTAATAAAACCCATGTTACTCTTCTAGCCAGATGTAGGATGGCGTGTCGAGGCGTCACAAGCTCTTTTAAGTCATAAGCCAACAGCGAGGCAAGCAGTCAGCACACTGGCTGCCAACACAGCAAATACGTCCGGACTTCAAGCAAGCAGCAAAATCAGCAAAATGTATTCCTATTTCATGCACTGTAAAAGAGGAAGGTGAGCGGCAGCTTCTAGCAACTGTGCGGTGTTCCCAAGGGAAGGCTGCCTGAGCACTAATGGCCTGAAGACGTGGATGTGCACAAGTAGACCTTGCCAGGGTCTAAGGCAGCCGGATTGACTCCAGCAGAGTCAGAGAACCTACAAGCAAGTGTATCGGAGGAAACAAAATAGAAATAGTTCCCCAATACATATGTACATGACTAAATATAGGTTTTACTTATACATTATACAATATGCCAACTCGGGTCCCTCACAATCTTCAACACTTAGGAAAGTTCAAACCACTAAAACATTGGAATTTTTCATGGGACTGATCAGGAGAGATGAAATATTTCAGTGTCCTGATTCACAGAATTATTCCAAGTACCAACAGATCCAACGCAACAGGAGGCCGAAAAGTGCTACTGTGAGCAGCCTGTGTGGCCTAAACATGCTACCATGGCCCGCAGTGTCCCTAGGCTTACCTCCCATCGAGCACATCATTGATTGACAATTGCAAAGGGAGCTGCCAGCAGCAGATCTTGATAATTTGCATGCCCAAGTGCATTCAGCATAGCAGAACATTCCTCAGACAACCAATAATGACCTAATTCATAGTGGGTGTGTTTCTGGGAGTGGAGGTCATAAGCTATGCTAAGTAAAAAAATGTTTTTAAAATATGTGTCCATTCGTTAGCATTTCTTTAACATATGCCTATTAATCCTTGGATTTCCATAATGCCATAGCTTTTCGTTCTTGGTATTGCAATTTCATGTTGAGGAGTGTAGTTTATTAGCTGCTGGATAGCTTTGAATTTATAGTAAAGTGGTAGTTGTATTCTGGTAAACTTATACAAGAGTTGTCTATCTATCCTGACCATAACAACATAAAAATTACTAGAAAGGACTTCAGAAAGCACAGAAATAAATGTAAGAGAAGGGTTAATATGCCCTTGAGCTGTTACTCAGGGGTATTCTACCAGCCACTTCAGACATGAGTAATGATCAGCAGGCACTGGCAGAGGACACAACAGTTTTCCTGGAGCCCTTTGAAAAAAAAACAGAATGGTAAATGGAAAAAAAAGTCCAAACTATTCCAGGGGTGTTTCCCAGCAGGAGCAAGGAACAGGACGGCCGATATGGCTCAGCTGGTTAGTATAATTTATAAGATCGCTGTACACACTAGGTTCTGTGGATCTCTACTCATATTGTGCAACGCTAACCACACACTGCAAGTGGTCCAGCAAAAATCTATGGCTGCTATAGTCTGCGAGCTTCCATCTCTAGGACAGAGCTGTGTGAGGGATTGTACTGAGAGCTCTAGTATTTTACTGATCCTAATCGGTAGGAAAGGGTTAATCGGCTGGCATTGTAGTAAACTTCAAATCTAGTCGTCGCAGACTGTCGTAACCTCTAGGTGGCACTGCCACAAATACATAGTGGATACTACCATGGGAACTGAATAGCCCTTACAATAACTATCATTTTTTTCACTATTAGACTTGTATGAAAATAATACCTGTATAATAATAATAATTTCATTTCTATAGTGCCAACATATTCCGCAGCACGTTACATTATAGAGGTGACTTGTACTGACAATAGACATTACAGCATAACAATAAACACAGATCAAAACAGATATCATGAGGAATGAGGACCCTGCTCGCAAGCTTACAGTCTATGATATAGAGCTTACCAAACACAAACTAGACTACACATAGGAACCCAGAATCACAAAATATAATTCACTGTTTAAAATCAATGAAAAGTGACAAACCAAGCATAATAACTTCATTAAAAAAGTTCAGAATATCATATTCTTATATTCTTCTGTTAAACCTCAGGGCTGCTGCCAGGAATTTCATGGCTCCATACCAGAAAAATTTTCGGGCCCCTTTGAGACTTTGCCCAGGCTCCATCACATCTCCACTTCCACTGTCCCACCACCCACTCTTGGAAAGCCTCCACTTCTACACCACGTCCTCACCAATTCCACATTAACAGTTTCCATTTAAAACCACATCACAAACATAGCCAGCAGCTTTTGTTTTGCCCAAAAGATTTTTTTTAAGCCTGCCACCATGACAAGGTTAACTCTTTTGGCAGGGCCTTCCTCTATTAAATATTTATTAAAATACTGAATACTATTGGTATATATATATATATATATAATATATATATAATATATATATATATATATATATGGCCAGACCACATATTACAACCACATAGTGATTGAATAATACCACATACAATTGACAAATACTGCCAAACCGTGATCAGACCACATATTACAACCAGATAGCGACCGAATAATACAACATACAGGGACAAATACCACCACACCATGACCAAACACCATATTACCACCACATAGTGACAGAATAATACAATACTGATCATTAATAAAAAGAAAACACAATACTAATATTACTATAAGTGCCATAATACACAGTAGCTCTGTACATAGTATATAGTGTATAGTATCAGTGTATAGGTAATAGTTAGTGATGAGCGAGTATGCTCGTTGCTCAGGTTTTCCCGAGCATGCACGGGTGGTCTCCGAGTATTTGGAAGTGCTCGGACATTAAGTTTATGTCGCCGCAGCTGCATGATTTGCGACTGCTAGACAGACTGAACACATGTGGGGATTCCCTAACAAACAGGCAATCCTCACATGTATTCATTCAGGCTGTCTAGTAGCCGCAAATCATGCAGCTACGGTGACAAACTAAATCTCTGAGCATTTCCAAATACTCAGAGACCACCCAAGTATGCTCGGGAAAACCCGAACAACGAGCATACTCACTCATTACAAGTAATAGTGACTCACCAGTGACATTATACACAGGGGCTCTGTATAAAGTGTACAGGTAATAAAGGGATCACAGGTGACATTATACACAGGAGCTCTGTATATACTATATAGTGTTTAGTGTAAGTAACATATCTAGTTGAAGTCCTTCATCTTCGATTTGCTTCAGACAGCCATCACTTCTTCCAGTCAGGACTCATCTCTGCGGAAAATAGTTATCTAGAGCACATTCTCCATTTTTTCTCCAACTTCTACACTACACCTGACAGAGAAAAAAAAGTGACAGTGTCGCCCTACACAGTAATAGGATTTTCCCCCACACCGAAAACAGTATCCTCAAAAATAAAATACATCACAGCAGTAATAATATCCCTTAATTAGCCCTCACAGTAATAATGTCCTACATCCTGGCACCTTCCTGTAATTACATCCCCCATCCTGGCCCCATGTGTCTCCATCCTGACCCTATATGCCTCCATCCTGCCCCTATATATGTCCTCTCATCCTGGCACCATATGTCTTCATCCTTACTTCCCCCCATCTCCTCCATATTGCAGATTTCAGTAGAAACATTTTTTTTCCTGCCTGGCCGTGGTCCCGTGGCGTCTTCTTCCTCAACCATTTGAGGCGCGGATGCTCAGGAGCATGACAGTGACATCATAAGCCAGCGACATGCGTGTCGTCGTCCAATGCCGGCCTCTTATTGGCTGGCGGCTCCTATTGCAGTGCAGTAAGTGGGTCCTGCACGGCAATAGATTGCAACTCGAGCACATGTTCAGTTACAGAGCAGACAGCTGAATCCTTTCCCTAGGGCCCAGTGTGGAGGGAGGCCTGGCCCCCCTCCTCACCGGGCCACATAAGTCAGTAAAGGTAATAATGCCCTGAAAAACCTATATTTGTATAATAAAGGGAATCTGTCACCTATTTTTTCCCATATGAGATGCGGCCACTGCCATTAGGGGCTTATCTACTGCATTATGTAATGCTGTAGATAAGCCCCCGAGATAACCTGAAAGATAAGAAAAACGAGTTATATTATACTCACCGGGGGGCGGTACGTTGCAGTCCGGGTCCGATGGGTGTCGCGGTCCGGGTCCTGCGCCTCCCATCTTCAAGTGATGACGTCCTCCTCCTTGCTTCTGTTGCGGCTCCTGCGCAGGCGTACTGATCTGCCCTGTTGAGGGCAGAGTAAAGTACTGCAGTGCTCAGGTGCCGGGAAAGATCGGGGAGGTCCGGACTGCACCGGACCTCCCCACCGGTGAGTATAATCTAACTCGTTTTTCTTATCTTTCAGGTTACATCGGGGGCTTATCTACAGCATTACAGAATGCTGTAGATAAGCTCCTGATGGCGGTGACCGCAGCTTATAGGGAAAAGAATAGGTGACAGATTCCCATTAATACTGTAACTGCAACATTATAGAAGAACACAATAAGCCTGTCAGCAAAATCCAGACCAATATAGTGTAACAGAAGCAGCTTGACCTAAATCAGCAGCTATAAATTACTCTTACTGTAGATACCACTGTACAGTACCATTAAAATGAACCTATCAAACTGAAAACGCAGGCAAAACCGAAGGCAGCATGGTATAGAGAGCAGGGGTCTCACATACGGCCCCTCAGGCTGTTTCATGCGGCCTGCAGGCACGTGAGCTCCCGTAATGATGGAGGTCACTGACGCCAGCTCTTTTCAATTGACCGTGCGTCCTTGGATACACATTCATTGTACTGCAGCGCTGAGACCAGATATCTGTGCTGCAATACCAATAGCAGCCACTGTCCAATCAGGGATCAGTAGCGGACGCCGGGGTGCCGGCAGTGTATGATGTCACTTTCATGCGCTGTCCCAGCTTTGGAAGAAGAAGAGCATACTGTTTTCAGAGGGAGGGGAGGACAGGTGAGAAGGACTTTTTTTTTAATCTGTATGTGAAGAGTAGCACAAAGGGGATCATGGCTGCTATATGGGGACCAGGCTAGGGGACAAGACTGTTATAAGGGAACCAGGCAGAGGGACATGGCTGCTATATGGGGAGCAGGATGAAGGACATGGCTGCTATATGGGGACATTACTGCAATATGAGGACAAGGATGGGGGACATTACTGCAATATAGGGACCAGCATAGAGAACATTACTACGAGAAAGGGACATAACTACAAGATGGGGACATAACTATAAAATGTTGGTCAGAATTACTATATAACGCTAATTGTAAGGTATAGGGCCAATTGAGAGACAAAAAAAATAAAAATTTTAAAAAATTGTAAAAATATAAAAAAAAAATTCAAAATAAAGTATGAAAAATATTTTGCCACCAAAAATGCTGCTTTATGTACAAACTAAATAAAAAATAGCACATTTGTTATTGCCGAATTCGCAACGACCCAACTACTATAACACGCCACAAACATTAAAAAATGCTCAAAAAGGTGTATTGAAAAAATGGTATCACTAAAAATGTCATCTCATCCTGCAAAGAATGCAGCCCTTCAAATTCACACTTTTTCTATATGCGACCCAAGTACCTGGACAAGTTTGATACTCCTGATATATAGCAAGCGGAGCGGAGGAGATCGATATATAGTTTTCTAGGAAACTATTTAGCATAAGTTATATTTCATTAATTAAAATCCCAACTTATACAAGGAAAGCTGGGTGTTCCTAGTCAGTGACTGTAAGGCCCAGAATGAGGATTTAAATGAATAAAACACAAGTAATACTGAATTTTCTCCCAGAACACTGGTTGGAATTCTGCTCAGCTCCTCCTGCATTTTCAATGTGATAAGTTCCCTCTAACAACAAGGATTTATGCTTCAGGCCACATGTCGTTAATTGAAGAAAAACTGATTAATCAAGGAGCTTATGCCCCAAAAATGTTGCAACGTTTGGCAGTGTTTAAGCCAGTCCTGGCCAGCTTTCCCCAAGTAGGCAGAGCCAGTGTGGGACGGGGTGTGGCGGAGCCTGGCCGGCAAATTAATCAAAAGTTACTCCACTTTAATGGCGCAAAAAAATGCCAGAAATGTAACTTCCATTCCTGACTGGAGTAACATTTCTGGTGGAGGCGCACCCCAGTTATACGATGTGTCTTATTCATTAAGTGGTGTGTAGCTTTTACTGAATTAGGCACATTTTACTCCAGCAGCCACTTCATTAACACTGGCATTTACAATGCCAATCTTTACGAGTTGGACTAGTGTGCCAATGGCCCACTAGTAATAATGATTCCGGGGGGCCCAATATTCAGTAACATGAAAATATTACATTACCCTCACTGACAAATTTACCGTACCTTGGTTTCTATATAATATTAATAAACTAAGTTGTATGTAAAATGGATAGATGGATGGACGGATGGAAGAAGGGATGAGAATCGGCATTCATAGATATACAGTATGTATGCCAACTACTGCTCGGAGGCCATTGGGGGCCCATAGTGGCTCGCTGGGGATTCACAGCTTCTGCTAGGGGCCAGTCCGAGCTTGGGGCTCAATGTCTTCTATGCGTCTAAGCATATATTTCTCTAATCATTCCGTAGAAATCCCCATGATCAGGATATATAAGACTATCAGAGATGCAGACATAAAGACTTGCTACAAGCACAATTCCCATGGCTCTGCATCTCACTCAAGTGTCTAAATGTATCTTTTTTCCATATTTCCCATAAGCCACAGACCCCTCTGTGGATCCAAATACACATCATCATGATGGCTGTATTAACAAGATGAGAAAAATGCCTGCCAGAAAATGGATTGTCTTCCCTTTAATTACCATAGTTTTTAGTCACCAAAATTAGAATAATTCTAGGCAGCAGACTGTTCAGCATATTACTCATATGGAGCAAGAGAGCGGCACACGTGACTGTGCCCGCATGCTTAGCAGATCCCATAGATGTAGGGCTCGTATCCACGCCTAGCTCCGTCTTATTGCATTAACTCTTCAGTAACGTTCTTGGGGAACACTAGACCAGGATTTTCTATCGATATGGAAGCCCATCAATGACTACAGAGCCGTTTCGGTGGGCAGATCTCTGCTCCTCACAGATACCGTCACTTTGACAAGTTCATGTAATCCTTGTACCAACACAGGTCTCTCCTGAGTGAGAGCTCGAGTGCTCAGATCATATATCCTGAAAATGCAAATCACATTGCTGCTGCTTACGCCATATTCCCGCATTACAGCTGTTGGGTTATGGGTCACTATAAACAAGAAATCTATATTAAGGCCAGGGATAGACAGAACACGTGCCAGGAGACAGGATGTGATGCCGTAGGAGACATCACAGCCCCCACATAAAAGCACTGTGTTATACACAATTTCATTGTAAAGTAGCCATGATGAGGTGTCGGGGAAGAGGCAGGAGAAAGGCAAACCAGAACAGGATTTATTACCCATGGTAGCATATGGAAAAGGCTAGTGTGAACTTTATTATTACAAGTAAAGTATTAGGATGGAAATTAATTGCTCCAATTGCTGTATGATTTTTTTTTCAATTAATGCTAACAATTTTGAGGTAATTTTACACAATTTTAGGACAGCACATGATTGGCACATACAGCACTTGACTCAATCTAGAGGTGTGTGTATTCCAGTCCTTGATGCATGGATTGGCCATGAGTCTCCTGACCGGAACCGAAAGCCTCATAAGCCATGAAACCCCTGGCCAGTCGGTGCATCCTGGTCGGTACTCGGACTGTGATATACTGTACAGAATTCTGAATCCGGTCTCACTCCAGCAGTGTGTTTTCATTTACAAATAGCAGCAACCAGCTTTATGATTAGTGCGAGGCAAAGCAGGTTTCATCACAAAAAAAAAACCTAGGCCATCTAACAACTAGTGAAACATAAGTGGGTTCATGGCTAGAACCAAAGAACTTAACATTGTCCACACCGGTTATCATGATGCCTCTTCCTTCCAAAAGCTCTCGCATTGCAAGGCTGGGTAAGTGACTCCTAACTAACTTAAATAGTGGGGTGGGAAGGAGAAGAGAGCCCATCCTCCTCTCCCCACTTTAGGGCCAGTCCAAGTCATATACAAAGAGGGAGGCTATTATCAGAAAATAACCTACCCTTCACCCCCGTGCCCTTTTCCATTTTCTCATTTCTGTTTTTTTTTTTTGCTTCCCTTCTTCCCAGAGCCATAACTTTTTTTTTTATTTTTCCATCAATATGGCCATGTGAGGACTTTGAATTTTTTTTCCCAGTACACTAAATGGTAAAACCAATGGTGTAGTTCAAAGGTGCAACTTGTCCCGAAAAAAATAAATAAATAAAGTGCGGCGAAATTCCTTTTCCTTGTTCACCAAATGCTAAAACTGTCATTATGATTCTCCAGGACATTACGAGCTCGTAGACACCAAACATGTCCAGGTTATTTTTATTTAAGTGGTGAAAAATAAATCCGAAAGTTTGTTAAAAAAAATAATAATTGTGTCATTTTCCGAGACCATAGCGTTTCCATTTTACTTTATCTGGGTCTGGGTGAGGGCTTATTTTTTGCTCACCAAGTTGACGTTTTTATTGATACCATTTTGGTGTAGATACGATCTTTTGATCACCCATGTTGCGGCAACCAAAAAAAATTCAATTCTGGCATTTTGACTTTTTCTTGTAAGCCGTTTACCAATCGGATTAATTATTTTTATATATTGATAGATCGGGCGATTCTGAATGCAGCGATATCAAGTCTGTGTATTTTTTAAACTGTGTTATTTTGAATGGGGCAAAAGGGGGTTGATTAAAAATTGTATTTATTTTTTTTTAAATTTTAACTTTTATTGAACATTTTTCAAGTTTTACTGGTAAAGAAAAAAATAAGGCATTTTAGATTTTTCACTATCATTTATAGGTTAACAACCAATCTTATAGCATAGTAATAGTTAAACATTTTAAAGTAGATAAAGATTAATATTTTACAAACACACAGCCTCAGACAATTGTAAAGGAGGGGAAATGATGTGGAATGTTATGAGCTAGTTATATCTATCTAATAGAGGTCATGTATTTAACATGAACCAAAAGGAATCCCAAGGAGATTTAATTTTTTGAATATTCTTTAAAAAAAAAATTTTCTTTTTACCTGCTTTAATAGTCTCCATGGGAGACTTGAAGCTGTTATCATCCAATCACCTGTGCTACACACAGGGCTGTGTATAGACATGCTCACTTGCTATGAGTGCTGACCACTGGGCGGCACTCATCGCTATCCGCCTGTGACATCCATAGGGGTCTGCTGCAGACCCCGGTTGTCATGCCAAACTATCTGCAACCCGTGGTCATGTGACACGGGCGGGATTAGAGATGCGCTTTTAGCGTGATAATGTTAAATGCTGCTGTCAGAGATTTACAGTGGCATTAGACATGTTAACAGCATCGGGTGGATCACGATTCCACCCACGGCTGTTAGAGGCACATGTCAAGTGCGGAGAAGATGTGGGCTCAGCTCTGGAAGGGGGGACACGACATGTGCCATACATGTATGGTGTATGTCGTGAAAGGTTTAAAATCCGGTTTCTGCATTAAATTTTTTTTTAAAACACATTTGGCAACATTATTTTTATATGTCATACAGAATTCTGTATTAAAAATAAAAAAGAATAAATCATGCAATTTGCATACTGAGTACAGGGGCTTTTTTAGACTATCTTCCAGTTGTTTCAAGAAACAACACATGCACATAGTCACAATGTGCCAGTTCTCTCTCTATTCGCGCACATAGGCAGAGACCTGTCAATTCAGGGCAGAAAACGGGAAGATGCTGAGATCATACAGCCAGTGCCTGATACATGCTGACCGTAGGTTGAGTAGAATCAGCCATCAGGTTCTTTTTAAATCAAACCCAATATAGAGAAATAACACTTTCTGTGCGAAACTCACTCCCATTGCTCAACATCTCATCTCATGTGACATGGACCGACCCTTTTTTAGTAGCTGCCTTCTACACAGGCATTTCGTTGTACACTATACTATCATATCAGTTGACTGTGGAATTCAAGTCTTCATGTATAAAAAAAAAAGGATTTCAGCTCTTGACAAGGAACTAAAAAGATATTAAACCTACATTCTGATCATATGATGTATCTTTAAACCATTCAATATCAAGAAATCTGCTACTTCGTCAGCTGTGAAATGACACAGCTAGAGCAAGGTCATTTCTATTATACACAGGTTTACCCTCCACAAAGATGTGCATTCCGCTGATCTTTCTGTACTTCACTTTATAAAAAGCCATTGATGATGTTAAACAGAGACTTGCATTCAAGGAAACAGAAGTAGTCTAGAGCTGTAATTATTGCAAAGGTCTAAAATGTGGAAAAAAACACATCAATGATCGGATCATCTGCACCACATTGTACACACATTTTGTCAGAGACTACTTAAATATAATAAAAAGACTTTACACATGATGAGTAAGCAAAGGAGAAGCGGCCATGCTCTTGGAAGCAATGGTATCATGATATAGCAGTGTCCGAGATCACATTTATCCAGTAGATTGCAGCTAATGAGAAAAAATCCAACAAGATCCTTAATCCCTGGGCCAGTTTCCGTTTTTTGCGTTTTCATTTTTTGCTGCCCTTCGTCCCAGAGCCATAACTGTTTTTATTTTTAGGCCAACATGGCCATGTGAGAGCTTGTTTTTCGAGGGAAGTTTTGAACGACACCATTGGTTTTAACATATCATGCACTGGAAAACGGGAAAAAAAAATTTCCAAGTGAAGTGAAATTGCAAAAAAAGGGCAATTCCAGAGTTATTTTTTTACCATGTTCACTAAATGCTAAAACTGACCTGTCATTATGATTCTCCAGGTCACTACGAGTTCACAGACATCAAAAATAAAGAAATAGGTTCTTTATTATTTAAGTTGTGAAAAAAAAAATGGGGCCCTTTTCCAAGAGCTGTAGCGTCTCCATTATTCATGATCTGGGGCTGGTTGATGTGGTTTTTTGTGTGCACCGAGCTGACATTTTTATTGATACAATTTTAATGTAGATACAATGTTTTGATCGTTGGTTATTGCATTTTATTGCAATGTAGCTGTCACAACACAACTGTTGGGTGACCCAGGACCAGGGGCTCCTTCCCTGTCCCTAACACTAGGGGGTGACATATTGCCCGGGATACTTCCGAAGGTTAAGATTCCGGGGTCTCCGCTTTTGCCTTATCTCCTGATTTAGCCCTCTGTCTGTTCTCTTCCTGCACCCACGGAAGAGGGGCGTTTACTGTGCACCTTATTACACCAACCCGACAAAGAAGGCAACACAAACAAGAGTTAACAGAAAAGTCCAGGCATACAAAATATTCACTCACGTATAACACAGGAATTCACCAGGGTGTGGAGGTAGGGGAATAAACCAAAATAGAGAAGGATAGGAAATTACCACGCATACAAACCAATCAAGTGTCACAGATAACTCCTCCAAATCTCCTGCTCATATGAACTCCTCTCCCTCTTTTAGCCATGCAGCAAATGCTTGCTCTAACAAGGATTTGTAACAGAGCCCAGATTATAAAGGGGAAAGGAATGGCTAACCGAGCTCAGCTGTGAGCACAGGGATTTCCAACATGGCCGATTAACTCCTGTTCTGCCAAAAGAAATAAACACATTTAAAATGAAGAAGTGCTAATCCTCAGCGCCAGAGTAGAAGCAATCAGACGCTGCAGTCTTCTGGCTCCAGACTGTCGCGGTAACCCATAGCCCGCACCAAACAGGAGGAATCTGACATATGCATATTAGTAAGGCGCATGTCAGAAAGGGGTAAATCATTGGGGAACTGTGAAAGTAACTGATCCCTCATCTCTCCCATTGGTTTTTGTACATCCCATTTGGTCTGGACAGCATGTGACTGCTGCAGCCAATCACTGGCCATGGAAGTGATGAATTGGTTATTGGTCGCAGCAGTTGCATGTCAGTCTAGACTGAATAGGATGTGTAGGGACCAGCAGTACCTACACAGTACTAAAATGGGCATGATAGGGGATTGATAAAAACAGGCAAATTTGGTTTCTTAGCCAAGTAGTAACCCACAAAATACCATAGAGCAGTGTTTCCTAACTCTAGTCCTCAAGAACCACCAACAGGTCATGTTTTCAGGATTTTCTTAGTATTGCACAGGTGATGGAATTATTGCCTGTCCAGGTGATGCAATTATCACCTGGGCAATACTAAGGAAATGCTGAAAACATGACCTGTTGGTGGGTCTTGAGGACTGAAGTTGGGGAACACTGCCATAGAGGATAGAAGGCTCCAAAAAATATATACTACTGTGTATGTTAGAACAATTCAACTATACATGATACACAGATATGACTAAGAAAAAGGGAGTTCATAGGTTTGAAATGTGTAATAATTCCATGTCTTATAGACCTTTTGGCTAATATTTTTATAGAATATACACTGATCACGAGGGCTTTTTTAACAATTTTTGAATAAACATTCATTTTATATATTCACGCGTGATGGATCTCAAACTATCTTGATACATGAATCACAGTACACCTAGAAAATTAATATTTCTGCTTACACGGTACGAAGATACACATCTTTCCTATATTTCTGCTTACTAAACTCTAGTAAAAAAGAGCGTAAGAAATGAAAATGTCTTATGTTTCTATACGCTGTCGACTACTGGCCAGTACTGGAGGCACTCCACATAAATGTTCACAATAAACATATGTGGCCACTCCAGCCCCACTCACAAATAGCATTTTACTCATTCCTGCAAAAAGTATTATGCTCTTGAGACAGAAGAGCCTTTGTTAGATGTCCAGAAACCTTTACTGCCTGGTTTGGTTCCCTGAACCATGACTGAACTTCAGCACAATGACTTTTCTGAGACAGCTGGAAGACAACGCACAGGTGAAAGCAGAGTCCCTGGTATCACTGAAGCTTCCTTTGAGAATGGAGGGGAGCTGCCGAGTTCAACCGTCCCCCTGTAAATACCTGCTGAATACGTGTGAAGATAAGGCATGGATTGCATTACCTGAGTCCCACAGCATGAAGAGTTCTTCTATTGCCCATGGAAAAAGGAAACAATTGACACAGTCAGACCAAGGCAACAGCCTGAGCTGCAACATGTGAGACAGTCATTTATTAGCAAAGGAGAGAAAGCAAAAATAAACCCAGCTTCGCTTTCCTCCTTCTCCACTGTAATGAAAGACTTTTGAGTTTATTTCCTGCCAGATTCAATCGTTTCTTTTGTTACGTTTTCCTGCTGGTAATTGAGTTGTGTTGGGGCCGCCAGAAAAATAGAAGCAACTGGTCGTTGGGGTTTTAACTGGGAGCTGGACAATGACGGCTGTTCTGTGCATCACAATACCGCTCCCACTTCCCAATCCACACACAAACATCATTCTATACCTTTTCTTTTTTTTTTTAATTGATGTCTAGCATGAGATGCTTCCACTATCATGGGGATATCTTCAATAATTGAAGGTGCTTATATGAGAAAGTACAGGTCGGTCTGGGATGGATTCCTCACTTTGATCGTTCCAATATTACTAAAGAATAAAACTACCAAAGAAATCAAGTGTACGTCACAGAACATTATAAACACTAGATTGCTAAAGGGTCTTACCGCTGAGGCTTCCATGATCAATTGTCAGAAGACAGGACCGCTGGCCACCATTTCTGTATGATGCTAGCTACAGCTAGTAGGAATTTGAATGAAGCTGTGTCGAGCATGCCCTGTCCCTCTATTCTATACACTGCCAGAAATATGAGATATGTGATTCCTGACTAGTGTACGGCACACTTCTAGAACAAGACTGATACGGAGTCATTTCCCAAAAATAACCTAATTCTAGTTTTGAGTTTGATTCCTTTTTTATTCTTGTACAGCTGTAAGTTGTTGGCATGACATTTACTGAGGTATGACTCCATTGTGGGGTGGCCATACACACATTATTACTTGTATGAGTGGGCAATTATCTAAGAAAACACAGCAGAACAAGCAGAAGTGTATACTGCCATACCAGTCGCCGCCATCCCTCATCTGCTTACATACCTTATAAAACGTTAAAATAAATATACCGTACATTTTTTTACATTGCATTCATTGCTTTATTTAGTACAATAAAATGTGTCTCAAAATATAATAAACGTCAAGTGACATGATGAATGTGAGGTGCTAGGAGGAGAACACTTAACAAGAACTAAAGCGTTGTTAGCAATAACGGCAACTAGCCAGGAGGAATGAATCAGTCCATCCGATAACAAGGGGGTAAAGAATACAAATGTCACATGCTTATCACGACAGAGAGGAGCCAGAAGACCGCAGAGTCTGAATCCTCCTACTCCTGCACTGATTAGAAGCACTTCACCTTCATATTAAATGGTGCAGGTTTCTTTTTGCAGTGTAGGGGTTAATCTGCTCAGTTGAGAGAACCTGGAAGCTTTCCTGCATTAAGGCTCAGATGCTCACTGTAAGGCACTTCCATCTCCTATATAATCTGTGCCCTGGCAAACACTCATTGCCAGAGCAAGTTTTTGCTGCATAGTTGGCAGTTGTTGGTTGGTGATTGTTATTTGAGAAGGCGCTTGGTGGATTTATCGGAGACTGTTGCTAGGTTTTGGGTGTGTGCCAATTCCCCTTCACCCCCTACTTTGGTTTTACCCCATCCTCCACTCCCCGATGCATTTCTCTGTTGTTTGTGTATGCATATTTGTGTGATATTTTCTTATATCCATGTATTACCTTGTTAGTCTGGTTGGTGCATTACGGTACACTACTACTCCCCTCTTCCCAGGGTGGGGGAAGGGTAAAGACTGAGGGTGGTTTCAGGAGCTAAGGCAAGGTACGTGGCTACGGCGTCTGCACCACCAGAATTAATCTGGAAAACAGGGCGAGCTAGGGCACCCCTATTGTTGGGGATAGTGAAGTAGCCCTGATCCCGGAACACCCGACAACAGAGCCCTGAAAACAAAGTATTGTGAGGTTAGTGTTCCTAAGGAGAAGGAGGGGCCAAATACAGTTGAGAAGATGAATGGCCCATAATAAAAATGAAAATTTATCAAAATTTGAATATTCACGAGAAGGTTTACAATATTTGGTAGCTTATATTGCAAATCTGTTACTCAATGTTATGTACTGTCATTGTAGCCTAAAAAGCATGGTCACATATCCCATGGCACAATTAACGTATGCAGCCCAGTGTGATCCAATCCCTATTAAGGGTTTAAAAACTAAGCAATTGTTCTGGCTGCACTGTACATGGCCAGTGATGGCCCTGTGGTGAGGCATTTGTGACAAAGGTTGTGGTGTGTCCACCCCACCAAAACATAAGAACAAAAAAAGGTGAAAAACTTGTAAATGTAGGCGTGTTGGCCATCGTCAACATCCCTTGTCAGGCAAGATACAAGCAACATGATATCCATGGGGCATTATTCTCTGGGGGAATGCTTGCTACTGCAGTATATTGTTTTTGATCATCCATCTGCTGCAAGGAAAAGTTTCTGCCCCATACATGGGCAAAGTTTCACTATAATAAAAAAGATGAGGGATAAGATAGAAGCTTCTTTTAGCCAGAATCGCTATTAACAATGGTTTGTATGCAAGCCAGTGTCATGTAACAGGTGACAATCTACCTCAATGAAAATCTCACACAAGCCATCAGTCTACAAATGCATCTGGCAGCAACGGGTATGGAAATATTTTACTATTTATCACTCAATATTACCATATCAAAGACGCCAGGGCTGTTTGTCTTTTATGGCTTTTGTAAGTGAATTGTGTTTGAACTTGAAGCAATGCACCTGTGGATTCTATAATCCGGGCCATACGCTGAGGATGTACACTGCAAGCTAACCAGAGATTAACCAAATCATTGTCCATAGAGCTAAGAGCACAGCCTTAGCCTATAAATCAGCAATACAATACTTCCCTTGGGTGCATGGGTTACTGAACCATGTATGAGAGCTTCAAAAGGAAACAGACCCAAGAAACAAAAGAGACAAAAACCTAGTAAAACCACCATTCTATGGAACAGAATATAAGGGGAAAAGCTTAGTAGAAATTCTGGGGCTCTAGCCGACAATCTATAATCAAGTGTCAGTGCGGGAGTATTAAGGGTAGCCATATGTTAAAAAAGGTTCTCCCTCTACAAATGTACCTCATATATGCAGACACATATACTGCTCCTCATCTTATAATACACTTAGTAAAAAGTCAATCAAGGCAAATCCTCAGCCATGGTCTCCAAGATCTGAACACTGGGGGGGTGGGGGGTTAGAAAATAATAGACGTGATATGTTTGGTCTCTCTGAATAACCCTGAAAATTTTAGACTAGTTTTATAAATGCAACACAGCATCTTCCAACCAGGACCTAGTCCACTAATACATGTGTGTGAAAGAGTTGAATGGGAATAGTGGGTTAGTGAGGGGTGATCAGGGATGTGCGCTCTATCCTTAGTATTCCGCTGGCAATGCTCAGGCTGCAATATGGTAGCCAGAAAGACTGAAAAAACTGCTACAGTTCTCTGGGCATCATCAATCTATGACACTAAAGATACCCAAAGACAGTTGAGAGCTGATGCGCTGCCTTGTCACGATTAAAGATTTGGTAGAGGGGCAGGGAGCATGTGTGAACCGCCAGAATATACAAATCAATTGACTGTGGTCTTGCGGTAAGGGGAGAACAGGAAGTGGTCCCATTCTGACGACTGGTGGGGCTCCCAGCCAAGGGGGACACAATCTACCAATTATCACCTCTAAAGGGGATAGCTTGTTTAGGCTATGTTCACATGTCTAGTAATCATCCGTTGAAACAGATCCAGCAGCAATCCGTTGACAAAAAAAGAGGTGCAGACACAAATTTTTTGCTCGTCTGAAAAAAAGAAAAAAAAAGGATTTCAACTTGATCAGTTTTTTTTTTTAACATTTAAGTCTGGACAACGGATCTGTTAAGTAGTAATCAATTTTCTCCTATTTGAAAAGGATCCTTTTCTGCTTATTGGATCAGTTTCAAATGATTGATTACTTGAAAGTTCACATGTCCAGTAATATACCGTGAGTTAAATGTTTATTTTTCCATCTCCAGTAACCAAAAAATGGATCCTTTTCAAATGGGAGAACAACGAAGAGCAATTTAATGGTTCCGTTTTTTTGTAGACTTCAATGTTGAAAAAAACAAAAAACAGATCCAGTTGAAATCAATTTCTTTTTTATGTGGATAAAAAAGTTATGTCTGCTCAAATTTTTGTCAACTGATTGCTGCTGGATCCATTTCAACGGATGATTACTGAGCATGTGAACGTCGTCTTAGGCTGGAATACCCCTTTAATTGAGTGCGCTGCTTTCCAGTCTAAGAAATAAAGGCTGAGCTGTGACAGGTTACCAAGGTCAATTGTTTTCTGAGACAGTTTTGATAAGGTCTCAACATGCAATGCATTTTTCTTTATCATCATGTCACTCAGTAGACATTGAAAGGTTAAATAGATCAGCAAGAATATTGAAAAAATTATCTGACTTTCATTCCAGAATATTGATCACCAAAGATTTCTAAAAGTTTACATAACAATAATGTAATTAAATACAACAGAAGTCATCAATTTATATTAAAAAAAAGCCTAACTGATATTTTTAACAAAAATATAGCTCCATTTTTCTTTTTACAGAAGTAAATCAGAAACTGTTAACCTACTATGAAAGTGATTCCTGACCTCCAGGTAATGAAAATAAAACCCACAGTATCATTTTCCTGACGAGAATGGATAACTGCATCCTACCCTGACTATGAGGAAGTCAGGCATGACGGGCACTGAAGACTACCGCGACAGCCACTTATCTTCCATATCCAGTCTAGCACCGGACTGCATTATGGCTGCACTGTCATCATCTGTGTCAGTGTCCATTTAATATAGTGCATCCTGGATAGAGGGAGGATTGAAGCTCTATATCTGTAGCGGCCTTAAAATATTAACACTTTGTTGTATGGAATAGGTCACAGTGACGTAAAGTATTCAATGATAAGACAAAGGCACAAGATTGCTAAATAATGAAGCAGCCAAGGCTTAAAAAAGATCAGCGCAGACACCGGAGGAAAAATAACATTGAGTGGGGGGCCCATGCTCATAAGTATGCTGAGAACAAATAAAATTGCCAAATATGGCTGTATAACTTCATATAGTCAAGCAATGAGTAAAAAAAATAACACTGGAAAAAGTATATATCAAACAATATCATCAAAAACATCCATAATAATGATGTTATAATGCTCCCACTCAGACTTGAGACCATGGGCGTACCCAGGATCAAAACTAAGGGGGGGGGGAAAGCCATGGTCAGTAAGGTTGTAAAATTTTAGAACAAAAAAGATGAATGAAACTACTCCATACCTGTATATATCATCACCAGACCATTAAGCCCAGCACCTGTATATACAACATCACCAGCCCCAGCCCACTGAGCCCAGCACCATCGGTATATATCATCACCAGGTCCAGCCCACTGAGCCCAGCACCACCTGTATATACATCAGCACAGCCAGCCCCAGCCCCTGTATACATCAGCCACAGCAAGTCCCTGTATACACATCAGCCCAGCCACAGCAAGGCCCTGTATATACATCAGCCCAGCCACAGCCCCTGTATACACATCAGCCCAGCCACAGCCCCTGTATACACATTCCCTGTATACATCAGCCCAAGCCAGCCCCCATATACATCATCCCAGCCACAGCCAGCCCCCGTATATACATCAGCCACAGCCAGCCCCATGTATACATCAGCCACAGCCAGCCCTCAGCCCCTGTATACATCAGCCACAGCCAGCCCCTGTATACACATCAGCCCAGCCACAGCCAGCCCCTGTATATACATCAGCCACAGCCAGCCCCCATATATGCATCAGCCACAGCCAGCCCCCAGCCTGTTGTGAACACGCTGGAGGCGACTTCGGAGCTGGGGCTCCCTCCGGTGGTTGCTGAGGGTAATGAACAAATTGCTGAATGGCTTTCAGCTGGGTCCGAATGGTCTGATATAAGTGACCTGACCTCCCATCAGCCTGGTCGGTAATCAATTGTTCTTCCAGGTCTTGGTTGGAGCTCAGCTTGCATTACTGCTTTCATTCAGATAAGTGAATTGCTGTTTTTTTTCCTTTGTTACTATTTTTCCCTTCTGTTGAGTACCATATAATTTTCAGTTTGGCTGGTAATACTGTTATGTTTAGGTAGCTGAGGAGAAAGGGCAAAAGTAGCCAAAGTAGCAATAGACCAGAGAGGCTGGAAACTACTGGGTTGCAGAACCCTAAACTAACTGCAACACTAGAAGTAGCCGTGGAGCATACCTACGGTGATCCTAGACGCCTCGTCACAGCCGGAGAGATAGCTACACCAAAAGGCAGAAAGATGAAAGCTAACTGCCCCGTAGCAGAACCCCCAAAGAAATAGGAAGCCCCCAAACATGTAATGGCGGTTAGACAAGAAGAAAATACGAACACAGACAGAAAATAGAATGAGCAAATGCTGGGGCCCAATTCTGTCTAGATAGAAAAGTATAGGAAAGAATTCTGACTGCAACCCAAAAAACCCTGACAAAAATACCAACACTTCTGATTAACAAAAAACCTGAGATAACACGATCTCTACCACCTAAATCAGATCTCTGGTGTAACACACAGCAATTAAGCAAATAAAAAGTGACACAGGAACAGAGCAAAAATGGAAACACAAACTGAGCACAAATGCAGCGCCAGGCCCCAAAATGGGACCACGGTGGGTACGCCCATGCTTGAGACAGGGATTGGAAAAAATACTGGATGACTATATAAGGTGTAAATCTAGGAAACATTCATTTTGTCCCTCATATAATAGCACATTAAAGCCGGCCATACACATTAGATAGCTGTCGGTCAAACAATGCAGACAGCCATATCAGCCGACTCTCCCATTGACAAAGGGATTAATCTCCAGCGCAGAAATTCATGTTGTTAAAATCCCATTATTATTTAGAACATTCTTTAAAATATACTGTGTTGAATTAATACATAGAAAGACTGGGGTCCCTGGTAATCAACCGACGTGTTTCAACCTTTCAGGTCTTAGTCATGTTACCATGGTAGGGCATTATATATACATATTTTTTTTTTCAGGGGCATTTTTTTCATCACATGATGAATCACAAAGTTCATCATCCTATAAACAAATCTAGATTTTAAGCCTAGTAAAAAGTTTTTATAGCTTTACCTTTTCGATGACATTCTTGAAATAGTGGCTATTTATTACTTTATACTGTATCTCAAGATGTAGCAAACAAAGGCTGGACAGACATGTGAACCCTGCATTGAGCAGGGGTTGGACTCGATGACCCTGGAGGACCCCCCAACTCTAACATTCTATGATTATATGAAATTATATTAACAGTTAGCAAAGTGATTATATAATAAAAAGTGATTAAACATTCTAAATATTTATAAAGTTATTTAAATACTTTCTATCGGGCCCCCACTGAAAGTAAATGTTTCTGAAGGTTTTTGAGACTCTCAGAAGTGCCAAATGTTACAAGCCATCTGATCTAATGCTTATTAAGACCATACTATTGCTGTTTCGTTTTATGGCACGTATTCCTGTCATTGATGAAACTCTGCAGCACTTTGCTGCTGTAGAGCCATAAAACACACAACAGACATTTTGACCCCTGACGTGCTTAAGAGATCCCTATGGCCTCCTATGTAAAACAGGATGTAGGAACCTTGTTTCAAAGCGAAAATTGTACATGTGCCTCTTTTCCACAAAGCATTACATTTATTGTGTTTCAGATCAACAGAACAAGGGTTGATAGAAGTCTGGTGCTAACTAACTAGAGGATTCAGTCCACTTACCTTGTATCTACAATGTACCCATACATCAGTTCATGCATAAGAACGTACTATTAAAATTATGTCAAAATATATATTTATACTGCAACCCTACCATCTTCTGCCTAAATGTGGAAAAATGCCCACCAAAGCATGGTAAAAGACATAAAAATCATTAATATTTTGAAAAAATACTAAATATATTATCTATCAGTGGAAGCCCTGGATGAAATGAAATCGAGAAATTCTTATACTAACGGCACTCAACATCTGCCTAAATTTCAGAACATGAACATATATTACAAAAATGTGGTTAACCATAGTTCCACATTTTTGACAACTCAATAATTTCTGAAAAATATAAAACTATGAGCATTTCAAATCTATGTATAGTTTTGATATAAATTTGCAAATACAGTTCAGGTCTGTATATTTAAGGCACTAACAACAAAGTAAAAAAAATGTATTATAGGTACATTCAACCATTTGCCCCATTAAAAAAAAAGAAGTGAAGTTGTGTTCTCACAAAATACACATCTATCTAAGCCATGAAGAACAATGTTATCAAGATCCCAAAGGATAGAGACAAGTTAAAGTGACTCGCTATAAGAATATGGCGGTAAACTAAACTTTACCGACAGATGCCGGTGCCTATGTGAACACAGACAAATGCCCATCATGGTATAAAAAAAAGCTGCAATGGTTGCACATTTCCTTCACTGTCAAAAGAGAAAACATGATCACGGTCAACAACCTGGGCATCCCGTGCAGGGATTTTTTTTTTTTTTCTTCAATGTTTGTTCTTTTTAACTGGGTTTGGATGGCCATTTAAACTTGTAAAATTAAGTTTTAAACAACAAGTTATTTCATGAAAAATCTTTCTGCTTTCCTTGTCGGCAGTGGCACTTGTCAAAACATGATTATAAAAAAAAAAGACTAATTTCTACATTGTTTCAAAAACTATAGAAAAGAGGAGGTTGCTCAGGACAAATCCCTAAAGATGGATGAATCCCAAAACTATAATTGAACTTCCTAGCTTTATTCTGGAGCTTCAAATTGTGTTTCGGTGAAGAAAAGTCTCCTTTGTCAAGTAAAATACACAAAATATGGTGCATTTCACAAGACAGTGGAAATGGAGAACGTTTGTTCCAAAACGCACTGTAATTTGAGGCACCTAAATATAATAAGGCGTCTGAACTACAGTTCTTGGACCATCCATCTCCAGGGATCACAAGAGTCGTTTCTAGATCTTCTGCTACAATTTACCATTGATCCCTATGGGTAATCGGAATGAGGTGACCCTATGTCTGCGCACCTGGAGGCATTCTGTGGGTTTAGATAGTTGAGAACAACTCATTAAGATGAGAAACCCATTATTGGAAAAAGGTTGGATCTTCTTTGAACAGAGTAGCCCTATTTAGTGCCTTCTGTGATTTTCTTTGCATATGGGTGTAATTTCTAAATGGGAAAAAATGCAATAGTGCATAACCAGACATGAAAAAGAATTGAAGGAAAAAAAAATACATAACCAGAAGAGTTCTCATAAGCAGGGAGTTCCCTTCCCAGCACTATTTGGGGCTGACATTCCCTCTGTATATTAATATTTTGCCTGTACATTGAAGGTTTGTGCATCAATTGGCTGTGATTGACAGGCCACCCTTACTATTTCTGACTCTGCTCCAGTGACTGGCTTTATTATGCTGGAATAACACAGCCTCCCACAATTAAGCTCAGATCTCAGCGGATTGTTCACAGTGATAATTCCACCTTTTGTCATTCAGCTTCAAATAAACCCCTTTTGTTCTGCATTATAACACAGATTCTAGTATCATTCAAGTATATTAACTTTAGCCTATTACTGTCACATAGAAATGTTCCCTGAGCATGGCAAAAAGACTCCCCAGACAAAACTTTATGTCATGTTAATCCAAGCTTTAATAAATATGGGGATCTGTAACTGTATTCTAATTGTGCTTTGTGATCCTCCACACAAAGTGTAGTGAGAATGAGAAGGAGGAAGGGAAAGACAAGAAAACGCTATTTTATTGTGCTATGGTGAGCATTCAGCACGTTGAGGACTAGACATGGATGCAATGCCCTGGATGAGGACACAAATCATTTCTCCGAACATTACAAGTATCTGACAATAGCTACGACTTTTCACCTAATTATTATGGTATTTAAAGTCATTAACGGAGTTATCCAGAACTATTATAATTAGTTTACTATTAGCCAAAAAACTAACAGGCATGCAGTTACTAATTAGCTAGCAACTACATGCCTGTTCTATCTAGTACCATCTCAGAATGCCACATGTCAACACAGCAGCTCTTCTTCTTCCGCTCTGTCGATGGGGTATGACTGCCGATGTCATGCTGATGGACAGCCGGCTTCCTGCAGTTATGCAGCAGGCTATCAATCAGCATGACATCAGCAGTCATGCCTTGTCAACAGAGGAGAGCAGAAAAGAAGCCATAAGCTGCAGATCTGCAGACAGGAGCGGTCTATGGTCATTTTTTTTAAAGACTTTTGTAACCCTCACTGAAATAAAGGGACACATCTTGAGGTACATCTAAATCCTGTTTTCGGGAATAAAGCTGCAACCGCCTAGCAGGCTGCTCGGCATAGGGTACTTCCGTGGTGTGAACATAGACTTAATTTGTGATATTCTGTAGTTTTCCTAAAATTAATGCTTGACTTCGACATTGAGAAGCAAGTGCTCAAGTTCTCCCCATGATGTGAACACACTGTGGCCTCTTCGATATTCATGAATGGACGCCTTCCCTAAATCTGTGCAAGGCCACGTTCACACGTTGAGTATTTGGTCAGTATTTTACATCAGTATTTGTAAGCCAAAACCAGGAGTAGAACAATCAGAGGAAAAGTATAATAGAAACACGTCACCACTTCTGTATTTATCACCCACTCCTGGTTTTGACTGAGGTATAATACTGACCAAATACTGAATGTGTGAACGTGGCCTACATGTGTGTGTAGTGTAGTGACGTGTGTTCATATACTTTACCGATCAGGGTCTTCTCGGCGTTTCCAGCAATGCTCTGGTCCTCTTCTCATTCATGTGACTAAAATTCTGATTTGCCAGATCACACTGGGATTGGTGTGTGAGCTGGACTTTGCTTTTACAATTTAAAGGGAACCTGTCACAAGTTTTGGCCGATATAATATACGGCCACCGTCATTCAGGGCTTATCTACAGCATTCTATAATGCTGTAGATAAGCCCCTGATCCGACCTGAAAGATAAGAAAAATAAGTTTTATTATACTCACCCGGGGAACGGTCCGGTCCGATGGGGGTTGCAGGTACGGGTCCGGCACCTCCCATGTTCTTGCGATGCCGCCCTCCTGCTTGCTTCACAGGCTCCCCGGCATTGCACTCTGGCATAGGCGTACTTATCTGCCCAGTTGAGGGCAGAGCAAATTCCTGCAGTGCACAGGCGCTGGGTCTCACTGACATTTACCGGCGCCTGCGCACTGCAGTAATTTGCTCTGCCCTCGACAGGGCAGATAAGTACGCCTGCGCAGGAACGCGATGCTGGGGAGCCATCAAGCAAGGAGGGCAGCATCGCTAGATGATGGGAGGCGCCAGACCCGGACCCGCAACACCCATCAGATTGGACTGCCCCCATTATAGAATGCTGTAGATAAGCCCTGAAAGGCAGTGGCCGCATCTTATATCGGCCAAAGCAGCTGATAGGTTCCCTTTAAGCCTATGAGAATGAGGCTCCATGTTATTCCGCTGTAAGGCCAAGTTCAAATGAGCGTAGAAAAAAAATTGTCAGTTTTATCCAGAATGAAACGGATGATTTTCATTTATATGCAATCTGCATGGCATCTGTTTTATTACATCAGTTATTAACCATTTACAAGACCAAATACAGTTTCCTATGTTAATGATAGCAATGTATCAGTAAAAATCGGAATTCATACGGTTGATCCATGGACCCGACTAGGCAAGTCTAATCCGATTTATGGACGAAACTAGGGCATGGTGTGATAATTTTTGTTCAGGCGCAGATTAAATCCTTGAAGAAAGAACGCTCATCTGAACAAATCAATTGAATAACATTGGTCCTAGTGATGTCTGAGTGATGTTCATTTTTTCATAAACAGCACTTGGAACGAAAAGGTCGTAGTGTGAACTCTGCCTAAAAGCGATTTCTGGCTGATACATAAACCCCAGTGTGATCGGGTATGTCAGAATTGCAGTCATGTGAGTGAGAAGAAGACGGGCGTGGAGCTGGGAACCAGGGAAGATGGCAATTGATCATATATAGACACACTTACACTACATCACATAGACATTTACATTCAAGTTTCCACTATTGCAAAGTAAGCCCTTGAATTGGGGTTTCTGTCACTACTGGTGTCAGATTCTCTTTAAAGACAACTATT
This sequence comes from Oophaga sylvatica, assembly GCA_033576555.1. Lineage (NCBI taxonomy): Eukaryota > Metazoa > Chordata > Amphibia > Anura > Dendrobatidae > Oophaga > Oophaga sylvatica. The sequence goes on along the minus strand of JARQOD010000002.1, from coordinate 244,339,909 downwards.
TCAGATCCCACACATATTGTATATTTCATTTTTAACTAATACTTATTTACACGGGAAAGGCATTTGCATGTTGTGTATATAAAAATAAAAAAGGCCATTAAAAGAGGACAATCTCAAAATGCTAATCACAGAAAATGGGATTACCAATACAAATTCTGGACAGCTGGGATTCTGCAAGCTGAATGCAAACCACATATGATAAAAATTTTAAACTTTTTTGCCATGTCTCATATGTCAATTTAAAGGGGAACAGTTTGTTCCAAAGGAAATCTGCAATATCAAGCTTCTAGCACTTTCACAAAGGTCACTTGCACTCTAAGATGTACATGTTCATTATATCTGCAGGGCAGAGCCTTGGCTCACAGAATGCTGCGGTGATGCCCACTCTTGCCCATGGGGGCACTTACAGTCCTCCCTTTGCAGTACTTGACTAGACCTGTACAATTCAACTGAACAAACGGAGTCACAAAATATTGTCCCGACTCTTAGGGAGGTAATAGGTCCCTGTCAGAAATATTGTATTGTTTTGAGACATTTTACTGAAAGAACATCTTAAACCAAAAAATTAAGACACAAGAAAATGCCCCCATAATATTGCACATCGGTTATAAAAGGCTCGAAACAGACACTTAGCTTTCCCACAAGTATAATTAGCGCAGTATTACAGAGCAAAGCATTGCACAATACAGCGTTATTGGTGCAATATATTACAGAAAGGTATTTCTTCCAGACAGAATTTCATAACCGCATCTTGTCAGTGAGAATGAAATGGTACCAGTGTGTGTAGACGGCAGAAATACCCCATGAAATGGTTAATAGCGCCTTGCCAAACAATTGCTCATACATGAACTTCACTAGTGCTTAATGGCATAATAGAAAACGGATTAGTACGCCTAGATTCGGACCCAAGCGGGACATACACTTATAATAAAAAAAATCATTACCACCATATATTACAAAAAGTCTCTTGCAGAAACCGCAAATTCAGCAAAATGATGCTTAAAGAGGGCGCAGGTTGGGATCATAAACACTAGAAATTCATCACAATTTCCAGAACAGATTTTTGCAGAAATAGAAGCAGTACTACTCTAAAAAATGATCACACAATGGTTTTGCATTTGTATCACTGGGGGAAGCCATAGCAAAAAAGAGGTATGTAGATAGCAGGGGCTTAAAAAAAGCACAGTGCACTACTGCAATGTGTGAATGGGAAATTACAACTCACCGCTGAATTACACATGATGCCTGGACAACGCGCCATCTCAGAACAGCATTCGTCGTATGTATTAGGGTAAAAGCTTTTTCAGGTGGGACTGCTCCAAAAGCCACCTGAAAACACTCAATAATGGAAATATGCAGTTCCTTTTAAAAATGACTGGCTGTTTATATGTTCAGTCTGACCATTCTTCAGGGGTCGTTTACTCAGTATATGTTTTATACTCTACAATATAAATCAATAGGAAACATCAAAAGACGGCCCAGCATCTTTTTGAACATTTCCCCAAAATTTTCGTTTTAGAAACCACTAGCTGTATATTCATTTTTGGATAGATAAAAAAGAAAACCAGAAAAAGCCAGTGCAAAAGACAACCCTGAAATCGCTGGGAAAAACCCTAAAAAAAAGTTACCAAAGAGAAAAAAATACGCTTTAGGAGATAAAACGCTGACGTGTCCAGAAGCGTCTTCCTCTTGGTTCACCCATGTGGAAAATAGGTTGGGTGCACATACCCTTAAACTGAGTGACTAAATAATGAAAACTTCCCAAATTTTCCGATGTTCCAATTGATTACTATTTATGATATATGATTACCGTCATCAGTTGAAAACATTGGTGCATGATGAAATATTACATTTCTGTAACAGGGTGAATTGAACACGAGGCCAAACCACATCCACATGATGACTCAAATGACGGGACAATTTAGCTGGATAGTAGTATGATTGTTGGTCACACGTCGGTATGGTTTGGCAGCGTGCGTTAAGCTGAACTCTCTAATCTCACACATAGATCACTTTAAACAACAATTTTTCTATAGGAATAAGTTTTTAAAATATTTCCTGCATTGATGATTATATGTTAAAGAACTTTCCCGCTGATGCTTGAATTTCTATTTAATAAATTCTTCCTCTTTCAATTGTTTTTTTAACCAGGAACCCAGGTCAGTTGGACAATAGCAGGATAGAGCCTCTTTATACAAATAAAAACGGTTTTTGTTCACAGAGAGTTTAAAACTTGGTGAAGAACTGAAAACAACTAATTTTATATAGTGGGAAAACATTTCACTAAAAAAATGAACAAGCTTCAAATACAATAAAGTGAAATGGTCAGCAGGTTTTTGTTATGTAATCTGAGAGCAGCGTGATGTAGGGGCATAGACCCTGATTCCAGTGATGTATTATTGATCAGACTGGTGTAGTTTTCATAGAATCTCTGCTGTAGCTGTAGCAGTGGTCAGAATACTGAGCTGTGTATAACCCCGTCCACACCACTGATTAGCAGCTGCCTGTGTGCACTGTACATGGTCACAAGATGCCAATCAGTAGTGGTGGGGCATGGGTACACAGATTAGCCTGACTGCTGTGCACGTGAAACCTAGTCCAGCAGTGACCATCTTTTCCTGATAAAACACTGAATGGATTGAAACTATAGCAAGCTGCTGAGCAACATCCCTGGAATCAGGCTCTCTATCCCTACATTACTCTATTCTCAAATTAAATAGCAAAAACCTGATGACAGATTCCCTTTAAACTGGAAACCTGTTTATAGCCTTATAGTTCATAGCTGTTTATTAACCTGTTGACATACAGACAGACAACCAGAATATGACCACAAAAAGGTCATGTCACACAAAGTCCTTGGTGGAGGGTATGTGCACATGGTTAGTAATTGGCAGCGCTATGGATGGCGAATATTGAACACAGGAGATTCCGCATGTGTTCACTGAACCGTGAGGATTCACTGCGTCCAACACATTGCATGGGTGAAATTTAAAGATAAAGACATGCTGCGGTCTGGAAAGATGCGCCGCATGTCCATCTCAGCGGGAGATCAGCGGGCGTCTCTGGACACATAGCAGATATGGGATTTCTTGAAATCCTATCCACAATGCTGTAACATCAGGCTGCTGCGGTTGGACGCTGCACAAGTATGCAGCGTTTACTGACCGTGTGCCCATACCCTATCTGGATCCAGCAGGAAGAAGAAGTAACAGTCCTTCATTTATAATTTCTATTCTTTTCGAGTTCACTTCTCACTATGGTTCAAAATAACGCATCAAAAAATCTCCAGTGCCATTTTTCCAAAAAAGGTTCTCACCCCTCAATAGTTCCTTATACAAACATCCCCAAAAGCCATTCTCATAAACTCTCTAGCACTGAAAGGATTAAAGCCGTATACAAACATACACGGCCGCAAAGTTTTAGCAATTATTCCCCATAAAGACTGGGATATAATTTGCCGGCGGCTGTGATTTATGCAGGGTATTCAGCATAAACGTTATTTCCGTCTCCTCCCCTGCTGATGATTGGAGGTGCACGGCTGCCATATTTTACACGGGGATTGCTGTCAGGAGAATGAAGAATTTATTGGCCCAGCAGCCATGGTGTGCGGTTGTGAGAACACCAATTCTTATCAGACAGAGGGAGTCATTTAGCAACGTTTGAACAGCTTAGCAATGCAATGGGAAAAACACAGCCAAAGCCACAACTAAATGTAATTGAATTATTCATAAATGAATAAAACCAAGATTTACAGCTAGTATGAGCCAGGAGAATAGCAACAAAGACATGAACCGACAGAAGAAATGCTGCACTGACGGATACTGGAAGAACACGCCAATGCAACTTTATCCTATCTGTGGATCTACAGAGTAAAGGAAGGAAATGGGGAGTGCCAGCTAAAATATGGGGCAATAACAGCCCTCAATGTGGGCAGCGGTCGTCGTAATTTAATGTACTACCAAAAGCAAACATGTCTGTAAGATCAGTAATAGGGAGAAAAAAAAATCCAGTAATGCTTGTGTTCAATTTGTTAGACACATAGAATAGTGTATAAGAATAAAAGACCAATATTACAACAGTATCTCAAAAGCACGGTTCATGTCGCCACTTAAAAATCACTAAACCTTTAACAGAATGTCAACCTGCGCGTACATGACAAAATAACTTTAGGCTGAATGTAGATGTTCGCAAACGGGTTGTGATACCCAAACTGGCCGCGGGTCTCCTGACCCACACTTGCCAACTTCAAAGGAACATAAGAGGCTGTCAAGTCCAAGTTAGGAGACTCGGAGTCAATCGGTTATCTAGATGCCATCGTAACCTCATTGTTATTGAAGCAGAAGACTCTTCAGGATTACGCCGGTGGTGTCAAAAGGTAGTCGGCATGCCTTTTCTACCGGCTTTACTGCTGGAATTTTTTTTATAAATTCCTTACATATGATAATGGTGGCTTACAAGTGGACACAGGGAGAGAAGGGACCAGTCACTTCTTTTAGCACCTTCACGGCTATTGAAGATGGAACATATGCACAGCATTAGGAACATTGCTGCGCATAGATGAAACATTGCTGTGCATTAGTGATGAGTGACGGTGCTCGGGTATAGTGTTAGCCCTGCAAGCTCGGGTGCTATCCGAATGTCTTCGGCGTGCTCGAGTAATATGTTCGAGTCCCCACGGCTGCATCTTTGGCAACTGTTAAGACAGCAACACATACAGAGATTGCCCAACAAGCAGCACCCTGTCGTTGGTAGTGCATTTCCATTTAACGCCGTGGGATGTACTACTAGTAACTATGATTTTTATACTGGCATAAATGATCTGCTCACCCGATAAATGAACATTTTCTTGTTCATCAAGTGATGACGCTCATATTTACTTGAGACAACAGTTGGGACTGTAACTAAAAGCCCATTTTAGAAAGTGGCTCCCAAAACAATTGGCTAATTGCCCAGTTTCGGCTGCCCCACCTCCAGCAGACAGTGGATTTTGTTGGGTGATGCTTCGGGAGCCTGGCCTTCTTTCCTGCAGTGGCCACAGAGAAATGGTAATTCAGATAAATGGTCGCCTTTATGGTACAAGGAAGGTTCGAGCAGGGTTTGATACAGTCATCAAGTGTAACGCCCAGCACATTTGTATTATATCCTCATTACTTAGTGAACTCAAGGCTTTTGCTTAGTTTATTAAAATCAGTACTTTCCACAAATTACATTTACACTTGGAGACAATCTACAACTACTATACATTTGTCACTTACATATAGATGCATGATATGCTGAGCATTTACAAAGATGAGATTTGTGAACAACAGATTTCCTGCTTGTTTTCAGACAGAAATTTAATGTAATATGAGAAAAACACAACAGAAAAGTATACTGGATTTATGACTTTTACTATAGAGTGAATGCTAGATTTGCACAAATATAGCCTATCGTCAATCACTGAAAACACCGCTCTGAAGCAGGAGGGCTGAATAGAAACTCAAGGGTCTGTACATCGCCCTGTACGAGTGTTGAATGGACCCTTATACTTAATATCGGGCCTGTACACGACTCCGCTCCTGCAATGTGCTGTGCACTTTAGATGTGTGCTTTAAGTGATCAGTGGGGGTCTCACTAGGGGTTTAACTACAATAGGTGCAATCGCACCCGAGCCCTGGAGCCTAAAGGGCCCAAAACTTTGCTTTGGACTATATGAAATGAGAAACACTATTAAAGACTGGGGGCCCTGTTGATTTTGCATTGGGGCCCATGAGCTTCAAGTTATGCCATTAGGACTCACCAATTTGCAGCCTCCATAATAAGTATTGTATATCCAGTACCAGTGAAGGTTAAAATTACACTTTATTCAAAAATACTTTCTTCTCAAAAATAAAAGCTGAAATGGGGAATGAGAAAGTATACATAAAAAAAACGTAACGCATTTCAGACTTTTTGCAAATGAAAGTTAGATTAAAATGGTTGTTTCTTGCTGTGGCCTCAATTTTGAGCTAATAGGAGAGTAACTAACTCTCTTCGATTACAGATGTATGCTGAAAACTATAGAAACACACATGGTGTAATGACTAGCCTTCGCGTTCACAGGAAACCATGACTGAGTGTAAGTAAATCATTCAGTCACTGTATTAAATGCAGGCAAAATAAAGAACATTGGCATATGAATCCATGCAATTTAATAAATCCTGACAACTGTCGCAGATCTCAAAACCTGCCCAACACGACTTATCAAATCCAGCAGAAACATGTGGATCGCCATAAATCATCCGTGTAGAGACCACAAATAAACACTCATGAAGCGGAAAATTTTGAGAAAGTGATAATCCCAGAGAGACAGAGAAAGCGAGAAGGGAAGACTGGCATCAGACAGCACGTCACAGCACACAAGATTAGACATACTTCATATAATCAGCACAGGTAGTAGTAAAGCTTAATGAAGGCATTACGGTTAGCTGTATGATTTGTAATCATGCACATGTCTTAAGTGCCGTGCAAGTCACTGAAAGAATTAAATGTCAGTGTCACTGGCGGACAAAGTCAGAAAAGGGCCCCTGTGCAAGAACACTACATGGGCCCTTTGCATCCCAAGATCTCCTAAAAATGCAAAATTGCACCTGCTTTGGAGGTATAAATGGGCACCCTCATCTCTTGGGACAATGTGCGACTGCACAGGTTGCACCAATGATATGTCCGCCCCTGGTCAGTGTGATGGTCCTGATACACTGACAGCTTTTACCACCACATGTAATAGCACAGATTCACATTTGGATGCTTTCTGTCTCATTAATACATAAAGAGGATATGAACATCTTATCAGGGAGTTTGGTAGCAATTAATTAAGGACAAAATGAATGAATGAATGAATGCATGAATGAATGAGGAACTCAGAAAAAAAGATGCAGCCAAAATCTCCAAGGATACGCAGTGATCAGCCATAACACTGATAAGCCAAACCACTGACAAAAGAACACTGATTAGCTCTATACAATGGTATTTTTCAATAGGTGGACTATTTAGGCAGTAAATGAACGGTCAGTTCATGAAGTTGATGTATTGAAAGCAGAGATTAAACAGGCAAATATAAGGATCTAAATTACTTTGAAAAGGGTCAAGTTGTGATGGCCAGACGATTGGGTGTTGCAACCTTGAAACAGGTCGTATAAGGTGTTCCCGATACGCAGAGAAGAATCTACCAAAAGTGGTTCAAATGGATCATGGCTGACCAAGGATCACTTTACACTGGGTACGAAAAGCTGCCTGCCTGGATCCTACAAAAAAAACTACTGTAGCACAAATTGATTACGGGGTTAAAGGTTATCAACTCCTTCAGAGACTTTTTTTTTTTTTTTTTTAACTTAAGAGGATTTATCCTACTTTATTAATCTCCTAAGATGTTTATATGGGCATGTACAATTGTGCTCAATAGTTTACATACCCCGGCAGAATTTTTGCTTTCTTGGCCTTTTTTTCAGAGAATATGAATGATAACACCAAACCTTTTTCTCCACTCATGGTCAGTGGTTGGGTGAAGCCATTTATTGTCAAATTACTGTGTTTTCTCTTTTTAAATCATAATGACAACCCAAAATATCCAAATGACCTTGATCAAAAGTTTACATACCCCATTTCTTAATACTGTGTATTGCCCCCTCTAACATCAATGACAGCTTGAAGTCTTTTGTGGCAGTTGTGGGTGAGGTTCTTTATTTTCTCAGACGATAAAGCTGCCCACTCTTCTTGGCAAAAAGCCTCCAGTTCCTGTAAATTCCTGGGCTGTCTAGCATAAACTGCATACTTGAGATCTCCCCAGAGTGGCTCAATGATATTGAGGTCAGGAGACTGAGATGGCCACTACAGAACCTTCACTTTGTTCTGTTGTAGCTAAATTTGCCTCCAGTATTTCCTAATATCATTCATATTCTCTGAAAAAAGGCCAAGAAAGCAAAAATTCTGCCGGGGTATGTAAACTTTTCAGCACAACTGTACGTCATAGGAAGCTGAATAAAATGATACCTTGATATCCGTGATGCGCCATCTTGTGTCATATAAATCTAGATTTTTATTAATATGTAAATCAGCTGTCAAGATCTATGGGCAGGACATAGATCTCTTTAAAGGGAATCTGTCACCAGGAATAACGCTGTTAACCTGCAGATATGCAGTTAATCTGCAGGTTAACAGCGTTGTTATGCTGTCTGGCGCCTGCACGCAGAGAAATGCCAAGGGGAGAAAATTATCTTTATTCTCACCACTAGCATTCAATATTCAGTCATGGGGGGGCGGCGCCAGTTCAGTAACCACTCTGAGAATTACTGGATAATATATATATATATATATATATATATATATATATATATATATACATACATATATATATACACAATTATACGATCAATCGGACAGACAGATTTCACAAGTAACTACACCCACTTCATCAAGTCTAAGAAATCGATTGAATAATGCAGGCAGTTTATATTCTGAAGGCTGGAGACACACCTGCTTTTAGGAATGCACATGATCCCGGGTACATGGACTCAATGTCAAATTATTGATTGACTCCTTATAATTTTGGCATCTCCAGAATGTGTCACTATTCAGTGAAATCACAATTTGGAAGTGTAATCGGTGTAGGCTACATAGCATTAGAGTAGCAAACAATTTTTATTTGTTTTCTCCTTTTTTGTTCCCAGTTGTTCCACACAGCTCATTAAAGGTAAATTTGGAAAACCGCAGAGAAAATGTAAATCACCCACTGCTATGAAGAAAGAAAAGGTTACATATCAGAACTGTGCCATGGACCAAAATAAGAAGCCCCCAGAGGGTGAAAGCCGTCTATAATTCTCATGCCGCACAAAGCACCGGAGACCCCTTCTATAACTAAATTTCATTTTCTAAAGCAAATCAAAGCCTCCAAATGAAATGTGCTTTGACACAAGATGCGTGTGTGTATGCGTGTGTGGGTTTAAGCAGAAAATTTACAGTCTTTACAGAGTTTCCTGTTAAGCCCCAAGCGGACCATAAGGATCAAAAACACATCTGCCTTAAGTGTCAATAATTCAAACCCAGATCCTCACATTCTCCAGGCTCTAATTAGAGGGATTCTCTGAAAGCATCCTGGGCCTCGTCCAGATCACCATTCTCAACATTTCCGGAGCACATTTTCTTTTCTTCTTTTACTGGCACCAACTGGCCCAGGACGCTTCCTGAACTTTTACTTCAGCTGTAAAGATGATTTAAACCTATTGTGCCTGAGGAAATCACTACTGAAAGATTCATTCAGATGTCGGCTGCACCTCCCCTTCCACTTGTAGCAAGTGCTGCAGGAACAGCACACAGCCCCCGTGTACTTTATTAGGGAGAAATATGGTACAAATAAAACTAAACATCATATACAACAAAGCATTAAACACAGAGGATGTGATCTTGTACTCCTGCATTTCTTCTGCCAGGGATCAGCTCCTAAGTGTTTCTTCGAGTTCTAAATCAAAGTTATGAAAACTTTTGTTATTCAACATACATAAAGGTGGGGTATTTTTTTAATAGAAAACCTATCATTTTTATTTATTTTTATTTATTATTTCACTACAGATACTTATATTGTTAGAATCTCTCCCTTTATTAGTGGGAGTGATTCTATTAAAGGGGTTAAAAATGTGGAGAGCATAGATATATGGCTCTGCATAGCACACTCTTGTTCTGGCAGATCTAAAAGGATTTTCCACTTTCAGGAAAATGGACCCCAAATGCTCTAAAATAGGTAAAACAACAGATGTGTTATGGATTTGCCCTCCCTGGGTCCAGTGCTGGATCCCAAATGATGTTCACATCTCAGTGCTATGGTTTTAGCAGAGGCGTCATGTCAACAGCGTGCAGCACCGCTGTAGCCAATCACTAAGTTCATAGGCTTGTATCATCTACCTCAGTGATTGGCTACAGTGGTGAAGCATCACTGCTACAGCCAAAGCACCGAGTTCTGCACAACAGTTGGGATCTAGCACTGGACCCAGGGAGGACAAATGTTAAAGCATTTGGGATCCATTTTTCTAAAAGTAGAAAACCACTTCATGTCTGCCGGAGCAAGAAGTAGTTGTGCAGAGCCATTCTCCATTCTGGATCATAGAAGGGTCCCTCTTAGAGCACCATATCTATGTTCTCCACATCCACGTTTTACAATGTTCTGAAAGTGAAAAACTGGGTCTGAACTGAAAAAGTAAGTTGATGTGTATGCAAAATGTAACTGCATATCAAACACATGACCATTAAACAGAGAAAACAAAAAACAAGAAACAAATATCCTAAAATAAAACAAAATAAAAATATTGCAAAACATGCATAAAGTTGTAATAAGTATATATTATATTACTAGTGTATTGGTAACATAATTTGATCAAAATGTACAGCCATCCACCACGTTCAGCAACCCTTGTGGGACAGTCCTACTCAATATAATTAAACACTTTCCATTTTCTAAGTAGTAAATTAACACTTATGCGAGGATGAACAAGTAAGTTGTGCAGAGCATTTTTCTAGTCAAAAGGTCGTTAGCACCTATATATGTCTCCAATCCACGTTTAAATGTTCTAAATGAAAAACTGGGTCTGAACTGAAAAAGTAAGTTGATGTGTATGCAAAATGTAATGCATATCAAACACATGACCATTAAACAGAGAAAACAAAAACAAGAAACAAATATCCTAAAATAAAACAAAATAAAAATATATTGCAAAACATGCATGAAGTTGTAATAATAATAATAATAATAAGGGTATTTGGTAAACATAATTTTGATCAAAAGAATGTACAAGCCATCCCGCCACGTCAAGGCAACCCTTTGTGGGACAGTCCTACTCTAATATTTACCAAATACCCTTATTATTATTATTACAACGTTATGCATGTTTTGCAATATTTTTTATTTTGTTTTATTTTAGGATATTTGTTTCTTGTTTTTTGTTTTCAATGTTCTGAAAGTGGAAAACCCCTTTACGTTATCCTCATATTACAAGGGCCACCTACACAAAAGAAATGCCTTGCTATCTGCAAGGAGTTTGCAGGTTCTCCCCATGTTTGCGTGGATTTCCGCAGGTTTTCTCTCGTACTCCAAAGACATACTCATAGGGAATTTAGATTGTAAACCCTAATGGGGACAGCGATGATGAGGTTATAAAGATCTGTGGAATTAATGGCACTATATAACAGAGTAAAATAAATAAAATACACTGAGGTTTCACCAGCTGTTTGCTTGGATCTCTAGAGGCAGGATGTAGTTAGGACACATTATGAAAAGGGTAGTCAGTGATGAGCAACCACTTTAAAGGATCTGCACCAAATTTGACAGCCAGGGCCCTTCACTGATCCTAAGAACGGAAAAGCAAAGCCGAATGAACGGAGTGGAGTTAGAGATTGTGGATCATTCAAGACAGACAAGTGGTGTACTCAGCCATCTTTGGCAGCCCCATTCATAGAGGGTAAATGCAAAGGAGGAGTGCAAATTGTAACTCACTCCAAATTAGACACCCATTCTCGAGATCTGTGGAGGTCTGAGAAATGAGCAAGTTTTCACCTATTCTATGAATAGGGGATAACTTTATAAACATGGTTAAAATTCCTTTTAGACTACACAAGCTTTTTTTTCTAGAAAACTTTGTTCTAAGAGTAATCAGAACTTTCATGACGCCTTATGGAGAACAAATGGGGAACTCCTACTTTTTAAATTCCCTTACGAGAAAAAAAGACAAAATTTCTAGCGAGTTGCTTGACTACGATTATATTGAAGATATTTTTCAGAAAAGAAATCCAATAAGCGATGATTTCTGAACTTTTTTTTTTTTAGTAAGTGAGAAAAAAGTCTCAGTTCAACCCTAAATGAGTAAAGTGTGGGAGCTGCAGGAAATCAAATTCCCTTTTTGTAAGAAGGCCATGCGTCTGCTGCACTATAGGCACAATGCAGGCAGTATTCTGATGATCGCTTATTTCCTTGCACTGCCTCCAATGCTGTGGAATAGCTTCTGTGCAGACAGCGACCCACTATAACGAATGTAAACTTGGAAATTAGAATTTGCGTAATCCGTATGAAATTGCCCATCTTAGAAACCAGTAGCATAGGATAAGCATATCATTAATCCAAAGGACCATATACTGACCAGACAGCAACGCAAGAAACATTCATTTATTTCGGACACTCTCAAAAATCATCTCTTACAAAATGGACACAAATTACAAAACATGCAACTGAGAAAATAAGAGTATTAATAAAGATACAGCTAAAGCCAAATGTTCTGCTGTTATTTATAACAGTGCCGCATAGAGAGCACAATTTCAGACTAAAGGGTGGGCACATTACATTTGTCATGTGTGGGCGACATAAGGCTCTGTTTAATGGCTGAACGTCAATCAGTTGCCATATTTCCCATGGCATTTATCATCTCATTTAGTCATTATTAGGTTTTAATTGATTAATGTGCTTGAGAAATAAGTAATTTAGGCCAGCTGGCAAAGCAAGCAAGTTTTTTTTTTCTTGGGCTAAAAATGTCATTGGTGGTCTGTTCACCATCAGCAATATCAACTTGTTTATCTGAATTGGTCACAGGGGGGCACATGAAGGAAAGTGTCGCCCTGTGAACCATGGAGGTGCTTGGGATCAAGTTGTAAGTTATCTATGGCAGATCTAGAGCTTATAACTGGCACCTCTGCCCCAGTTTTTTGCAGCAATCTTTACATCATTCATCCGTCTTCTGTGTTGCTGCAATTGTGATCAAACCTCAATGTCTTTGTTGCAATTATGGAAAATCCTTGCCAAGCATTTATACCGTGATTATGACAAAAAAAAAAACCACAACACAGCCATAACATGTGAACATGCCTTAGTGACATGATTAACTGACTTCTGTTATCGCCTACATCTTGCCAAAATTATACACAAACACTATGGACCTATTATTGGGGTCAGATGGACGTACTTCACGGTCCGTATATGGACTGCAATGCCTGGACGGACCACGGGTCTCCTGACGGGAAAGCGTCATATACAAGGTTGTAAACCCGGGTCTCGAGACCATCGATCAGACCAAGTCCTGCAGGCCATAGACTGACAGCTGTCTGAACCAAACCTTAGGCCTTTATCTCACACTAGATGGTGGCCCGATTCTAACGCATCGGGTATTCTAGAATATGTATGTAGTTTATTTATGCGTGAACTACGCAGGGCCGGCGTCAGCACCTACCGCTGCCCACACACATCGTGCCATCACGCCACAATAATTATTTTCCCCTCCATTTGCTCATTTTCCCCTCCATTTGCTCTCTAACACAAGTTCTGTGACAGTCCCTGTGATGTTGCTAAGGCCGTGGTTGGGTATCCAAGGGGCATGCCCGCACCACTCCCCCAGTAACACCCACATCCAATCCAGAGGCAGCTGAGCAGAGAGGTGGGCGGTCGCGTCCGGCCGCGACCAATCAGCGAAGCGGTATTTCCGTTACTGACAGAAAGAATTAGACGATTATATAGTAGATTCAGTTTATTCATTCCTCTTAGGCATCATTCTCATATCCGCATTTAGACACATAGGTGAAAAAAAAATGGTACCATGTCATTAGTGTTTTGGATCAGTGTGTCATTAGTGTATGCTCCAGTGTGTCATCACCCTACTGCTCGTGTCCATTTTAATCAGTGTAATGTCCTTGCGTCTGTTTCTACCATCAGTGTGTTATTAGTGTACTGCCCTTGTGTCCGTTTTTACCATCAGTGTACGGTCCGCGAGTCCGTTTTTTACCATCAGTCTGTCATCAGTGTACTGCCCTTGTGTCTGTTTCTTATCAGTGTGTCATCAGTGTACTGCCCTTGTGTCTGTTTCTTATCAGTGTGTCATCAGTGTACTGCCCTTGTGTCCATTTTTATTATCAGTGCATGGTCCGTGTATCCGTTTTTACCATCAGTGTGACATCAGTGTACGGTCCGCGTCTCCATTTCTTACCATCAATGTGTCGTCAGTGTATGGTCCGTGTGTCCGTTTTTACAGTTACTGTGTCATCAGTGTACGGTCCATGTGACGGACACTTACCATCAGTATGTTTTATGAATTTAAGGTCCGTGTGTCCGTATTTACCATCAGTGTGTCATCAATGTTCGGTCTATGTGTATGTTTTTACCATCACTGTGTCATCAGTATTTTTCACGGATGGATAAATAGCGTCTCCTATTCTTTAAGATGTTAAATATGGACAGCACACTGACAACATTCGTGTGCTGTATGCGTTTTTCAGACCGATAGACTTTTATTGGCCCTTTCCATCTGTGATACTGGGGAAAAAATGTCTCCCTAAGTTTAGACGGACACCCTGTCCATGAAAAAACACAGGCATGTGAACAGCACCATAGATTATAATGGGTACATGTTGTATCCGTGAAAAAAAAAAAACAAATATAATACGTATGTGCAACATGGACATCTGACTGAGGCCTTACTTCTATTACTTCTATAGTGAAAACATATTTCAAAGAGTGTTACACAGATTGTCATTATTCATATAAATTCCTACACTTGTGCTCAAAAGTTTACATAACTCGGCAGAATTTTTGCTTTCTTGGCCTTTTTCCAGAGAATACGAATGATAACACCAAAACTTTTTTTCCACTCATGGTTAGTGGTTGGGTGAAGCCATTTATTGTCAATCTACTGAGCTTTCTTTTTTTAAATCATAATGGCAACCCAAAACATCCAAATGACCCTGATCAAAAGTTCACATACCCCATTTCTTAATACCGTGTATTGCCCCCTCTAACATCAATGACAGCTTGAAGGATTTTGTGGTAGTTGTGGATGATGTTCTTTATTTTCTCAAATGGTAAGCCTCCAGTTCCTGTAAATTCATGAGCTGTATAGCATGAACTGCATACTTGAGATCTCCCCAGAGTGGCTCAATGATATTGGAGGTCAGGAGACTGAGAGGGCCACTCCAGAACCTTCACTTTGTTCTGCTGTCGCCAATGACCGGTCGACTTGGCCGTGTGTTTTGGATCGTTGTCATGTTGAAACCTTCAAGTACGTCTCATGTGCAGCTTCCAGGCTGATGATCGCAAATTTGCCTCCAGTATTTTCTGATAACGTGCTGCATTCATCTTTCCTTCAACTTTAACCAAGTTTCCTGTGCCTTTGTAGCTCACACATCTCCAAAACATCAGCGATCCACCTACGTGCTTTACAGTAGGAATGGTGTTCCTTTCATCACAGGCCTTGTTGACCTTTCTTCAAATGTAACGTTTATGGTTGTGGCCAAAAAGTTCAATTTTGGTCTCATCACTCCAAATTACCTTGCTCCCAGAAGTTTTGAGGCTTGTCTCTGTGCTGTTTTGCGATTTGTAGGCAAGATACTTTGTGGCATTTGCACAGTAATGGCTTTCTTCTGGCGACTCAACCATACAGCCCATTTTTCTTCAAGTGCCTCCTTATTGTGCATCTTGAAACAGCCACACTGCTAGTTTTCACAGAGTCCAGTATTTCAGCTATTTGTGGGTTTTTCTTTGCATCCTGAACAATCTTCCTGGCAGTTGATGACAAAATTATTGTTTGTCTACCTAACTGTGGTTTTGTTTTTACAGAGCCCCTGATTTTCCTTTTGTTAATAACAGTTTGAACTCTGCTGCCTGGCATTATCAATTCATTGGATATCTTTTTGGATCCCTTTCCTGTTTTATACAGTTCAACTACCTTTTCCCGTAGATCCGTTGACAATTCTTTTGCTTTCCCCATGACTCACAATCCAGAAACGTCAGTGGCTGGATGAAAGATGCAAGAGTCTGTCTGGACCCCAGAAACTCACTCAGCTTTTATGTACACACACTGATTACAAGCAAACAGGTCATATGTGAGGGTGTTACCTTTAGTAGCCATGCAAACTCATTTGTGTCAACTTTTGTGCATGTTATCAAGCCAAAATCACCAGTGTATGTAAACTTTTGATCAGGGTCATTTGGATGTTTTAGGTTATCATTATGATTTAAAAAGAGAAAACAGTAGTTTGACAAAAATGGCTTCACCCAACCACTAACCATGTGTGGAGAAAAAGTTTTGGTATTATCATTCAGATTCTCTGAAAAAAGGCCAAGAAAGCAAAAATTATGCAGGAGTATGTAAACTTTTGAGCACAACTGCATATGTTAAATAGGAGTTTTAGGAGTGATCAGAGAACCAAAAGTACCTTCACATCCTTATAGATATTACCGCTGGTCAAATTCAAGTCCAAAAATAGCGCTGGGCACATAGGTTAACAAAAGGACAATACCGTAGTTTACTGTGCTCATCTGCCCTATTTAATTTGCGACAACGGTCAGTTATTAAAAGGAATTTTACTTTTTCTCCTAAAGTAGTTTTAGCTTGGACATTAGGGTGTACATAATTTTAATGGTAATTACTAAGTATAGTCAGATTTAGATGGGCAGCACGGTGGCTCAGTGGATAACACAGCAGCCTTGCAGAGCCGGAGTCCTGGGTTTGAATCCCACCAAGGACAACATCTGCAAGGAAAGGAGTTTGTATGTTCTCCCAGTGTTTGCGTGGGTTTCCTCCGGGTACTCCGGTTTTCTCCCACACTCAAAAAACATACTGTTAGGGAATCTAGATTGTGAGCCCCATCGGGGACAGTGACGATAATGTGTGCAAACTGTAAAGCGCTGCGGAATATGTTAGCGCTCTATAAAAATAAAGATTATTATTAGATTTAGGATATTGTGCTCTAACAAGAAGGAACAGCACAGTGAAGACCTTTACCATCGCCGGATCAGTACTTCTTTTTGGAAGGGGTCTGCACAGAATGTGTTACTCTTAAAATAGTAAGACAATACTGATCACCTTGGATTTTCATGAGAACATCTTACGTGCATTTTTCCTTTTTGTGTCTTTCTGTCTCATATTAACTAAGAAATAGCTAAGTCAAGACAAAAAAATCAGCTGCCATAGCGTGAAAAACTCGCAGCTGAATGTCAGGATCAATATGTCGACCTAACGAGCCACGGCAGCTTTCCTTTCTTCATGATGTGATCATTATCTCTTAACCTGAAGTGCTGCAGCATCTGCCACATGGGCGGGCAAGAAGATTACTTCAGATTACTAAGAAAACTCAGCACTTTTCAATTCATTTGACAATCTGCTCTTGGCAAAGTGAAAACTTAAGCAAGCTTTCTCCTGTTAGACATACTTAGTGCGCTCAGCCAAAACAGATCCCCAGACACACCACACCGACCTGTAATTACACGGGAAACATCAAACTCCTTATACATTTTCTATTCCCCACAGAGGACAGTATAGAAAGAATTATAGATTGCATCATTGATAGGATTTGGAATTATTTGCTTGATGACGCTTTTATAGATATTACATAAACGCACTTTCCACCCAGAAATTCCAAATGTAGAAACCACAGTGACAAGAACTGAATGAAGCATTAATGCACAATTTTTGCTGTAACTTTTTCTGTGATATAGTGGTGCATTACCAGTCTGAACTGGGCCATACACTGAATATTCTTTGCATAGCATGGCAATTTCCGATAGATATACCCCCAATCTAAAGGGTCAATTTGTCCGCCAGTGGCATATACAGCTTTAGGGCACAGTCAGACAACCATGTTACTCAATCCTCGGACTGGCCGTCGGCTCCCTCACCTGAGCTTGACAGCTGCATAGAAATACATGCTGTCACGCTCAGGTCAGGAGAGCGACGGCCAGTCTGAGGAATGTGATGCGATCCTTGGGCGAGTGATACGGCTGTATGACTGCACCCTTAGACACAGCTACTTATCGCATTCCTGCAGTTCTGATAAAATGTGCACCTGGCTGATCCAAACTTGTGTCTGTGGAAAAGACTGAGTCCATTGCCATTTACCATAAAACAGCTACTGTCCATATGGTCAGGTATACACGATTAGTGTAGTAATAAGGATTGACTGATCAGGTAAGTTTGTGTAAGCTGTAGAGCTTATTCACACATGAGTATCAAGGATCTTTGTTGATTTCACTTTTTCTATTGAAAAAAACTTTAAAAGCACTTGAATCATTTTATTCACATTTCATTTTCATGCCTTTTTAGGGCTCTTTCAGAAGTCAGTGTAAATTGGTCCGAACACAAACTGCTAATGCACGGTCTGGCAGCCACTCTCTCGGCCAGTGGGTGACCGCTTCATATATTTCTATGTTATGCTCTGGTGACCAGTACATGCATTGCGGTCCAGGGAACTCTTTTTAGCCCATTGAGATAATTAAGTTTAATTTGTAAAATGCGTGTTCTCGGTGTTGCACCGTTACAAGAACTTATCACCCTTCCCCCATTGCCCAGTGATGTGGTCGCCTTGGTAGCGATCAAAACATTGTATGTGCCCCCAAATTGTACTTTGGGGTTTGTTTATTTTTTACAATTTCAGAATTTTTTTTACACCACTTGGAATTACAGTGTACGGTAAAATCAACAGGGCAATTCAAAACTGCAATTCGTCTGCCAAAAACAAGCCTAAGTCAGCGGAAAAGTAAAATGATTATTTTTCTTGGAAAATAACAAGCAAAAACAAATGCACAAAAATTGAAAAATCGCCCATCATGAAAGGGTGAGATCGCCAACGTGCTTACCTGGCTCCCTTGTCAGTGCCTTAGCAGTCAGCAGTGAAGCAGCTCAAGACTTTTCCTTTAGCTCCTGATGTACCTCGAGGCCGTACCGCAGGTTGAGAACCAAGCTCTTATTATACCGTAAGCTTCATATACACATGACAGGACAACCGCTTTAATTATTCTGGTGTGAGGCATATTAATAAAAAAAATAGTGATCGTATCTGTAAGACTTAATATGTAAATCCACTAACTGTAAGCAACTTCCATTTCCACAGGGGATTTTTATAGACTTGCTCCTTGCACTGGCTTTCTAAACCAGGAGACCGTCGGCCTTGATGCCACGTTACAGCTTATTAAGTATAAATGTCGCAACGTAGAGAATTTATAACCCCATAGTAGCACTTAGAGGATAAAGCCGATAAAGAAATACAAAGAATTAGCAACAGAGATTTTAGGTCAGAAAATATAAGAGTTCTGGTCTGTTTCCAAAAGACGTTAGCTGGTGTGAAATGTCTCTTTCAGTTCTGCGCAGTGGATCTCCCTGGACAACGCCAGATAAAGAGGTAATTTATCATTCGGCTGAAGGTTGTGCGTAATGCATTATCTGCTTTCCACAAGGATCCACACATTTTATGTGAGGCCTCTGTCCAATGTGTGACCTACAGTCCTCCATTTTTTGGATACCATAGAAACACTACATTAACCCATATGCTGGCCTAAGGGTTTGCATTCACTTACCACTCAGCGTGAGCGTTGAGCTGATTTGACAGCAATTGATTAATGGTGACTCTGTAATAAAGCAGTTCGGCTTCGGCATTCGCACCAACTTAATTTGGAGAGATTTCTCTACGAAATTAGGAATTCTACAACAAACAGCTTTCAAGGGAAACGCATAGAGCAATACGAGTAATATAGAGTATTAGCATTTCATACAATGCAGGAAACGACAATATATTAGTCACATGTATCTGTATATGGATGAGTCAGTCGCGTAAACTGTGCCAGAGTAGTTTAGGAGGGAGCCATTCTATCTCCGCTCACACCGCCTAAGGGGACATTAGTGGATGCAGACTAATGGAGCATGTTCCGATTAGAAGGGCACAGTTCTGCTGTTCCGCCATCCCTCTGCCGCCCCTTTACTGCCATGGACTGGCAATACACTTCAATGAGTGCCTCAAGCATGAAAAGATCGCGCAGGTACAGAACTGAACATGTGCTACCAGTTAGAAAGCCAGGAACATGCATTGTACAGAGAGGAAAACGAAAGTCAGAGACACAGCAGCGTTTACGGCCACATTACACGCTGGCGAAACTATAATACATCTATAGTATAACAGTAATAATGAAAGGGTATTGTTCTTTTACCCGATGCCACTCTATTGGGGTAGGAGTTTATTAGGACATTGGGATTCTGCACAAGTAAAATATACTTAATGTTTTTCTCATGGTCAGCTAAGAATTTCCATTAATACAGAAGAAATCTACGTTGAAAAAAGGCTCTTCCTACAGTAACCGGAAATCACAATTATTTTGTGCCAATCAGGTGTTCATAGCAAATGTGTATACCTTAGTATGAGTATACCTGTGTACACCTGATCACCGAGCAGGGATAAATGTATGTAAAAAAAATAAAACACTTGTTGCCATATTTTTACATGTTAATAGTTTCATTGGAGTGTTCACACTACTGGCCATGTTTTTCTGCACATTGACCCATATAGTTTAATGGATACATTCACACATTTGTGTTACCGTAGTTTTTTTCGTTTTTTTTTTTTTACCAGATCCACATATTTATTCCATTAAACTTCTCTCATCTTTTGTTTTTTTTTTTGAACAGAATCTACTATTCAAGTCCATGGGGATCAGTTAAACACGGATGAAAAATAAAAGACCACTTTACATCAGTTTTTCATCCGAATGACAAGTGTCACTGGGTATTTTTTTTTACCTTCATTAGTTTTAAAAAGCAGAAGTCAAAATAATAAAAAAATATGCCAAATGTATCAGTATAAGACACCGCACTAATGTGCACATACAATTATACACACACAAATATATATTATGATGTTTTGGGTGTTTTTCCCTCTTATAGACCACATTCACATGTTCAGGATTATAGGACATCCTCATAACATCCACTAACAGTTTGCCTCCAATGTATATGAAAATAGCTGTTGCAGACAAATTCACATGTTTGGGAAAAAAATCCAGAGGCATGAACATGTCTACAATACACATTTATTTTCAGCTCTGATGGTTCACACCATAAATCAAATCAAATAAATCAAAGAAATACCAGAATTTTTTACCCTAGAACTACATGAAAGCAGCCGTTAGGTTCACATGTGGCATTTTTGATGCATATTTTAGGCAACTTTTTTTGGTGTGTAAAATCCGCACCGTTTTACGGTACCGAGCATGTCAATTCCTGCAGTATTTTTCAAAACACATGAACGTAAAAAAAAGCAAGTAAAAAATGCTGTGAAAATGACCATAAAAATATATAGTATAAGCAGCATTCTTCCTGCCAGCAATCTGGGTGCAGAAAAACAGAAATAGGATCTGCTGCTTTCCTTTTTGAAATGGAAGCTGACGAGCCCCATTGATTTATATAGGGTCTGTCGTCTGTCCGTCCATGCAGATCTAAAAAAATAAACAAACGGAAACCGAGGGATCCCATGTAAATCAATGGGACCTGTCTGCTTCGACTTGATGAAGAGACACACAGGATGCCAAATCTGTTTATCTGTTCCGCTTGCCTGATTGAAGAGGAACAGAAAAATGGAAAGAATAAATATGTGAACAGAACCTAAATAAAAAATGCCTTTAAGTTTACTCTGAATCTAGATTTGTTATCAAAGTTTAATTTTTATAGAGAGGGTACATCACTGGTCAAATCTGGTGATGAGCGCAAGTGCTCGTTACTCAAGTTTGCTGTGGGTGCTCGGGTATGCACAGAATATTGTAGGTACTCGAGTGAGATGTCCGCGTCCCTGCGGCTGTAAGACAGCCACCATACATGCCGGGACTGCCTGACATACACAGCTAATCCCTGCATGTTTTGTGGCTGCCTAAGCCATGAAACAAATAACAGAAAACTGACTTGCACATCAAGAACTAGTCTGAACAGGTGCATACCAGATAAACAGCTACTTACATGTACAATATACGAAAATGGTTGCACTCAATCCCATAAATGTAGGCTTTACTGAGAGGTGTCCACATTCACCCATGCATTCAGACATTAGCCTTAGAGGAGTGTTCACACAGGTCAGGGAGACATACTCATGAGGTCACCTTGACGATGGTTGATGGGCAGACATTAGGCCAAATTTTGTGGTAAGAGTCTCATGTATTTTTCATGTATTTTCCTAATACTCAAAAGCCATTTTTGCTATTCACATTTCATAGATTTCACGTTGACATGCTTTAACATGATTGAGCGCAACCATTTTTGCATATTGTACATGAAAGCCATGAAACATAAAGACACGGGAACGTGAACATCTTACTCAAGCACCCGCGCTACTCTGTGCATTCCAAAGCACCCTCGACAAAACCAGAACTTTTGCTCATCACTAGTCGTATTTCGTATCCCTTAATTATCAATAACTGCAAATAATTGTATCAATTGGTAATTTCTTAACATTCTTTAATAGAATCTGTGGGCAATTATCCACAATTCCTAGTAAAATGTCCTCCTCATCACCCACCCTCTTACGGTATCCTTTGTGGTCAATCTCAGTCAGATCATGTAGTTCGGTAACATAATACAGCTTGGTTCACTACTGTCACCAGAACGAGTTACACAAGCCACAAATTCCATCGGCTCCTATGTGCCGCTATACATAGTATGACCTTAACCAGGTTTACTTCTACAGAAGGTGCTCTAAAAAGTATAATATCTCACTGATAAAGACAAAATATGATGTTATATTACGTGGACCAGACTGCTAGGAAAAAAAAAGGTAAGGATTCCTCTGGCGGATTTCCTAGGACTATGGAGAATGACATTTGAAGACTGTATATAACTGTAGCAATATCACTATATTTAATCTAGCCTATTGTCACTTTAAAATCCCAAGAGACCTAGTTACTGGCAGGGAAAATAAAAGATAAGTATAGTCTCAATGACAACTGCAGAGTGAGATTTCGTTTAAAAGGAGTTTTGTTTTTAATGCAATCAGAACGATGCTATTCCTGAAGAAGGAAAAAAACTGAGGAAATCTTGTCACTAAAATTGTTCAAATTGAACAAATAATAAAACAGGAATTATGTTTTCTGGGGAGAATTCTCACAGATGGAGAAAAGTGTGCTACAGCACATAATGCTTTATGAATGAGTGCAGAGAATGTGATTTGCCGACACATCTCCAGACAAATTACCATCAATGTGTTAACCAATAAAATCAGCTTTATCTGATATATTACAAGAGATTCATCAGCCCTTACAACACTTAGAAAGGTGAAATTACACTGCATGATTCTCATAATGCTTCTTTTACAATAATCGCGCAAAATGCTTGTTCGTCGGGTGAAACTAGCTTTTGGCTTTGTAAAAAGATCATCCTTCACAGCATTCCATAGTCATGTGCAGTGGCGTAACTAGAGTCGATGGGCCCTTCATCCTGGCATATACATCCTGGTATATATATGCCCTGCATCCTGGTATAAGATCCCCCATCCTGGTATATACATCCCCCATACTGGTATATGGCCGAGGACGCATATCCAGTTGAATACTACGCAGGCAGGCCCCCACCCGCACAGGCCCGATTGTGACCTTTGCGACCATGGTAGTTACCTTTGCAACTGTGGTCGTTATGCCCCTTGGTCTCGTGTAAATAGGGAATGTGCTGGTGAGAACAATGGCAGCCTATGAGTACGGAATGATAAATTAACGAGCGTTCTATGAGAATCTGGTCCATACAAACAAGGAATTAAAAATTTTAGGTTACCTCCAATATGTTACCAACATACGAGGGAAAAAAACATGGTAACAGAGGCCAGCACCAAACTTTCATGGCATGCTGCGCCATGCCAAACAGGCTGTAATAAGCGACACTTGACAGGCACAGGTTAAACAGATATCCAGCCATTTTCACATAAAACAAAGTGCTAAAACATGTGAAACAACATCCATATACTGTATACTGTAAGTATCTAGATACTTGATGCGAAAATAGCTTGCCAACGTTCGCATGGTGTGTAGTATCAATGGAGGCTTGATAATGCCAGCTGAACGTTCCCTAGCGAGCAAAAAAGGCCACCATCATATAGCGTGGTGCAAATAGATGGAGTTTAGGAACTGTGACAAATGGATTAATTTTTAGGCACCTTTTACACTAAACAGTTTTGAAAAAAGTTAAAAGGAGATGTCCAGGGAATATAAATTACTAAAGCAAATCCTAATGATAATAAAAGCATACTATCAGATAATTCAGCGCTCTCCTTCTGTTCCCACTTCATGTTCAGTCCCTGCTGGTTAGCGATTCCTGGTCCCTATCGTGACATATTTCTGACACTTCCAGTGTGTCGAGCATAGGAGTATGGAGCACAGACCAGCAGGGATCAGGCAGATTTTATTTTTGTGTCAGCAGTCTGTCATTATAAAAACAAATTAATATTCCAAGCATGACCCTTTTAATAAAAAGAAGCAAAGAATAAAAAATAAATTGTAAAGTGGTACAACATTTTAGTTGCAAATTGTTGGCGATATAAAAATGTGTCTAAGGTGTTATGCAAAAAATATTATGCCATGCTTGCATATCCTATGACGCCACTGATCTCCCAGATAGTTTCAAATTGAAAAATTATAATTCTGTAATCTTTATCGCTGACCTATCCTATTTACGAGGTCCCTATCTTGTCAAACATACCAAGACCCTGGTTAGCTGTGAATGCCCAACAGTTTTTTAGCATAATACATAACAATTGTGTGCATACGTGATTCCTTAAAAGGGTTAATCCCAAAATCACAATATTGTCTTATAATAATGCACACATATACATTCATATGTGTCAAAATAACCCATTTTTAAATCTGCCCCGTTTTGTACATATCACCCCAAGTTGCCTTTGAAACTGTCCTTGTAATTCCAGGAGCGCTGGTCAATCATGTGCAGTGCAGTCTCTGATGATGATGATGGGCTGTGAACAGGGTTTCAGAGGAGAAATATACTGCAGAAGAGAGGCTGAAAGGAATAATGTACTGCAGGATGGACTGTATACAGAGAGGCTGAGAGAGCTTCTGCAAAATGGTGCTGTGTATAGAGAGGCTGAAAGGAGCGATGCACTGTAGAATGGGGCTCTATATACAGGTGCTGATATGCTGCAGGATGGGCAGTATAAAGGGGCTGAGATTAGTTGAGCTTTTTTGTCCCTGCTGCCAAGAAACTAGTGTTGTGTGACATTTTACTCCAAAAAGGTGCAAAAAATTATTATTTGGAATTGAATTATTGAATCAAATATTGTGTGTCATTTTAATCATTTGTCAGAAGAAAAAAAAGATAAGACAAAAAACATCTTTAAAAAAATGCAAAAAGATAAATCAGGGCTACAGTGAATGAAAAGTGTTGGTGTGAAAGAAATTCCATAAAGCTGGTCTAATATAAAGTGCAATGCAAACAAGGAAGCGGACAAGTCATCTAAACAGGCAGCCTGTGCCAGCTCCAGATATTATCCAGGACAGAAGACAGATTACAGATAAACTCCCTGAAAATTCCTCAAATACTTGTATTATGAAAGAATTCCCAACCAGACGGCAGACAGAACTCAGACAAGGTAATGAAGTCGTGGCCTTTATGTCCGTCTCCAGCACAATGGCACTCGCGATACCAGTTGTCCCACAGCCAAGAACCACTGCTGTCTGCATCCTACAGCGACACTGGTCAGTGGACATTGTGAAATACCCCATTCACAGCGCAAGCCAGAAGAAATCACCATGGATCATTTTGTGAATGAAGCAGCTATAAAAAAAAAAAAATTAAATAAAAAAAAGGGGCTCCAAATGTCCAAGTTATTTTTGGCGAAAGAGTCTGCCAAAAACAGCTGAACTGTTAAAAGAATGCAGTGTTCAGTATGTTAGCGGGCTCCATCATCTTTACTATTTACTGTACTGACGACACGTGGAACTGAACTACAAGACAATTAATCAAGAAGTGTTCCTCAAGTGTCTGGTCAATACTGAAATGAATCTGATTTGTAGCATTGAGCCGGCTGTGGCACAGGCTGTTCATTGTAAGGTTTTATTCTATGTGGAGGGAGGGGGGTTATACATTTAGCATCAAAAATAGTAACAAAATGGGCTGCCGGAAAGCAGGAAAAGACTTCCAAAAGAAATGTAGAAAAGTTTTATTTACAAAAAAAGAAATAAATTACAAAAGGCAGGTTATTAACGAGTTTTATATATTGACCACTATTGGAAGTAAATACTTATTTATATAGATGCAGGCTATGCAATAAATGTTATTCCAGCTCAGACCAAGAGCCTTATAAGCACAAGATCACAGACACAGCTGGGCTTTCCTGGGCTGCTTAGCACCTTCGCCAATGGAGAGGCTTCTTAGCGCCCCCCAGCATCCAGCACAGGAGGCTTATGTCCTGACAGCACGGTGTCCATTCATAGAGACATGCTTGCAACTAGAATTGAGCAAATATGTACGGAAGCAATTGCCAAATCCGAATTTGCCATATTCGTGCCATTTTTGGACCCTATTTGTACCGAATTTATTTTTGACGATCAGTTGCGAACATATTCGGTCAACTCTAGTCCAACTGACTCCAATGATGTTCGGCGAATATTGCAAATACGATACTCGCAGGTGATCGTAATCCAAAACAGTTTGCAAAATTCGCTCAACTCTACTTATAACACCTGTAGGTATATTTTTAGGACAGATTACAAAGTTTTATCCCCCCATTTGCATATTTTAGTGCTACTTGCTATAAACCTCACTTGTTCACAGTCATTTCATCAAATATAGTTAATCTGATACCAATGGAATAATTAACAAAGCACTACATTTAGCCGTAAAAGTCATGCTCACATTGAAAACTCCTCCAAAATGTTAGCCACGAGGGGTCTCATTCGCGGACCACTTGCGGTTGTAAGTGTAATCCACCTCTTGCAGCAGAGATGGCAAAAACAGATTACAGAGCGTGGGGGATGTTCTTCAAAGCTCTGCTTCCATTATTCCATCTTTCATACTTCATATAGGCATAGCAGCGAGTCAAGATGTCAATTTGGGTCAGACACGCTACTTAAACAATGCCACAAGCAACGCATGCTGGAACGTGAGGGAAATGAAGTTCTAGTACATATAGTGCTGGCAGCATGTTAATGAAGAACAGGAAACGCCAAACTAATGGCAGTTTACAAGGCATGAATCTGGACAGTTCTTGGATATATAAGGCTGATATGTGCACCAAGAAGCAGTCTTAACTCACGGTAGGAGAAAATACCATATTTCTCTACAGGTTTTGGGCACTTTAAGTTATAACTCTTGAAACGTTACAATGATATTTTGGAGCTACCTGTACCTTAATCTTGTGACGAGATGTGGCGTCCAGCGGTTTGTGGTGGCCACTGTAGTTAATTCCTGAAGTGAGCATAGTGTACTATCAGCACAGGTATCTATGTCCCCAGACACAATGTTATACTTGATATACATTATCAGGAATAAGATAAACCCTCCATGTACCAGGTCTAGCACTGATCAAAAACCTAGACACTCAGCAGGTATTGTAAAAACACTCCTGCTCCATGCTGTTTAGAAGGACAATGCTTTTTCCAACGAAACCGCTCAGAAATAAACTACGAAAAAAAAAGAGCAGCAGTGGGTTTTTTTCTAACTAGAAAGTGCTCTTCTTGTAGAGGAGAAAGCCTATTTTCTGAGCTTAACCATGATGCATGCAACAAGCACATTAAAGGAGAGGCAGCGCTGATCAGAGTTGTCAGGCACTTGAGTGGAATGTCTCCTCAGCAGCCTGATTTCCACTGCCTGGCTAGACGCTGAATCCATTAACAATCAGTGTGTAGGAAAAAGGCAAAGAAGAGAAGCAAAAAAAAGAATCAAGGGACAGACAGAAATGACTGCGCAGGAACATCCACAATGTGATGTGTCAAGAGCCTGCTTAAATAGATTTATGCCGTGTATATATTGGTCTGGTTGACATTTGTTTAAAGCGTCTTAAGTTGTGGTGAGAAAAATGAATGAAAATTTAAAAAACACCTCCAAGGAAGAAGTTCATTCCCGTCACTCGCACCATCATGACATCACATCAACTTGAACGAAATAAGCCCAGCCCGTCAGGACTATACAGGTCCTTCTCAAAAAATTAGCATATAGTGCTAAATTTCATTATTTTCCATAATGTAATGATTACAATTAAACTTTCATATATTTTAGATTCATTACACACCAACTGAAATTTGTCAGGTCTTTTATTGTTTTAATACTGATGATTTTGGCATACAACTCCTGATAACCCAAAAAACCTGTCTCAAAAAATTAGCATATCAAGAAAAGGTTCTCTAAACACCTATTACCCTAATCTTCTGAATCAACTAATTAACTCTAAACACATGCAAAAGATTCCTGAGGCTTTTAAAAACTCCCTGCCTGGTTCATTACTCAAAACCCCCATCATGGGTAAGACTAGCGACCTGACTGATGTCAAGAAGGCCATCATTGACACCCTCAAGCAAGAGGGTAAGACCCAGAAAGAAATTTCTCAACAAATAGGCTGTTCCCAGAGTGCTGTATCAAGGCACCTCAATGGGAAGTCTGTTGGAAGGAAACAATGTGGCAGAAAACGCTGTACAACGAGAAGAGTGACCGGACCCTGAGGAAGATTGTGGAGAAGGACCGATTCCAGACCTTGGGGGACCTGAGGAAGCAGTGGACTGAGTCTGGTGTAGAAACATCCAGAGCCACCGTGCACAGGCGTGTGCAGGAAATGGGCTACAGGTGCCGCATTCCCCAGGTAAAGCCACTTTTGAACCATAAACAGCGGCAGAAGCGCCTGACCTGGGCTACAGAGAAGCAGCACTGGACTATTGCTAAGTGGTCCCAAGTACTTTTTCTGATGAAAGCAAATTTTGCATGTCATTCGGAAATCAAGGTGCCAGAGTCTGGAGGAAGACTGGGAGAAGGAAATGCCAAAATGCCTGAAGTCCAGTGTCAAGTACCCACAGTCAGTGATGGTGTGGGGTGCCATGTCAGCTGCTGGTGTTGGTCCACTGTGTTTCATCAAGGGCAGGGTCAATGCAGCTAGCTATCAGGAGATTTTGGAGCACTTCATGCTTCCATCGGCTGAAATGCTTTATGGAGATGAAGATTTCATTTTTCAGCACGACCTGGCACCTGCTCACAGTGCCAAAACCACTGGTAAATGGTTTACTGACCATGGTATTACTGTGCTCAATTGGCCTGCCAACTCTCCTGACCTGAACCCCATAGAGAATCTGTGGGATATTGTGAAGAGAAAGTTGAGAGACGCAAGACCCAACACTCTGGATGAGCTTAAGGCCGCTATCGAAGCATCCTGGGCCTCCATAACACCTCAGCAGTGTCACAGGCTGATTGCCTCCATGCCACGCCGAATTGAAGCAGTCATTTCTGCAAAAGGATTCCCGACCAAGTATTGAGTGCATAACTGAACTTTATTATTTGATGTTTTTTTTGTTTGTTTTTAAAAAACACTTTTATTTTATTGGATGGTTGAAATATGTTAATTTTTTGAGACAGGTTTTTTGGGTTATCAGGAGTTGTATGCCAAAATCATCAGTATTAAAACAATAAAAGACCTGACAAATTTCAGTTGGTGTGTAATGAATCTAAAATATATGAAAGTTTAATTGTAATCATTACATTATGGAAAATAATGAAATTTAGCACTATATGCAAATTTTTTGAGAAGGACCTGTATACGAACGAGCAGCACAGGACAGGATTCCGTGTTCTTTCCAGTAATGTGCAGACTAAACATTTCAGCTTTAGTAGGCATTTTACAGAGGACCAGAGCCATCAGGTTACACCACTACAGCTAATGTGCATCTCAAGCTTTCACTGTGGTTACTCAGGTCTAGGAGATGTGTTCACACTGAGCACTTGGGTGAAGGATTCTGCTTACAGAATCACGCTGCCCGATGTATGGGAAGGAAAACCGGGAGAGGCTTCCCTGCTTACAGTTAGGTTTAACTCTAGAATGGTTCAGCATCCAGTCTTGAGACTAAATAATAAGAGACAGGAAAGTCATGGGGGTGGGTCACTGGCAGCTTCTTAATGCCCCATTCTGTGCATTGGTAGAACCTGTCAATCAAGCCAAGCTGGGCTGGGCAAAAGCGAAGTGAAGTTACCCCATGAGTCTTCCGTCAATTTGAAGCTCCTCTTTAACCAGGATTTTTCTGAAACTCATCAGTTGCAACCTGCTCATGGTTCTCTAACCAGAATATGCATTCAACAAAGGGCTCATGTTCAGCAATGGGCTCATACACATCACTGTGAAGAAAAAGGTCCGATTTCGGCCCAGAAAAGTGGGACGAGTGCATGCAAGTGTCATGAGATTTTCATGCGAGTACAATCCAATTTTGAACACATATGTGATTTACAGTTTTACAAGGACATGTTCTCATGTTCTTCAATAGAATATATATATATATATATATATATATATATATATATATATAAACAACAAAACATATATACATACATGAAGAGACATATTAAATAGATAAGATACAAATATATATGTGAGATACTATTTTAATAACCAGTAAAGGATAAATATACAGCTGTGAGCTGATATTAATAGCCTGGGAAGCTCCATGGGTATTACCCCCTTCCCAGGCTATAGACATCCGCCCCAGCTGTTCACATTCCCTCTGCTGGTTAATAAAATGTCAGGGGATCCCACAAAAATATTTAGAATTGAGAGTCCTCAGTGGTTGATACCTTTTAATGGCTAACTGAAAAGATGGTAACAAATTGCAAGCTTTCGAGACTACTCAGGTCTCTTCATCAAGCAAAGACTAATACAAAATCTGAAGAATCACATATTTATGTACAAAGCAGCACAGAAATAACGCAATAGATAAGACAAGTGAAGTGAAGCAGAACTGTCATTATGGGAGAGGGATGAACATAAATATTGGAACCGTTCAAAGATAAGAGTGTGAAAGCTTTATTGCCCTCTGATTGGGGTCTGGTATTGTGTTGTGATGCCCCAGAAGGTCTGAGGAGCAAATTCCTTAATTGATGTAAAAAGACATAAATCCACGCGATACATTCATTCCTGCACTGAGTGTGTGAAAGGTTGTCTTGAGTTTATACTCCCAGACCCTACTGTCTCTCTGAGGCTTAAAGTTGTAGCGGTGTATGCACGCATTACAAATTTGTATGGCTTTTCTACTTTTAATAGAAAAATGCTGCATATAAAGTAAGCTTCAAAGAAACACATCCAAAGTGTCTGATTACAGGAAAATAACAACGTTATCTATTGATCAGACAGGAGATGATTTCATACATGACAAATGATATAAAGATAGCAGATGATGGCAGTCAAAAGCACTGAGCAAGTATGGTAAGAAAAAAGCCACTTATAAGGTCAACCTCCATACTTCACTCATCTGAAGAGAAAAATAAAGACCACACAGAGGTAAGAGAGAAGACACTAGGGAAGGAAGCCTGTACCACTGCCATTTACCTGCACTAATTGTATATGCAGCAGGAAAGCCAGGAAGATAAGACTGAAGCACTGGGAAAAAAAAAACATGAAGGAATCACCGCCCCTCCAGAAACAAGGACCCTGTTTCATTGAAGTGTTGCCACTATATGGTGGACTCAGATAACACCTTCCCTTTTAAAAGCCACCCAGAGACCCACAGTGCCTTGGCGCGCTCGTATTGTGATGCCAGTTATGGGAGAAAGAGCTCTCATTTAAATCATTCTTTCAAAATGCTTTCTGGCTTTTATCTGTAGTCTAGTCTTATTATTGCAGCCACAAGCAGCAGACAGAGGCAAGGAGTTGTACATCTGTAAAACTAAGAACCAACCGCCGCAGCCAAACTGTGAATGGAGCCCGTCGAGGTGACAGAAAGCTGGCCCTTATAAAGATGGCACCAAAAAGGAAGAAAATCACTCCATGAACAAATAAATTATGTGTGCGCATGTCAAAGCAGAAACGCTGACATGACTTCTGCCAAATCAAGTTTCAAGGTCAGATCTAAGTCAGAGGCAAAGTGTAGAATGAAAAGGTTACTTGTAGCAGAGAGAGGGAAAACACGATATACTCCTATTATAATGAGAGCAAAATGGAAGGCGGCAGAAAATGACAAGCACGGCTAGACCCCAGACTACCAGCTAGATACGTATGAACGCTGAAAGCTGCTAATAGGAACAAAGGATAGAGAAAAAGAGAGAAAATGAGAGGAAAAAAAAAAGAGAAAGAACAAGAGCGAGAGAAAAAGCGATAGAGAGTGAGAGAAAAAAAGAGAGAGCGAGAGAAAAACGAGAGAAAAAAGAGCGAGAGAAAAAAAAGAGAGCGAGAGAAAAAAAGAGCGAGAGAAAAACAGAAAAAGAAAGCGAGAGAAGGAGAAAACGATAGGAAAAAAAGAGAAAGAAAGAGGGAGAGAGAAAGAGGCAGAGACAAAGAGGCAGAGACAAAGAGGCAGAGACAAAGAGGGAGAGACAAAGAGGGAGAGACAAAGAGGGAGAGACAGAGGGAGAGACAAAGAGGGAGAAAGAGAGCGAGAGAAAAAGAGCGAAAAAGAGCAAGAGAAAGAGCGAGAGAAAAAGAGTGAGAAAAAGAGCGAGAAAAAGAGCAAGAGAAAGAGCGACAAAGAGCAAAGGAAAACGAGTGAGAAAAAGCAAGAGAAAGAGAAAAAGAAAAAGAGAAAGAAAGGAAAATAGAGAAAAAAGAGGAAAAGATAAAAGAAAAAGTGAAAAAGAAAAAGAAAGAAAAAAGGAAAATAAAGAAAAAGAGAACAATAGAGAAAAAGAGAGAGGAAAAGAAAGTAAGAAAAAAAGAGAGGGAAAAAAGAGAGCAAGAGAAAGAGAGCGAGAGTGACACATCCAAAATGAAAAAGCATGAGGCACTCATCGTCCCAATAATCATCCTTTATTTGGTATTACATTAAAAACAGCGTGGAGACACAGAAGTGGAGCCGCACTAGATGACAGCCGTTACGTGCAAACACGTGCTTCTACAGGTCTAAGGTCGGGACGGTGAGTGCCTCACGCTTTTCAATTTTGGATGTGGATATCTTCTTGGAATCTTATGATGTGGCACCTGGAATCCCTGAATCGGTACTCATTGCTAATCCTGAAGTGTTGCAGCTGTGCCGCCCATTCTATTTCATGTGATTAGAGTGAGAGTGACATACAGCTAGGATAGATGAGAACCAACAGATAATGAATAGATAAATGACAGAGATAAATTACTCTGAATTAATATCTGTCTATCTAGACAGGTGATACACTAGGTCAGTAGTCCCAAACCTTTCTTACCTTGAGAGCCATTTTCAGCTGAGAGATGGTTGCAACCCACATCCTGCACCATCCCATAAGCCGTCCACACAGTAGTGTCACCCACAGTACCAGCATAATGACAACCTTGTGCTTCTGTCCCTCATAGGCAGTATACTTACAGTACATCCAAGTTTTTCCATCCTTCCCCAGTGCGGTATTCAAGCAAGCTCCCCACACTGTCACATTCAGCCTAAAGCACCCTTATCTAAAAAGCCTACCACATTTATCTCTCCCTCCTTCCTCCGCCAGTATATGCGCATCCAGATCTGCCCTTCTGTACAGGGCAACTCACAAATGTCACTATCTGGATCCTGCTCTTCATAGTGTTTTGCTTGACATGGTGCCAAAACCCCAGCAGGCAGACAGCTGCAAGCCACAGACCACGAACCCGTGAGCCATATATGGCTCCTGAGGCACAGGTTGGGGACCACTGCTTCAGGTAGATAGACAGCATGTCTATACATCATGCTTCATAAGAAGATAAAGACTAAGCACTCATCTTATGATTTAAGAGAAGGGTTTTAATGGTAGTATATCCCAAAAAACGTTTCGGTCACAGAGACCTTCGTCAGTAACTTCATTAAATGATCAATACACAGACTCCTTATGAATAAAGCCCATAAGTCAGAGATAAACATTTAGCAAGGTGATAATCATATCAACACTTACGGCTCATCACGCACCCACAGACGAGACTGCCTGTTCCTACTAGCGCCCAATTAAGCAATAGCCACAGTAGCGGTGGACACCGCACTTTAGAGGCACGTGTGCCCCTCACTGGCTCCAATAAGTGTTGATATGATTATCACCTTGCTAAATGTTTATCTTAGTCTTTATCTTCTTATATTCTCGGTGTGGGAACCTAGACTTTAAAGCACCACCATTCTTGAAGCTGTGCTCACGTTCCTTTTTCTTATACATCATGCTTCCACGTTCAGTTTTTGAAGCGCTTTGAACGCAGCGGATACCCGCTTTGTCCAAAGCGCTGCTGGCTTTTGTACGCGCGGTGACTCCATTGAACACATGCGGAATCACCGCATCCTGTACATAGAACGGTGCTATTTATCCTGTGGAGACTGAGCGTCTCCGCAACATAAATTGACATGCTGTGTTCTAGAAAGACGCGCCGCATGTGCGTATACACAGGTCTGCCGGATGCGGCTGTGCATTCATAGTGGAGATATTTCATAAAATCCCCTCCATTATGCTGTAATATCTAGATGCTGCGGCTTGGACGCTGCGACTGTACGCAGCGTCCAATCCGCAGCAAATACTGGCCGTAGAAACATACCCTAAACCTTTGTTTGGAACAACCATACATTTCATGTGAAACTTTTTTCTAAGGTGCAGGGACTATTGCGGTGGATTCACATGGAATTCTATCACCAAATCCACATTTCTTACATGTAGCTTTTGATGTGAGCTGCGAAAGGAAATGCAGCAGAATTGATTAAGATTTAAGCGATCGCAATTCTAAAGCAAATCTGAAAGTTTTTCAGATTTTAATGCACATCTTGTTGTGGATTTGTCAGGGGTGTAAAATTATGCCCTGTCTGGTGAAGTAAAAATAAATCAGTGGTATAGGTGCTAACTTGCTGATTGATGGGTGTCAGGCTCCTAGGAAAACCTCTGAAGAACGGATTGTTGAACTTTCATCTCCGTTACAAGATGGTGAAGCAGGTCCGGCGTCTAACCGAACCGACATACTATCCATTCTCTATGGGGCTGCCAGAATAAGCCGAGCTAATTGCTCCAATAGGAATGCATGGCATAAGGTCACATATGTGCCGCGCAACTACATTTAACCCCTTCATGACCTTGCCATTTTTTGAAATTCTGACCAGTGTCCCTTTATGAGGTAATAACTCAGGAACGCTTCAACGGATCCTAGCGATTCTGAGAATGTTTTTTCGTGACATATTGGGCTTCATGTTAGTGGTAAATTTAGGTCGATAATTTTTGCATTTATTTGTGAAAAAAATGGAAATTTGGCGAAAATTTTGAAAATTTCGCGATTTTCAAATTTTGAATTTTTATTCTGTTAAACCAGAGAGTTATGTGACACAAAATAGTTAATAAATAACATTTCCCACTTGTCTTCTTTGCATCAGCACAATTTTGGAAGCAAAATTTTTTTATTTTTAGGAAGTTATAAGGGTTAAAAGTTGACCAGCGATTTCTCATTTTTACAGCAAAATTTACAAAACCATTTTTTTAGGGACCACCTCACATTTGAAGACACTTTGAGGGGTCTATATGGCAGAAAATACCCAAAAATGACACCATTATAAAAACTGCACCCCTCAAGCTACTCAAAACTACATTCAAGAAGATTATTAACCCTTCAGGTGCTTCACAGGAACTAAAGCAACGTGGAAGGAAAAAATGGACATTTTAATTTTTCCAACAAAAATTTTATTTTAGCATCAATTTTTTCATTTTCACATGGGCAACAGGATAAAATGGATCCTAAAATTTGTTGGGCAATTTCTCCTGAGTACATCGATACCTCATATGTGGTCATAAACCACTGTTTGGGCGCACGGCAGGGCTCAGAAGGGAAAGAGCGCCATTTGACTTTTTGAATGGAAAATTAGCTCCAATCATTAGCGGACACCATGACGCGTTTGGAGAGCCCCTGTGTGCCTAAACAATGAAAAAAACCCCACATGTGACACCATTTTGGAAACTAGACCTCTTATGGAACTTATCTAGATGTGTTGTGAGCACTCTGAACCCCCAAGTGCTTCACAGAAGTTTATAACGCAGAGCAGTGAAAATAAAAAAAATCATTTTTTTCCTCAAAAATGATTTTTTAGCCCGCTATTTTTTATTTTCACAAGGGTAGCAGGAGAAATTGGACCACAAAAGTTGTTGTGCAATTTGTCCTGAGTACACCAATACCCCATATGTGGGAGGGAACCACTGTTTTGGCGCATGGGAGAGCTCAGAAGGGAAGGAGCGCCATTTTGGAATGCAGACTTGATGGAATGTTCTGCGGGCGTCATGTTGCGTTTGCAGAGCCCCTGATGTGCCTAAACAGTAGAAACCCCCAACAAGTGACCCCATTTTGGAAACTAGACCCCCAAGGAGCTTATCTAGATGTGTAGTGAGTACTTTGAACCCCCAAGTGCTTCACAGAAGTTTATAAACGCAGAGCAGTGAAAATAAGTCATTTTTGTTTCTCAAAAATGATTTTTTGTCTATTTTTTTATTTTCCCAAGGCTAACAGGATAAATTGGACACCAAAAGTTGTGGTCCAGTTTTTTCTGAGTACGCTGGTGTCCCATATGAGGGGGGAACCACTGTTTGGGTGCACAGCAGGGCTCAGAAGGGAAGGAGCGCCATTTGACTTTAATGGAAAATTAGCTCCAATCGTTAGCGAACACCATGTCGTTTTGGAGAGCCCCTGTGTGCCTAAACTTTGGAGCTCCCCCACAAATGACCCCATTTTGGAAACAAGACCCCCTAAGGAACTTATTTAGATGCACAGTGAGCACTTTAAACCCCCAGGTGCTATACAGAAGTTTATAACGCACAGCCTTGAAAATAAAAAAATCATTTTTTTTCTCAAAAAATGATTTTTTAGCCCATTTTTTATTTTCACAATGGTTACAGGAGAAATTGGACCCCAAAAGTTGTTGTCCAGTTTGTCCTGAGTACGCTGGTAGCCCATATGTGGGGGGTAACCACTGTTTGGGCACACGTCAGTGCTCGGAAGGGATGTAGGGACGCTGTGAAATGCTGACTTGATGGAATGGTCTGCGGGCATCTTGTTACGTTTGCAGAGCCCCTGATGTGCCCAAACAGTAGAAACCAACCACAAGTGACCCCATTTTGTAAACTAGACCCCCCAAGGAACTTATCCAGATGTGTGGTGAGCACCTTGAACCCCCACGTGCTTCACAGAAGTTTATAATGCAGAGCTGTAAAACAAAAAAATCATTTTTTTCCTCAAAAACTGATTTTTTTAACCCACAATTTTTTATTTTCACAAGGGTAACAGGAGAAATTGGACCCCAAAAGTTGTTGTACAGTTTGTCCTGAGTACACTGGTACCCCATATGTGGGAGAAAACTACTGTATGGGCACAAGTCGGGGCTCGGAAGGGAAGTAGTGACATTTTGCATTGCAGACTTTGATGGAATGGTCTGCGGGTGTCATGTCGCGTTTGGAGAGGCCCTGATGTGCCTAAACTGTGGAAACCCCCACAAGTGACCCCATTTTGGAAACTAGACCCCCCCCCAAGGAACTCCTCTAGATGTGTGGTGAGCACTTTGAATCTCCAAGTTCTTCACAGAAGTTTATAATGCAGAGCTGTGAAAATAAAAAATCATTTTTTTTTCCACAAAAATAATTTTTTTAGTCCCCATTTTTTTTCCCCAAGATTAACAGGAGAAATTAGACCCCCAAAGTTGTTGTGCAATTTTTACTGAGTACGCTGATACCACATATGTGGGGGTAAACCACTGTTTGGGCACACGTCGGGGCTCGGAATAAAGGGAGCACTGTTTCACTTTTAACAGCCAATCAGAGCGATCATAGCCACGTAGGGGTTAAGCCAACCCCCCTGTGGTGAAGCACAAAGGGTCTTGTGCCTGCGTGTTGGGTGACCTTTCAGTGACCCCGGTCACCCGACCCGCAGGAACGCGATCCTTTCATGACACATACGCTGTGTCACAGGTCATGAAGGGGTTAACAAGGATAAAAATTCTCAATTCTGACAATCAGTGCAGGTCCCAGCAGTCAGACCCCCACCGATCAACAAGTTATCATCTAGCCAGAGACTACTTGGTTTCACTGGACGACCCCTTTCATTCCTATTTCTCTGCTATGCCCTGACCTCCATTGCCTTAGAGTATATAAATTTTGGATTCCATCCTCACTGAATATATATGCATACATTTTCTGCATAAAAGGGAAAAACCTCCTTAATCACACAGAGGGGAGAAAAAGAAACACTGTTATCGGGTACCAAAATCAGCAGTGCCAAAATGTGGTTTCAAGGGCATAGGGTTAATAGTTTAATTTGCCACAATCTTTGGGAAAGAAACTGGAATATACACAAAGATTCTGGAGATTGAAGTGCTGCAGGGTTCACAGAGGAAGGAAAAAAGCTCTACACTTGTCCAACATCTTAGAACAAGGCAGAGAAAAAAGTCGATTCTGCTTTCATGGTTTTGAATCTGAAAAAAAGAAAAAAAATCCTCTCCTCGGTATTGTCTGAAGGACAATTAAATCATTCCTGAGCTCAGCACCCAGGGACTGCCAGCTCGTGCAGAGTTTAATTTTCTAGTTATTTGAAAGGAAAATAACTCCCACTAGGCCAGTGGACGGAAGTGCCCCATGTCAGGAAATGATTCGCTTTTCATTTCCTCTGCTGTCAATGAATTCCACTCATGGTTATGGTCTAGAGCTGGCCCAGGTCCACACAGAAGCCAACCAGAAGCCTTTTGTACTCACAAGTAAATCGGATGATAAATTTACTAAGTAACGCAAAGGCACAGTAGTCACCGAGAATGCTTAGCTCTTTCAGAAGAGCTGTAAAATATTTCTTCAATGAATGGCAATAAATGCATCAGGTTATATCACTGCCGGGTACAATAATTATATAAAATGTACATATACTGTAATG
Organism: Oophaga sylvatica; assembly: GCA_033576555.1. Taxonomy (NCBI): domain Eukaryota; kingdom Metazoa; phylum Chordata; class Amphibia; order Anura; family Dendrobatidae; genus Oophaga; species Oophaga sylvatica. The sequence goes on along the minus strand of JARQOD010000002.1, from coordinate 244,301,152 downwards.
CATCCATATAAACCGCAGAAGTAACAAATGTATGTGATATGCAAGAAAGATTTACATTCCTATTGTAGCTATTAATCAAGGAGACCAGAAGTAAGCAAGGTGCCCAAGTAACAGCAGAAGCAAGCAAGGTGCCCAAGTAACAGCAGAAGCAAGCAAGGTGCCCAAGTAACAGCAGAAGTAAGCAAGGTGCCCAAGTAACAGCAGAATGCAAGCAAGGTGCCCAAGTAACAGCAGAAGTAAGCAAGGTGCCCAAGTAACAGCAGAAGCAAGCAAGGTGCCCAAGTAACAGCAGAAGTAAGCAAGGTGCCCAAGTAACAGCAGAAGTAAGCAAGGTGCCCAAGTAACAGCAGAAGCAAGCAAGGTGCCCAAGTAACAGCAGAAGTAAGCAAGGTGCCCAAGTGTTATGTTTAGGTAGCTGAGGAGAAAAAACAAAAACGGCAATACACCAGAGAGGCTGGAACCTATTGGATTGCAGTAACCTGAACTAACCACACAACTAGAGGTAGCCGTGGAGCGTTCCTACGTTGATCCTAGACGCCTCGTCACAGTCTGAGAGATAACTACACCTAAAGGCAGAAAGAGGAAAGCTATCTGCCCCGGAGCAGATCCCCAGAGAAAATAGGAAGCCCCCAAACATGTAATGGCGGTTAGACAAGAAGCACGGACACAGACAGAAAATAGAATGAGCAAACGCTGGGGCCCAATCTGTCTAGACAGAAAAGTACAGGAAAGGATTCTTACTGCAATCCAAAAAAAACCCTAAAAAATACCAACTCTTCTGATTGCAAAAACACCTGAGATCATACGATCTCTACCACCTAAATCAGAACTCTGGTGTAACAAAACTAAGCTGCAGCCACTGAAAAAACAGGAAAAAACAAATGAACAAATAACAGTGGCTACAGATAAACTGAGAGGAGCACAGGCCCCAGAAGGGGACCTGGCTGACCTCCACAAAAGTGCAGAGAACTATGCAAAAAGCAATCACAAAAATAAAAGCAGAAAATATCTTATCTGAAAGCAGAAGATGCAGGCAAGACTCAGCAAACTTCCAAATGAACCAGGAACCACAACTGAGACAAGAACAATTGATCACCGGCAACCATCATGGGAGGGAACCTCCCTTATATCAGTCCAGTCAGTGATCCCAGATTGCCATTCCTCGCTGGAAGGTTCAGTACTGTCTGTAACCACCAGAGGGAGCCTCTGCTCAGAAACCATCTCTAGCACATTCATAACACCCAAGTAACAGCAGAGCAGCAAGTTGCCAAGTAACAGCAAAGTAGCTGGTGCCCAAGTAACAGCAGAAGTAAGCAAGGTGCCCAAGTAACAGCAGAAGCAAGCAAGGTGCCCAAGTAACAGCAGAAGCAAGCAAGGTGCCCAAGTAACAGCAGAAGCAAGCAAGGTGCCCAAGTAACAGCAGAAGCAAGCAAGGTGCCCAAGTAACAGCAGAAGTAAGCAAGGTGCCCAAGTAACAGCAGAAGTAAGCAAGGTGCCCAAGTAACAGCAGAAGCAAGCAAGGTGCCCAAGTAACAGCAGAAGTAAGCAAGGTGCCCAAAATAACAGCAGAAGCAAGCAAGGTGCCCAAGTAACAGCAGAAGCAAGCATGGTGCGCAAGTAACAGCAGAAGTAAGCAAGGTGTCCAAGTAACAGCAGAAGCAAGCAAGGTGCCCAAGTAACAGCAGAAGCAAGCAAGGTGCCCAAGTAACAGCAGAAGCAAGCAAGGTGCCCAAGTAACAGCAGAAGTAAGCAAGGTGCCCAAGTAACAGCAGAAGTAAGCAAGGTGTCCAAGTAACAGCACCAATATTGTCATTACATTACGTGGCAAACCATCAAAGCTTTTAGATTATGAAGAAGTTTGGCCGCCCCACTGCTGTAGCCAAAGATTTATAAATTACCCCCCCCCACTGATATAATGCTTTGAAAATTGGATATGAAGTTGTTTTTTTTGCTTTTTCAGCACCCTTTAAGAATTTTTTTAATATGCTAGACCTGTTTAAATACGTCGCTTTTTCAATATATATCTATGGAGCTTCACTGTGATGTTCCATAGACTTTCATTGCAAGGCCGGCGCTGGGGTCACACTTGCGCAAGTTTCTCCATGAATACTCAGCACTACCGCTGGCATTCGGGACCGGAGTGTGCGGCTGCATGTATTTCTATACAGCTGAAAGCTCAGGTCCCAAGTGTCGGCGGCAGTGCTGGGTATTGATGCAAGAGACTCGCGGAGTTTCTGGGAAACTGGGTAAGACGGCGGTCAGTATTTATTTTTTTGCACTTATGTTAAACAAGACACATTTACAACAAACATTTGCATTGCATTTTTCTCACAAGAATTGACAGGTTTAGGGAATTAAAAAAAAATAAAAAATCCAGGAGTACTTCTTTAAGCAGTCTAAGCCAACTTCACCTGTAGATGGTCCATATTGATAATAATGAAGATGAAAATAATCTAGAACTGAGCTTTTGGAATTTAGATATATCCAAGGTATTTCTAGCAAGATCCAGGTATGACTAATTTGTTAAGTGATGTGTATAGAAAAAGTCATTTTGCAGTCCGTCAATACCCATTTCACTGAAATGAAAAAAAAAAAAAAAAATGATAGAAGTGAAGGAACGGCAAGCGGTGCCTAATGTATGAACATATCGGTGGAACTAAACGGTTGTGAGGCTAGAAAAATAAATTACTCTGCTGATTACGAGGAATGTAAATGTTCTAAAGGGTAGAGTTCTAAAAGTTCATCAAGATTTGAGTTCAGATTAAACTTCTTAGTTTTTTGCTTTTTTTTACATGCATCCTAAATGTGAATCATTATAGGATTAGCTCTTTAGGTGGGAGGAGAGGCAGCAATAATGCACAGACCTTGCCGTAAGCGGCCCCTCAGCCATCAAAGACTTGGGTAATATAAATGGCACATGTAATATGGGGGTTCTGACACAGACCTTTACACTGGGGCCCAGGAGTCTTTAGCTACGATTCAGGATTGGAGGAGAAGTCCTAGAATATGTGATGAAAAAACAAAGCCATTTTATTAGGAAATTCATTTTGCTTATCCAATTTTTCAATATCCCCCTCCTTTTAGTTTTTTGTTCAATAAATGAGCAGAATATTCTGTCCTCTCCAAATGAAAGATCTCGACAAGGTCCGGAGGAACATAACCACCATCCAAACGGAGAGCACTCGGGCATGAAGAGTCTGCATCCGCTCACCGTTATGGTAGAGAAAAAAAGCACGCCAACTTTAAACTCCTGCTGTCTCCAACATCCACAGTTTCCTAATTTAAGTGGCATTTAGAATAATAGAAACATGAAGTGGGTTTAAAAAAATTGGCTTCTGCATTCAGACCAGCAGAGAGCGAGAGCTAATTTTTCTTAATCCTCAATATGGTGCATAAGCAGAAATGCTAGGCAACCTAGCGACAGACCTATATATTCCAGTGGACAAGCAGGCGCCACATGGGGTGCCTTGACAGGTATATGATCAGGAGCTAAAAGTTGTTGCTATGACAACAACCTCCATTGCACAGATACAAATACTCAAAAGACGGGCTATAAAAAAGACGTATTATTTATTTCCATATATGTCAGGTCTCAGTTTATTCAGAAAAGTTTACTTTACATCTTTATGTAATTCTGGCTCTAGATAATATGGATAAAAAAGGGAACGTTGGCAGGGAAGACTTATCATTGGTGCAACCACCCAAGGACCCAAGAGGTAAGAAGGGCCATTTCTACCTCCAAAGCAGGTGGAATTGTGCATTATGATGAGCTATTGAACTGTAAAGGGCCCATATACTGTTCTTGTACAGGGGCCCTTTTGGGCCCCTTTACACAATGTACAGCTATACCTGTCATCACCCTGGTAAAGGAAGAAGGTACACAGCTACAATATTTAAGAGGTATCACTGGTAAGACTGTTACATTAAGATTATCTATTAGGAGAAGAGAGGACAATCAGGCAGGCCCATATAGATCTGACAGATGGCTGATACCAGCCAAAATCGGTGAGTATAAGAGGTGTTAGCCATCTTTAACCACTAAAAAAAACTGTTGAAAGCTCGTACTATTACCAGAGTAACTCAATAAAAAAGAAAAAACAGAATATTTTGATATTGCTTTTTGAACTATACACTTTCCAATTCCGAATGTGGGATTCCTCTCTCGGTCTTACACCAGTTCATGTAATTTGCCCTAACAGGTTTGAAAAATGATTATCCCCATTAACATGCTCTTTACCAGAACAAGCAATACACAATTCTGCTAAAAAGTTACGTGTTGACCTAAATGCAACCACGTCTAACGAGAGATGCTACAGGCATTCTGTTTTTAACCCATTCATTATGGTGTGATTGCCAAAGATTGTGGAACGGTACCATTTTCCCCTTGGCTCTGATTTTCAGCAATCTTGTTATTCACAGCTAAGCGTAATGGAAAAAATTGACTGTGTTTGCCTGGTGCAATAGGGCATGACACTGTTTACACAGAAATAATAGCCAAACTGTGATGGATTCTAAATCTCCATTACAGTAAAGTATTTCAGAGAGAAAAGCAGTTGAAAGAAAGTGGTGGAAAGCGGTAATAATTGTTTTTCTTGTTTAACTTAAAAAGCTAGTGATGTTAAGGATCAATGGGGTATCTCATCATGGCCATAGTCTTCGGAAGGTCCTGACTTCTGGTATCAATTACTCCCATAGACTAAAAGGTAACACACTGAGCTTTATTTTATAAGCATTTATCACAGATATCTACCACAGTACATTATCCCAACACATGTACAGGTAGAGGGAGAAGCACCCCAATATAGAAACGCTAACATAATATACTCTCATATATACAGTCATGGCCGAAAGTGTTGGCACACATTGAAATTGTTCCAGAAAATTATTGAAATTCTACGTTGTCTATTGGAACAACACAAAAAAAAACTGTTATAAAAGGCAAATGGGACATAATTTTACACAAAACGGGCCATGAAAAAAACGGGCAGGACAAAATTGTTGGCAGATCGTCCGCTTTTGTGAATGGGTTTGAGATGAGTTCTGAGCAGAGGCTCCCTCTGGTGGTTACAAGCGGTGCTAGTGAAGATTATGAGGACTGGGAATCAGGTGTTACTGACTGGTCTTATATAAGGGAGTCATTTTCCCATCAGGGTTGCCGGTGATCAATTGTTCTGGTTTGAATCCTTCATTCCAGTTTCCCTTGTAGCCTGCTGTGTCGTGTCTGCATCTCCTGCTTACAGATAAGACTTTTGCTTCTTTTGTGTTTGTGCTATATTTTTGCATTTTGTCCTGCACTTCTTTGGGGGCCTTCAGGGTCCCCTCCGGGGGCTTCTGCCCTCTCAGTTTAGTTCAGCCACTGAGTTTAAAACTTCTCCACAATAGTATGACGGACCTGCCTATTGTGTTCCTTGGTCTTCATGATGCTCTCTGTGCTTCAAACAGAACCCTGAGACTATCACAGAGCAGGTGCATTTATACGGAGACTTGATTACACACAGGTGGATTATTGTTTTGTTTCGGTAGCTGAGGAGTGCAGGTAAAAAAGGCAATACACCAGAGCAGTTGGAATCTATGAGATTGCAGTACCCTGACTAACCACCACAACTAGAGGCAGCCGTGGAGCGTTCCTACGTTGGTCCTAGACGCCTCGTCACAGCCTGAGAAACTAACTACACCTAAAGATAGAAATAGGAAAGCTATCTGCCCCGGAGCAGAACCCCAAAGATAATAGAAAGCCCCCAAACATGTAATGGCGGTTAGACAAGAGGAAATACTGACACAGAAAGAAAATAGTATGAGCAAACGCTGGGGCCCAAACTATCTAAATAGAAAAGGATAGGAAGGGTACTTACTGCAATCCCAGAAAACCCTGAAAAGCACCAACTCTACTAATTTCAAAATCACCTGAGATCACACGACCTCTACCACCTAAATTAGTTCTCTGGTGTAACAAAATCAAAACAGCAGCCACTGAAAAAACTGGAAAAAGCAAAAGAACAAAACTCAGTGGCTGAACTAAACTGAGAGGACAGAAGCCCCCGGAGGGGACCCTGAAGGCCCCAAAGAAGTGCAGGACAAAATGCAAAAATATAGCACAAACACAAAAGAAGCAAAAGTCTTATCTGTAAGCAGGAGATTGTCATGGGTGTATCGCCACGAGGATCGTCGCGATTACACACTCTGACTTCTCACAGCTGAGTTGCTGTTTCTTTGTGTTTGGTAATGAGGGAGTTAATTTTACCTAGCTCTTTGCTAAGACTAGGTCCAGCCTCGCCCGGCTGCTTTTGATTATGTTCTAATTAGCTTCCTTTATATACCTGCCAGTCTGGGTGTTAGATGCCGGTGAAAGCATTCATGTAGTCTAGCAGACTGGATCGGTTCTGAGAATATTTAAGCTAAGAGCTCCTTAGTTGTTTTTACTCTTATAGCTTATAGTTTATCTCTGAGACCTTAGGTGTTCCTACTGTGTGTGAGTGTTGTATGTAAGACTTTATTTACTTTATTTCTTGTCTTTCTTGTATGTCTTTCTGTTCATTAACCGTTACCTGTTCATTCCCTTTGGTGGTAATCAGGGTCCTTCTTAGGACTAGATTACAGTTGGCAGGGATTGATAGGAGACAGGGTTTACGCTGGTGGCCTGGACCTCTGTACCTTTAACAGTACCTCCAGGTAGAGGGATTAGTTAGGACCCCAGTTTAGGGTCAGCATAGACCCCGGTCACCCTCTAGCCGGAGACAGCGTATAACGGATTCCGTATTGACCCACTGGACATTCTGTCAGGTAATTCTATGTTATCATATATCTATGCGCATGTTATATAGTATGTTGCCCTTTTGATATAGATTACTGACATCACATATATATATATCTGCTATACAGCGTGACATTTTCACCGGCCATACTAAATATTCTCCCCAGCTGTCATGGATCCAGTAGCCCAGCTGGCCCGGCAGTTGCAGGGGTTGTCCATGGAGTTTGCAGACATTAAGTCCAAGGTTTTGTCCCCCCCGGAGCAAACCAGATCTGAACCTAAGGTTGCTCTCCCGGACAGGTTCACTGGTGGGCGGGACAAATTTTTTACTTTCCGGGAGGCATGTAAATTGTACTTTCGGCTGCGGCCTCGGTCATCTGGGAGTGAGGAGCAGAGGGTGGGAATTGTTATCTCGCTCTTACAAGGGGACCCTCAATCTTGGGCGTTCTCTATTCCTCCAGGCTCCCCAGATCTCCAGTCAGTGGATCGATTTTTTACTGCCCTGGGTCTGGTATATGATGATCCGGATCGAGTTTCCCTTGCTGAAACAAAGTTACGTAAAATACGGCAAGGAAATCGTCCAGCGGAGGAATATTCTTCTGAGTTCCGTAGATGGGCAACAGATACTCAGTGGAATGACCCAGCTCTTAGGAGCCAGTTTTGTCAAGGGTTGTCTGACAAATTAAAAGATGTTTTGGCTCAGTATGATTCTCCTCCATCACTGGAGGCTGCTATGGCCCTCGCTATTCGCATTGATAGACGAATTCGGGGAAGACGCGAGGTAACTCCGCCTCCCGTGATGACTCCACCTACTACTAAAGTCCCTTATACTGAGGTTCCCCTGGTCTGTTCTGAGGAGCCCATGCAGTTGGGAGGGACATCTTTTTGTAGGAGGGAATCGGCGGTGCGCCGCAAGACTAGAAGGTGTTTCTTTTGCGGGAGAGAGGGACATTTTGTTGGGGGGTGTCCATCCCGGGCCTCTTTGAGCAAAGGAGTTAACCTGGGAGTGTGTATTTCGTCCCCAAATCCCTCTCAGTTTCTCGTGCCTGCGGAGGTGGTGATTGGTACTAGAACTGAGAGGATTTCTGTTTTTCTTGATAGTGGGTCCGGGGCTAATCTGGTGGACGCTCGGTTTGCCCAGGTGCATGGTATGCAACTGAGTGTATTGGCCAAACCGGTCCCTATAGTCTCTATTGATTCTAGACCTCTTGGTCAAGGTAGCTTGGTACAAGCTGTTCATAACATAGATCTTCGAGTAGGGGCAATACATAAAGAGCAATTGTCTTGTTATGTGTTGGAGGGTCTACCTACTCCTATTGTGTTGGGACTTCCTTGGTTGGCTAAACATAACCCAGTGATGGATTGGCAATCCAGAAAGATAAGCCAGTGGGGTGAATTTTGCAGGAATAACTGCATGAGCACGGTCATCGGTGCGGTTGTGCCTAGGACTTTGTCTCCTTTTCTGGAGGACTTTGGGGAGATGTTCTCAGAGGAGGGGTGTAAAGAGTTACCTCCTCATCGCGCATATGACTGCTCAATAAAGTTGCTTCCTGATGCCTTATCTCGTACTTTCCCAGGGGCCGGGAAGACGGATGATCCGGTTCCTATTCCTCAGGAGGGAGTTGTAGTGTCAGCTGTATGCTCTGAGCTTGAGGGGGAGGTATTGGGGGCTCAGGGGGACGCCCCTGTGGGACTTCCAGGGAGACTGATAGTTCCAGATCGGTTAAGACTGAAGGTTACGGGGAACCGTTACAAACGGATGGCTGATAGGGGGAGAGTTTCTGGTCTAGATCTGAAGGTGAACGATCTAGTTTGGTTGTCTACCAGGAATATAAAACTTAAAGTTTCCTCCTGGAGGTTGGGTCCCAGATTCATCGGGCCGTACAGGATCAGTTCCATAATTAATCCTGTGGCATTTCGTCTGGACCTCCCTCCTACGTTTAAAATTCATAATGTGTTTCACAAGTCATTACTTAAAAAGTATGTGGCACCAGTCATACCGTCACCTCTACCTCCGCCTTCAGTGGTGGTCAATGATAACGTGGAATTTCATGGGTCGAAAATCATTGACTCACGTCTCAGTCGCCGATCCCTTCAGTACTTGGTTCATTGGAAGGGGTATGGTCCTGAGGAGAGGACGTGGGTCCCTGCGTCTGATGTTAACGCAGATCGATTGGTTCGGACCTTTCACACAACTCACCCGGGCAGACCTGGCCCTGAGGGTCCGGAGTCCCCTCGTAGAGGGGGGGGTACTGTCATGGGTGTATCGCCACGAGGATCGTCGCGATTACACACTCTGACTTCTCACAGCTGAGTTGCTGTTTCTTTGTGTTTGGTAATGAGGGAGTTAATTTTACCTAGCTCTTTGCTAAGACTAGGTCCAGCCTCGCCCGGCTGCTTTTGATTATGTTCTAATTAGCTTCCTTTATATACCTGCCAGTCTGGGTGTTAGATGCCGGTGAAAGAATTCATGTAGTCTAGCAGACTGGATCGGTTCTGAGAATATTTAAGCTAAGAGCTCCTTAGTTGTTTTTACTCTTATAGCTTATAGTTTATCTCTGAGACCTTAGGTGTTCCTACTGTGTGTGAGTGTTGTATGTAAGACTTTATTTACTTTATTTCTTGTCTTTCTTGTATGTCTTTCTGTTCATTAACCGTTACCTGTTCATTCCCTTTGGTGGTAATCAGGGTCCTTCTTAGGACTAGATTACAGTTGGCAGGGATTGATAGGAGACAGGGTTTACGCTGGTGGCCTGGACCTCTGTACCTTTAACAGTACCTCCAGGTAGAGGGATTAGTTAGGACCCCAGTTTAGGGTCAGCATAGACCCCGGTCACCCTCTAGCCGGAGACAGCGTATAACGGATTCCGTATTGACCCACTGGACATTCTGTCAGGTAATTCTATGTTATCATATATCTATGCGCATGTTATATAGTATGTTGCCCTTTTGATATAGATTACTGACATCACATATATATATATCTGCTATACAGCGTGACAGAGATGCAGACACGACACAGCAGGCTACAAGGGAAACTGGAATGAAGGATTCAGACCAGAACAATTGATCACCGGCAACCCTGATGGGAAAATGACTCCCTTATATAAGACCAGTCAGTAACCCCTGATTCCCAGTCCTCACAATCTTCACTAGCACCGCTTGTAACCACCAGAGGGAGCCTCTGCTCAGAACTCATCTCAAACCCATTCACAACAGTCCGCATTTAAACGGCAAAGCTTGAAAGAAATCTTGCATAAATTGGTGCTGATTTTGCCAATTATTTGACAGCAGTTAAGTCATATATGGATGTACCCTAAGCAGGGCTGTGGAGTCGGTAAGCCAAACCTGCGACTCAGACTCCTCAATTTCCCTTTCTCCGACTCCACGACTCCCACATATATTGCTTATATTTAAGTGAAAAATGTATTGTAGTACAATGTGAACATCAGACATTTAATCATTTTTATGATACAATAATCAAGATATTTAGATAGAACATAATATATATTTATTGGAATACAACTTTAGAAAACAAAAAACTAATAAATTGTAAATATGTAATACACTATGTAATATCGATTATATATTGTAGTGATAGTAAGACTTCACTATACCTTTGTATGTGGTTTGAGGACCTGTGATGAGGTCACAAGAGCACATGACAGGTCATGTGCTCTGTGTTAGCTGAATGGCTGGTGTATATAAGTGAGCCTGCTGCTGACCACAGGTGTGAGTGGCTGGAGGTGTGGAAACCTCCAGTGTGGGAGTTCTGAGGAGACCACCAGTCTGGTTGCTGAAAGAGTGCTCAGTTAGAGTACCAGGACTTTATATCTGTTTTGTTACTTTGTGCCAGAGAAGGCTGTTTTCTTTTCTGTTTTAAGGCAAGTTTATGAAGTTGTAATAAACTTGCTTAAAGAACCTGGAAGAGTCGCCCTCCTGCTTACCTCCGGTCGCACACCAGCGAGACCATATCCCTACAATTGGTGGCGTAAATGCGGGCAGCGTTCCCAGCAGAGAAGTGAGACTGGTTACTGCATGTCGTGGGTCAAGGCTATAGCAATCCAGCCAGCATTGCCGGAGAAAATGGAAGACCTGCTGAAACACTTGGTCCAGGCACAGGTACAGCAGCAACAGGCACAGGAACAGCAGCAAGAAGCCAACAGGATGTTCTTGCAGCAGATGCAGCAGGAGCATCGGCAGCAGATGCAGCTTTTGACAACCGCCATCCAGGGCAGGACGAGCGCCCCAACCCCAGGTCTGGCTGATGACAACCACGTCAGAAAGGCGGTAAGACGCACATTACAAAAAATGACCCCCGGGGATGATGTGCCTTCCTGGCTGTATTTGAGAGGGTTGCTGAGAGGGAAAGACTTCCCCCAGGGCAGTGGGCAGAGATATTGGCCCCATACCTGACAGGTGAACCCCAGAAGGCGTATTACGATTTGACTGTGCAGGACGCTCAGGAATATCCTAAGCTAAAGGTAGAGATCCTCGCACGTATGGGGGTAACAATGACTATCAGGGCACAGAGGGTGCACCGCTGGGCTTATCACCGGGACAAACCACCTCGCTCCCAAATGTTTGACTTACTGCACCTGGTCCAGAAATGGCTACAGCCAGAGTCCGCTACGCCGGCACAGATGGTAGAAAGAGTCGTCATGGATCGGTTTGTGCACTCCCTGCCAAAACCCCTACAGACTTGGGTTGCCCAGGGTGATCCCCAGAATGCTGATGAACTGGTCGGACTGGTCGAGAGGTACCAGGGAATGGAAGGTGCCTTGGGGAAGCAGCCTATTCCGTACTGGCGGCCCCAACAGGGGGCAGAGTCCCAAAAAGGGGTGGGGAGTCCAAGGTCAAAATGGGGGGGGAGGTGGTGCCCAAGGTCACTACGGGTGATATTATTTGTTGGAGGTGCCGCGAGCCAGGACATATAGCTGCACGGTGTCCGCAGACCACTGAGCAGATGGACTGCAGCATAGGACACCGTATTTCATGGTATGCATATCCAGCCTGCAGTGGAAACCCGTTCCCCAATCAGGGTCCTCAAGTATGTCCCGTGAAGGTGAACGGTGAAGCAGTAACGGCGCTGCTAGACTCTGGGAGCTTAGTGACCTTGATTAGGGCCACTTTTCCTCTCAACATACTACCAGGGAAAAAAGTTGGTGTTCAATGCATACATGGTGATGTAAAGGACTACCCTATGGCCAGAGTAGACATTGAAACGACGCATGGCACTGAGTCCCATGAAGTCGGCGTCGTTCGGGACTTGGTGCGTCCTATAATTATAGGCCGGGATTTCTGTCTGTTTTGGGATCTGTGGAGAAAGGGTTCTGAGGTCCCTAGCGAGAATGGGGAACCAATAAACCCTAACAAACTACTGCCACACTCAGAAGGGGCGGAGTCTCAAGCTGAGTCGATGAGGAGAGGAGAGGTGGCGGCGGATGAGCCGAGGAACTGTTGCCGGGTTCGGGGTTTGAACAATGTATGTCGCGAATGGTGTACTGACTTTACATCTGACCGGGGGGCATTGAACTGTTCTTTAATAGTGAATGGAGAGTGTCTGAGTGGACTTCTAGACTCAGGAAGCCAGGTGACTCTGCTGAGCGACACACTCCCTGTCTATCTGATTCCCGAAAAAAAGATGGAAGTCCCTTGCATTCATGGGGTCACTAGGGAGTATCAGGTAACCAGGGTAATTGTTGAGACGGACACTATTATTTCTACCCATGATGTCCCTGTAGTCCCAGACTTACCATGTCCTATAATAATAGGCCAGGATTGTGAACGGTTTTGGGAGGTGTGGGACGAAGCACTGGCTGATTGCTCAGAAGGGAACCAGAATGACCCTAAGAGAGGCCCACCCCTGCAGGAGGCTGTAGTGGTTGCTGATAGTGTGGTGGGTAAAACAGAGGTAGCCACCCCTAAAGTCAAAGATACCCAGTGCCTGGTAGCCGTAAGAAAGGGTGGCTCAGACCAAAGTGAGGACTTTGGGGTGACCAAATATAGGTCTGCAGAAAACTGGGTCGCCCCAGGAATAGGGGCCGACACCTGGTTAAGTGGGGACTTGCCGTTCCAAGATGACAGAGGGAGTGGGAATGACTCCTATGCAGACTGTAACTTAACCGCAAGTGAAAGCGAGTGCAGCAAGGTGGAGTCAGGTACAAGTGGCAGACCTTCTCACCGCAGGGGCTGCAGGAAGGCCAGACAGCCTATGCTCTCTAAAAAGAGAAGAAAGGGGAGAAGGATGGTGCCACATGTACTGGATAAAAGAGAGCAGGGCCATGAGATAGAGCTGCTTAAAGAGACAGTCATGCGAGAAAAGACACGGGGACGAGAGATTGAGCAACGAATGAAGGACCTGGAGAAAGAACTCTCTAAAGTCCAAGGTCAACTATCAGCGTGCCTGACGGCGAACCAAGTCCTAGTGAAAGATACGGAGATGCTCAGAGAGGCCCAGGAGAAGCATCAGCAGGAACTTCTACGGAGAGAAGAAGAGCACCGATGCTGGGCAGAGGAGCAAGAGAAAATTCTCCAAAAACTCCAGATAGAGAAGGAAGATAATGCACAGCTCAGGAAATCCACGACAGACCAGGAAATCGAACGGTTGCGCTCTCCCGGTCCGTGTGTACGGGAAGAGAGTGAACTGAAGAGGTTGACCAAAGAAGGGGCCTCGACGGCGAAAGAAAGCCAGCAAGGGAACCGCCACCCAGATGGCCACACCCGGAAAGTCACAGTGAAGCGGGAGGCGGACATAAGAGCTATGCCACTACAATACCTCCACGAGAAGCAGAGATGTCGGGATCCAACAAGAAACCTCCAAGTCGGAGGGCGTTGGTGGAAAGCCTTGGGAAGTTCCGGATGCTCTTGGAGGTGAACCAGGGAAGAATAGAGCAGCTAAAACTTGAGAAGAAGCAGACCAACAGACAGCTGCAAGAGTTGAGAAAAAAAAGGCAGTCACCTTCAACCCACAGTATAGAGAGGCGCAGAGGTTCGCTGCAGAATGAAGGTCATCGAAGTGAAACTAAGAAAGAACATAGATGGCCTGAAATAAGAGCTAGAGGCAGTGACACCTCAATTAGATCAGGACTCAGTGACCTAAGGCAAACTGTGACAGACCGGCTGATTGTGGAGACGACTGAAAGGAGTTTTTAGTCGGTGAATGAAATGTGCCAAGCCCACGGCTTTAGGCGAGGGGGGAGGTATGTAGTGATAGTAAGACTTCACTATACCTTTGTATGTGGTTTGAGGACCTGTGATGAGGTCACAAGAGCACATGACAGGTCATGTGCTCTGTGTTAGCTGAATGGCTGGTGTATATAAGTGAGCCTGCTGCTGACCACAGGTGTGAGTGGCTGGAGGTGTGGAAACCTCCAATGTGGGAGTTCTGAGGAGACCACCAGTCTGGTTGCTGAAAGAGTGCTCAGTTAGAGTACCAGGACTTTATATCTGTTTTTTCCAATAGCTGTGTCTCTCTCCGTTTCATTGAAGCAGAAATGACATCTGCGATTAAACCTCCTCTTTGGGACAGGTAAAATAGCAAGTTCTTCCACTCCCTCATACTGTTCCGCAGAACCTCATACTGCACACCTCAGCTGCTGCAGAACCTCATACTGCACACCCCTACACTTGAAAATAAAGCCTGCACCTTAAGAAGATGTGGTGATGAATGCAGTCTATTTATTCCAACTATCAATTGATGTTGATGTGTTAGGCCTCTTTCACACATCCGTCTTTTGTATCAGGCATGATCCGTCCTATGCCTGAAGGGACGGATCCGGCGCTGAAACAAAAAAACTGATGGAACTGATCCGGTTTTTTGCTGGATCCGACCTGAACTTTTGAACCCAGAAAAAGAGGGTTTCTGATGACCGGAGACACTGGAAAATGTAGTAGTAGTAGTAGTAGTATCAGACTTTTGCCGGATTGCACAAAAGTCTGATCCGGTTCCATTGAATTCTATTGTTTCCGGCCGCCTGATGCGCCGCTTCAGGCACATCAGGCAGCTCCGGCAAAAAAAAACCTTACATGCTCCGTTTTGTCCGGCCGCCGGAATGTACATTTCCGCCGGATCCGGACAAAAACGGATACAACGCACTGACATCAGGCGCCATCCAGCGCTAATGAAAGTCAATGCAAAAAAAAACGCATCCGGCATTACATTTCGCCGGATGCGGTTGGACAAAAAAAACGCCGGAGGGCGCCGTCAGGCGCACAACGGATGTGTGAAGGAGGCCTTACTGAAGACGAGCAATGCCTGTCCTGGGCGTCCTTTTGGGCAGCTATGAGGTGTACCTGACTGGTGCTAAAAAAAAAAAAAAAAAAAAGGAGTGTTAGTCAGTGTGCTACCCGGCTTTCATTCTTTTTGGTACAGATAAGATATGGATAGACAGATATGGATAAATGGATAGATAGAGCAGATTTCTAATCTGCTTTTGCTATTGAAAACATTATCTATGAGCTCAAAAACCTTTCAGGTGATGCGTTTTTTAAAAAGCTGATCTGCTTTT
>JARQOD010000002.1:244267520-244285791 GCA_033576555.1 Oophaga sylvatica | reverse complement strand
GGGGGGCGCCGTGAGGTTTTAAGTGCGGGTACCAAAGTTGGGGGTGTTCCAAAATTGGAGCCGGGGCCATGGGAAAAAGTGGGTCCCTTGAATGCGGGTGTGCGGGGGGACTCTAGGATCATGGTGGGTATTAAATTTTTTTGGGATGTGGGGTCTTGGGTTTTAAAGGAAAAAAAATTTTTTCGGGTTTGGGGAAAAACACCTGTTAGGGGGTTTCATTTTAAAAAAAGTTCTTTTGAATGGTTTGGGTTTGTTCCCCTTCATTTATAAACCCCCCCCCCCCCCTTTTTTTGCTGGAATTTTTAAAAAAAAAAGGTTTCCCGTTTTTGTTTTCCCCCCCACCTCTTTGGGGTTTTTTGCTCACACGGGCCCGATTTTGCTTTTTACGGTTTGAAATGTCTTAACGGGGATTTTTAAATTTAAAATGTGGGGGGGGGGGGAAAGAGGCGAAATTAAAAAAAGTTTTTAAATTAAGGGGTGCCCTTGAAAGGGCCTGACGGGGTGGGGTCCCATTTGTGGGGTTTTTCCAGAAATTGTTGCGGGCAACGGGGGGGAAATTGGTTTTCCCCAAGCGTATTAAAAATTTGGTCCCTTTGGGGGGCCCAGGGGGGTTTTGCTGGGGCCCGGGGCCCCCTTTGGGGGAAAACGGTACGTAAAATCTTATTTGGGGGTTTGGGGTTTTTGATTGGTTGGGGCCTTCAGGGTGACAAAATGGGGGGATTTAAAGGGGGCCGTTGGATCCCCCTTTGGTGGCGAGACTGTGGAAACGTTGTAACAGTTCGGCCCCCCCCCTTTTTCCCTTTAAAGGGGTTTCCCCAGGGGCCCCCTTTTTCTTTTTATAAAAAAATTTTCCTCTTTCCCCCCCCCCCCCCCCCCCCCCCCCCCCCCCCCCCCCCCCCCATAAAAACCCCCACCCCCCAACCTTTTCCAAAACCCCAAAAACCTCCCCCCCCCCCCCCCCCCCCCCCCCAACCCCCCCCCCCCCCCCCAAACCCCCCCCCCCCCCCCCCCCCCCCCCCCCCCCCCCCCCCCCCCCCCCCCCCCCCCCCCCCCCCCCCCAAACCCCCCCCCCCCCTCCCCCCAAAAAAAAATTAAAAACCGAAGAAACCAAAAAAAAAATAAATTAAAAAAACAAAAAATTATAAAAAGCTTTAGAACAAATTCATTGACTGTTGAACCACAAACACTGTTATTTTTTCTGTTAAATATACAGGAAAAACAAAAAAAACTTCACATGAGGAAAAGATGAGGCGCATAAAAACAAAAACTAGAATGCAGAACTCATAGAATGCATACCCCGGGCGTCATTTTTTAACCCGAGGGCCCTTTTTGGGTTTTTTCAGAATAATCTGAAGAAAAACCCCCAGTAACACAGGAACAAGAGTAGTGCAGCATAAAACAAAAACAGAATGCAGAATCATAGCAATGCTACCGGGGCAGTCAATTTTGAACCTGAGGGACTTTTGGGGTTTTTCTTGCAGAATTTTCTGCAATTTTAACCCTCAGTAGACACAGGAAAAGAGTGAGTGCAGCTAAAAACAAACACTAGAAGCAAAATCATGCAATAGCATACACAGGGCACACTTTTGAACCGAGGGCACTGTTGGGTTTGTTTTCGAATATATCTGAAAATAAACCCATCAGTAGAACAGGAACAAGAGGAGTGCAGCATAAAAAAAACACAGAATGCAGAATCATGCAAAAGCATACGGGGGGAGCACTTTTTAACCTGGGGGCCGTTGGGTTTGCTTCAGAATAAAACTGCAAGTAAACCCATCAGTAGACAAGGAACAAAGTGAGTGCAGTTTTAAAAAAAAACACTAGAATGCAGAACTCAAGAAATAGCATCACAGGGGGTCCTTTTAAACCCCGAGGGGACTGTTGGGTTTGCTTGCAGATATATCCAAGTAACCCATCTTAAAAACGGGGAAAAGGTGGTGCAGCATAAAAAAACCCTAGAATGCAGAAAATGCAACATAAAGGGCAGTCACTTTTGAACCTGGGCATGTGGTTTGCTTCAGAATATTCTAAAGAAAACCCCATCAGAAACACAAAAAACAAGGTGAGTGCAGCATAAAACAAACACTAAATGCAGAACCATAGCAATAGCATACACGGGCATCAGTTTAAAAGCAGAGGGCCTGTTGGGTTTAGGGGCAGAATATATCTGCCATAAACCCATCGGGCTGGGGAACAACATGAGTCAGCATAAAAACAAAACTAAAAATCAAACACATTGCAATAGATCACAGGCAGCATTTTGCCCCTGAGGCACTGGGGTTTCTTGCAGAATATATCTGCAAAAACCCCCATCTAGACACAGGAACAAGAGTGAGGCGGGAAAAAACAAACACTAAATGCAGAATCATAGCAATAGCATACTGGCAGCAGGGTTGAAGCGGGGGGCAGTTGGGTTTACTGGCAGAAATATCGCAAGAAACCCCCATCAGTTCACAGGAAACAAGAGTGCAATATTACAGAAATGAAAATACTTAAAAACCCCCCTTTTTCGGTTGGAGAAGGCGCGCCCGCCCCTCCATAAGCTGCGGCCCCCTCGTTCCATAGCCGCCGGGTCACCCTTTTTCCTTTTTACTGGGTATTTCGGGTGCCCCCCAAAAGGGGCACGCTCCGGGGCCGGGGAGATGGGGATCGTTGTCCACATAAATTCCTCGTCCCCTTGGGAACCTGAAAAACCTTTTTTCCCCCAAATTTTTATATTTTAGAAAGAAAAAACAATGGGGGTAAAAAGAAAAGACATTCAAAGGCTATTACTTACATCCTCTCGCCCCCGGGGGTTTACCGGCTGCAACTGCCTGCGGATCCTAATGGCCGTGTCCACGTGATGTCTAAAAAAGGAAAAACCCCAAAATTTTAAACCTTTGAGATTCAGCAGCAATACTTACCCAAAGGGGGGGAAGATACTCAATCGTTGCTTTTGGCCAGTTCTTGCCGGGAGGGGGAATTTCAATCCCGAAGGGGATGCTGCAAAAAAAAAAAAAAAAACAGAAAATATTACATTTTAAAGGGGGAGTTGTCATTTGGTTTTAAAAATACTCCCCCTTCTTGCCCTTTGGGGTTTTGACGGCTTTTCCCCCCGACCCTTTCACCTTGGCCAAAGGGGGATTTAATTTCAGCCGCTCCCCGCGGAGGGCTTTTTTTTTTTTAAGGGGCCCCCCGCCGGGAAGCATGCGCCCGATGGGAAAGGGGGTGGCCCCTTTAAAATTTTTTTTTCTAGCCCCCAAAACGAATTTGGGGGCATTTAAAGGCAGCGCAAAAAAATTTGCGCGCACAAACCAAAGCGCCCCAAGGAAAAAGGGGCCCCGACGCAAAATTTTTTGCGTTTTTTAAAGGGGGGAAAAAAAAAAAGAACGAGGCGGCCCGGGCGACACCAAAATGGCCCCGAAAACGGAAAAGGGGTGAAGGAATAAATGGCCCCCCCATTTTAAAAAAAATTTTCCTTTAAATGGCCCCACCCGGAAAAAAAGGGTTTAAAAGAAAAAGGGGACACCTTTTCACAAAAAAAAAGAATAAAGAAGAGAGGCCAAAAAAAAAACCCCAAATTGGTCTCCACCCAAATCTGAATATTTTTCAAAGCGCTAATTTCCGGAATTTTTTTTTTTTTGGAGAGGGGCCTTAAAAATTTTGTTTGGGGTTGTTTTTTAAAACCAACAAAATGGAAAAATTTTTTGGAATTTCACAAGAAAAACGATGGTGTGCTTGGTTTTAACGTAACTTTATTGTTTTATGAGTTATTTACAAGTTTATGACCACTTATAAAATGTGTTCAAAGTGCTGCCCATTGTGTTGGATTGTCAATGCAACCCTCTTCTCCCACTCTTCACACACTGATAGCAACACCACAGAAGAAATGCTAGCACAGGCTACCAGTATCCGTTGTTTCAGATGCTGCACATCTGGTATCTTCACAGCATAGACAATTGCCTTCAGATGACCCCAAAGATAAAAGTCTAATGGGGTCAGATCAGGAGACCTTGGTGGCCAGTCAACTGGCCCACGACGACCAATCACTTTCCAGGAAACTGGAAAAACTCAGGGAACGTGCCATCTTAAGTTTCCTGGAAAGTGGATTGGGCCAGTTGAATTCACTTTCCAGGAAACTGAAGATGGCACGTTCACTGTGTTTTTCTAGCAAGATGGTGTACCACCACATTATGGGTGTCAGGTATTAGCATTCCCACATGAACAGTTTCCAGGTAGTTAATTTTTTGCCAGAGCTCTATTTTAGGTTCTATCTAAATAGCTTGATTATTGTATCATAATAGTGGTGTTACCATTTTACTACAGTAAATGTATCACTTATACATGAGACATGTATGAGGGAGTTGGAAGTCGGAGTCAGAGAAATTGAGGAGTCGGAGGTTTGGCTTACCAACCCCACAGCCCTGGTTACAATGGTTCACATGCCAACCAAAGGTACGTTTTAAGACTAGTTTAAGATATATCCTATTAATATGCTATAAATTATTGACGTTGGAATACTATTTTCTCATCTTTAAAGGGGTTGTCCACTACTAGTACAACCCAATCTTGATCTAAAGGTTTGGCTCAGGTAAAATAAAAAAAAAGCTTATACTCTCCTCCCATGCCGCGGTCCCGGGGCTCTCGTGTGGTTGTTGTGACCCCAGTGCCCAATCAGTGCTGGAGGCACTGTCTTTGTATGAATTGAACATTAAGAGAAGTCAGATCAGTTGATGCCCAAACTTTCTCTTAATATTCAATTCAACAGACAGCGGGGACAGTGACGCCAGCACTAAATGGGCGTCGGGCTCACGTGTCAAGACAATGGCACGGGAGCCCCAGGGAGAACAAGTGCAGATACAGTGGGAATAGCGAGAATAAGCTTTTTTATTTTAAATCAGGGCCAAGCGTGGGTTATGCGAAGGGGCTGTCCAAGTAGTGCACAACTTCTTTAAGAATAGAGGTGTCACCGATTTAGATAATTAATTCTCTGGTCTTCATGAAAAGTCCAGTATGATCCACATGGACCAGTTTTTAGGGATTACAATGTAACCCATAATATCAATTAACAGAGTGTTCTCTTCCTATAATTACTAATTGAGGAGCATGGTTTTCAGTGCTATACATGACACAACCAGCACTCAGACAGGCACACGTATGCTTACTTGCGGTGCAAGTCTCAGTATTTGCAAATATGCAGAACTCTCAACAGCCTTTGTTTTCTGCTAATTATTAATTTGCATAATACACTTGAATATCAGGGCTTTGTAGGAACTTAATGAGATTCTAAAAAGTGCTGTAAAACAAATTATACAGAGCGAAAAATAATAGTGAGGTACGATGAAGAAATTAGGAGGATTCTATTGAATACTGACCCGACAAACTAGAGAAAGGATTATAAACCGCTCTCATGGGCAAAGCATGCAATTAAATACTGCCATCTGGTTAAATCCAAACTCAGGATGACTGTAATAGTATACGGAAATACTAAGAATATACAAAAGCAATACCGACTTTCTAATAGGAAGCTGATAATACAGATGTAGCTTAAAGAGATTGACTAATGCTGAATTATTGTTTTAGGCATGCATGTCATTAAAATGAGGCACACAACTTCTGTCAGCAGCTTGCATCTAGCACTGGAGACTCAGGATCCGCCAGCTCTGTAAGCAATGTCTGCACCAGCCGGATGTCAACAGGACTTCTGAAGTCTGTGATTGGCTGCAGCGCTTGTGATAGGTGACTACATGAGCATGTGATCAGAGAAATATCCGATGAACTATTCTAGTCACTTGACCATGTAACAATCACATGGCTTTAGCAGTCCTAATGACGTGCAGCCATTGAATCATTGGAGTGTATTGGATCAGATCAGTGTTTTATCAGATTTTTCACATCTCAAAAACGAAATAAAAAAAAATGAACTGCAAAGCTTCTCCTATCCACTATAATGATAATCATGAGCAGCCTATGGATACCATCCATGTGCCATCACAAGGACAGAACATGTATGAGGGTCACAGATGTCTGACAGAGGCAAAGAATACACCAGCTTTGGGTAATTTCCCACAATAAGTTTTTGGTCAGTTTTTATGGCATGTGCACGTTTAGTATATGTAGCAGATTTTTCTGCTGCAAAAACCAGTCTGTTGGTAGGAAAAACATGGTGTAAAAATTCAAGTTTTTACAGTGTTTTTGATGCAATTCAGATCTGCATTTTTTCCAATTCATTTGAATAAGTGAAAAACGCCTAAAGTATAGCAAGAAAAAAATGGAGCAGCGCGTGCATGAAATTTTAGGAATCTCATTTATTTTGATGGTGTTAGGGTTTGCGAATCACACTAAATTAAATTAAACAATAAAGTGTGATTGCAACCCAGGGTCCACTATGCAGAGATGTAAAACTGCTGCTAGTGTGAGCAATGACGATAAAAAACTACTAGCGAGCGTTCCTTCTTAAACACACCGAGTTAACTCCACACAGTGTGAACGAAACGCAAAAACCCAAAACCAAATAATACTTAGGATTGCACAGAAATAGGAGTAACAGCTCAGCTAACCACCGAGGGGTAGAGGAGATGAGTACCAGCTCAGCTAATCACCGAGGGGTAGAGGAGATGAGTACAAGGTCAGCTAACCACCGAGGGGTACAGGAGAGGAGTACCAGCTCAGCTAATCACCGAGCGGTACAGGAGATGAGTACCAGCTCAGCTAATCACCGAGGGGTAGAGGAGATGAGTACCAGGTCACCTAACCACCGAGGGGTACAGGAGAGGAGTACCAGCTCAGCTAACCAACGAGCGGTACAGGAGGAGTACCAGCTCAGCTAACCACCGAGGGGTAGAGGAGATGAGTACCAGCTCAGCTAACCAATGAGGGGTAGAGGAGAGGAGTACCAGCTCAGCTAACCACCGAGGGGTAGAGGAGATGAGTACCAGCTCAGCTAACCACCGAGGGGTACAGCAGATGAGTACCAGCTCAGCTAATGACCAAGCGGTACAGGAGATGAGTACCAGCTCAGCTAACCACCGACGGGTAGAGGAGATGAGTACCAGCTCAGCTAACCACCGAGGGGTAGAGGAGATGAGTACCAGGTCAGCTAACCACCGAGGGGTACAGGAGAGGAGTACCAGCTCAGCTAACCAACGAGCGGTACAGGAGATGAGTACCAGCTCAGCTAACCACCGAGGGGTAGAGGAGATGAGTACCAGCTCAGCTAACCACCGAGGGGTAGAGGAGATGAGTACCAGCTCAGCTAATGACCAAGCGGTACAGGAGATGAGTACGAGCTCAGCTAACCACCGACGGGTAGAGGAGATGAGTATCAGCTCAGCTAACCACCGAGGGGTAGAGGAGATGAGTACCAGGTCAGCTAACCACCGAGGGGTACAGGAGAGGAGTACCAGCTCAGCTAACCAACGAGCGGTACAGGAGATGAGTACCAGCTCAGCTAACCACCGAGGGGTAGAGGAGATGAGTACCAGCTCCGCTAACCACCGAGGGGTAGAGGAGATGAGTACCAGCTCAGCTAACACCGAGGGGTACAACAGAATGAGTACCAGCTCAGCTAACCACCAAGCGGTACAGGAGAGGCGTACGAGCTCAGCTAACCACCGAGGGGTAGAGGAGATGAGTACCAGCTCAGCTAACCACCGAGGGGTACAGGAGAGGAGTACCAGCTCAGCTAACCACCGAGGGTAGAGGAGATGAGTAGCAGTTCAGCTAACCACCGAGGGTACAGCAGATGAGTACCAGCTCAGCTAACCACCAGCGGTACAGGAGAGGCGTACCAGCTCAGGTAACCACCGAGCGGTACAGAAAGAAGTGTGCAATACCCAGTAAATCAATAGGGATAAGCACGTGGGTCGATTGTGCCTGTAACAGCTGTGCTAACCGCACACATGGCCGAGACAGGCGCTAAGTCAAGCAAAAGCAAAACCTGCCTGACTAAGGAAAAGTAGGTACACATACGAGTCAGCAGGGCGGCATAGTATCCACCCACACACACACCAAACACAAGTGACGCTAGCACGCCCGCGTGCTTTGCTGAAAGCTGCCACATAACCAGAGCAGTCCAAGCACCAATAAGAAGGCGCCACATCATGGACATGGTCAGTAAGGTGACTTCTGTACATAGACTCCAGAGAGTAGGGCTGCCTTAGTATACCACTGGTTACCATAGACTTTAGCTGGAGAGCCAGCGGTTGTTGATTTGCCTGTGGAATTTTCTGCACAGATTCTTCGTCTGTTGGCAGAAAACGCAGGTAAAAATCCGTGCAGATTTGATGTGGAATTGATGCGGATTTCATGCAGATTTCATCCGGACTGTCCTGCGTTTTTTGTTATGCGCATTTGCCTTACTCAATGTATAGTCAATGGGTGCAGAAACGCTGCAGATCCGCAAAAAGAACTGACATGCTGCCGGAAAAAAAACGTAGCGATTCCGGGCAGATTTTTCTGCAGCATGTGTACAACAATTCTCAAATTCCCACTGACTATGGTGGTGCACTACACTGCGGATTTGATGCAATTCCGCGAGTCCAAAAACGCTGCGGATCAGCAGCAAAATCCACATTGTGTGCAAATACTCTAACAATGGATGTTGCAGCTTTCGGACACATTGCAGCATTGCCGACCCTGCAAGCAGCTGTGACATGTACCAATCAAGAATGTAAGCATAGAAAAAAGTCAAGTGGTTAGGTACTGCATTCACCACAACATGGAAAGTGTGAACGGACTCTTGGCTAATCCTTTAATCAGTTTAATAGTTTTCGGAAAAGAGAACTTTTCTTTTTTTGACACAGCACGTCTATTACTTATCCCATACTAGGCCTGAACGTTACATAGCAGTGTGTTGTGCAAATAGCTTAGATTGAGACTCGTACACAGTTGGAGATTCTGCCATTAAAAAAAGGAGAAATCCTGAAATTAATGCTTACATTCCAAAGGTCTGTAAAGGCACAATAATGAAAGAAGGAAAAACCCTTGTCCTCCTACAGCCAGACTTTATTTACTTATCTACTTTCTCAGCATTATCTGGAAGTATCAACAGCTGCACAGGAAACAGGTCTGAAGAGCTAGGCTGTAATTTCTTTTGAGCGGTTTGAGAACGCCTTCTCCATGTCAGACCTGCTGGCGGTGACAGGTGGTTTGTACTTCACATGTCTGCAAGCATTGGCATCTCCAGAGCTTACAAGCACTCCAGCAAAACAGGCTGATGTCCCTAGTCAAGCGTAGCGCAGAAGTCACTGCCACAGCACATCCATGTCTGAGGAAGAATGGCAGCTAGCAGTCAGCCCGGACTAGCGGACTACTGGTTAGGGCAATCAATTTGAAGGTGTTCCTTTTGCACATATCTATATTACATTATGTCAAATGTCTCTATAAAATATATACTACAAGGATTGATGCGGCTATAAGTCAGCATTATGAAAGGGGAGGCTAAGAAAATCATGGTAAATAAACCATTCCTCCACATCTCGCCAGTGTAAGGTCACGATATGTTTATATCAGCACAATGGAGACAATTTACTACAAAGAATTTGGCTTCATTTGGGCCAATTCATATTTCTCACTACATATTTTCATCCACTTTAGATGAGCTTTTTGACATGTGCACCAATGGGGCACGGCCTATCTGGAGATGGGCAAATAGAGTGCACTGCCTAAATTGCAATCTAAAGTTTGGTCAAAATTATTTAAACCTTGTGGAGCAAAGTAGCAACTGATAACTATATAAAAAAAAACAGTGGAACAGCGCCATAAAATAGTGATTTTGGGTGCAGTACCTCCGAAACAAAATGCAATTGTATATAGCAATATAAGCAAAAGAAAGGCAAAACTCCAATAAATTGGGCAAAAAAATGTGGACTTTAATTAGCCATGTGGCAAATTTCAGTTTACAGAACCCACTTCCAGCTAATAACTTAATTCAGACTAGTAGGCAATCTAAATATACTCCATACTTCTGAAACAACATGAAATACTGTGATGGGTCGGACACATTATAATTCTGTCTAGCCTACGGGCTCATGCACACAAACGTATTTTCAGTCCAAGTGTGATTCAATGTTTTGTTATTCTATGGGGCCATGCACATGTCTGATTTATCCTTTGAGTCTGGCCAAAGGAAAAAAATTGTATCCAATATTTGGATCGCACTTGCTCATGCAAGTCTTGAGTCCATGTAAAACATTACAGTAGGACAACATCGGAGTACGGCCTGATTTTCACGCACTGTCAAGATGGAGAAATTTTTTTGCCACCTTCTCCTCCATCCAAGAAAATTGTCTCACACTTTGATCAGTGTGATTAACATAATCAGATTGATTTTCTGGGATGAGAGAGAATACGGTCATGTGGCCCTAGCCTAAAAGTAAGCAAACACCAGCCCCAATGTGTTTCCCATGGTTTTGCATACTACTGTAGATGTAGAAGAGCTTTTATCTTTGTAGGCTCCAATGGAAGTTATACTACGTACTCTCCCTGCGAGGTGCTGATGTTGGGTAGGATTTCAGTGGCTCGAGGATTCGGAACATAGCAGAACACACAGTTCCATATGCGTAAGTGTCGCTGGATGGCATTGATTGTATCTAAAAGGAAAGCTTTACGTACTTTTTTGCACCTTATGTGTCCATGCTATGAACATGATCAGCACACGTTTCTCTTACTACGGGTTTGTAAAACTACAGACCGGGGTTCTAATTCCACCAAGGACACCATCTACATGGAGTTTGCATGTTCTCCTGTGATAAACAGCTCTTACTCCATGAAAAGCTTCCTTCCTAAACCTAGAAAATAAACTGTTGGCTTCCTCTAAAAATGGCCCTGGTGTATGTGTAATATAGATAAATTAGACTGTGAGCTCCAATGGGGACAGGACACATATGCAGAACACATCACTGATATAGACGCAGCAGGCAATAACTGCAGCTTTCTAACAAGAAGAAATTAAAATATCCGACTTTGTGCATCTCCAATTAACCTCCCACCCAATCAAAGAAAAAGCTTCAACAAATCTCTATCAACATAGGATTCCAAATAATTTCATAATCACTTCTAATCAATTCAAAGAGGAATAAAATAAAAAAAGGTTCCTGAACTGCAATCCCCCAAGTTCCCTCATAAAAACAAGCCCTGACTAATTGTGTACTGTAATAGGTTTCTTATCTCTCCCAGTCAAATTAGAATGATTGTAATAAGCTTTGAAAAACATTTCAACTCAGAAGCTGTCTGCCCGTCACACATCTTAATGCTCCTCTCAGCAGCTCATTGTGCACAGAACGGAAGACCACAGAGATACTGGCCAGGATGCACAATGCCTGCAAAGTAGGTAAGGCTAAGCCCGCTCCAGCTCAATGCTGCGCCCCTCTTCTTCAGAGGAACTTCTCTCCTAGATGATTTATTTAGCCACCCTGACAATAGTTGTTTGTCTACTAAATAAGAATGCCGTTTACGCCAATAACTGAGCTACTCAGACAAACACTTTCTCTGCTCTCCAGCTGCTGCTGACTAAAACTCACCCCCTTGAGTACCATGACAGATGAGGTTCCATCAAAGGATACCCCTAGCACATGTAAACCAGACTGCATCTTTCCTGAGGAGGATGCAGCTATATTAAAGGCAATGTCCTTGTAATTACATACATCAACCCTATTAAAATAGAACTTTTATAACAAGAAAAAAACAATTAAAGGGACATAAAAGGCCCCAGCTGGGTCAAACACAACAGCTTTTGTCCAAAGCAACCACTGAAACTTGCGGTTGTCTGCACACAGCCTCTACATTTAATGATGATCACATATTTCGGTGCAGGCTCACCCAAACAGACTGCAGTCCTTTATCCCGAAGCAGATTTCACACACAGAAGAGGCATGATCCCACCCAGTCTTGGTGTCTCCTTCAGCCCGAGCTCCAGTAGTTTCCAGAGCTAAACAGGAGTATTCAACTCCCGCCACCGTTCACACTGTACAGGCTGCAGTTCCCACACGTTCTCTGCAGCTCTCACAAAACAGACTCCTTAACGCAGTCCCATTCAGAGAGAAACCCTGGCACATCTCTCTTAGTTACAGCTCACATTTTGGCTGATCACTCACCAGCAGCACACTAGACTCCGCTCAGGAGACTGTCACACAACGAATATTCTTCCTGCTTTTTAGAGAAACAGTGCAGGTATATCTAATCAAGCACTGTAGAACTAGGATTTAACAATGTCCTTCCAAGCTATACTACAATATATTATATTAAAATATTGTATTTTTATCACTGGCAATCACTATAAGGCAGGGATCACATGAGCATATGAAAAGTAAAAAAAAATTGGTCCGATTTTCATCCAGAGAAGTGGGACGATTTTTTTTCTCACTTGTCACAATTAGAGTTGAGCGATATTTCCCGATATCAAGAAGTATCGGATCGGAATGGGTATCGCCGATACCAAAAAGTGTCGCGATACCCGATTCCGATACCGGAAATCCAATGCAAGTCTATGGGACAGAAATATCAGAACTAAAAAAAACCCTTTCTATCCTTGTAAACACTAAATATGCACACACAGAATACATACATATATATATATATATTATATATATAATATATATATATATAATATGTGAGACAGTGAGAATATGTGGGTTAGATGGGGTGTATATTTCACCTGGGTGCTTTGCTGACTGGTATAAGGGAGGTGTATGGCTTTGTAGACCTGGTGGTAGAGAAAGGTCATTACACCTTCCACTCAGTGCATACTTGCAGCTCAAACCTGTAACCACTCAGCTGTTAATTAAGAAGCCAGAAATAGGTGTCTGGAAACACAGTCAGAGAGCTAGTTTAGCCTGGACACAGGGAGGTGTCCTGGCACAAGAAACAGTCTCCAAGAGTGTTAGAGCTGTCTTTAGCCTGGACACAGAGAGGTGTCCTGGCACAAGGAAGCAGTCTCTGTGAGAATGCATGCTGATGATTACTGAAGAGGAGGGGAGCCGTCTCAGTCTGGGTTAGATGTACCCCGGACACAGGAGTGTCTCTGTGAACCTCCATGCTGATGATTACTGAAGAGGAGGGGAGCCGTCTCAGTCTGGGTTAGAGGTACCCGGACACAGGAGTGTCTCTGTGAACCTCCAGGATAATGACTACTGAATAGGAGTGGATCTCTCTCAAGTCTGGACGTCGGGTGGACCTTCAGACATAAGGAGGAGTATCTGGGAAACTCCATACTGGTAACATATATCATATGTGTTGTTTTGGGCACAGACTGATAGAGTCTGGGTTCCTGATAGAAAGGGACATTACATAAGTGTAATTAGTGGCTAGACAAGCCTAGGTCTTTTGTTTATGCTTTGTTTTTATCTGTTTGCTGTGGACTTTAATAAAACTGGTTGCGGCCAGTTTTTACCATAATTGCTGTCTGAATGAACTGTTTCCGTGCCATTCTGTCTACCCAGACAGCGATCTCAGAGCTAAAACCCCCTGAAAGGCTACAATATATACATGTCATTGTGACATGTTATATATATTAATATATATATATATATATATATATTATATATATATATATATATATAATATACATATATTTATAGTTCATACACTTCTACATAGTAAAATAGCCTCTGATTCAATTGCCGGGTAATGCCGGCCGATCCCCGATATTTGCAGTATCGGAATGCTCAACACTAGTCACAATCCATTTTGTTTACTCAGCAGCTATCATTTATGGGACCATATTAAGCTTCTTATGTAACAGAATTGTAATGTATCTGTAAACATTGGATGACACTCTGATGGTCCGTATGGCATCCGATTTTTCTGTCCGAGTTCAATCCCTTTTTTTATTGGATTGCACTGTTATACGCTCGTGTGAGCGAGCCCGAAGCTGGCATTTCTGGCTCTCTGCTGCCGACTTGCTAGCTTTGCTGTATTTACAGGCCTGAGACAAGCAAACAATAAATTCGACGTGGTTGGGCTCTTTACAAATTGCTTGTCACAATCTCAGTACCTTTGGGATCACAATGAGACCCCATTAACGAACACTTGTAAAGTAGCAGCAACACCTGGAAATTCTGGTGGTGGACAAAGTCACAGAAATGTTTAGATTGTCTTCTCATACAAGTTACAAATAAGCAATAGGTTATAATAGGGATTTCCTTAAATCAAAAGCATGGATCAAGCTGTAGACCTTCAGATTCCTGTAAAGTGCATATCAGTCTGTACAGTACAAAGTTATTCCACTACCCAATCCATTTCGGATTAGCGGTGTTTCCAACCAATCTCTATAGAAGGATTTGTGCTCATGGTTTCCTGTGCAAGTGGCTGTGAAACTCTGTGGTCTATACTTCCAGAATGTGGACATCGTATCTGAGTGGTGAGCTATGCCATTTACAGTGGATGGTATTCTGATGCATGAATGAACAGGAGCTTGAGTATTTGGCGAGTTTTTTACCTCAGCATAAGCCAAAATCAGAAGTGGAACAGTCAGAGGAAAAGTATAATAGAAACACGTCACCATTCTGTATTTATCACACACTCCTGGTTTTGGCTTACAAATAGTGAAAAAAAAAACCTCACCAAATACTCAACGTGTGCACGTGGCCTTAGCAGCATTTACATAATAGTTTTACATCAAGTGGCTTCTAATAAACAATTCAAACCTATGGCTTCCAAGAAATTCAATATTTGGATAAAAGTACTGCGACAGCTCAATTATTGAATTTATTTTTTTTCTTTTGGTCCCATTTGGTCATTTTAAAGAGCTCACTGAATTTGAGTGCGATACTGTAATAGGAGCCAATGTTGTATCAAGTCAATAGGTGAAAATTCTTCCCTCATAAATATTCCAAGATCAACTGTGAGTGGCATTACAGAAAAGTGGAAGTGTTTATAAACCACTGAAACTCGGCCATATCACATAAAGTTACAGACCGTGGTCAAAGAGTGCTGAGACATGTGGAGTGCACACAAGTCGCCAACACTCTTACCGACTAAGTCACTGCAGAGTCCAAATCTCCTCTGACTGTAACATCAGCACAAAAACTCCTGAGCCGGGAGTTTCATGGAATGAGTTTGACAATCAAAATTGTCAAAATGTGTCATGAGGAGTTGTAGACTCTGGAGCAGTGGAAAAACATGTCCTGTGACGTGTGAAGTGGAAGTACGTTTCTCTATCTGGCAGTCTTTTGGGCGGGTCTGGGTTTGGTGAATACGAGGAGAGCATTATATTTTTTATATCCAACTCTAAAGTTTGGTGCAGGGTGGCTAATGCTTTGGGGTTGATTTTCAAAGGTTATCCCATAAGTTTGGGCAAAGGGAAATCTTAATGTTTCAGTACACCAACAAAACTTGGACAATGTAATGCTCCCAACTATTCTTGGGGAACGCAATTTTCTGTTCTACTATGACTATGATCACTGCAAAAAAAGCAAGGTCTATAACAGCTTGGTTGAGCGAGTAAATTGTGGAAGATCCTGGCTGACACACAGTCCTAACCTGAACCCCATCAAAAACATTTTGAGATGACTGAATATGCAGATTGTGAGGGCAGAGCAGTGTACTGCAGTGCGCAGGCACCGGGAAAGGTCAGAGGGGTCCAGCGCCTGCGCACTGCAGTACACTGCTCTGCCCTCACCAGGGCAGATCAGTGCACCTGAGCAGGAGCCGCGACGGGAAGCAAAGAAGAGGACGTCTTCGCTAGAAGATGGGAGGCGCCGGACCGGACAGCGACACCCATCGGACAGGACCGACCTCGGACCGCCCTGGGTAAGTATAATCAAACTCGTTTTTCTTCTCTTTCAGGTTACATCGGGGGCTTATCTACAGCATTACAGAATGCTGTAGATAAGCCCCTGATGGCAGTGGTCGCACCTTATAGTTGAAAAATGGGGTGACAGATTCCCTTTAAGAAAGCATTATCAGAAGAAAGGAATCTGTTACAGCTGCAAGTGGGAACCAATTCTATATGCCTGTGGACTTAGAATAGGATGTCATAAAAGTTCCTGTAAGTGTAATATTTAGATGCCCAAATACTTGCGTCCATATAGTGTGTATTAGACCAAAGCATACTAGCATGAAACTGCACTACATGACATGACATGAGAAGACCAAGTCATTTTTAGCTGCTCTACAGCTTTGGGAAAGTCTTCTTTCTCACCCCTATTAGCAACCATTCTTGGTCAACTGTTTTGCAGTTAATGATTAGCTATGGTCCACCTTTGCTAGTTAATTTTTTTTCCACTTTTAGGAAAAGGAACCCCAAAACTGGTTGCAGCAGTGATACATACTGTTGCATGACGTCACCATTGCAGTCAAAACACGGAGACCCAAGCAGAGGTAGGGAACCAGCTTTGGATCCTGAGAGGGTGAGTACCTGTATAGTTTCTTATTTTAAAGTGTTTAAAGTCCACTTTCTTCAGGAAGAAAAACCCCTTTAAATCAATCTCTCAAAGTCTTTATCTTAGTACATAGTTATTACATGCCATGCAAATATTCATTCTTTCTTTTCTTATACGTTTTCATAATAGAGCGCCCATGTTACCTTAGTGGTAGACTAACTATGGCTGAGTGTTTTGAAGTTGCTGACTACTACTGTACAAAGTTAGATGTGGAGAATTTGTGTACCCTCTAGACAATAGAAGTTTAAAGAGAACCTGTCATGTTGAAAATGGTACCCGATCTGCATGCAGCATGTTATAGAGCAGGAGGAACTTATCAGTTTAATAGACATTTTGTGGGAAAAGTTTCTGTTGAACCTTATACTTTACACACTAAAATCCATGGCTTCTGCATGCATACGATTCCAGTGGGAGGCCCTATTCAGTGATTGACAGCCATACACTATGTGCATACCAAATCATACAAGGAAGACTGTTAATCACTGAACTCGCTTGCAAATACAGGGATTTCCATTAGTAAAATACGAGTCCAGGGGGCCGTCCTATTCAGCGATTGTTGGTCTTCTCCATATGACTGAATGGAAACATCACTTAGTAGGACTCCCCTAGTGGCTTGGTATACAAACACCAGTAATTTCAATAAATAAAGTTATCCTAAATCTTTTCCAACCAACCTATATATCATTCTTCTCAAATATAGGTACTATATTAAGAACAAATATATTTCCACCCTAAAATCTATGAATAATCAAATAGATTTTTAAAAATCAACTAAAGGATATGGCTATAAAGAATACAGAGCACAACTATATTGTTAGTCATGCACAATGGCCAAGAAGTATACAATATCCTGATTATTAAATTACCTATTCACTTCAGTAGACGACAAAAACTGCAAAATTATAACCAACAAAGTTGTGTAGATGCAGGTCCAAAGTGAGGAAAAAATCTTCTACGAAGCACGGATTGAATTACTGTGACGTTATTCACTCCAAGTTGACACTTTGTAATGTGGAGTGACCTAAAATCCCTGCTATGTCTGTAAGCAACGTTCTACCCAAATTGTGCACAAGTTCTAATAAATGTTTGTAGGACTGCATTTATATAAAACTGATTTTTCACCAAACGTTAATGTTGAATTTTTCACACCACTACTCAGTTATACCAAGCTGTGCTCCAAACTGTTTGCTTCCTGATGTAAAAAGTAATATTGCAGTCAGGATACACACCACTAAAATTAGGTCTGTACCCTTCTTCATTATAAAACACCAAATTTACCAAAAACGGAATCTGCTTTAAAACTATGACCAATTTTTGAAACTGTTAACAGAATCTAATAAGAATGAGAGTATGCTGTAAGCAGACACTGAACCAGCAGCTCTGAGACCTGCATACCGCTAATTGACAGCAGCTCTGAACCGACTACAAGCATT
This sequence comes from Oophaga sylvatica, assembly GCA_033576555.1. Classification (NCBI taxonomy): domain Eukaryota; kingdom Metazoa; phylum Chordata; class Amphibia; order Anura; family Dendrobatidae; genus Oophaga; species Oophaga sylvatica. Next base: position 244,267,997 of record JARQOD010000002.1, on the reverse strand, counting down.
GGCTATATCTCGGTACAAAATATGTACCGTAGTTTAATACTTAAAAATTAATTATGCTTGCAGACATGGCCATATATTGGTCGAAACGTTGCATTATGGCAGAATAAAGATCCAGTTTTGCTTTTCACCTGGATTGGATGCTGCTCCTATTTTTTGTAGGTCTTTTCTCCAATTGGTTTCATTGGATTTGGAACGTGCATCCTATTACTTGAAGTGCTGTCGGCTGCTGCATTTGTACATACGGTATATGATTCTGTAAGAATAAACATTTGTGTTTCTCGTAAAGAAACTGACAATACCTGCTATCACATTATATTACGTCACGTAGACATGATGCTACCTTAGTCAATCAGAAATAAAATAAAAGCAGGATCAAAAGAAAAAAAAAAATGTTATTGCCACCAATTCAGCAACACTGGCCTTATTTGCATGTCTTTCCGTTCACAAATTACCAATTCGGTAAATAGTATTAATCTA
>JARQOD010000002.1:244246648-244267420 GCA_033576555.1 Oophaga sylvatica | reverse complement strand
TATATATATATATATATATATATTATATATATATATATATATATATAGTTCATAGAGTTCTACATAGCATAATAGCCGCTAAATCAATTGCCGGCTTCAGTAAAATCATTACCGAATCATTTTTAATTAGAGTGTGTGTGTGTGCGTGTGTGTGTGTGTGGTGTGATGTGTATGTGTGTATGTGTATGTGTGTGTTGTGTGTGTGTCTTTTTTAACCCTTTACTACTATAGTATTAATAATGGATAGTTGTCTTATTGACACCTCTCCATTATTAACCCGGATTAATGTCACATTTCAATAGCAAAGTGACATTAACCCCTTATTAACCCATGAGCCACCACTAAAGGCAATGGGAATAGAGAAGCTAAGTGACAGAAAAGGTGCATCTTATACATGTGCCTTTTCTGGGGTGGCTGGGGCCAGATGTTTGTAGCCGGGGGGCCAAAACAATGGTTCCTTTCTAAGCTATTAATATCTGCCCTCACTCACTGGCTTTCCCTCTCTGGCGGAGAAAATTGCTCGGGAGGCCACACAATTTTTTTCCGCGATTATAGCCTTAAATTTAACCCCTAGAGTTCCAAATGTTTCCTAACACAAACTACTAAATTGATTAAACACTGACATATATAAATCCTTTTGATATGACATGGTTTACTATATGTAAACCATGTGTCATATCATGTCGGGTTCTGTAATGATTTTACTTAAGCCAGCAATCCATGGCATCAGTTTTCTTAATCTGCAACGGATCCATCGATCCAACGGATTGTGACTGATGGCAAAAAACTGATGTGTGAAAGAGGCCTAAGCATACAAGGAGCTGATCAGCAGCTGTGAAGTAGTCTAATGAACTACTAATCTAGTTTAAATGGACAATTATACAACGCAGTCAGGTAACTCAAGTTTCTGGAAACTGCTTTTATATCAAATTACAAGGTGTTAAAAAAAAATTGTTTTTGAGTAGAAAGCACTGTAGGAAGCGCTCCTTTCTTGGGGAGTTTTTGGAGGAGTGTTTTGTCTCCTGAAGCCTTTTGGAGGAGTTTTCTTTCTATAACCTTACGAATGGACCATGAAGCGGATTCCATTAGAAGTGACATGACATGCACAATCTAAGCAGTTTTCAAACCTGAAGCGGAAACAAAATGCTCAACAACACTGAACGTGTAAAAAGGAAGATATTTTGCAAAAGAGTGTACCCGCTCCAAAAACTGGATGTTCACATACTCTAAGAGCCCGATACGTATTAGACTAATGTCAGCCGAATCCGTCAATGCTGATGGGTCCAGCAGACTGTCTAATGTGTATGGAGACACCGGTCGACTGATGGTCGGGAGAGATGTCGATTGGGCATGTTAGATTATAGCCTGCAGATTGCCAAGATAAGATGGAGATAAGATGCAGGCAGACATGTCAGTCGGTGGCTTCCCGAATGAGCGCTCCTATGTATGGGAGGGTTGACAGAGATGGCTGTTGGTTGAGAGAGAGATCGACAACCTTTGTTCGGCAGCCAGCTATAGACTGGAGGAAAGTTAGATAAACCTTTTCTTTTTAAATATCCATTTGCAAATCACTTCTGATTGCAAGAAAAAAAAAAAGCTAAAAAAAAAAGGCAGAAAGTGCGCTATGTGAGCACTGTCTAAAATAGCTGGGCAATTCTCACCTATTAATATGTCTTTAACACACAACTGCACCTAATCTTATCACCTGCAATACAAAATAAGCAATGAGTTTAGCATAGTTAATCTTTAATAATAGGTAGGCCAATATTTGCTTTATATTCGGAAAAGAAAAAGTAATGATATAATCACATCAAGCTAATGCCAAGCTGTGATCTGGCTATACAGCCTTTCTCCAAACGTTACATCAACCAAGAACACATGTTCAAAGCTAGTCTTCAATAACTAGTTACATTCATTTTTAGCTATCAAAAAGGGAAAATGTCTGCTCAAATATAACTGGTCTTGTATTTCGAACCATTAAATAGATAAAACACCAAGCATAAGGCCTCATTCAGATGTCCATGAAACCTGGTCTGAAGACCTCCGGCGATGCATGGACTAGCCACCGGTCTCCTGACCTCACAGGCATGTATGAAGCCGCCGAGTTCTGGCGGGGAGGAAAGGAGATGGACATAGGTATCACCAAACATCAGTAAGATGTCAATATTAGTAACTAGATCTAGAAAAATGTGACACTACTATGGCATTAAAAGCTTATGGCATTTTTGGTCTTCAATCTGTGTCTTTTCCTAATGCGCCAAGATAATGCACACAGTGATGTCACTCTGGAAAAATAGACCAACACCAGTACAGGCAACATCTGCAAGAACACCGCCATGCTTTTCTAATAAAACAGCATGTAAAAACCATGACGCTGGACAGGTGGAATTATGCGATTATGTGATCTTATAGTACAGGGTTCGACAAACCCGGGCGCCAGGTCGCCAGTGGCGCCTAGAAAATCATGCCTGACGCCCGGGGAATTAAAGAGGCAGCTCCTCCTGTGCCGTCTCGCAGGGCAGGCGTCAGCACCCGGCACACCCGGGCAAGTGCCGGGGCCCTGAGCAGGCGGGGGGGCCCACTCGCCGTCGGGCACCCCGGTGCCCGTTAGCCTGTGTCAGCGCCGCCACTGGGCCCCCCCCACTTGCTCAGGGCCCCGGCAGCAGCCGGCGCAATACTTACCTCACCCCGTGCCTCCGCTGCCGCAGCTCCAGGGGGCACCTGCGCTTCCTCTCTCACAGCAGCGCCGCTGAATGACGTCATCATTCAGTGGCCGGCTGTGGCAGAGTGCGCGCGGACGCCAGACAGGTGAGGCGTCTGTGTGTGTGTGCCTGCGTGTGAGTATGTGAGAGTGCTGCCTGCCGTGCTGTATGTGTGATGGTGGTGGGGGGAGGCAGTGATGGTGGTGAGGAGGCAATGATGATGATGATGGGGAGGCAATGATAATGGGAAGGCAATGATGATGATATTAATGGGGAGGCAATGATGATGATGATGGGGAGGCAATGATAATGGGAAGGCGATGATGATGATATTAATGGGGAGGCAATGATAATGGAAAGGCAATGATGATGATGATATTAATGGGGAGGCAATGATAATGATGATGATGGGGAGGCAATGATGATGATGATATTAATGGGGAGGCAATGATAATGATAGGGAGGCAATGATGATGATGGGCAGGCAATGATGATGAGGGGAGGCAATGATGATGATAATGGGCAGGCAAAAATTCTGGCTCCTAAATTTTTTGGCTGGCTCCTAGATTCTGAACAACTTTGTCGACCCCTGTTATAGTACAAAGATAATGCACAGCAATTACGTCACACGTCAGACATAATGCACACAGCAATGTCGCAGCGGGGATGATGGATTCCGTAATCTCATAGCACAGACCAAATGCTCAGTCATGTCAAAGTATGTAAAATTGCAAAAAATGTCAATCCAGACATAATGCACGAAGTGATGTCACAGCAGATGATAATGCACATAGTGGTATGTGACAGCACAGGTAGAACGCTTAGAAAGAAAATTCTTTCCCTTGTTAACAGTCATCTGGAATTCAATTTTCCATCATCCATGATCATCACTAACTACATCACACCACTAAGAGGGTCCCCTTTTTTGCTGAGCACAACACAAGATAGACTGCTACAAAATTTCATTTCTATGTTTTTTTCTTCCTCAAGGAACCAGAAAGATGATGATGTTTCTGTTACAAGATGAAATACCAAAGGAGAAAGAAAAATCTGTGTAAACATAGCTATAGCCATTTCCAAAAATTCTGGCAGCTGCAATGGAAGCTTAATTTTGATGTAATTAATTGAGGCACGGATCAGTTCTGACGAACATCATCTCTTATATGCAGCACAAGATTCTGCTCAGGTGCGTGTTTTATGCGGAGGACCAGGAAAGCCAAGACTACAACTGCCACCATTTCAGCTCACTACATCTCTTTAGGAAGCATCCGTTTTACTGACAGGTAATTTACAAACATAATTCATCGACGTGCGAGATTTATGGGCTGTGGAAACATGTCCCTCATCTATTTATGAAGAAAAGAACAATTTCTGGGGGAAAGTCACATTAATGTACATCATTCGTCACTATGATATCATACAGCATACTAATACATGAATCCAGAGCAAATACCGAGTAAATTGTGCTGGGATTACACTTTGGGCTGTTCAAAGAAAAAAAAAAACACACTTAAAATGACCCAAGATATTCACACACACAATCATTCTAGGACATGCTGCTGCATTTTCTGAAGGCTTCTAATTCCTACTAATGAGGTCTGTACACTGGAATAACTGGAGCTTCAAGAGAGGGAGAAGAGTTATACAGTGATCTATGTGATGGGGATGGATGACCACAGCCAGGAAGACACTGTTTTATAGCCAGAAGTCATCCGGCTATTCCTCCCATTGTGAAAATGAGGTCTAGTCTCTTGGCCATAGCTATGGTTAACACTACAGCCCCCTATACCCGTCAGCCTAATGTGTGTGGGGGCGCTGGCCGACTGAGAGCCGGGGAGATGTCGGTTGCACATGTCCAATTTCAGATTACTGATCGGATTGATCTCACAGAGATAAGCTGTCAGACAGAGGCTTTCTCATAGAGAACACTGGAGCGCTCAGCCAAGCGAGCCGATGCATGGGAGTGTTGGTTGAGATGGCGGTCAGCCAAGTCATTGACTAGTGTTTGGCCAACAGCCATCTAATATGTGGAACGGTAGAAAAAGACATGGAGTGCATATCCCAATAATCATACTTTGTAAATTTTAACCTAGCGGCGTTAGATCAAACGTGCGGTGGCTATTGTGGCTGTGGTTTTGTGCCTGTGGGGTGGTGCGGCCTGGAGTCAAGGGGACTTTGCCTCGCAGAATGGGTGCTGTGGGGCCCCAGGTCACCCAGCCTGCTGGTGCACTGTCGCTGTGACGGTGGATTAGGCAAGATACCACTCCTTTTAGGCTAGTGACTCACTAAGAGGTTAACCTTGACGTGGTAGTGGGCTTCATACACTCTGATCAGACTGTTAAACTAAGAACCTCATGTTGACAAGCGGCATTAGATCAAAGTAAGACTATTGGGAGGTGCGGTCCATGCCTTTTTCTACAGTTATAGCATCTAATATGTATGGTAGACTAATTTGGACACTACAGGTCCTTCTCAAAAAATTAGCATATAGTGCTAAATTTCATTATTTACCATAATGTAATGATTACAATTAAACTTTCATATATTTTAGATTCATTACACATCAACTGAAATTTGTCAGGTCTTTTATTGTTTAATAATGATGATTTTGGCATACAACTCCTGATAACCCAAAAAACCTGTCTCAAAAAATTAGCATATCAAGAAAAGGTTCTCTAAACGACCTATTACCCTAATCTTCTGAATCAACTAATTAACTCTAAACACATGCAAAAGATTCCTGAGGCTTTTAAAAACTCCCTGCCTGGTTCATTAGCAAAACCCCCATCATGGGTAAGACTAGCGACCTGACTGATGTCAAGAAGGCCATCATTGACACCCTCAAGCAAGAGGGTAAGACCCAGAAAGAAATTTCTCAACAAATAGGCTGTTCCCAGAGTGCTGTATCAAGGCACCTCAATGGGAAGTCTGTTGGAAGGAAACAATGTGGCAGAAAACGCTGTACAACGAGAAGAGGTGACCGGACCCTGAGGAAGATTGTGGAGAAGGACCGATTCCAGACCTTGGGGGACCTAAGGAAGCAGTGGACTGTGTCTGGTGTAGAAACATCCAGAGCCCCTGTACACAGGCGTGTGCAGGAAATGGGCTACAGGTGCCGCATTCCCCAGGTAAAGCCACTTTTGAACCATAAACAGCGGCAGAAGCGCCTGACCTGGGCTACAGAGAAGCAGCACTGGACTGTTGCTAAGTGGTCCCAAGTACTTTTTTCTGATGAAAGCAAATTTTGCATGTCATTCGGAAATCAAGGTGCCAGAGTCTGGAGGAAGACTGGGGAGAAGGAAATGCCAAAATGCCTGAAGTCCAGTGTCAAGTACCCACAGTCAGTGATGGTGTGGGGTGCCATGTCAGCTGCTGGTGTTGGTCCACTGTGTTGCATCAAGGGCAGGGTCAATGCAGCTAGATATCAGGAGATTTTGGAGCACTTCATGCTTCCATCGGCTGAAATGCTTTATGGAGATGAAGATTTCATTTTTCAGCACGACCTGGCACCTGCTCACAGTGCCAAAACCACTGGTAAATGGTTTACTGACCATGGTATTACTGTGCTCAATTGGCCTGCCAACTCTCCTGACCTGAACCCCATAGAGAATCTGTGGGGTATTGTGAAGAGAAAGTTGAGAGACGCAAGACCCAACACTCTGGATGAGCTTAAGGCCGCTATCGAAGCATCCTGGGCCTCCATAACACCTCAGCAGTGTCACAGGCTGATTGCCTCAAATGCCACGCCGCATTGAAGCAGTCATTTCTGCCAAAGGATTCCCTACCAAGTATTGAGTGCATAACTGAACATTATTATTTGATGGGTTTTTTTGTTTGTTTTGAAAAAACACTTATTTTATTGGACGGTTGAAATATGTTAATTTTTTGAGACAGGTTTTTTGGATTATCAGGAGTTGTATGCCAAAATCATCAGTATTAAAACAATAAAAGACCTGACAAATTTCAGTTGGTGTGTAATGAATCTAAAATATATGAAAGTTTAATTGTAATCATTACATTATGAAAAATAATGAAATTTAGCACTATATGCTAATTTTTTGAGAAGGACCTGTATACCCAAACTGACAAAATATGTATACAGGCTATGAACTATCCAATTAAACAGTTATACAGTGGGACACATCACTAATAGGCTTCCACTGTGAATAAAGAGTATACCAATGCATGTCAGGCCTCTGTCGGGAGCTTTTCTTGCTGTATAAAAGACAAATATGGGCTCTAAACATGATGTGAACAGAGCCCTACACTAATCATACAGACTACTCACTGGATTGATGAGAACCTCTACTAGAGCCCAATATGTCATCTTCTAAAAGCATTTTACAGCCACTCTACAACATTTCTCACGATCTGCATCTCATAATTCTGATGAAGAGACCGGCTTCCTCACATCAGGGCTGCTGCCGCAGAATATATCAGCAGGATCTTGTGCCTGCACTTACGGTAATACTGCAGATGATATACAGAAGTGATCGGCTCATTTTTATCACCTATACTTTAACTCTTCTGCACAGTGGTGAAAGAACAGGAGTAGTCATTTATAAAGTCACTACTTTCTGAGAGCACACAACCACTAATTCATATAATATTGTAGAGTCATGGGTCATCAATTCAATTTATACATTGATGTGTTACACCTTTTTGAGATAATCCATTTTTGTCACAACAAATGGTGGATCATCATTTACACCTGGGACAAGACTACGTGTTATGCATTTTTACTGAATACATTAAAATGAACCGGTCACATTGTAACTGCAGACTGATCTGTGGACAGCATGATATAAAGAAGAGGAAGCTGAGCAATATATTATACAAGTTTGCTGGTAAAGATTCAGCATAACTTGTATTTTATTCATTGAAATCCACAATGTTTGCATGGATGAGTCCAGTAGGGGGTCCTATTCAGTGATTGACAGCTACCTCTGCATGTAGGGAATATGGTCCATCGCTAGATAGGACAGTCCACTGGAATCATATGCATATAAACACACAATAACACAATCCTCACAGTGAAACATGGTGGTGGCAGCCTCATGCTGTGGAAATGTTTTTTAACAGCAGCGACAGGAAAAATGGCCCGAGTTGAGCGGGAAGATGGATGGAGCGAAATAGCAGGATATTCTTGAGCAAAACCTGTTTTAGTCGCTCAGTGATTTGAGACTGGGACGTAGGTTCACCTCCAACAAAACAATGACCCAAAGCAACACTCGAGTGGTTTAAGGGGAAATGTGTAAATGTTTTGGAGTGGCCTAGTCAAAGCCCAGACCTTCATCCAATTGAGAACCTGTGGTCAGACTTGAAGATTGCTGTTCAACAGAGGAAACCATCTAACTTGAAGGAGCTAGGGCAGTTTTGCCTTGAGAAATGGACAAAAGTTACAGTGACAAGATGTGAAAAGGTCATAGACACTTGTCTAAAGCGACTCGCAGCTGTAATTGCGGCAAAAGGAGGCTCTACGAAGCACTGACTTTAGGGGGTTGAATACGTATGCACACTAAAGTTTTCAGCTATTTTGTCCTATTTGTTGTTTGCTTCTTAATAAAAAGAAAACCAAGCGTTCACAGCTTTAGGCATGTTCTGTGCATCAACTGATGAACCCTCAAAAAAATACAAAAATTAAACAGAAAGTCCAGGTTGTAAGGCAGCAAAACAAGAAAAATGCCAAGGGGGGGGGGGGAGGTTTAATACCTTAATACTTTCGCACGCCCATGTGAGTAAACAAATTTAGTGATGGATACCATATAACTTGTTAAAAAGAAATATAAAAGAATGGTCATGCTATGACTACGTCTGGCTGAAAATTGGAGTGTGTGACCTTCAGAAAACCAGAGCGGCCGAAACACATATCCCTGTGCAGCAGAAGAGTAGCTTCAAGCTCCTGTCCAGATGCGATATCTGTACCACCCCCAATGACCGAAGCATCACGTAAACTTCTGATGTACCAGAGGTGCCAAATGTGACCCTAAGCTCTGCACTGCTACATCAGAGGGTCCAGCGAAGAACACTTACAAGCGAGGGTCAATTAGAGAACACATACAACACTGCATCTCAATACCGTATTCATTGTCAGATTTGCAACAAACGTATTCTTGCGTCAGAAAAACATACAGAACAGACCAAAAGTTTGGACACACCTTCTCATTCAAAGATTTTTCTGTATTTTGATTACTATGAAAATTGTAGAATCACACTGAAGGCATCAAAACTATGAAGTAACACATGTGGAATTATACATTACACTTTACAAAAAAGTGTGAAACAACTGAAAATATGTCTTATATTCTAGGTTCTTCAAAGTAGCCACCTTTTGCTTTGATTACTGCTTTGCATGCAGAAAAGGTGAACGGATGGACTCTACATGCCTGGTTCCCACCGTGAAGCATGGAGGAGGAGGTGTGATGGTGTGGGGGTGCTTTGCTGGTGACACTGTTAGGGACTGTCCCACAAAGGGTTGCCTTGACGTGGCGGGATGGCTTGTACATTCTTTTGATCAAAATTATGTTTACTAAATACCCTTATAATTATTACTACCTTCATGCAATTTTTGCAAAAAAATTTTATTTATTTTAGGACATTTGTTTTTTGTGCCTGGTTTTCTGTGTAATAATAATATTATGTATAAACGCAAATAAAGTGCATCTGTGTGGTCCGCTCAGTGCAGACTTTTGGACTGGGCTACTTGATAAAAGCAATGTGTAATGCAAGAGAGAACTGTGAGCTGTATGAGGCATGCGCAGATCCAGGCTGCTGGGGACAAGCCTTCTGAATAGCTTTCTTTCATTAAGGAAATAAATTAAAGGCAAAAAAAGTGCAAGTTACTTCAGAATATTTGCAGCATAAATCAGGGTATTGTGCAGCTGATGAATCTCAATCTACAAATAAGTAGAATTTATACTGATAGAAAGTGGCGACCGGCTCCCAACCTGCTCCCCACACTCCGCCATGAGACCGCGCCATTTCTAAACCCATATTAGGTCTTAAACATCTTGGCGCCCCCGAGTTTAGTGAGTAAGATTTAGGTAATTCTATGGAGATCTAAGTTTGAATCTGGAGCAGCATTGGTTTTGGGGGTCCTAAAACAGACCCTGGAAAACGCAAATACAATGCAACCATACTGCAAACATCACCAAGGGAGGACTCAAAGTCCTCACAGATTCACACATTCAGTATTTTACCTCAGTATTTGTAAGCCAAAACCAGGAGTGGGTGATAAATGCAGCAGTGGTGACGTCTTTCTATTATACTTTTCCACAGATTGCTCCGCTTTTAGCTTACACATACTGATGGCAAATACTGACTAAATACTGAAAGTGTGAATGCGGCCTTACTGTTAAACTCTGGATATTTTGCGCAGCAAAACGCTGTTTAAAATATCCAGCGAAAAAAAACACGGGTGAACATACAGTCACTCTACTTCCAATTTGAGGGCTTTGTGCAGAAAATACACGCAGCATAATTCTGAATATAATGGCATCCGGTAGATTCAGGATTCACCCCAAAAAGAGAAACGCCCGGTCCAGTTTAGAACACTGCTAATATGGCGCAGACTGGCATAACTAGTCGATTTAATGGACTCGTTACGCACTCCAATCTCCGCAGAGAACACGGTAAAAAAATCATTGGAACCTTTACCACTTAGTATGCTAACAACATAAGCCCTGACATATTAAATATACTGTGGCTCGTATAGTTTCATGCGTGTGTTTCAAGTAAAATATGAGAATAGTTAGGAAGGCGAAAACTGTGGTTGGCTGTAAACCAGCAGATCGTAGTAAAATGTATGCACAGAGGTGTATAAGAAAAGAACACAATATGTCTAAAAGATTAAAGGGAACTGTCTGTCACCAGATTTTTTGCTACCTCATCTGAGCTTACCATGAAGTAGGGGAAGAGACCCTGATTCTAGTAATGTATAACTTACTGGGCTCATTACTGTAGATCTGATAAAATCCATTTTCTCTGCTGCAAATCTAGCAGCTCTCTGAATGCTGAGCTCTGAATAATCCCTCAAGATGTATGCAGACTGCAGGCAAAAAGCAGACAACTAGTGGTGGGTGCAAGGATATACAGAGCTCATGAATACTGTATGGAGAGTACATGTCAGAAGATTTACTAGTCATCTCTTGATAATGTCCTGCAGATAAAACAATAATTTTTTCAAAACTACAGCAGGCAATCCAGTAAGTGATGCATTGTTGGAATCAGGGTCTCTGCCTCTACATCATAGTGCTCTCAAATCAAAAGAAAAAAAAAAAAAAAAAAAAAACAGGTGACAGATTCCATTTAAGATAATCTATAATGGTGGTCTATGTTTGTTACCATCTACATAAAATGTACACGAGATTCAGAAACAAGAGTTTCGGTATGTCTGCAGGGTGTTCATGAGTATGTGTACTGCACGCTTGCTTTTGCTTTCCATTGAAAAATTAATGCAAAATCTTATAATTGTTTAACAGATGGCGCTACTTTAATTTTTCCAATTCTAAAGATATTTTTTACTGTTGTGTGTGAACTAACTCCTAGGCTAGGGAGACAACTATGCAGTCAATAAATTACAAAAACTGTACCCAGATGTTTATGGCAGTGCACACATAGACTAAAATGGACATAGGGGGGAAAAAACAAAAACAAACGTTCTTTTAACTACATTTGCTGCATACACCATCCGGCTGCTGATGGGAACCTCGCCTTGAGAGTTTGCATCATTTTATTTTCGGAAATGAAAACTGTCCCAGTTATAAAGAGTAATAAACCCCGCATGTAAACATCGCTTCTCCTATACATACTAATAAGTATGCAAAATAACTAATAGGGCAAAGAGACAGACTAAAGTTTTCCCAAATATGTGGACGCCGATTTCTGGGAGCCAATATCCCCAGATAATCAGACAGGACTGAGCTTTTCCTCTGCTTCACTCCGGAAGGTTAATAAAACTGACAATTCCAGGATGATTTGTAGGACATGTTAGGGCTGTATAGTGGGAATCCCATAGCTGCGGAAACTACACACTGCTGCTACTGTAGAGACAGACGTCTTTCCTGCGGTAACCTGTAGTATTGGCCCACACATGACTCGTAATCCAGCTCAATGCCGTAACTCACTCCATATTAATCCGCGGATACCATACCTATATATTTATGCATGAAGATCTACATTACCGTATTTAAAATAGCTATTTTTTCCAGTCTCTAACAGTACTCATTCAAAGCAATAAATTCTTTGAAAGTGGATTATTCCCAGCTGTGAAAGGCCGCTTTGTCAGGTAATTGCCATTAGCTTTGCCTGTAGATAACTGATATATTGCAGTCTGAAGTGAGGCCTGATGTGAAAGTTGTCATTCGCCGTAATACAGACGTTCTCCGTGCTTGGTCTGCTTAGCAACAATATGAGGTTGTGTGGTAACATATACTTAACGTTTGTATGGCACACGTGGCGCTCACACACCATTACTGGAGTCAGCGCAGTCTCAGGCTGCGTTCACACATACACGTGACACGTCCTAGTGCTGTCCGTTTGTTTCCTCAGCACAATGACCCATAGCGCTTCACTGATCTACACACATCAGTGTTAAAGTGCGTGAGACTCCGAGCAGGTCCTGTTCTCATCCGTTTTGGGAATCAGACTCTGCCATTGAAGTCTATGGGGATCCGTGAGACATACACATATTTGTACAGGGTGATTCACTCGTTACTTTACCTGGTGAAATTGCTGTAACTTCTAAAAGAGTCGATCTATCGCACTGAAATTTGGACTGTACATAGCTTGGTTCATAAGAAACTGGTGTTTTAAAGGAGGTGTTAAAAAAGGCCACCGTTTGTATCCAAGCATGCCTGCACACGCCGATCCATATGGCTGAATGTATTCTGCAGGAGGTCAAAGAAAAAAAATGTGGCAATGATGAATTCTTTTCTCTTGATTTTGCCTTTTCAATTCCTGAACAACAGTGACTATGTAGGGGTGAACAGGACCTTTCTTGGCCGCTCGATGACAAGTGGAATACGACAGTTAGGGTGATCAATGAGTGGAACAGGCTGCCACGAGAGGTGGTGAGTTCTCCTTCAATGGAAGTCTTCAAACAGAGGCTGGACAGACATCTGTCTGGGATGATTTAGAGAATCCTGCATTGAGCAGGGGTTGGACCAGATGGCCCAGGAGGTCCCTTCCAACTCTACCATTCTATGATTCTATGATTCTATGTTTGTCTCCTGGTTAAGCCTGTGCAACGATTTACGTGGAGATGCCAGAAGTTGCTGTTTCACATCTTGAATTGTTCCCTCAAACATTTTCGGACGTCCAACATCAGGCCTATCCAATGGTGTTCCTGAACGTTCCAGCTTATTCACCAATGACAGAATACACGGTTTAGGCGGTGGATTTCGACCTACAAACTTCTTCAGAAAGTCATTGTGGCACCTCTTTAATTAAGGACTCCTTTTTCCAATACATTTCCATAAAGAAAACATGCTTCTCCAAAGTGCATCTGTACACTGATAAGGAATTCAGCAAGAGTGAAATGCAAGCACCACATAAACTACCGACACGTAGAAAGGCGTGCAGCTGCTCTATCTCGCAGTGCATACGGCCGGTGACAAGTTGGCAAAATCCCTCGGCGCAAAGAGGTTTCTCCTCGCTGTCACTGAGGTTCATTGCACTCTGACTTCTCATGAACCAAGGTATGTACAGTCCGTATTTTAGTGCGGTCGACCTTCTCTTTTAGTAGTTACAGCAATTTTTCCAGGTAAAGTAACGAGTGAATCACCCTGTATTTCAGAGTTCCTGCGGTGGCAATCCTGCCTCCTGTGACCCCTGTGCCACCGCTGCTACCTCCCTGGTAAGCTACATTTGGACAATAAGACGCACCCCATTTTCCTCCCAAATTGTGTCTTATAGCTTGAAAAATATGGTATGTCTTTCTACCTTCATCCATTGTATATGGATGCTAGAATCTGAGAATAGGACATGCTCTGAGTCTCAAGGACAGGAGACAAGGATCCGTTTTTAAAACTGATGTGCGTATGGATCAATAAAACTTCATGGTTCCATGTACCGTCCAAGAAAAGAAATGGACAGCACTAGGACGTGTCACACAGATGTGTGAAGGAAGCCTAAAAGACGTGAAAGACCAATGCAATAAAGAATATACTACTTAAGTAGATAAGATCTGACAACAGCTTTTAGCTCAACTTATGATTTTTATTGTCAAAATCACAAACCCCCTACCTACGGTACATGACTCGAGTGCCACCATCCAGTGCTATTAGTTAGGATAATCCACAGACAACAAAGGCAGATACTGAATGGGAAGGCTTCAAGTAGGTGAGGAACTGTGACAGCTTCTTACAGATAGACCTCCTGGGCAGTCAGAAGCAAAATCAAGTCATTGCTCTATTCAACGGCACATAATTGTATGGTTTATATTGAACAAGCATTTAATGAAATGCTACAGTTTGGGATAAATAGTATTTAAGCATGGCATCATCATCATCTGCATGCCTTGCTACTTAACTCCTTCTAAACCAAGTGCGCCTACATCAGAATTGAAGCAGTCGTATGTCATCCTACATGGCAATTTTATTTTGCAGGGCAGAAGGAATATAAACCCATAACAATACATTTCCCATGGTATCCCACAGTTTCCACTTTGACAAATACACATTTTTGCTGTCTTACCAGCAGGAGGTAGATCTTTTAGAACGGGACATGTAGTTATATTGTAATGCTCTTAGACTGTTTGGATACGTCTTTTAAAGGGTTCAATGAAAATCCATCTTGGAGAAGTCATTGAAATTCTTTGAAGTCGTGACAGCCAAATAACTAATTGATGAACTGCACTTTCTAAAGAGTACAACATGTCTGTAAACTTCAAAATAGTTCCACGGAGCGCTGTCACGTATAGACTTCATGTATGAAAAGGCAAGAGAGTAAGCATAATTTTGTGTAAAGGATCAAGTAAAAAATTAGATTTGCCCGAAAGTTTCTCTACAAGAAGAAAATTCTCAGACCAACCATTCCAATATTGATTGAAATGGAGGAGAAATTCCATGCAAACACAGATTAAAATACGTTTGACTACATAAATCATAAATACCCACTTGTGCTTCATTGTCAGGCAGCTGCAAAGGGATTGGAACTCTGAACAAGAGCGAGCCGTCAGTGTCCCAGAGGCAACCAAGAAACGGATACCCTGTTTTGGTGCCTGATGTACAGCTATTACACTGCTGGTTCGTTAGTGGCCATATGTTTAACATGTCCATGGCCAGACGGGCCCAGAGCAATTCAATCCTTGCATATCAGTCTGGTCCATGCAACAATTTTACATCTGCAGACAATACAAAACTGACAGCGACAAATGTAGGGTGAATCAAGGTCTTAAAACAGAGAGTCAAGATGGGAAGCTTGAACATGGGAATGCTACTCGAAGACAACAAAGATACTGACAACAGCTAAGTATGACCGGGACACATGTGAGACGGACGGCGACAAACTGGAAGTTGTAAAGGACTTCAACCTACTCAGATCGATGATGACGCAAGTTGCAGCGGCGACACCAGAAGTCAATAGGAGAAGAGCTATAGGCAAATTATGGTAAGAATGATGTCACTGGACAAGGTCTTCCAATCGAGGAACATTTCACTGGCGACTAAGACACGACTCTTAGTTTAGACTCTTATGTGGTAACATACTATTGAGACTTTGGACATATTATACCAAGAAAGCAATTGCTGGAGAAAGGCATCATGGTTGGAAGAATAGAAGGAACAAGGGGAAAAGGAAGACCAGCAACCTAATGGCTTAATACTATCAAGATAACGGCAAAGACACTGGTGGACCTATCTAGGCTTCTACAAGTTCAATATTCCTACATATCATTCATTCATCAAGTTGCCATGGCCCAAAATTGAGCTGAAGGCCATTAAACTGCCCCAAAAAATAGGTATAAAAACAGAGTTAAAGAATTATGATGTATAGAATAACCGCTAAAGAGAGAGTGAAAGTGATAAGCTTGCTCAGTTGAGCGTGGTTTCAGGCCACTTGCGCAATGGATACAAATTGACCGATTGGAGCATGTACTTCATGGACGAGAATCGTGTATGCAGAGCATGCATCCATACGCATTTTGCGGACGTGACTGGCCCATTTTTTATATGGTTTCCAGTAAGAGAGATATTTGAAAAGAGCCAGATATTCAGATAGAAACTAGAACGGCATATTTTTATTTCTGAGTAAAAGACATCTCAGTTAAGAATTTCCCTTTTTTGCAGAGTCTCTACAGCCTTACACACTATTGTTACATATGGAAGGTATCAATATGTGCTACATCTAAGCTTGCTAGAGGGTCTCCCAATGTCTCCTTTTGAAAACCTTGAACATTATTTCCACATTGCGGAATGAAATCTTATGACATGAGGCCACGGTTCATTAAAAGTATCATACTACGTACTACTTCTTACTCTTCCTTTGTGACTGTGCACGGCTCTCTAACTCAACCGTGGAAGTTCACCGCTGTCTTTTCAGAACGGATCCCAGATGAAAGCACTTCTATTCTTCTCACACATAACGTTTATGTAGAGTGCTCTTAGTTTTTTTCATGTCTGGTATTTGGCCTTGGAAGAATTTTGCATGCAGGGTTGCATTAAGAGAAATATCCTGGAAACACTTTTTCAGAAATTCAGTTATTAACATGAGTTAATACAAAGTAAATAACAACATACAGCCTTTTTACATACTTTTTCTGTAGGTGCATGGTAGGTCTAAGGTTTTATAACCCACGGCTCTCGTGGCATCTGTGGCCTAGGGTGATGCTCTAGTCCTCCCTTAGACTTTACACAGCAATTATGGCAGTTTAGTTAGCTGCTATATATAATAATAATATTCTTTATTTTTATATAGCACTAACATATTCCGCCGCGCTTTATAGTTTGCACACATTATCGTCGCTGTCCCCGATGGGGCTCACAATCTAGAATCACTATCAGTATGTTTTTGGAGTGTGGGAGGAAACCGGAGAACCCAAAGGAAACCCACGCAAACACTGGGGGAACATACAAACTCCTTGCAGATGTTGTCCTGGGTCGGATCCCAGGACCCCAGCGCTGCAAGGCTGTGGTGCTGTCCACTGAGTCACCATGGTTCCCAAATCTAACACAAGCTGACCAGGGCATCAATGCATGCAAAAATAACTAGCTTTATTGAATTGGGCCCTAATGTCTGACTCTTTTCCATTACAAAGCAGAAAAATTACAATACGGCCAAGATTATTTGTAAGTCGTATTTTCATTTGCAGCCTTGCCATACCATGTTGCCCTTTTGAAAAAAATTACGTTTTTCACTAATATCATATCGATGGCTTATCCTTACCAGCTGTGGTGGCAGCCAGATACAAACTGTGTAAGGAGCAGGAAATCCCCTTCATGTTACGTTATTTAGTGACTATTGCTAAGTAACAATATATACAATTGGGCACCCTGTTTAAGCCACCATTATTATTATTATTTATGAACAGCTTTTTACTTTTGTCTTATTCATTACCATAATTACGTTTACTTTAATATTATAGGTCCTCTATTTCTGAAATATTGCTTATTTTTCCTAATATATATCTACGTATCACAGGTATTTTTCACTACATTATCAGTGTTCCACTTGGGCTTTATGTCTTCAATGACTAACACTATTATATTACTTTCCACAGCAATTCCATTGTACTTTGACCAGTTTTGTCAATAACTTTATTATCAAAATAACTAAGGTAATCCATTTTCAATCACAACCTTGGTTTTAATTTTCCTTTAATAACACAAAAGTAAATCTTGACACGATTGGTGCCTCTCAACTCCATGGTTCTTTTGTTTTCTTTTCTTAATTTTACGATTTTTTTCTTTATGCTTCGTTTTCTTTTTACTTTACTTATACCCATTTCAGGCTTTAAAATTATATTGCTTGTTTTTCTTTGATTGTTCAAATTTATGTATATTAATGTTTTGTTTATTATCTGTATTTTTCTATAGCGACTGTGTTGAATAAGACCCGGGAGGGTCGAAACGTCCACTTATGTATATAGTCACCTTACTTGAATTTTTTGCTCCCATATTTTGCTCCCATATTTTGCTCACTGTAACAATAAAAATTCTTTTTGTTGCATATATACCATAGAGTGTGCGGTGTAATTTTATACTACTATTGCTAAGTAACAGCAGGTCAGCTCCTAACCGGAGCTGGTAACGGCGGATAGGAGGGGGTGTCATCAATATAATAGTAAAAGGGTTTCCTCAAAAACAACATTTCTAGTGATGAGCTAGCGTGCTCGGATAAGGTGTTATTGGAGCATGCTCGAGTTAGACACTAACTGTAATGTATGTAGTACAGTTCATATAGCGTCTTGTGCTTGGGTGCGATGAAAATACATGAGACACAGATTTGATATAGAAGGTCTTGTATTACTTCATACAAGTGGCAAAAATAGTCACACAGTTTGCAGATACAGAAGCAGGAGACACAGCAGGCCAGAGTAACTTAAGCTCAGCAATCACTCTCCACAACAGGTTCAGGATCTTCTTCTCTGTTACCGTAAGTCCATGCAAACGTGGATCTTTCAAAGAGCAGGGTTCCAGAGTCCACAAGTGTTCAGAGTTCCTCAGTAGGAATAGCTGGAGTACATAGTCCAAGGCTTCCAGGAGTCAGGTCACAGGTTCACTGCAGGCTAGATTCTGAAGCACTGATTGCTCAGCTGTGGCTGCTTAAGAAGCAAGAGGGAGAGAATCAGGGCGGGAACATGAAAGCTGAAAACTCCATATTGACTGAGGGCAAGATAGCTGCAGCAAGACAGAAAGCAAAATGGCTGACGGAAAACTGAGTTTCAAGAACATGTACAAAGAACCTTACATTACTCCCCCTTAGGGACAACCTCCGGATGGCCTCAGACCAGGCTTGTCTGGGTACCTCTGATGAAACTGGCGGAGCAAACGAGGAGCATTAACGCTATTGACTGGTTCCCATGAGTTGTCCTCCACTGGGTAGCCCTGCCATTTAATCAAATATTGTAACTGATTTCTATACAACCTGGAATCTAGAATTCTTTCCACCACAAATTCTTCCTGACCATCGACTAGCACTGGGTCAGGGCAAGGAGAAGAACGTCCAGGAAACGTATTGGGTGTTGCAGCCTTTAGTAGGGATACATGAAAAACAGGGTGGATTCTCATAGTTCTAGGCAGTTGAAGACGACAAGCAACGGCACTTATAATTTTACTGATTTTATAGGGTCCAATGTACTTATGTCCCAACTTAGACGATGGAATCCTTAACTTAAGATTTCTGGTTGACAGCCAGACCAGGTCTCCTACCTTGAAAGCTGGTGCAGGTTTACGAAATTTATCTCCTGCTTTCTTGTACCTTTCCTGAGCCAAATCCAGATTCTCCTTTAGAAGATCCATATTCTTCTGTAAAGACGGATTCTTTCGTCCACTGCTGGTAAAGGCGTTTCTATGGGAAATCGTGGAAGAATGTTAGGATGATAACCTAGATTGGAGTAAAAAGGAGACTGCTTAGTGGAGGCGCTCTGAGAGTTGTTATAAGAGAACTCAGCCAATGGAAGTAGATCCACCCAATTACCCTGTAGGTGGCAGATAAAGCAGCGGAGATACTGCTCCAGAGTTTGATTGGTTCGTTCGGTCTGTCCATTAGTCTGGGGATGAAAAGCAGAAGAAAGGTTTACTTTAATGTCCAATGCTGCACAGAAATTTTGCCAAAACATTGAAGTGAATTGCACCCCTCGATCCGAAATAACCTCATCCGGTACTCCATGTAAGCAAAACACATCTTTAATCATCAAATCTGATGTCTGTTTTGCAGTGGGTAAGCCGACACAAGGAATAAAATGAGCTGCCTTTGTTAAACGATCAACCACCACTAGAATGGTGTTTTTCCCTTGAGAGGTTGGTAACTCCACAATGAAGTCCATAGAAATGGATCCCACGGGCTGGACGGGGTGGGAAGAGGTTGTAACAGACCAGTTGGTGAGGAGCGAGGTGTTTTGCATCTTGCACAGACTTCACATGAAGTGACATAGTTTAAAACATCCTTCCTGCAAGTGGGCCACCAAAAGAAACGAGAAAGAAATTCCTGTGTCTTTAGAATTCCTCTATGCCCAGCTATCTTGGAATCGTGAATGAGTTGCAATACTCTCAATCTGACTGTTTCAGGAATATACAGACGTTGTCCCAGAATCCACACACCATTCTTAAAGACAAGACTTGCGTCCCTTGGGGGTTGTGCCAACAAGGAATCCGCATGGTATGCTTCCTTGATGTCCTTAAGTAGGTCTTGATTATGAATCACTCCCAGGAATCTAGAGTCAGGAAGAATAGTCTTAGGAGGAGCAAGTGGACGGGTCTCTGCTGAATGAATCCTAGAGAGTGCATCAGCCTTTCCATTGCGCGATCCTGGTCTATAAGAAATGACAAAATTAAATTGGTTTAAGAAAAGATTCCAGCGAGCCTGGCGAGGAGTCAGGCACTTAGCCGACCTGATAACTCAAGGTTACGATGGTCTGTCAGGAACGACTATTTGCTGTGCAGCTCCCTGAAGAAGGTGTCTCCCTTCTTTGAAGGCGGCAATAATGGCCAACAACTCTCTATTGCCCACATCGTAGTTCCTCTCAGCCGAAGACAACTGCTGGGAAAAGAAGGGACAGGGATCAAGACATTCTTCTCACCTGTTCTCTGAGAGAGTTTAGCTCCAACGGCACAGTCTGAAACATCCACCTCTATTATGAAGGCAAGTTCGGGGTTGGGATGTACCAAGAAGGTTTCGGTGGTAAATTTATCTTTAGACGAGGAAAATGCTTCCTGGGCTTGGGGAGTCCAGGAGAACCTAGACTCTTTCCGGGTAAGTTGGGTGATAGGTGACACTACCTCAGAGAAATTCCTAATGAAACGTCCCATAGAAATTGGCAAACCCCATGAAGCGCTGCAACCTCCTTCACATTTCTAGGACTTGGCCAATCCTTGATGGGCTTGGGTCTTTCTTCCAACCCCTACTAATTCTT
>JARQOD010000002.1:244151851-244246548 GCA_033576555.1 Oophaga sylvatica | reverse complement strand
ACAGAATCCGAAATGTGACATCCCCTTTTAGGGAAACCCCGGGAACAGAGAGTAGGCACAAATTTAAGTATTGCAGCAAAAATTTTCTGCATCTCTTGTAAAAAAACGTCTGCAAATAAACACTTTTTTTACACATTTTTTCCCCACTCTTTGTCGGGGTGAAATCTGCACAAAAACACTCAAAAGAATTGACAAGACGCTTTTTGCAGGAAAAAAAAGCAATGAGTGCGAGACTTCAAAAATCTCATTCACTTGCCGGAAATCCTTCAGATTTTGTGACGTAATGCGCAGAAAAACAAACATGACAAAAAAAAAACTCCCAAAATACTCAAACTTTTTACATTATCCCAATGCAAAAAAACCTGGAGCAAAACCGTCAAAAAAAAGTACAGGGGATCAGGTATACTATACCTGTGCTTTTGGGCAAATTCTAAATTTACATGCTTATAAAAAAAAAAGGGAAAAAAAACCCGTAATTCTTTAATTGTAAACTTTTTAAAAAGAAAAGACCCTAAATACGGGATGTGATTTTCTCAATACACTGCCCAATATGTAAGAACTGTGATTAGAAGTGAGGAACCACTTTTACCAATTTTTTTACAGAATTTGGAGCTGCCTGTAATCTGTAACCAGAATTAACGACTATTAACGGAAAATTAATTACGGACCCCAAAAAGAGTTTTTTAAATTACTGTTCTGGGCTTTATAATTAATTTGCCCTATAGGGCTATCATGCACCCCTTGGGCTCAATTTTCTTCCAAAAGTGAGGCCATGAACCTACGCTTTTCTGAAAAAGAAGCAACCATTTAAGCATGCCTCGTCTATATCAATGGACAAGGTAAACAAGGCTATCCATTGGCCCCCCTTGTAGTGTGCACGGATTCCTTTCCCAAAGGGTTGTGCCAAAATCTCAAATCACATCAAAAATAATTTTTTAAAAACCAAATTTCCGGGGAAACATCAAAAACCCAAAACAGTGCCTTTCCCCATTTTAAATTTCCAGGCCCCTCCCATTCAAATTCCCCAAAGAGAGGAAAAAACAAAACCCCTAAGCATTAGGGTTACTTGAAGAATTCCTTTTTTTCTGCAAACAGATCCCCTTTTGTTTGGTTAAAACCCAAATTACCGCGCTCCTAAATGCAAATGACGAAATTTGGGCCCCTGTATCCGAGCCCTTTCCATGGGAAGTTTGAATAATAAAAAATTTAAAAAAACAAAAAATTTCCCCAAATACACACAAACCCGCGGAAATAAAACCTTCAGGGGGTTTTCAAAAGCAGGCACTTTGTACAACGTTAAAGTCTCTACAAAGTTTTTGTTTTAAAACTGCCGCATTCTCATCCCCTGAACTCCCCAAAGGATGAGGGAGAAAAATTTTGGCTCAGATATTAGAAATTACTAGAGCCTTTTCTACATTTGTTTTTTACCTCTACTTGCACAGGACTGCTTCACTCATTAGCCACAAGAAAAAAAGGTACATGATTTACTAGAAATTTGGACTGCGAAAGATTAACTGTTTAAATGCTAGTTCTCAAGAGGTTCCTTTAAAATTCAGAAAAAAAAAAAATTCAAGAAAACCTAAAAGCTTTGGAATGACCAAAAAAAGTGGTTTTCAACAGCAAATATTCACTAGACACAGCAATACACCTACTAAATGGTTAGCACAGGTAAAAACCTGTGCTGGTCTCACAGCAAGAATGCTGGGAGGATCTCATGGACAGGTGATAAATTGTTCAACAGGTTGGCTCAAGTTCTTAACTGGGTAAAATAACAAATTGTGAAAAGCAGCAAATTTGCAATTTATCAATTATTAAAAATCTTCTCCATTCTCAACAGAGGGATTTTAAATTTAAAGCGTAACGATCGTTACCTTAGGTTACGGACCACCCTGCAGTCACAGAGAGGCCAGTTACCTATGCAAGGAGCGCATTTAGTTAGTAAACACGATGCTTTGCCAGCTTCAGTCACACTGCACTTCTGCTATGTGGCAGAGGCAAAGCTGCTTCTCCTAGTAGCCTGGGAGAGCACTCCGTTCTGACCAGCGGCGCATTCACGCTGAGTGCTCAGGTTCAGAAGCACAAAAAGGCCAAGTAGCAAGGTAGTGGTGCGCACCTGAAAAGGAACATTGATACAACCCTTTAAAGGGAACCTGTCAGCCCATTTTGGCTATATCAGATAAAGATATGCCTGAATAGTGCGTCCCATAAGTAACCTATCGTTATCTATCATATATCCTGATACCCCCGTTTTGATAGCAAAATACCTTACTATTTTTGGCTGTCAATCAGGGCGGTTCGGTCCAGAGGGCGGTGTTTTTTGCTTCCTCCCCCCCCCCCGCTACTTGGCTTCTCTTGCGTAGGTCCGTCCGATTGTGCGTTTTAAAATCTCCCCACGCCTGCGCAGTGTGCTTTTCATTACAGAGCATGCGCAACTATTTTCGGTCACTTTCCTTGCCCCTGAATTCGACCAAGGCAAGCAGTCATTTCCAGGGCAAGGAAAGCGTTGCGCATGCGCTGTAATGATTTTATGCTTTGCCCACTGTTGGGCAAAGCACACTACGCAGGCGCGGGGGCATTTTAAAACGTGCAATTGCGGGAACACCGCCCTCCGGACCGGACTGATTGACAGCCAAAAATACAAACTTTACTATGGTATTTTGCTATCAAAACGGGGGTATCAGGATACATCATACATACCGTTAGGTTATTTAAGGGACGCACTATTCAGGCATATCTTTATCCGATATAGCCAAAATGGGGTGACAGATTCCCTTTAAGGAGTTAAGTTTATGTAAAAAATGATTTGGAGCATGCTCTATCAGCACATTTATAACAGCAGAAGACCTCAACTCTTTTTAAACTCGACATATAGGGTCTTCCTTCAGGTGCAAGCTGAACACCAACTTCTAGGCCAAAGCACAGCTTGTATGGTATGGGTAAGGCAACGCCTGTACCACAATACGCTACAACTTAGAGCAAACATATACAGTGGCATGTAAAAGTTTGGGCACTCCATAGTCAAAATTACTGTTGTGAACTGTTAAGCAAGTTGAAGATGAAATGAGCTCTAAAAGGACTAAAATTAAAAATGACACATTTCCTTTGTATTTTAGGCAAAAAAAAAAAAATTATATATATATATTGATAGTTATATACATATATATATATATATATCAAATATATATATATATATATATATATATATATATATATATACACATATATATATTTTTTTTTTTTTTTTCATCTTTTACATTTTAAAGATTACAAAAAGGAAAATGGGCCAATGCAAAAGTTTGGGTACCCTTGGATATTTGTGTGCTCAGATAACTTTGACCAAAGTTTCAAACCTTAATTAGCCTGTTAGGGTTATGGCTTGTTCACTATCATCGCTTCGGAAAGGCCAGGTGATGTGAATTTCCCAGGTTAACAACAACTCAGCCTCCTCTAATATTGTGCCAAAAAACACAAGTCCTGGATCCTTCAAAGCAGCTGCCTAGGACTCTGAAAATGAAAATGGTGGAGGCCCACAAAGCAGGAAAAGGCTGTAGGAAGATAGCAAAACATTTTCCATACCTCCCAACTTTTGAAGATGGGAAAGAGGGATAGAGGTTGCGGCGCGTGTAGCGCGTCGCGGCAAATTTTAGGCCAGCCCCTGACCACACCCATTTCACAACTAATCACACCCATGTCCACGCCCCAACTACACCCATTTAGCCCTGCTGATCACACGGACTGGTACTGAGGGCACAGTGGCTGGCATTATGGGATCAGTGGCTGGTACTGTGCGCACACTGACTGGTACTGAGGAAAAGAAAGAAAGAGCAGAGTTTTAAAGTGCTCCTCGGGGCTCCGCCGTGTACTCCTGTGTCCACGGGGAAAGTAAGCTGCCAGCTGGGACAGCGGGGCAGACCCTCTCTCAAAATCGGGACTGTTGGGAGGTATGAATGCTCCCCACCATACACCTTGTACATGCACGGCTTCGCACACCTCATACACACACGGTTCCCCTCTGTACACCTCGCGCACACACGGCTCCGCTCCGTACACGGCTCCACTCCGTACACCTCGCGCACACATGGCTCCACTCAGTACACACACGGCTTCACTCCGTAAACCTCGTACATACGCAGCCACGCTCCGTAAACCTTGTACACATGTGGCTTTGCACTATACACCTCGTATACATGCAGTTCCGCTCCGTACACCTCGTACACATGCGTTTCCGCTCCGTACACCTCGTACACACGCGGTAACGCTCCATACACACGCGGCTGCACTTCTCTACACCCCGTACACACACGGCTCTGCTCCGCTCCGTACACACACGGCTCAAGCACGGAGCCCTGTGTGTACGGAGATGAGGGATCAGCTCCGTGCACACACTGTACTGCTACAGCCACCTCGTACACACACAGCTCCGCTCCATACACCTCGCACACATGCGGTTCCGCTCCGTACACCTCGTACACACGCGGCTCCACTTCTCTACACCCCGTACACACACGGTTCTGCTCCGTACACACACGGCTCAAGCACAGAGCCCTGTGTGTACAGAGATGAGCGGCTCCGCTCCGTGCACAACTGCACTGCTACAGCCACCTCGTACACACACAGCTCTGCTCCATACACCTCATACACACACGGCTCCGCTCCGTACACCTCGTACACACACGGCTCCGCTCCGTACACCTCGTACACACACGGCTACGCTCCATACACTTTTCACACACGGCTCCGCTCTATACACCTCGTACACACGCGACTCTGCGACATCCACACTGTAAATCCCTCCTTACCCCTCACATAAACTTACCCTCAGCCACTGCAGCCAGCACCCATGACAACCAGCACAGCAGACTTGTACACGAGCCTGGCCATGTGACACCCAACTCCTCCCCTCCTGTGACCTCATCACAGGTCCTGTGTGCACACAGAGGAGTACTGCTCAGCAGGTCATTGCTCTGCTGTGAGAAGCTAAAGTGGAGCGCTGGAAGGCAACTATAGGGTGTATGGGGGGCGTGGCGGCTCAGCTCACTGCGGGACACATAGTGTCCCGCCGGGACAGCGGGAGGAGGGGGTCAGAATCGGGACTGTCCCGGCCAAATCGGGACGGTTGGGAGGTATGCATTTTCAAGTTGCCCTTTCGCCAGCTTGAAATATAATTAAGAAATGGCAGTTAACAGAAACAGTGGAGGTCAAGATAAGGTCTGGAAGACAAAGCAGAATTTCAGTGAGAGCTGCTCATAGGATTGCTAGAGGCAAATCAGAACTGTTTGACTGCAAAAGACCTTAGAAAGATTTATCAGACTCTGGAGTTGTAGTACATTGTTCCACTATTCAGAGACACCTGCACAAATATGGCCTCCATTGAAGAGTCATCTGAGGAAAACCTCTCCTGCATCTTCACCATAAAATTCAGTGTCAGAAGTATGCAAAAGAACTTCTAAGCAAGCCTAATGCATTTTGGAAACAAATCATGTGGACCGATGAGGATAAAAAATAACTCACTGGCCACAATGAGCAAAGGTATGTGTGGAGAAAAAAAGGCACAGAATTTCAGGAAAAGAACATCTCACTAACAATTAAGCATGAGGGTGGATCAATCATGCTTTTGGGGTGTGCTACAGCTGGGAACATTTCACAGGTAGAGAGAACAATGGATTCAATTAAATTTCAACAATTTCTTGATAAAAACATAAACAATCTGTAAAAAAAGGTGAAGTTGAAAAGAGGATAATGATCCTAAACACATGTCAAAATCCACAATAGACTACCACAAAAGGTGCAAGCTGAAAGTTTTACAATGGCCCTCACAATCCACTGATCTGAACATCATTGAAAATCTGTGACTAGCCCTCAATGCTTGCAAGACGACCCAGGAATCTCACAGAAATGGAAGAATTTTCCAAGAAAGAATGGATGAAAATCCCTCAAGAATTGAAAAATTATTGGCTGGCTACAAAAAGTGTTTACAAGCTGTTATACTTGCAAAAGGGGGTGCAACTAGTACTAGGTATTACCAATGCAAACTTTTGCATTGGCCCATTTTCCTTTTTGTAACTTTTAAAATGTAAAAAATGACTATATTTTTTGCCTAAAATACAAAGGAAATATGTCATCTTTAACTTTAGTCCTTTTAAAGATAATTCCATGTTAAACTTGTTTAACTGTTCACAACAGTAATTTTGACCAGGGGTATCCAAACTTTTACATTATATTGTATGTCAGGGGCATTGCCCAATGTCTACTTCCGATGGAAAGTTCCAATGTGTGCTACCCATAAACTACTGTGGTTAAAAATTTCTAGGGTTGCCTCTTCATACATACACACCTCCTCAACTCACTACAGATTCTCAGCAGTTTTCCCCCCTCCAGATCCCAATTATGCTTATTCCTGTGTTCTGTTCTCCTGGATTGCCGTAATCATGCAGCAGGGAGTTTTGACAGCTGGTATCCTGGGTCCAGATTATGACTATAGTCCACTAGTTGGTTACTGTATATATAAGAATCAGTAGTGCAATGATTTTTGCTCTAAAAAAAAATAGTATTGATTGCAGGATTTTTTTTATCGCGATCTTGAAACTGAGAAACTGTAGAAATCTTGCAGAAGATGCGGAGGGTAACTCCATCTTGATCTCTTACATTTTCTACACAGCGTTAATAAGGTGGAGCTGGGCAGGCCTGGTCTTTTATTGAAAACAGGGCAGTGGTAGCGGGATGCTTCTGCAGCAAATTGCACAGCAGTCACAAACAGGGCTGGGATGAACAAGCGGTAGAGGAAAATAGACAGTATCCAAAATTATTATTATTATTTATTTCTATAGCACCATTGATTCTATGGTGCTGTACATGAGATGGGGTTACATACAAATTACAAATATCACTTACAGTAAACAAACTAACAAAGACAGACTGATACAGAGGGGAGAGGACCCTGCCCCTGCGGGTTACATTCTACAGGATGGTGGGGAAGGAGACAGCAGGTTGGTGGGTCGCAGCAGTTCGGTGTTGGTTGAGGCGATATCTCCGGTAGTGGTGAGGAGGTAGCAGGGTCATTGCAGGTTGTAAGCTTTCCTGAAGAGGTGGGTTTTCAGGTTCCGTCTGAAGGATCCGAATGTGGTTGATAGTCGGACGTGTTGAGGCAAAGAATTCCAGAGGATGGGGGATATTCGGGAGAAGTCTTGGAGGCGGTTGGGTGAGGAGCGAATAAGTGTGGAGAGAAGGAGTCCTTGGGAGGATCGGAGATTACGTGAGGGAAGATATCGGGAGATTAGTTCAGAGATATATGGAGGAGACAGGTTATAGATGGCCTTGTAGGTCAGTATTAGTAATTTGAACTGGATCCACTCAGGGAATGGGAGCCAGTGAAGAGATTTGCAGAGGGGAGAAGCGGAGGAGAGAGATGAATTAGTCAGGCAGCAGAGTTAAGGATGGACTGGAGAGGTGCGAGGGTGTTAGCAGGGAGGCCAGAGAAAAGGGTGTTGCAGTAGTCGAGGCGGGAGATGATGAGGGCGTGCACAATCATTTTAGTAGTGAGGGTTGAGGGAAGGACGGATTCTGGAAATATTTTTGAGCTGAAGGCGACAGGAGGTAGAAAGAGCTTGGATGTGCGGTTTGAAGGACAGGACAGAGTCAAGGGTTACTCCGAGGCAGTGGACTTCCGGTACGGGGGAAAGCGTAATGTCGTTAATTGTGATAGATAGGTCAGGTAAGGAAGATCTGTGAGATGGGGGAAAGATGATGAGTTCAGATTTGTCCACATTGAGTTTGAGGAAGCGGGAGGAGAAGAAGGAGGATATGGCTGATAGACACTCCGGGATTCTGGACAGCAGAGAGGTGACATATGAAATATAAACCTAGCACTCAACTTAGTGGTATATGGTGAAAATTTATTGTAGTAAAAAAAAAAAAAGTTTCGGTCAATGGAGACCTTCCTCAGTTACGTGTTGAACTAGACAATAGCCAAGCAAATCTCAGAAGAGAGACCAGGTGACTCAGGATTAAATGACAGGAGTCCGTAGTGGTATCCACCGCCATCTGTCATGGTTGAGTGCTAGGTTTATATTTCATATGCTGCATGGTTTGGGAGCCTAACCTAAGCACCTTCCACAGCTGTGCTCAAGGTGTCTTTTCAGCAGAGAGGTGATGTCTGGGCCACAGAGGTAGATCTGAGTGTCATCAGCATAAAGGTGGATCTGGAATCCGTGGGACTTTATGAGTTGCCCCAGGCCAAGTGTATAGATTGAGAAGAGTAGGGGTCCTGGAACAGAGCCTTGGAGGACTCCAACAGAGTGGGTGGGACGAGGAGGTAGAGTGGGAGTGGGAGACGCTGAACGTGCGGTTGGAAAGGTATGAGGAGATCCAGGATAGGGCGAGTCCTTGATGCCAAAGGAGGAGAAAATCGGTAGTAGAAGGCAGTGGTCAACTGTGTCAAAAACAGAGGACAGGTCGAGAAGCAGGAGCATAGCATATTGTCCGTTCGCTTTGGTGTAAGTAGGTCATTAGTAATTTTGGTCAGTGCTGTCTCAGTGGAGTGATGGGGGCGGAAACAAGATTGTAGAGCGTCAAAGAGCAAGTTAGAAGAGAGGTGGTAGGAAAGCTCAGCGTGGACGTAAAGCTCCAGGAGTTTGGAAGCGAATGGGGGCAGCGATATTGGCCGGTAGCTGGACATAGCGGTTGGGTCAAGGGTTGACTTTTTAAGGATAGGCATGATTGTGGCATGTTTGAAAGCAGAAGGGAAGGTACCCGAAGTTAGTGGTAGGTTAAATAGGTGGGTTAGGGATGGGATAATAGTGGTGGTGAGGTTGGGGAGGAGGTGGGTTGGGATGGGGTCAAGTGCACAGGTTGTGAGGTGCGATTTGGAGAAGAGACAATTAAGCTCCCTTTCGGTTATGTTGGAGAGGGAGGTTATGGGGTATGGGCATTGGTCTGGTATACAAAGGTCTGGTATACAAAATCTATATATCTTTCTCTCATTGCGGTAACTAAGAGAAAAGAACAGGTATTGCCTCATTAAAATATAAGTCCACCTCTAGAGACCCCCTCCTCTGTTTAGTTGGAAATATTTATTTAATTAAATAAGAAT
Organism: Oophaga sylvatica; assembly: GCA_033576555.1. NCBI lineage: Eukaryota > Metazoa > Chordata > Amphibia > Anura > Dendrobatidae > Oophaga > Oophaga sylvatica. The sequence continues at coordinate 244,237,460 of JARQOD010000002.1, read as the reverse complement.
TACGATATACTATATATGTCTTAGTGAGCTACTGAAGTGACAAAGAAGCTTGCAACAAAAGTTCTATAAAGAAAAGTATCCATTAAAAAGATTATAAAAATATGAGAGAGTAACATTATGTCAATTACGCAAGGCACATTAGAGTAGATTCTACCAAGTCAAGTATTAAAACCAAAACTACAGAAACAGTGCTGCATTGTGTTTTAACATAATCCCTCTTTGATGGACAAAAAGGGAGAAAAAAAACCTGATGTTATTAAAGGTTTCCAATAAGCTTACAATTATTGATGGGTGGATAAAAAAAAAAAAAGGAACCGCTTTTCCAGAATATAAAACAAGCTCCAGAACAAAAGGTCTGATCTCCATTAATCTGTGTGTTATTTGGGGTAATCTTTTATCACAGCACAAAATCTGAAGCTGAGCGTTAATAGAGAGCTTGAGGAACAAAACATTTTTACAGCTTTTGAACAGGTTAGGACCTCAAAAAAAGAGCAATTTTTTACATAATTAAACTGCAGCTTTGTAAAAATAAAACGAGCCATTTACCAAGCGTCCAAACAAACTGTTACGTGGCCGAGCACGCTCACACATCTTATGCTTGAAGAACATAGTGCGCCTGCAAGGAAATGGAAAGTGGGCTCCATACATTATCTATATGGGATAGTGTAGAATAAACACTTAATACAATCTTAAACAGCCACCAAATTATCTGCTAAACAGATTTGTTGACCGCTTTCCCATTTCAAGGGGAGCCAAGCTCAAATATATGTTAAGCAAAATGACACTAAGGAGGCTGCACTTTCATTATTCCTATAATATGCTTAGCTACATCCTGTCCAGCACCAAAAGATCAAGAGCAGGTAATAGCTAAGGTATTAGTGTCTCTAATGATGCGTATGACAGGGTTCTTTTTCATAACATTTCATTGTACCTGCACACTTGGTGCTGGGAGTGGCGCAGGAACAGGCAGCTGAATGTCAGACAGGCACTGCCGCCTCTATTGGTCCCGGAGATCACATCACCGATTATGCACCCAGAGACAGCTGCTGGATGTAACCACCAACACATTTACGTTAAACTCTCCATGCAATATATTAAATAACGGCTTAGAAAATTAGCAAATTAATCTTAGTTTTACACCTCACTGACTGGCCGCTGTATTGGTAACACATTGGACCTACACTGGCCTTCAAAACGGCAGCAATTTATTCTGGCAGAGAATACACGCAGAAGCCACAAATTAGATGGCCATGCTCTGTACAGCCCAGTCTACCTCGCACCAGAGAGGCTGCACAGGAGTTACAGGTGATAATGAAGACCAGAGAACAAAGGAAAACGCTGTCATGTTCTTGGGACCAATACAAAATGATAAGCCCTGTGTGTCATGGGGTGCACTGTCCTTCTGATACGGAGTCAGGAAGGGATGACCACAATATTTGCACAAGCCCTACTATCCATGCTTCTACCCACCGGTATAAACACGTAGGGTGTGCCAGGAAAACTTTCTCCACCCAATAGGGCACATTCAGACACTCGGACATCTGAAATCAGGTAGCAATGTTCGGAGTGGCAATGGGTCTCCTGACCCGAGCGTTAGATCTTCATAGACATATAAAAGTTAGTAGGAAGGGTTAATCAATTTGTACCAAATGCAGACTCTCCCGACAGCAAGGTGCAACAGAATCCTGGATTTAGGTGTTCATGTTATTCCATTCCTCAATGAGTGACCACTGTAGTTTGGTCTATTTCTCTTGGACAACAATGGCATGAGAACTAGTCTTCAAACACCTTAGAAGAAGAAAACTTTACAAGGCTGGCACCTTTGAAAATAAATGACCAATTTATCACTTCATAACATGACTTCACACAAACTTATTTACAGAAAACGTTGTTAATGGACTTTATGTTGCACTCTGGTGTCAAGGGTTTCATTACATACAGGGGAACTGTAATTGTGAAAGAGCAAGAGTCTCTAGTAAAGTGGCCAGTCAAGGTGTATGGTTATTAGAAACAAAGCTCGGATGAAAATAATCATATTAAATTTACAAACTAAACGCCAAATTTTTGTATAAAAAAGGCAGCAAAAAACGCATCTGTAGTCCAATAAAAAGTTACAATTGTAAAGGGAACCTGTCACCAGGTTTTCCCCATATAAAGTAGGGCCAGCACCTGTTAGCTGTGATATACAGCATTCTAGAATGCTGTATATATGCCCCCAATGCGCTCAGCAGAACAAAAAATAGCTTTTATTATGTTCGCCTATGGCGGGGTCCAGACCGATGGGCGTCAGTGGTCTTGATCCAGCGCCTCCTCCTTCAGGCGGATGACACGTCCTATGTCATCCACATAGTGTCCTCAATCGGGCTCCTGAGCAGGCGTACTTCTCCCTGCCGAGGGTAGAGCAAAGTATTTTATTGCGCATGTGCGGGGAAAGGGAAAGAGCGCCGACGCATGCGCACTACAATACTTTACTCTCAGCAGGGCAGAAAGAAGTACGCCTGCGCAGGAGCACAATGGAGGACACTGTACAATCTGTCCTCCTCACAATGCAAGAAGGACAGCGATTGCAAAGAGGAGGCGCCAATGAGAGGGAACAATGCTAAAGTCAATATCAAGCCTTTTAAGGGCATTGCAAATAGAGCTTATGGTTTGGTTTCTTATCCTAAGTCATGTGGAAGAGACATGTTTCAGGGTTTTTGTCCCTCATCAGTGCAACATTATGTCTGGCCACGAAGGACCACAATGCCACAATTCTTAATGTCCACAATGTGCTTATGTTAACCTATTGTCTACTACAAGTTGAATTGCTGGACCTCCTGTGAATGGAAGCATAATCTGATTGGTTATTGGATGCTCAATCTGAAAGGGGTTTACATGGGAAATGAATAAGCAATTTGTATAAATGGTTTTGGTAAGCAATGGTCAGATGATCATGGCAATATAAGGCTGAAGCACGTCCTTCTGAGATGGCAGACATTGCTCAGGCACTGCTACATTACATTCAACGATTTTCTGGGAAATTAAAGGTTGTTCAGGAAAGACAAGCCTTTGTTTACTGCTGCAACTGTGGGGGATCTATGGGAAGGATTGTGACAGGAAACTGTGGTTTCCAACTGCAAATCCTACCCTTGTTCACCCCCATCCCCCCAATTTGTGGTATAACATTGCAAACAACCCAACCACACCATAAAATTAAAAGAAGCCCATGCGATTGTGGATGGAAGATAGGCTCCAGCTGTATGAAACTGGTATACATGAGATAACAAGCAGACAGTGCTCTCATACAAACGTCCTATTCTTCTGCTCTTTATTCACTGCTCGTCATTTACATTTCTATAAATGATCATTTGCAACAAACAGCCACACCTGATAGAGGGGAAACAATAGCAACGTATTAATAAGAATTTATTATTAGCCTGCAGAACATGTATACATTTAACCCTGTATCGAGAAGTGTATGAAGAAGAGGCAACGAAAAGGGTGAAAAGCACGTATTACAATGTCAGGGTAGCAAATTACAGCCCAATAGATGCAGACATGCACATAAAATTACAGGAAACCTCCTTTATTAAGTATAGCCAGACCGTGCCAGGAAATAAAACCTGAGTAAATAGTAATAAACAATTATATAAAATTAAATATAGAGTATACAGAAAAATAAAAATTAAAAACTTACATAACCCTAACACAGCAGCCATGGTATTTGTTCTCCGTGTTCTAGTCTATGAAGGGAATAGGTCACCAGGCTTTTGCTACCACATCTGAGAGCAGCATGATGGAGGGATAGAGACCCTGATTCTAGAAACGTATCACTTATTGAGCTGCTTACAATAGTTTTGATAAATTACCATTTTATCTGCATGGAAAGAGAGGACTTGAACTCTATAGCGCCACCTATTGGAAGTAGCGATCCTACAAGTCCAATCAACCCTTTAACGAGTCTTGCAATATGACTTAGCATAAAAGCCAAATCAGTATCTCAATTTGCAGACATTGTGTTTCGAGCATTGGCCCTCATCAGTGCAAAGTATGAGAACTGATTTGGCTAGGTGAGAGGCTCTGGACTGAGCTATAAGGGGTAAGGTTTCTCCTTGTGGAGAGTGACACTTGTCACTCTCCACAAGGAGAAACCTTACCCCTTAGACCTCATTTTATCTGCTGCAGATGTACCAGCTCTGTATAACCCCATCCGCACCACTGTTTGGCAGCTTCCTGTGTACACTGTGCTGTCAATCCTTGGTGGGGGCAGGCTTATGCAGAGCTTATGAATAAGTTGGACTACCTGGCAGCAGGTTTACTAGTCCTTAAGTAATTTTGTCAGAACTGCATCAAGCAGCCCAGTAAGTAACAGATCATTGGAATCAGGATCTCAGTCTCTACATTATGCTGCTCCAAGATTAGGAAGCAAAAACCTGGTGACAGATTCGTATATAGAATAATCTTTGCATGGAACTAATATTTTCTATATTATTAACTTGAGCAAATATAATATATATATATATATATATATATATATATATATTATATTTGCTCAAGTTAATATTATATATTATATATATTTTACACTACGTTCACCTGTTTTCTTAATGGAAATCACCCACTGAAGACTAAAGAAAGTATTTAAAATAACTACCACCTCTTGTATGTCTTTGGTACTGATTTATTATTTAAAAGTTGTCTTTTACAGTTCGCTCTGTAAATGACAGAAAACTTTACACAGCAATAAAATGGTACAGTTAACATATTAATGCAATATAATGAACATTACATCTATGCTGTGGATCAATATTCGGCACATTTACAATTTTTGCTCACTAAACCAAGCAACAATTTACATGGCAATGTTATGGCCATGCATAAACCATATATTCATTTGATGCCAAAGAAAGATTTATTTTTTATTTATACATTGGAATATTTTATAATTCATTCTATATTAGAAAAATCATGTGTTTTTAGAAAATTAATATAAAGGAAAAATTGCTTTAAAATAGTAATATATAAGATATAATCACTTGTTTTATTCCCTGCTACTGTGCTGCTGCTCTGGTGTCCTCACTGGTCTCTGCTTAGCTCCTACAGTGACGAAGTGTCGTCTATGTTCACGTAATTGATGCAGACTATCAGTTGACCCAGTGATCACACGCTCTACATGCTAGCATACTGTGTAATGGCCGTGTCTGATCATATCACAGCTCCTGGGCAGAGGAGGACGCAAAAGAGTATACAGACAATACAGGTTTTAAAAATAGGCAGGGAAAAGCTTTATCTCACAAAAAGTCAGCTGCGATCCCATGCTGTCCTGTCTGTATACTCTCTTGCTCCTTCCCCTGCCCAGGAGCTGTGATATGATTAGACCACCATGTTCCTGTACGGTCAGACACGGCCATTACACAGTACACAGCAGGGGCACATTTATAACATTATCTCAGCACAGGAACATTTTATTTAAACACATCCAATAGAGGAAATTATTATTATTCCAATATACATTACCGTAATTAAAGTCAACGTTAAACTTTGTCCGTGGGAAAACCCCTTTAAGAAACAAAGGGGGACAAAGGAAGACTAGGTTCACACTCAGAGCCCTGAAAAACAGGATTCAGATGGAAATCCCAATAGAGCCATTCACTTCAATACACCGGTGAAGTCACTTTGGAGACTGTCTGGCCTCAGTTCTGGCAGGATGTGTCTTTCAGACCAAACTGCCAGGACGGAGGCCAGAAAGTGTCCAGAGCCATCCAGTTGGTTAGAAGTGAATGACTCTGTCGTGTTCATACACATTGAATACCGTAATATAAGTTCCCCAGAGCAGTCATTTTTCCTGACACAAATTTTCTTCTATGGAGAAAAGATTGAAGCGTTAATGATGTTAAATCCAAGTTAGAGGATCACCATGGCGGCAGTGCCAGGACGGTTCTCACAGTGTTCCCTGGCACCTCGGCCTAGTCGCTTCCATTGTCACTGGCTGTGTGACACAGAGCTCCGCTGGCCTTGCTGTGCCCGAGGCACCCTGACATGAAACAGCAGAACTCTGTGCAGGACACTGACATTTGCTGATGACAATTAGTCTTCATGGCGATTTCTTCAGAAGGCTATTAGGCTTATTTATCAGGTGTCTGCCACAGCAGCGACTGTCAGATAACATTCCTCCCAATTCTATTTTCATATAATTTTCAGGTAGCATGAAATGATGATTAAAAGACAATTGGACACAGCAGGATGTCAAAGTACTGCACTGCAGAACAGCCTGGTTTTTGGATTATTTATTAATTTAAAGGATACTGGAGGTTGTTTTTTTCTTTTACTATTAGTGATGTAATGTCCCTGGAGTTATCCGGACTATTTTTATCAATATAACCTACATCTGACTGACAGAAACATTACACATGGTCTATTCACGCTATGAACAGCAGCCACTCAAAACCTCATTTCACAATGTCACTGCAGCAAATTATAAATCTAGGTATAAAAAAGGCAACAATTTTTAGTCTGCACGCACCTCTTTTATGTTTTTAGGGTGCAGCTGAATTTGCAGAAAACTTGGATGCAGATGTGTAAATTAAGTCTGTAGCTAAAAAAAATCCACTATATGGAGTTTTAGAAGAATCTCATTAAGATATACTACTGGATACATATGAACTTGCCATTTAAAGTGCACAATTTAATTGCCTATCATAGTTACTAAATAGAGAATACCAAAAGGCGGCCATAATTGATCCCACATCTTACGTAATGACATTCATAATGCCTAACATCAAAATACTAATACAGCCAGTCAATGCTGGTCACAATGAAAGGGTTAATTCCCTATAGCTAGGTTATGACTGCATGGATCCCCCGCGATTCCAAGATCGAGGCTCTAGAACAGTGTTTCTCAACTCCAGACCCAACAACAGGTCAAGTTTTCAGGTTTTCCTTAGTATTGCACAGGTAATAATTTCATCACCTGCTCAAGCATTATTTCCATCACCTGTGAAATACGAAGGAAAACATGACCTGGTGGCGGCTCTTGAGGACTGGAGTTGAGGAGCACTGCTCTAGAACTTTCAGGGCAAGCTTTGCACAATGTAGAAGAAGTGTGCTCTGCTATGTCCAGCAATTCTGTAGACAATGAATAAAGAGGAGGCACACGGCCACTCCATTCAAGAAGCTGCTTTGCAGAGCCAGGAACCAAAGCCTAATCTTGGGATTACAAGGGATGGGACTCAGCAGTCAGACCCCTGGTGATCTCAAAGTTTGTCCTATCCTGAGGTCATCAATAAATAAAGGAACCAAACAGATTGCCACACATGGTAGAACGGCGTAATAGATGGACTTGAGGTTTAATAAATCAAACACAAATGTGAAGGATAAAGTCCCATGCCCTCCAATTGCATTGCTGACATTAATATATGGTTAAAAGTAAGTGCACACCTAACCAACATACTTATGAGAGCTTGTTGGACATCCCGTTCCAACACTATAAATATGGAGGCAGGCCCTTTTCCCAATAAAACAGCTCCATACAAGAATTTGGAGTGTGTCCTTAAAATTGGGCCCATTCAAAAAGGTCATTAGTGAGGCAGTGATGTAGGTTGAGATCTTTTTCACATCAATTCACCCCAAAAAGTGCTTGATGAGGTGAGGTCAGGTCTCTATGCAGGCTACTTGAGTGCCTCCATATCAAACCATGAAAGCCCTTTCATAAACTGCTGCCACAAAGTTAGAATTGTACAATTTTCTAAAATTTTGCATGCTATAATAAGAAATGCAATCTTTAAGAGAATAAGGAATCCATCAAAAAGTCTGAAAAAAGCCCCATACCATTAAATCTCCATTACTGTGGGCAGCTCTAATCATTCTGGTAGGCAGCATTATCTGGGCATCCACCCAACCAATATTCACCCATCAAACTCACAGATAAATGGGATTAATACAGCGATACCGTTTAAGTACCAAATGTCACCAAAAAGAAACATATGGCCAAGGATGGCTGACTTACTTAAGATGTCAGAGTAGATGCATTTTATATTTGGGTAATTATAAAGTAGATGGTTCTTAAAGTGCACAGGTACATAAATGTAGCTCCAGTTGCCCGTGGTCAGCCTCAGATGGGTATATCATAATTACATTAGGGATACGTGATTCTAAATAGTACACCATCTAATCCATGTTTTCTACCACTGAATTTTAAAACCTGTCACACAAATCAAATATGGAGGCATAAAAAGGATAGTACAGGGTAATGGAGTGTGTGGAGGAAGAACCTGCAAGGAATCAGACTGTTGCATCAAGGGCAAATAGGCAACTGGGAGGAGCGTGGTGTTTAATGAAACTAATGAATGGGAGACCTGGAGGAGTTACAGTTAGACAATAAGGTTTGAGTTTTCATTCTTCAAAATGTCTTTAGATTAGTTTAGCAACCAGATTTGTGCTTACATTGTTTGCTTTTCCCTTGTACTAGATTACATAAATGGCCTCAAACTGGTTTATCACGACTATAAAACTGCCCTATTCTTAAATGAATTCCTAAATTCATCAATTTTACATTGGCACGGTACTGACTCCTGGCACCCATGCCAATCATCTCACTGGCAGGGCCCCTTCTTTGCTTACACAACACAGATCCGCACTTTTTGTATTGCTGCTCATAGCATCTCTGTCTCATTCAAGTGAATGTAACGGAGCTGCCATATTAGACACAGCCCCCATTAAAGTACGGGCACTGTGCCTGGTACACAATGAAAGAGTGGAGGTGTTCGTAATCTGACCCCAACAAACATAAAATCAAAAGAATTGGCCACAACGGATGAGCGAACATGCTCGGATAAGGTGTTATCTGAGCATGCTCGGGTGCTATCCGAGCATCTTGGGTGTGCTCGAATAATATGTTTGAGTCTCTGCGGCTGCAGGTCTCCAGTTTGTTAGGCAATCCCCACATGTGTTGTGCTGTCTAACAGCTGCAAAACATGAAGGCGCAGGGACTCCTCCTGCTCACTGATCGGTCACTGTCCCCATTCTCCCTCAAGCAGGACCTTCAGCCTCACTGTACCTGGCAGCCTCAGCACTCCATACTGGGCTAAATTCACTGCTTTTAACCCCTTGATCATTGTTATTAACCACCTGATCGCTGTAGAGATAGCAAGTGATAGGTGGGTGGGCTGTTATTATTGTGTGTGTGTTTAGATAACGTGAGTGGGAAATAATTAGGTAATTGTGGGTTTAATTGTAGATTAGTATTGCTATATTATTGTATCAGGTATTAATGTGGCAATTTACTAGAATAATAACTGTAGATTGCATAATAAATATTCTATATTTGTATACAGTTTTGTCTCGGTTAGTTGGAGTTCATCTATTACATAGCAAAGGAACCAGAGATCATTAAGGCCTGAAGTATTAGCTGGATACTGGTTATTGATAGTCAAACACCTAACTTTAATAATTAATATTCGGAGGACCCTTTTTACAGTTACCATGCAACCCCAATAAGATTGACAACACCTGCAATACAGATTGCAGAACATCTCCATTACATCTAGCTGAAGTCACCTTGGATCACTAATGGGACATTCTGTAGCAATAAGGAGTTAGGTTTTGCTGCAGAATCAGCTTTTCGAAAAAATATAAATACATTTTCCCCGAAATGCTTTGTTGACACCTATCGAGCCTTGTTAGGATCAGCCAATGAAGAAAAAAATCATTAGTATGGGCATTTTTCGAAGAATGTAGAGTTTCATGTGTTTTAAATAGTAAAGTGTTTATTCATTTCAGCACAGTGGAAAAATGATTTATAGGTACTGGCAAACCAGAGCTGTACGCTAATCTGAAAGATCACTGGATTGTGCGCAGTCCGTACCCCAACAGTCTGAATACTGGGAATAGTGTCAAAAAACCTTAAGGCTATGTCCCCACGGTCAGTAATCGGCAGCGCTTTGGACGCAGCACATGTCCCCTCCGTCCAAAGCCCTGCCAGCTAATGAACGCATGTGACTCCTCTGTGTTCACTGAACCTTCAGGATTCTCCGCGTCCAATACAATGTATGGGTGACATTTATCTTGCGAAGACTCGCGTCTCTGCAACATAAATAGACATGCTGTGGTCTGGAGAGATGTGCCGCATGTCAGTCTCCGCGGGCGTCGGTGGACACAGTGGACATGGGATTCTTGAAACCCATCCACTATGCTGTAACATCTGGATGCTGAGGATGTGCGCAGCATCCAACCTGCAGTGTTTACTGACCGTGGGAAAATACCCAAAAAATCAGGTGCACACTTTGTGACTGGAAAGCCACTCAACTTTTTACTAGATATACTAAAAATAAAACTGCTATGGGACCATTCGAATGATGCCTTCAGAACAAAACATATAGGGGTAGATTTACTAAGACAGGCACATCTTTGTAACTGCATTTTGGGCACCTCCAAAGAGATAGATACTGTATGTGCCATCAATTAAAAAAAAAAACAACCACATAAGTAAAACATGTAATGTAATATATTTTCCAAATATCCATGTTTGTCAACAAGGGTATAGACAGAGAAGACGAGGCCCTATAGCAAGAATCAAAAGAAGGCTTTGTTATAGTTCATGTAGTCACATCCTACACCCCAAAACTAGAAAGCCTAGTTAGTCATTTCTCTGCTAACTGTAATGTTGTTATAGATGGGGACAGTCTCATTGCAGGTTCACAAGGACCATAGGAAGGTAGAAGAGAACAACTTTACCCTTTTCTAAAGACCTGCGATTCAACAAAATGGTGAAACAGGCCAAATCCTGCCAGATCTGACCACACAGCACTACTTTACAATACAAATGATAAAGAGAATCCGCTTCACCTCCAACTGGTGAAGGAAAAGAAGACCTGCTTCCCTGGAATACAGAGTCATCTGATTTGCTAATCGACTAATTACTCTCAATTTTAATGTTTTTCTCAATCAATAAATCCTCTTTAAAGGAGTATTCCAATCTCCAAGATCCTATCCTAATATGTAGTAGGTGTAATAACAATAATATAAGCAAATGTCACCAAATAGAAATGTATAGTTCTTCTGATCGCAATGTTGCTTACCCCACGTGTAGAGCATTGCAGTAGCTTAGGTATCCAAGGTTACGACCACTCATAGTGACAGTCAGTTAGCGGTTAGTGGTCGTAACATGGATACCTAAGCTACTGCAATGGGTGCACATGGGGAACCAGTATAGCGAATCAGAAGAACTATACATTTCTAATTGGAGGTATTTCCTGATATAATTATTAAACCTACTACATATTGGGATAAGGGTCTTGGAGATGTGAATACCTCTTTAAGTCTTGGAAAAACTCATTATCGCAGCAAACAGACAGACACAATGTAAATCTGATGGATAAGCACCTGTAGGCAACTTCCCATGAAACAAGATTGTTCTAGGTCAAAACTTTCAAGATATGGTCACAGCACTATGTTTTTTCAACCAGTATTTCATCTACTTTTATTACCCGTTTTGCTAAAGCCAGTGTAATAGTTATAATTCATTCATGTTGGGACAGGATCTGGAAACTTCAGTGCCGTCTCGGTCGGGAGGTATTATTCAGCAAGACACAAGAACTATATTTAGAAATGTTTCCATGTGCTAACAGCATTGAAGGGCCATCCGCTGGGAAGCATTTCTAAGGCAGGAAGGTCTGATCTGATCTCGGCTTTATTGCACAAACTACTCTACTCCTCCACTGGCTCCACTTTCTGATCTCATCTGTTGTTCCTTTCCTTCTAGAATACATCTACTCCCTTTAGAAACCTTATAAATTAAACACAACTTCTTATTTCTTTTTTTTTTTTTTTTTAAACCAAAAAATGTAAATGGCAACGGCACAATGCAGATATTGAGACCATCAAGATGAGATCAATGCACTTTTGTCAAATACAGATATGATTATTTCTCACGTTTCTAAACATGCCAGCGGCAGAAGGGATTGTAGGATATGCTTTCCGACTCCTCCAAACTATCCAAGGGTACTGCAGAGTTGCATTGTATTTATGTAATAAAACAATCAAAAACTATAAAGCTGCCCAAACTTATTTGTCTGTGGACTGAAAATCCAGTGGTGACATCAAGGCTTTACCATGTCCTAGATGCTGGTTGGAAAAACACAAGACGCATTGTAGGCTATGGTTCCACGGTCCGAACCATAGCGCTTTGGACGGAGCGAAATTCGCTCCGTCTAAGCCCGCCCTTTATGACGCGCGATCTTCGAGGTGTTCAGGACACTCGAACACCTCCGAAAGAGCGCAGGGCTACATAGCCCTGTTTAATTCTGTTGCGGGACGCACCGTCGCCGCAATAGCGAGGACAGCTGCGGTCTGAAAAGACGCGCGCATGTCCGTTTACGCAGGTCTGCCACCTGCGATTGTTACGCATAGTGGAGCGGGATTTTGAAATCCCTCCACTATGCGTAACATCTGACGTGCGTGTTTGGCGTGCGCCAGCGCACAGCGCCAAACACGCAGCGTTTCCTGACGTGGAAACTCACCTAAGACGTGACACAACAGCATTTTACACAGGCAGCCTTGGCAATCCTTTCCCCCCTAAAATATAAAAGCAAAAAAAAAAAACTAAACTAAAAACACAACAGAGAACCAATCAATTCTCTGCTGTGAATACTGGTTCTACTGTGCGAAGGATGTGTTACCTATGCAGAAATGATGCTCTTACTTTAAGAGGTCAGATTCCAGCAAATAGTTTCCATAACTCTACTTGCTGCTGATAACACCATTGTTAGACAAGTGCTTTTCCATGTGGATGAGGGAAGAAACAGCAAAATGTGCCCACGGTAGAGCAGCCTCAGCATCGGAGCCTTAGGAACATAAAGCTTCGGATTGTATGCATTAAAGAGATGGTACACAATGGCCTGATCGCTATTCACACCTCCCCAGCGCAGCGCTGAATGGGGCACTCTAATGCACTTCAACTGATAGAAAGCAATAACCAATAGTAGAGACTATTACGACTCTGAAAAGGCATCTACAGAAGGGTCAGATTGGCGGATTCTTACAGACTGCATAACATACTTGGTCTACATTTCACAGTGCAAACAGCAGCGACAGCTTACCAATGTACCACTGACATACAGGGAAAGTACAACTTTACTCAGAAAAGGGAGACACAACTTGGGAAACTCACGCAGCTTTAATCAGTGCCTTCTCTCAGCCATCGGACAAAAGCTTGGTTCACAATTTGGGAGTATAGTTTATTCGAAACATTCCCCTGAATGGATGCCCCAAACTTATCCAATTGTGTGCGCAAACAGTCACATACACCCGACACGTCACACAGTACAGCAGCCAAGCCAAAGGCAAAATGTCTCTATTTTGACATAATTATGGCAAATGATAGCCTATAGGTATGAAGAGAGACACATACAACCATAACCTGTCCCATTGATATATCTCTGAACTAATCTCTCGATAGCTCCACACATGTAAGGTCCAGTCCTCACAAGGTCTCCTTCTTAGCCCTTCTTGCCTGGTCCTCACACAACCATCTCCAAAATTTCTTGGGAGCTTACCCAGTAATCTGAAACTTGCTACCCCAACCAATCAGACGCTCACAGTACCTTCAAGTGGAACCTGAAAATCCACCTCTTCAAGAAAGTCTACAACCTGCAGTAACCCTGGCACCCCACTGCTATATTAGCGGCTGTTACCCCGACCTACAGTAGCCTTGTCCCTTCCCTTGTAGAACGCAAGCCCTGATGAGCAAGGTCCTCACTCCCACTGTACCTTGCTATTTATTGCTAAGCTATTATTTATTGTAAACCCTATATTTGTATATACAGTCATGGCCAAAGTTTAGAATGACAAAATATATATTTTCACATGATCTGCTGCCCTCTGGTTTTATGGTGTGTTTGACAGAATATTTTATCACAGAAAGAAATATAATTGCAAACATATGATAACAAAAGCTTATATTGACAGTTAGAATGAGTTAATGCAGCTCATATTATTGCATTGTTGACCCTTCTTCTTCAGGAATTCTCTTCATTTCTCCTGGCAGTCTCAATCAACTTCTGGACCAAATCCTGATGATAGCAGTCCATTCTTGCACAATCCAATGCTTTCATTGTCAGAATTTTTAGGTTTTTGTTTGTCACACCACGTCTCTTGATGATTGACCACAAGTCTCAATGGATTAATGATCGTGGGAGTTTCCAGGCCATGGACCCAAAATCTCTATTTTATGTTCCTGAGCCATTTAGTATCACCTTGGCTTTATGGCAAGGTGCTCCATCATGGTGGAAAAGGCATTGTGATCGCCAAACTGCTCTTGAGGGTTGGGAGAAGTTGCTCTTGGAGGACATTTGGTACCATACTTATATGCATGGCTGTGTTTTTAGGCAAGACTGTGAGAGAGCGATTCCTTGCTGAGAAGCAACCCACACATGAATGGTTTCAGGATGCTTAACAGTTGCAGAGACAAGACTGTGGTACGCTCACATGTCTTCTCGAATGAGGCATTTTCTGATGTCCCAAACAATCGAAAAGGGGATATCAGAGAAAATAACTTTACCCCAGCTCTCAGCAGTCCACTGCCTGTACCTTTTGCAGAATATCAGTCTGTCCATGATGGTTTTTCTTGGAGAGAAGTGGCTTCTTTACTGCCCTCTTGAGACCAGCCTTGCTCCAAGAGTCTCCGACTCACATGCGTGCAGATGCACTCACCTGCCGCTGCCATTCATCGCAAGCTCTGCACTGCGTAGCTGATCCCACAGCTGAAACACTTTTAAGAGATGGTCCTGGCGCTTGCTGGTCTTTCTTGGGTGCCCTGGAGCCTTTTTGGCAACAATGGAACCTCTCTCCTTGAAGTTCTTGATGATGCGATAGATTGTTGACTGAGGTGTAATCTTTCTAGCTGCGATACTCTTCCCTGTTAGGCCATTTTTGTGCATTGCAATGATGACTGCACGTGTTTCTTTAGAGATAACCATGGTTAACAGAAGAGAAACAATGATGCCAAGCACCAGCCTCCTTTTAAAGTGTCCAGTGGTGTCATTCTTACTTAATCATGACAGATTGATCTCCAGCCATGTCCTCATCAACACCCACACCTGTGTTAATGGAGCAATCACTGAAAAGAGGTTAGCTGGTCCTTTTAAGGCAGGGCTGCAATGATGTTGAAATGTGTTTTGGGGGATAAAGTTCATTTTCTAGCCAAATATTGACTTTGCAAGTAATTGCTGTTAAGCTGATCACTCTTTATAACATTCTGGAGTATATGCAATTGCCATTAGAAAAAGTGAAGCAGTAGACTTTGTAAAAATTAATATTTGTGTCATTCTCAAAACTTTTGGCCATGACTGTACACAGTCCCGGAATTAAGGGAGCAATATACCGTAACAGAGGATGATGATAATAATAATAATAATAATAAAAATAATAACAACAACAACATTATACACCATAGTTAGCTGTAAACCACAATGTGAACCTTGCCTAACACATAAATATCATTATACAGTGAATATGGAAGCTTCGCTTATCTTGGAATTTCATCTTGGCTGCATGATTACTTCCATTAGTCTACATGGCTTCCTGTAGTATCTCTACTCAAAGGAAATTTCTACTTTCTTTTTCTGTGGCGATGTAACAATCAAACATTTTATCTAGTGAAGTAAACAAAAAATGTTTGCATTAATAAAAAAAAGTAAAGCAAAGTACTAAATATTACGTATCAGCTTATGAAATGTAAATCATTTATCCATTTTGCTTTAGCTTGTATAAAAAAAAAAATCCAATGAAAAATAGATGTTTAGCTTTTTGCAAGGGTACTGGATCTCCACAGGTCCACTTCTACCTGTGTGCCACGCAAGATAGTGCGCTGTCACCGAAAATGCAATCAGTGCGGTGTGCAAAAGCGGCCATACCAGCCCTAAAAATGACGTAATATTCCTAATATATCCTAGGAAATAGAGCTAATTGGTCATCAGTATTTGGTCTGAAGACATTTTATTATATACATGTCACACATGCATGTGCAAGCAAGTCAGGCAATACCACATAACCTGCTATCCTAAGGTACTGAGTAAGGAGAAGCGGAGCACTCTAATAAGGATAGAGGTAACGAAAATACTTATATGGAACAAAACACACCTGGTATACTTATATGGGGCAAAATAAGTAATGTTACAAGAAAAAAATGCTGCAATATTTCTACAATGCAGGGTCCATAGACCTGTCAGTACTGCAATCTAAAGTGCTAAGAAACGCGTTTTATAGGTGTACATGCACACTTTTTGAGAAAGAGTGAAGGGTGGAAAAGAAAGCAAGCAATGTAAATGTTCCCTCCAGCCACTCTTGCAGAAGTACAGGAACACCTGACATAAAGGTAGTTTTGGTCCCCAAGAGTTGGAGGACATAAAAAGTCATGATTGGTGATAAAAAGTTACACCGTTGTCACATCAAGTGTAAAAACGTTCTTGCAAAACTTCTGTATGGCGCATTTGATCTGCACATAGCCACCTCTTCAGGTATGGGTACACATTGCGGATTCAGTTGCGGATTTTTCCGCGTGGACTTTGCTAAATCCGCAGGTAAAATGACCTGCGTTTTACCTGCGGATTTAGTGCAGATTTACTGCGGATTTCCCCTGCGGGGATTCCTATAATGGAGCAGATGTAAAACTGCTGCTGATTCCGCACAAAGAATTGACATGCTGCGGATTCAAATCCGCAGCAAATCTGCGTGAAAAAATCCGCAGCATGTGCACGGTGTTTTTTTTTTTTTTACATAAATTAGAATGGTACTGTACAACGCAGCAGAATCTGCTGGGTATCCGCAGGGCCAAATCCGCTGCGGTTCCGCAACAGAATCCGCAACGTGTGCACATACCCTTAGTGAACATCTCAAGAGCAATAAGAGATCCGGCCGGACTGCTGAGATGATGCTGAGCGGGGTCTGCCATAAATGTATAAGCAGATAGGAGACAGGCAGCCACAGAAAGGGAGCATGCGGAAGAATGCAATAATGTGCTCACTAATTAGAACGCGCTGTCCTGTCCGCAGACAGGGATATAGATTTAAATGATTGGCCTGGAAATCGCTCGATTGCTGGTAATGGATTCTGTACTTAATCCCAAAGCAAAAAAGGTCAAGAGTTCAAAGTAATAGTTTCTTCCACTGTTTTCTCTGCTCTTATTGCTGAATGACAACATGAAGCTCCACCGCATATGCTAAAGCTATTAAGACACAGCCAAAACAACTAAAGAGGTCATGTTTTAAAAAGTCAAATACCATGCTAAAATATGTCACTTTCAATGTCTATGCAAGGCATACATTATAGCTATTTACTCTTTAATAAATGTGATCTCTTCACTGTTGCTTATTTAGTCAAAGACATGTAGAGAGATGGCATGACGGACACCAAGATGGAACCCAGCACACCCTTTTATACTGAGGCTTTCTGATGATGGGTCCAGCATTCAGTTGCAGAACTGAACACAAAACTGTAGATGGGAATTCACAATTAAAGGGGTTGTACAGCAAAGACATTTGCAAAGAGCTAAGAACGGGTTAAAATAATAAAAGAAGTGAATCTCGCCTAACTAAGCGGTGTGGCTCCTGTTCCCCTGCCGGTCTCTTTACTTTCTGCAGCAGCAGTGAGGCTACCGCCAATCACTAATCACTACCTGCAGCAGGTCACTGCTACAGAGGAAAGTACATAGATCTGAGGCGGCCCGGAAAGCATGGGAGAGTGGCAGGGGGCAAGGACTTTCATTAAATTACTCCTGAGTAGAGATGAGCAAATACTTTGAAATTCAAATCTCAATACTAAATATTTGCCCAAAAAAGACATGTCTAGCACTGAGGTCTCCTACTATATAGTGAACCTCTTTATCTCTTTAACGCAAATAGAAAATTTTGTACAGTGGATAACTTGTCTTTGTTCATAGTTTGTAAAAAAAAAACCCTGCTATCAAAAGGTGCTGTTATTGCAGTACATCAAAGATCAATCAATTCACAGTCACACAGACTCTGCAGGTCCAGCACCTCCCCATCACTTGAATCTTTGTACTATTCACATACTGAGACTACCAACCTAATTTCAATGTGGTTTCACTGGTGCAGTAGTACAACAGTATCAAACTTAGGTCTTTATATCCCCTAACTGCAATGATGAGATGGTTGTGCACTCTGACCTCCTATCCCTAGGCAGTAAAATCATAAAAGGGCCGCTGCTTTCACTGTCCTCATCTTCTATAATCCTTGTAATAGTTACCACTTAACTGCCTGCATTAGACCATGTGATGTAGTAGCTGCAAGGCATTGTAGGAAAGCTCGAATGGCTGAAACTGACAACGTGATCCACTTCAGCGGTGTGTGAAATGGTGCTGGGCACTTTCAATTTGTGATCCTCACGACTTGAATCTCAAATTGTCCGAATTTACCCACGAATTTCATGAAATTTGAACTGAAGTCGGTTCGCTCATCTCTACTTCGGGGCCATATTGTTTAAAGCTTTGCTAGACCTCCCCTTTAAGATTGCAAGGTATTTTAGTTAGGAAAGAAGTGAATGAGGAGTCAATCTGCCCTGTGGTGTCATCTTAACAAGTCTTAAAGTTCTTCTGATTCATCATAGGTTTATTTTAGCCACTAACTGCCTTCTAGAAAGTTAAAGAGGGAACATTTAAAAGACACCTCACAGCCAATATGACTTTCTGAATCCATGACACTTCTTGCTACATCTCGCTCAAGACAAGGGCCCAGTAGGAAGCTAATAGTCTCTGCATATTTTATGCTAAAATGTCTTCAGAATCTCATTAAAGCCAGGCGGCTAATAGACAGTCTTACCCTTTTGAAGAATTATTTTTGCGTCATGCAGCAGGAGTTATATTTAGCATAGATGGTGCAGACAGGCAGCTGGGTGTTCTGGAGCCTCACCCGCTCCTGAACTCCAGAAGGATACACAATCAATAGTTACCATTTCCCGTCTCATCCCAAGTTTCACCCTTTACAGGATGGATAGGTAGGAAAGTGCAGTCTGGCCAGGAATCATTCATCATATCCGGGGCAGAACAGCTTTCATCCCCTTTGTCTTAACACTGGCAGCAGATGAATCCTTTCGCAGCAGGAATGACTTCTGCTCTGGCACAGTTTTGATATTACTCTTAAAGGAATACAGCTTGAAATTATACAACTTTTGGTGACTATAGACAAGCAAACATTATATGGAAATGGCTGTAACAATGCAGTTTGTCAATAGAGTCCTTTTCTAGCAAATCAACCTTGTTGTGCCGTATTTGGGACTATTTAGCATGTCCGCGATACGCCGTCCATCGACCCTTCACCATACTCATCTAAACTGCTGATAGGGGTAAGAATCTTAGGGGTTCAAGATGCAAAGGAAAGTCTCCTGGAATTAAATAAAATAGGCGATTGCAATTCCATTCCCATGGATGAGATCCTGGATATTTTTTTCCATGTACTGGATTACGACCACTATTCCTGATGTCACTGTACCATCAGAAAAGTGAAGCATGCCATCTGTAGCTGGGCTGAGCTGGAACAGCTTTTCTTTCTACCATTCTCAATCTGACAATGTACTATGTTACCAGCTCTGCAGATGGTTTGGATGGGTCAAGTAGGAACATAGTTGCTGCTGGTGGAAGTCTAAAGGCACTGCCACACTTAGCGATCGCACCAGCGATCACGACAACGACACGACCTGGCGAGATCGCTAGTGCGATCGCTATGTGATCACTAGTTAGATTCCAAACACAACTCATCAGCGAACTGTATAACAACCTCTGCGGTCATTGAGAAAACCTAGTCCCACCTGCGACGCTGGTGAAGTCGTTCATAAAGGGTGTCACACTCAGCGATTCAGGCTCACCAGCGGGACACCAACGACCAAAAAACGGCTCAGAACTTCATAAGCGATCAACGACATCTCAGCAGGGGCCACATCGCTGCTACATGTCACACACAGCTAAGTCGCTAACGAGATCACTACTGCGTCATAAATGGTGACGCAGTAGCAATCTCGTTAGCGATCTCACTTAGTGTGGCATACCCTTAAGTGTAAATGTCTGTAAAGCACCAACTTTAGAAACAAAAGGAAGTATTAGGCAATAAGGGCCCAATTCCTTAAAACGGGAGTTTTTCATGCCAGTCTTAATGAAGGGACCCCGTTGGAGTAAAGAGGTGCCGTCACACAATTAACTAGGCACATTTTACAGTGGGCATCCAGAAATGTTACCCGTCAGGGCCCCCGTCCCAGCATCTCTCACTTCGGTAATGCAAACACACATTTTTCTAGGTTTCAAGGTATTTCATGCCGCAATTCAGGCATAAAGACATCAATAGGTTGTTATAGTAAAAGTTAATTTGACAAAATAACTTGGTGCACATTTTTTTTTTGAACCAAACAACACAGTGAGCGCACATACCAACATATTCAAGTTTTAAGTCCAATTTTACATGCAGCTGCTCTCTATTGGACATGTACAAACACCCTTGAAGAGTTAAATGCTGACTGCCTATTTTAAGTCTACGGATGATTAAGAAGTAGTTAAGCCTAATCTGTTTACTTACGTCAAGAAGAAGCCCCTGAGTTAAGCTGTACCCCGAATAGCATAACACAGCATCCTCTTGGCGACCAATATAAAAGGTTATGCCTAATTAATATCAAAAAATTGTCCTGAAATAAATTAGGGCCAAAAAAAAACAAAGCATTGTTGTTAATATTTGAAGCCAAAAATTTGCTCTACTAAACGCAGCCCTTGGAGACCTTCAGACCAAATTAGTAACAAGAGCCAGGTCTTTGTTCTTGTATTGTTGTTTTAAAAAAATTCTCGTTTAATTGGTTTGTTTAAGAAGTCGTGTTCAATGCCCATTTAACAGCATAGGGTAATTGGATGTGGCAATGTCATACAATTGTAAAGCAAGAAAAATATATAGTGAAACCTACCAGTGAGGGAAAAAAAAAACAGGGGGCTACCAAATGATCAAGTCTTCATTCTAGAACCAAAGGTCTACAAACAAACGTGTGTCATACGAGACTTGAAATCGCATCTCTACCAGATTCTCAGAACTTTCGTTGTCATGTACCTATGGACCAACTCTTGTTTGGCAGACTCCAAACAGACACCAAGTGAGCTCTTAACAAGTGGTCGCTCATGTCGGCTAACATCAAGAATGGCAGGGGTATGTTCCCATCATAGTAAGCAACCCAAAAGACTCATCTCCACCATCCAATCTGCCCATAGGCAATTGCAGTGAGGAATACATTTGGGACACCAATCATCTTTGTTTCTTTCTGCAGTAATTGTCATCAATTATTTCAGAGATATGCAATGACTGAAGAAGAAATCACGGCTGGCTAGTGTTGCATCACATTACCTCCAGCAATTAATGATTCTGATCCAAGCAAATCAGCGCAATGTGGCTCTTTGTTTTATGACCTTGAGGCAGGTTAATATGTGCATAAGATCTCAGAAGAAACTGCTTGGTAGTTATATTGGATTTTGCACTGTATCAATTTCACAAGCACTGTACCTAAAGTTGGAAACTGAGATCTACAGTACAGATATGGCAATCCTTAATCCTTAGCTAGACTTTATAACTGAGAATTAGCTGAACAATGATGATGATGAAGAAGAAAGGTCTTACGGTTTGGCCACCAAAGTCAAAGTGGTTTAACTAACTTCTCAAATATTATATATGTATATATACAGTACAGAACAAAAGTTTGGACACCTTCTCATTCAAAGATTTTTCTGTATTTTCAGGACTATGAAAATTGTACATTCACACTGAAGGCATCAAAACTATGAATTAACACATGTGGAATAATAATTAACAAAAAAGTGTGAAACAACTGAAAATAGGTCTTATATTCTAGGTTCTTCAAAGTAGCCACCTTTTGCTTTGATTACTGCTTTGCACACTCTTGGCATTCTCTTGATGAGCTTCAAGAGGTAGTCACCGGAAATGGTTTTCACTTCATAGGTGTGCCCTGTCAGGTTTAATAAGTGGGATTTCTTGCCTTATAAATGGGGTTGGACCATCAGTTGTGTTGTGCAGAAGTCTGGTGGATACACAGCTGATAGTCCTACTGAATAGACTGTTAGAATGTGTATTATGGCAAGAAAAAAGAAGCTAAGTAAAGAAAAACGAGTGGCCATCATTACTTTAAGAAATGAAGGTCAGTCAGTCCGAAAAAAATTGGGAAAACTTTGAAAGTGTCCCCAAGTGCAGTTGCAAAAACCATCAAGCGCTACAAAGAAACTGGCTCACACGAGGACAGCCCCAGGAAAGGAAGACCAAGAGTCACCTCTGCTTCTGAGGATAAGTTTATCCGAGTCACCAGCCTCAGAAATCGCAGGTTAACAGCAGCTCAGATTAGAGACCAGGTCAATGCCACACAGAGTTCTAGCAGCAGACACATCTCTACAACAACTGTTAAGATGAGACTTTGTGCCGCAGGCCTTCATGGTAAAATAGCTGCTAGGAAATCACTGCTAAGGACCAGCAACAAGCAGAAGAGACTTGTTTAGGCTAAAGAACACAAGGAATGGACATTAGACCAGTGGAAATCTGTGCTTTGGTCTGATGACTCCAAATTTGAGATCTTTGGTTCCAACCACCGTGTCTTTGTGCGACGCAGAGAAGGTGAACGGATGGACTCTACATGCCTGGTTCCCACCGTGAAGCATGGAGGAGGAGGTGTGATGGTGTGGGGGTGCTTTGCTGGTGACACTGTTGGGGATTTATTCAAAATTGAAGGCATAATGAACCAGCATTGCTACCACAGCATCTTGCAGCGGCATGCTATTCCACCCTGTTTGCGTTTAGTTGGACCATCATTTATTTTTCAACAGGACAATGACCCCAAACACACCTCCAGGCTGTGTAAGGGCTTTTTGACCAAGAAAGAGAGTGATGGAGTGCTACGCCAGATGACCTGGCCTCCACAGTCACCAGACCAGAACCAATCGAGATGGTTTGGGGTGAGCTGGACCGCAGAGTGAAGGCAAAAGGGCCAACAAGTAATAAGCATCTCTGGGAACTCCTTCAAGACTGTTGGAAGACCATTTCAGGTGACTACCTCTTGAAGCTCATCAAGAGAATGCCAAGAGTGTGCAAAGCAGTAATCAAAGCAAAAGGTGGCTACTTTGAAGAACCTAGAATATAAGACATATTTTCAGTTGTTACACACTTTTTTGTTAAGTATGTAATTTCACATGTGTTAATTCATAGTTTTGATGCCTTCAGTGTGAATGTACAATTTTCATAGTCTTGAAAATACAGAAAAATCTTTGAATGAGAAAGTGTGTCCAAACTTTTGGTCTATACTGTATATTGGACTGCATTATGAGTATTCATATTATATACACACATATACATATACACCAGTGATGTGAACATTTTAAAACAGAATGTCCAAAACAGCAACCCAAAACCCACTTATTATCCAAAGTGCACAACACGGTAATTTAACCTGAGGATGAGACAGACATCACAGAAGACTGCAAAATACAACCACACAACACACACACACTGCCCCTGAAAAATACACAACTGCACCTCTCAAATACATAACCACTGCCCCTCTGCAAAATACATACACACATGCAAAGCATGCTGAGAGTGATGCAAAGTCTAGTACTTGTGGTAAGTGAAGACATTAGTCGAAAATCACTAAGAACATCAGAAATTGGACGTTTTTGGTATGTGCACATACTAATTCTATGGGAATGGGGCAATAAACCTGTTATACTCTAACTTGGTGACATTACATAATTTAAAGATGCTTTCGATGGGATGTGGCTTTAAAATGATTCAAGGCGTAATTACAATCAATCATGACAAGTAAACATTTTGGTCTGTACGAAGAGCGTTGTGTGTAGTTCTGCATAGCATACAGAGCAGAAACAGCTGCAATCAAACCACTGAATGAGCACATCCCAGAAGACTACCCATGTCTCAGTGATTTTACAAGCTCTCACTAGTAACTCCACATCCCAAGACCAACCACATCAAATCAGCTTGTCACAACTCATCAAAATGGAGTAACAAGCTCCATAACATGTTGCCACAGCTATGGTTCAATCAAACCTTCAATCTCAGAGGATGTATGCAAACCACTGTCACATTCCTCGGGGACCTCCCCTTGGCTGCCTCCTCATATCTTCCCTCGAAATATTATTTCTGGGAAAGCGAAATGTTAGAGAATTCTGAGCTATCTAATTAGAGACGCCTGCTTCCCAGCCCTACGCAGACAAGACCTTTCAATATAGCTTACTATACAGTTTGTTGTGACATGCACAATAAATAAAGTAACATTAGATGTGTGCTGTGCACTTTATTTCTCATCAAAACCAGCAAGAACGTCCCATGCTCTAACAATATAGGCAGGCCACAACTTGTCGAATTTCTAATGGAACCTTTGTGCATGCTGCAATGAAATGAAAGGCTTTCACTGTCAGTTAATATAATCAGATGGAAACAATGAAGAATGAAACTCATCTCTTTTACTGATAACATGGCCATATACATGAGATTTAATGGAAAAATGACAAGGAAATGACAATTTTTTTCATTTTGAAATCTTTCTTTAAAAAATAAATAAATAAGATCCTGAGCCCCATAATAGACTCCATTCTTAACTACGCTGGCCAACTAATCCACCTCTCTCCTCGCTACTCCTCCGCTCTACAAATCCCTCCACTGGCTCCCAATTCCCCAATGGATCCAGTTCAAACAGCTAACACAGAACTACAAGGCCATCTATAATCTGTCTCCTTTATATAGCTCCGAACTAATCTATGGATATCTTCCTACATGTAATCCCCCGTCCTCCCAAAACCTCCTTTTCGCTCTCCTCCAGAACTTTACGTTGCTCACCCAATCGAAGGCAAAACCTCTCTCGAATATCCCCCATCCTCTGGAATTCTGCGCCCTAAAATGTCCAATTATCCCCTAGATTCGGAACGGTCAGACAGAACTTGAAAACCCATCTCTTCAAGAAAGCTTACAACCAGAAATGACCCTCTGCCACCTCACCACCACCAGAACTGCGGCAAACCTCCAACCTACTGTCTCCTACCCAATTATCCTGGAGACTATAAGCCCCTTCTGTCTGTAGACTGTAATTTATATCTGGATTTTGTATGTAACCCCTCCTCATGTACAGCACCAAGGAATCAGTGTTGCTCTAAAAATTAATAATAATAATTACTTGTATACAGTGATTTTGGTGCCAACGATGTCTGAACGGTTTTATATTAAGTTTATGGTGCTGATTAATATGACTTCGGTTTTGCCAGATTAGGTCTAGTTTCTGAGACATTTAATAGTTAATCACAGCAGAATTGTGGCTTCAGAAAGTCGCTGTTATAGCATTGTAGACCTACAAACTGAAATACAAAATAACTGTATGGGATATTTCATTACCAAAGACATTGTTAAAGAGTCAAAAGACCGACCAAAAGATATTGCATGTGTTATCTCACACAAGTCGATTGGGGGAATCCTTTATTTTCATGGACAAATTATCTCAAAAATAGAATCAATTCAGCAAAAGTAATGGGATTTTTGAATTTATCACCCTCAAAATACTCTACATTTATTAAAAAAAATTTGACACCTAAATAGACTTGATAAGTCTGGTTCTGTAGGGTTCACTTCTCAGCAGTTATCTCATTATAATGGCAGGCAGGATTCAATGAAAGGTAACACCTATACATCACACATGATGACACCATTCACACTAGGCATTGGTCACAGCTCACCTCCTTCCCCTGCACACATCATGCCTAAACCACATTCTCATCTGCAGTCTATACAGCATCTCTCTGAAAGCCGTTCACAGCAGCTCTGGTAAGATAGCAGCCCCCATTATTGTGCAGGAAAAAAAAAAAATCTGGACAATACATTCCCATAGACTGGACAGATGCATGAATATTTGTCTGATTCCAGGATGAAAATCAATCAACATGAAAAATTCTAAAATCTAGTGGCTTTCTCTAAAAATGTGGCAAGTTCACGGATGACAAGTGGGAAAAATTGGTTAATTTATCTTGCGTTTAGACTCCGCTTAAATCACCATTAACATCATGTAAAATGTCATGCACAAGGAAGAAGCTGCACTTTTACACAAACTTTCCGTATTTTACAAAATGTTACCTCTTAGAAAGTAGTTTCACTTTAAATGTTAACTTTGCACTAAAGGAGCAGTTGCAAAAACACAGGCACCATTTCCAGCGGTCTGCATCCGGTCTATGAAATGTTAACAAAAACATCCACCTATATACTGCCCCCTGCAGGCTGAAAAGCTAAATATCTGGGCTACTATACATTTCTGCATTTAAACGTAGCACATTCAGGCTCATTGACTCATTAATATAGTCTTAAAATTAATCAGGTAAGTACTAGACTAGAAGCGAAATATGAATCACAGTGGAAAACGCTGGAAGATAAATTTGGGACTTTATTTTTTTTTTTTAGCATACTTTTCTAACCTTACACCATCTCCAAGATGGCTTCCTTTAGAAAAGTTTATGCATTGAAAATTCGGATCAATTTGGCAATCCTACTTTTCAGGTGAGGCGCAAGATTCCTCAACACTTAAAAGGATTGTCCCACTATTGGACAACTTCTTTTAAAGGGAACCTGTCACCTCGTTTTGCCGCTATAAGATGCGGCCACTGCCTTTATCTACAGCATTCTATAAAGCTGTAGATAAGCCCCCGATCCGACCTGAAAGATAAGAAAAAGAGGTTTTACTATACTCACCGGGGGTGGTCCGATGGGGTCCGGTACAATGGGTGTTGCAGGTCCAGGTTCGGCGCCTCCCATCTTCATGCGATGCTGTCATCCTCCTTACTTCGAGTCGCGCTCCTGCGCAGGCGTACTGATCTTCCTTGTTGAGGGCAGAGCAAAGTACTGCAGTGCGCAGGTGCCGGGACTCTCTGACCTTTCCCAGCACCTGAGCACTGCAGTACGTTGCTCTGCCCTCAACAGGGAAGATCAGTACGCCTGCGCAGGAGAACGCACATATACAGTATATATATGCACACACAGCTCTGGCAAAAATTAAGAGACCACTGCAAAATTTTCAGTTTGTCTCATTTTTCTCTTTATAGGTATATTTTTGAGTAAAATATAAATTGCTTTTATTCTATAAACTACTGACATGTCTCTGAATTTCCAAGCAATAATTTTTGGATTTATTTTCAGAAAATGAGAAATGGTCAAAATAACAAAAAAATGCAGTGCTTGCAGACCTCAAATAATGCTAAGAAAACAAGTTCATAATCATTTAGAAACAATAATACTAATGTTTTAACTCAGGAAGAGTTCAGAAATCAATATTTT
The DNA here is from genome assembly GCA_033576555.1 of Oophaga sylvatica. Classification (NCBI taxonomy): domain Eukaryota; kingdom Metazoa; phylum Chordata; class Amphibia; order Anura; family Dendrobatidae; genus Oophaga; species Oophaga sylvatica. Next base: position 244,210,122 of record JARQOD010000002.1, on the reverse strand, counting down.
GTGGAATAAACATGATTTTTAATCACAGCTTTCATGCGTCTTGGCATGTTTTCCACCTGTCTTTCACACTGCTTTTGGGTGACTCCTGGTGCCACTCCTGGTACAAAAATTTAAGCAGTTCTTTGATGGTTGTGACTATCCATCTTCCTCTTGATTACATTCCAGAGGTTTTCAATGGGGTTCAGTTCTGGAGATTGGGCTGGCCATGACAGGGATTTGATGTGGTGGTCCTTCATCCACACATTGATTGACCTAGCTAGGTGGCATGGCGCATTGTCCTGCTGGAAAAAACAGTCCTCAGAGTTGGGGAACATTGCCTGAGCAGAAGGAATCAAATGTTTTTCCAGGATAACCTTGTAGCGGCTTGATTCATATGTCTTTCGCAAAGATTAAGCTGCCCAATTCCAGCCTTGCTGAAGCATCCCCAGATCATCACCGATCCTCCACCAAATTTCACAGTGGGTGCAAGACACTGTGGCTTGTACGACTCTCCAGGTCTCTGTCTAATCATTAGATGACCAGATGTTGAGCAAAGCTGAAAATTAGACTCATCAGATAAGATTACCTTACTCAAGTCCTCTATGGTCCAATCCTTATGGTCTTTGGCAAACTTCAGCCTGGCTCTCCTTTGCTTCTCATTGATGAAAGGCTTTTTTCTAGCTTTACATGACTTGAGCCCTGCCTCTAGGAGCCTGTTACGAACTGTTCTTGCCGTGCACTTCACCCCAGCTGCCATTTCCATTCCTTTTGTAGGTCACTTGATGTCATCCTGCGGTTGCCGAGTGATATTCGAAGAAGATGACTGTCATCCCGGTCAGGGGAGAGTCATTTTCGCCCTCTGCCGGTCTGTAGCTTTGCTGTCCCCAAAGTCTTCTGCTTGACCTTGTTGTAATGACTGCCATCTTAGAAATTTTAAGGATGGCGGCAACATGGTGCTCACTGTATCCCTCTGCTAGTAAAGCCAGAATTGAGCCCTTTTTTTCCTCACTCACAAATTTTCTTTTCAACTCCTTTGGCATGGTTAAAAGTTATTTTTTCATTCCTATTACTTTTGGGATATTACTAGCACTTGTTTTGCCATCCAGCTTGTCCTATTGCAAGAGGATTGTGAACACCACAACAGTGATTTTTAACTTTCCTTCATTAAATAAGAGTTGGTTCAGAAGTACATTAATCAGAAGTACATTAAGCAGAATGGAGGTGTACTCTGGTTGGAATTCAACTGACAATGGAATGGAATGGCTGTCAGACATGTAGAGACGCTGATTTTTATAGTAGTACATACATACATATACACACACATACATATGTACATATATACATACACACACATACATACATACATACAATAAACCTACTATTAGCCATTGCTAGTTTAGGTCATGTGAGTGCTGCACCCTATGTCATTGTGGCATAAATCTGCCCCCACTGTAGGTTACTGAATTGTTAGACAATTGAAAGCATAACAACAGACCTGCACGTATCAAATGGTACTCAACTAGGGTGCATTTGGGTAAAAGATTTTTAGGCTCCCTTAAAGATAATCGTTGTCAGCAGCACATCTTGCTGTGTAAACAAGTGATGAGCTGCCGAGAACAACGACAGTCTAAAAGCACAGAAGGCTTGTACCACAATCACTCTGCATGCATAGAAAGTGCAGTTGGCCTATATACAAGAGCTATGAAAAAAAAAACACCAAATGACTCCTTGCAGCCAAATTTAATGGCCCCCATCAGTCAATGTAAACCACCCTTAATCTCGGGTTAGACAGCATCTCTGTCACTAGGCTTGTATGAGTCTTGATGTTGATAAACCAAACAAAATTTGGGAGCTCTTGAGATTTGATGTTCAATTGAAGTTGCAACATTTTTTAAGGTGGAAATTTGCAAGTCACGGGTAGCCTAGCATTTGCAACAGCAAAAGATAGTGGCAAAAAAAAACAACTAAATGTAGACTATAAGCTGCTGATGCACACTGCCATACACTGAACTCCATGTTAGAAAAATGACCGTCTAGCTCTCGTCTTATTGGTGACACATCTGCTCCCTTATGGCAGAATTAATACTGATTTAATTGGAGCATTCTACTACCCGGAATAAACAACCAGAAGACAACCGTTCCAGGAATTCATCCATCATGGTAGAAGATAATCTGAAATGTCACAAATTACATAATATATGTATTGTATTATACAAATCCAATGTTTAATATTAAGTGTATGCTTTACACATTATCTTCATTTCTTAGTAGCATTTGCATGAGCTAGCAAATAATATTCTAAACAAAATGTACTTTTCTTTACGACAAGACAGAACATTAACAATAATTTGCACTATTATTAAAGCAAGCTAAGCAGATATTATACTAAGGCAGGAGCACACGATCAGCGGTCGGCTTCAGAGACAAGGGACTAGTTGTGACAATCCTCAGGCACAACAAAAATAAAGAGGACAAAGCCATTAACAACTTGTTCAGATCCCCATTCACTAGGAACATTCAGGAACATAACATTTTGTCAACATATTCATTTTAAAGCAGGGAAATTTGCAAGTGCTGCTTTTCAATGAGGATGGATAGAAATTGGCAGTCCCCCAAGGGGAATACTTCCGTATCCAGCTAATGCACTGCTTATGTAAAATTGTCTTGAATAGAGTATAATAATTATCTGCAACAAGAACAGGGAATAATCCTATTGATTTGAAGACAAGAGAGAACCCTGTCAATGCCATTCTAGACAAAAGTGATAAACCGTATATCTTCCTAGTGCGCCAGGCTATATTATTCAGGTCTCTCCGATCACGCTCCTATGCATTTTTTATTTTTATTTAGAAACTTTGAGATTGTAACTTATTCAAGAACAGAATAAAATACATATGACATATAGTGTCATAGTAAGACACAAGAAAATGGTTTCCTTTGATGTTTGATTCTGTGAGCTAATATGAAGATATCTGACGGCCATATTAAAGAGTCATTCTCCACTAGAATGTACAGTCTATCGATACAGATGTCAAGCAAAAAACACGTATGAATTAGAATCCCATGTGATTATTCCACAATTACAACAGCTCCACTAGACATTGAAAAAAATACATATATAAAACACACACACACAATATGTGGAATCAGTGGTGCTATATAAATGAGTAAAAATGCATATATGTATGTGTGTGTATGTATATGTGTATGTATATGTATGTATGCATACCTACATACACACGTATTTTTACTCATTTATATATCACCAATGATTCCACAGCGCTTTGCAGACATCATAATCACTGCCCCCATTGGGCGCACAATCTAGATTTTTTATTAGCATGTTTGGAGTGTGGAAGGACCTGGAGGAAATCCACACAAACACAGGAGGAACATACAAACTCCTTGCAGAGGTGGTTCTTGGTGGGATTTGAAACCAGGACCCGCTGCAAAGCTGCAGTGCTATCCACTGAGCCACCGTGCTGCCCATATGATTCAAGCATGGATTGATTAAAAATGAATGGATGAAGGTATACTCAATTTTTTGTGCCCCCGCAGATCCAGCGCAGGCCACTCCAGAAGTGGTATTTGTCACAAGTCCCAGCATCCAGTAGTATGCTGCAGTGGTCAAGTGATTAGAAAAGGGCATCATCGGAAAACTCCTTTAAGGTGGCCACACACAGCTATATCTCAGATTACCTCAATGAACTTGAACACTCAGGTCAGCCAAATATTCATGTGTTCTCAAAATGGAAAGTTTAAAAAGTCTTCTCCTTTAGACAACTCTGGCTTGTTTTTGCTTAAAGAGTAAAATAAGAGATTTTGCAACATATCTTACCAGACGAATCTGATTCTTTCTCTGCCAGGACTGATCATCAATTTTCAAAATTCTCAATTTAAAAGGAAAAATCTGTATTCAGTGAAGACAGATTTCTAAATTACGGAGCTAGGAGATGACAGTTGTGCTGATAGGGGTCCTCTTTCTTCTTCCTCTTCCCCCTCCTATCTACATAGAATCTTAGCACTAGCAATTGTCACCACCTGTCTCAGTAATGGGAAAGTCTGTCTTCACTCAATACAAATTTCACCTGTAAATTGAGAATTTTTAAAGTGAAATATCAGTCCAAAAGGATAAAGAAGCAGATGTCTCTGATAAGATATATTACAAAGTTTCTTATTTTCATACGGACTACTGAATTATGAAATTAAACCCTTCAGCCCCAAGTCTGTTTTCACCTTCATGACCAGGCCAAATTCTACAATTCTGACCAGTGTCACTATCAGATAATAACTCTGGAACGCTTCTATGGATCCCACTGATTCGGAGTGTGTTTTGTTTTATTTACATATGGTCCTTTATGATAACGGTAAAATTTGTTCGATAGACTTGTGTTTATTTGTGAAAAAAATTTGGCAAAAATTTAGCAATTTTCAAACTTGTATGCACTGAAATCACAGAGTTCGGTCACACAAAATAGTTAATGCATAACATGTCCCTCATATCTAGCATACATCAGCACAATTTTTTTTAGTTGACGTTGACCAGCGATTTCTCATTTATTCAACAAAATTTACATAACCATTTTATATTTTTTTTCATTTTTAGGGACCACATAACATTTGAAGGGTTTATATCATGTAAAATACTCAAAAGTGATGCCATTCTAAAAACCCCTCAAGTTGCTCAAAACCACATTCATGAAGTAAATTGTCCTAGTGATTTCTCTTACAGGCTTTAATACATTGTGGGGATTTTTTGGTTTTTAATTGGTATTATAAGGAGTTTATACTTAAAATAATGTATATGTTAATATACAGGTGTGCTTGTTATTAGGTAATCTTTTTTTTCTTTTTTGATATACAGCTCATACTTCTGGAGACACACACCTGTAAATTAGGCTAGTTTCATACTAGCGTATGGCCGAGCTGTGGAGGGCTACGGACTTCCTCCGTGAAGCTCCGCCCACTGCACCTCCTCCAGTCAGCTCCGCATACATCGGCATGCGTTACCTATTTTTAACATTGGGTACGCATGCCGTGCCGATGTATGCGGTTGTCTCCTCATGCGTCGTTTTGACAGGGCGGCGACCTGCGCAGAACGCAACGAGCTGCATTTTGGTGCGTTCACCGCACCGTCAAACGACGCATGCGGAGTCATCCATACACATCGGCACGGCATGCGTACCCAATGTTAAAAATAGGGTACGCATGCCGCAGTAGGCAGAGCTGACCACAGGAGGTGCGGCCGTGGGTGGAGTTTCACAGAGGAAGTCCACAGCCCTCCGCAACTCGGCCATAGCTAGTGTGAAACTAGTCTTAGGCAGGCTCTCATACTTACAGAAATGCCAAACATGTGGACACTAAATGTGATTTAGGCACACTGTGGGGCTCAGAAAGGAGAGAGGCATTTAGATTTGAGAGCGCAGAATTTGCAGATTTTCATTTTTTTTTGGGGGGGGGGGGCAAGGAGCCATTTAGATTTTCCAGAGCCTTTGTGCTACCAGTAACGTGGAAGACCCCTATATTTCCATTGACAGATGACGGACCTAAGTGGGGACTTTTTTTGTGGATTGAGCTGAAGCTGCTATTGGAACATTTTACATAACATTTGAGATCCCATTTATGCTGCCTCATTATAGGAAATCTTTCGACAGGGGTTCTGGCTGAATCACCTATTTCACCAATTTTTACAGAAACCTCGGTGTAAGCGCTCAGTGTAGAGTGCAAGATAAATGTGAACTGAGCCATACTGCGATCTTTGTGAGGCAAAATGAACATATGAACAAGTCAACAGCAGGTGAAGATTTGGTTTTATTTATTTTTTCACGCCGTTCCTCGTGATTAGACGACTTTATTCTTTGGGTCGGTGAAATTACAGCGATACCAGATTTTTATAGCATAGCAAAATTGGAGGAACCAATATGGTCTTTTGAGGGATATATACATAAAATTAAGAAATTGGGGAGAACCCCAAATAAACTCCCACTAGAAGACCATAAAATTTAAATTTATATTTTAAAACACTATGAACAAAGGGTATAAAACGTTTGTCACTAAGATTTTGTTTGCAATGCTTTACAAAATGTCAGCACTGCACTGAAGGACAAACTTGCTACACCATGCTCTGAGCATGCTGCAGCAAGTTTGCTAGCTCTCGTTACACAGATGTCGTCATGATGATATTGGTTCACCATAGCAATGATCAGTCCCTTGCGATGACGTTGCGGGGTGCCGAGTGGAGAGCAGAGGGGGGCTCCGTCCCTCTTTTGCCTGCTAAATGCTGTGATTGGTATCGCTCCGCCTCCTACCCTGAGTGCCGGCTGTGATCGAATGCGCAGAGCCTCTGTGGGCGCAAAATCGCCATAGCGTATCCATACATCAAAGGTTGGTAATTACCAGCCGACCAGGACGTATGGATACGTCCAATGTCAGGAAGGAGTTACAATGAAATGAGTGGGCATGTTGAAATTCAAGTTGGATTGAGCATTTTTCTTTACCGCCCTCCATCCATGAGTGATTTGGCCAGTGCTCATGTAAAGGGGTACCTCATTTCCAACCTGCCTCATATTTTCTCCTCTAATTTATTTAAACTTTTCTAACTGGGCAGAATATAGGAACATGTCTACGTTTGGAGTACACTTCTACCCTTACAATACACCCAGGCTCGGACTGGCCCACAGAAAAACAGGAAAATCCTCTGGTAGGCCCCTGTGAAGGCGTGCTAATGTGTAGTGCTATTATACTTAATACCTTTTTATGCAAATTGAGAATCATCTAACCAATCATTAAACAAGCTAGACAAATTAATATTATGTAAAAGAAAAAATAAATTTGCGTACTATGCTTAGGTTATTTTTGCAATGTTACTGGAGGGCTTTTGCCAACCCAGTCCAACACTGAATATATCTGTGAGCAAATCAAATCGATTCTTCCAACTGTAACATCGAGATGTCACTAATAATAGCAGTTATTTTTAACTAAACAAGAATGGTAAAAAGTCAGGCCACCCTTCTCACTGGGTATTCAGAGAACTTTGAGCCCACTGCTATCTACATCTCAGCCTTGAATACCTCACTAAAAACTTTAAGCAGCAATGACCTTGACTTCTACCAAAGACCATACAGTGAATGTATGCAACTTACATAACCTTCTTCACAACCAAGATTATGTGTAAACCGAGCTCAATTAATGTGCATGGTCTGCATTAAGTAAGCCACCAAAACAGCACGAATCCAATTAGTAAGATGTTAAATTAAGAATCTACCAAGAGACTTCCAGTGAAGACATCTACACACAAGAGTGGAGAGTAAAAAAAACAGCCTGCATGGCGATAATCTGCTCACAGGAGTTTTCGGAGAAACACTTGACTCTCCATTGCCTAGAATAACAAAGATGGTTTCACAACTACAGGCAAATGGATAAGACATTTTGTAGAACACAATGTTCTTCTAACAGAAACTTCTGTGGCCGTCTTCCAAATGTACTGGGACAAAACGAACCATCATCTAGATATTCTGTGAGCTTGCAAAATGGACGGCTTTCTTCTACATGCACATTCTTAATCTATTCAATACAAACTAGCTTTACAATTACAGCCAAGCATTACATTAAAATATTTAGAATTTAAAGCACCGGTCCAGCAGTTTTTTTAATTTTTTTATTTCAGCGTTCATGTAGTGCTACTAATGTAAATTTACTGAGCTAGTCTTATACTTACCAGCTGCCGTCTTCAGCTCTTCTCAGCGCCACCCTGGTCCCGATGCGCAATCTTGTGACCACAAGTTCTGACTGATCTGAAGTCAGAGGTAACAGTCACAAGCTCTCAATGTAAGTCTATAAGGGCCTTGTTCTGGCCTCATTCTTCCTCTCATAGATTCACATTGAATAGCAACTTCCAGGTCACCAACAAACACTGGAGTGACCAACCCAAGTGGCGCATAGAGCAAGATGAAGATGGTAGCTGGTAAATATACTAGGGGCAGGGAACTTACATTAGTGGCACCTCTCTAGCACTGAAATAAAAAAATGGTGCTTTAAAAAGTCAACTATGGATTTCAGCCACCTATGCTGAGGAGTAAACATTTTTGCAGAAACTTCCACTTAAAGGGGTAATCTTACTTCAGACCAACAGCTCAACCAAGTCGCTGGACCGAACTGTCAATGTTTCCACCCTTCGGCCTGCTGTGCAGGAAGCCAGGAGGTTGCAGAGCCATGTGCACCAGAACATTGAATCCTCTTTAATCAACAGAAAATGTTATTGTAAACTACAGCATCTGCAAAAACCAAAGGGTACAAGGAGTTACCATTACTTATCCCTGGTCACAAATTTGGAGACCCTAGCAATGTGTCTAGAATTCAAAATTAAAAGAAAATTTGGGAGAGCGTTGAAAACAAAGCCCTATCTGTCAGCTGCTCTCAGCCAATCAGAACTGATGAAAAGCCTTTAACAATATGTGCACACAGGCTTTGAGAACTTTAAAAGTGGACCCCTAAAATAAAAAATGTTACAAAAACACTGAAAAAACCTTCCTATTAATTTCTATTGAAAAAACATATTACTGTTCATTTGTTCACTCCTTTTAAAGTTTTTTTCACACTTCAGGTCTTGAAAGACACCTGGCGGAAAGAGAATAAAGTGCATGTCATTTTTGAAGTTTTGAAGTGTGTCCAGATGGAATCCCCTCCAACCTAGGCATTGAAGGCTGCCAAAAACGCTTTAAGAAAAAAACCACAACTTTGAAAAAACAATTGCAAAACCCTTCAAAAGCAGCTTCAGAAAATGCTAAACTCCTCAACAAAACACTCCCCGAAGAAAGAGCTTCCTGACGCGGTTTCCTCTAGAAAACTCCTCTTCCTCCATAAACTCTGTGTGCACATATCCATACAGATGCGGACTAGCGGATGTCAAGCCCCTTTACATTTGCTTTTCAGCTGGATGACACAGTATAAAGTCCCCACCACAATTTTACATTTTGCAACTGCAAAAATATATTTCCTATACTTATATACCAATAAGCATCATGCCGCAGATAATGCAGCGTTTATGGAAATGATCTCTACAAAGCAAAATAAAACGCTCCATTTGACAGGGAAAGGTGGGATGAAAGTCACCATCATCTGCAGTAGCAGATAGGGTTAATACACCTCACAGCAATTAACATACGCAGCGTTTAATAGAATAATTGAGCTGGTCTCGTGGCTTGTCTTGCACGTAACTGGTCAAGAATCTTCTCTTTATAAGGCACAATACAACAGGGATTACAGGTAGACTCCGCTGTGCAGAAACACCGGCCTCGCACAGGACAAGAGCCGGAGTCTGCAGCACTTCACAGTCATTCCGTTGCATTCACTCAAAGCTCCTGAATTGCGTCTCATCCCGATAATCCCACAGGGTGTAAATGGCCATGCTGGGAAGCAGCAAGGAGAATTGTTAGTTCTGGGTTGAAGGTAGTTATACCCACTCCAGGCTCCTGCAAAAAAATAATACATCTTTACCGGTACTGTTCCAGTGTGGAACGGACAGCAATGTACACACTGGGACCAAGTCTGGATGCTTAACAGGTTAATTAACAACTTGTCAATTGTACCTGGAGATGTATAATAGGATGTTTAGCACCAAATCCGGCTCACAATGCAGCGACCATCTATCAAGCTGATGCACGCTCGGCATTCTGGCACAGCTCTCAAACCACACTGGCCTGAGTTATTACACAGGAAAAATCCCTTACCAGGTATTTCAATACGGCAAATATTTTTTTTTCGTAACCAATTGCAATCCAGGTCATTAAAACATACAAAATCAACTGCTGTCCAAATCCAATTATATTAATATTGCTTTTACAATTAACTCTGATGCAAGAAATTGCTTAAAGCAGTTGTCCTAAATTCTTAAATGGATAAAATTGTAAAATGCTTGTAAAAATCTACTTCTTACCAAAAATCCTCTCCGTTCTCGAGCCTAGAGGTATTTTTAATTCTACTGTGTGCAGTTAGTTTCTGGAGGTTACCCGCCACCCTGCTGTCTCAGGGTAGCCGCTTTCCTAGGCAAGGAACGCTTGTGCCGCTGGTAGGCCCTGTGCTTTCGCGCTTGCTCACACTGCACTGAAGCTGGCAGGATAACTGCCAGCATCAATCCACCTCTCTGCTAACAGCATTGGAGCGAACCGTCAATCTTCAAGAGCACAACGCTACCGGAAACCAGGAAGCCAAGAGGCACAGGTGCGGCGCGCTGCTGAAGACAGATTAGAACACTCCCTAATATACAACACAGGTAAACTTTAATGTTAAAAGTACTATCAGTGGAGCGCCAACAAGGGCCGTGGGGTACTCGGTACCGGGCTGGGCAGTTCTTAAAGGGGAAGTCACGGCAGCAGTGACCCGGTCTGTGGCCCTGGGCGTCCAATAAAAAATTGAGAAAGATGATGATGGGGGTAGTTTGTAGGGGAATTAGTTTATGACGTCACCCATGGTGTTCGGCAATAAGATGGCCGACGCTGCGATTCAGATCCACTGGGGCAGTTGGTGATACAGCAGAGATGTTACAGCTCTTCATGGGCAGTGCTAGGCCCAGGGCAGTTATAGGGTTAAAGATGTTGGTGACCGCTGTAGTGCAGGGTAGGTGATGAAGAAAATTACTCAGAGGACACAGCAGGGTGCAGTCTTCACACTTTACTCACAGTTCTTAGGTTACAATCCCCAGCCGGAGTGCTGTGTCCTCTGGGTCGGTGGTCCAGCCAGCTCTCAGGTAGTTTGGGGAACACTTTGCCAGAACTCCCTTCTTATGTTCCTTTGTCTGGTCGTCTCTCCCAGCACCAGCTCCCTCCACTCCTGCCCCTCACACAGTGTCCCAAGCCATCAGCCTCAGATCCTGTCGGGTGACGTTCTCCTGGTACCCTTGATCCTATCCGGCTACCTTTTCAGTGAATGTGTGTGGATTTGGCTGACGCACATACAGTTACTACAGTCTCTAGTGTTCTAGCTGAGTCTTACAGATTCTCCACTAGTCTGGGGCCGGTCCCCTACTGCAACTTGGTCCTTCCTTCTGACGCTGGACAGCCTGGATACTGGCGCCACGGGTGGATTCCTTACTTCCCTGGCCCCTAGGATCCCTTCTGTTTCTACTCCGGAGCGTCTCTTCTCACAACTGCTCCTTTCCACCTTTCCACTCCTCATAGCTTCTCCACAGCTCCTCTCAGCTCTCCTCTTGAGCTTTAACTCCCACACTGCCTTTCCGCTCTAAATGGGGCTACTCCCCTAAGCCTGAGGTCATGTGTCTGTGTTGGATGCAAATATGCGAGTCCTGAGTAGTGCCTCCTTACCCGAGAGCCAAGCACCACACCCTGGCTGAGGTGCAGTACCTCTGTGGCGACTGGACCCTCAGGAGTGCCACATCAGCACAAAATGACTGTTCAAATCAAGTACAGGCGTTTGGTGCATCATGGCAGAGCCAATCATTTAAGTACACCTTCCCACTTGCTTGTTTTCCCATCCATCTTTACCATTCTCTGGTCCTATGAAACCAGAGTTGTCAATAAAGGAAGAGAGGTGGAAGGAGAGCAAGGTGGGAAGGTGTAGGTAAATGTTCGGCCACACCAAGGGTACACCAGGCTCCTGTACTTCGTTTGAACAGTCATTCTGTGCGGACAGTCCCTTCAAGGTTAAAGAACCTTCAACATTTCTGATCATAAAGAATAAAAAAAACACAAAAAAAATAAAACACAACACTTGCCTTCCATCACTCTGCACAGTATTAGCTTATGCATTAGAATAGTCAGAACTCTTCATTTAACGTTTCTACATCTGAAACAATATTGACTGCAGTGTTACCTCAAAGTCATTGCTTTTTTATTTCCAAGCTCGGATTACTGTGGGGGCTGAAGGACAGTGACAGGACTTCATTAAATGCTGAGACTAAGCAGGAGAATTATCCAAGCACAGCAGAGACAGACAAGACACATAGTTTTATAAAGATTACCTGCCAGCAAACAAGTATATTAGAACGAGCACGAGTGCAAATATTCCTGTTGTCTGTATTAGCGCGGCCGTTTATAATGGGTGAAGCAATAAATCCTCACCCCTGTGCTACAACGGAAAAACACTCAACATTTTCATGCGTTTTTGTTATTAATTCAACTCACATTGGATGGAAGAATTAAGAGTGGAGATAAAAATCGCCACGCAAATGGCCATCAGCGGGATTCACACACCTGTGTTGAGGTCCTAGTGATACACCAACAGTCGATATGTGCGGCGTGCGTGCTCGAGATTTGCATGATATGGCGTTGACGACAGCTCCTGCAAATTATGTTATGCCCACAGGGGCATGATAACATGGAAAGAGTGCTGACTAGTCTTGGGAAACTAACGTGTGATCTACTAGTCAAAGCCCTCATTAGCATAGGAAAAGGGGACAGTAGGAATGCTTTTTTATACCTAATTTCTACAGTAAAACATTAGGGATACAGGGCTGGTTAGGCAGGGAATTTACTCATAAATAAGTGAATGCTGCTCGGTTGGTGGGCATGGGGGACCTGACAGGTTCCTTTTAAACCCTCCCTTTAAGTACTGTTCTAAACAATGCTCAAAAAAGGTGCTAGGTCGGGGAATTAAAAATATAAGTCTAATGGTGGAGGAGAGAGAGGGTAATTGAAATGATTGATGCATCAAGTAATTCTTTAGGATCATTTAAAAGTAACTAAACTTTCAATAGATTTTTTCTTTGAATATCGCAGTCCCTTACACATCCTACAGATTGGCGGGGATCTGGGGTGTGTTACTAAAATCAGTTATTATTAGATTATTTTAAGCTTCTCTTATTGTCAATGTAAATAGTTGGCACAACTCTGTTGGTACAGAGGTGCTCCAGTAGGTTCCCAAACCTTATCGTATATCAAAAAGAAAACTGGGCACACTCTTGTTATGTGTAAAGAGATATTTTAATACGTACACTTGGTCACAACACAGACGTTTCGGTCAACTCAGACCTTCATCAGTGTACTGTGAATAATAGGTTACAAAAAAGAAATAAAGTATATACACAATAATAATATCATGGGTCAGCAATAAGGCATAATTGATTACTAACAAGTCCTTTTAGCTAGACAACAACATACTATCCAAAGTACTCAGTTTTAGTTCAGGATAAGAAAAGTGTACAAAAGTTTTGGACGTACCTAGTGACCAGGTGCAATCAGAGAGATTTATATCTATGGGCAGATATATAATGAGTGCCAAATTAAATATGTATGTGGTTAATATGGTGAATAACAGATGTGAGCATACCGTTTGCTATGAAAAGTATGGGTGAGCGGTTTAATAAAGAAGGAAAGGAAATAATAACAGTGAATATATATGTTGCTCCATGTTCTACCAGAAATAAAAGGGGTTAAAAGGGTTAAATGAAATCATACTGCTGGTGACCCTGCTGGTGTGGTAGGATGATTATCTGCACTGTAGGAGATTGTGTGATACAAGTCAGATTGCAGGCGCTGAGGCGATTAGGACATAACTCAGGTCGCCCAAATTTATGGTCTAGAATCACTTACCCTGTGTATCAGGCAAAAAAAGGGGGAGACAAGGACTCCACAGACGCGGCATCCACCGCTAGTCATGGGGTGAGGGAATCTGTGACTGACCGCATTTTATGTGCACGCTGTGCAGGAAGTGCCGTGACCGGAAGTGACCTCAGCGCTTGTAGTGGAGATGATAGAGGACTGTCCTTCTGCCCTAGCTATAAAAACAATACGTTTAAATTGGACATGGACTTACAGAGATTTTATAGAACACTGCGACTAAAACTATACTTCTCTGATCCTGCCAATACTCCAAGACCCAAAGTAATTCCACCTAACTGCCTCACAGCAGCTAGTTTGAATTTACGGTGCAAGAGCACCTACCGCCCACCCATGGGTTCATTTGCATTGGAAACGTTCATACAATTTGTGAACAACTCTTTCAACAAACTACGCTCAGATACTGAACAAGGTGATATACATTTTCCTTTCAATTGCTCCCCACTTGACAGACAGGCTTTACACACATTACAAGATGACAAAGACATTGTCATCAAGCCGGCAGACAAAGGGGGAGCAATAGTAGTTATGGACAGGACAGCATACATCGGTGAAATTCAACGACAATTAAGCGACACCACAATCTATACAAAATTGGCAAACAACCCCATAACTGATATCCAAATGCTTATTAAGGACATATTAGAGGAACATCAATCTAGAGGCACAATTGATAACAAAACATATGATTTTCTTACAAAAAGTTATCCGATTACACCTGTTTTCTACATTCTACCTAAAATACACAAAGACCTCCATAATCCACCAGGTCGCCCGATAGTTGCCTCCACAGAGTCCGTACTGTCACCACTGTCCATCTACCTTGAAAAGATCATCACTCCTTTGATCAAGAACACCACTTCGTTCCTCCTTGATACTGGTTCTTTTCTCAACGTTATACTGGAATGTCACCCCTATACCATCAGATGCCCTCCTGGTCTCATTTGATGTACGGGACCTCTACACATCAATCCCACATGCAGAGGGAATATCTTCTACTAGACACCTACTTACCACCTCGGGTATGCATCCTGATCAAATTGATCTGTGCACTGAACTATTGACAATAGTGCTTACCAAAAATTATTTCCTTTTTGAAGATGACTTTTATCTTCAAATTAGGGGCACCGCAATGGGAAGTAACGTTGCGCCCCCATATGCTAATGCCTACATGGCACACTTTGAAGAAACCCTCATTTACCAGAATCATCTTTTCCAACATCATGCCCTTATTTGGAAAAGATATATCGACGACATATTCTGTATTTGGGATGGAGACCTTACTACATTACATACTTTCTTTGCCTTCCTTAAGACATCCTGGCCAGGCCTCGACTTTACAATGACCTATGACAAGCAACGAATAAGTTTTTTGGACACCCTAGTGATAAAAGACTCCAATGGGAATCTAACAACTGACATTTACTCAAAACCAACTGACAGAAACAGCCTCCTCCATTTCTCCAGTTTTCATCCCCATAAAATGAAGTGTTCTATACCACAGTCACAACTACATAGAGTTACCCGCATTGTATCTGACCCCTAACACAACAAACAAGAATCAGCGAAATGCAATCCAAATTCCTTAACAGGGGTTATCCTCCACCAACTGTTCAGATACAGACCAACGAAAGGACCATACGCATGAATAAAGACAATAGAATTGCTTTTGTACACGACTATCATCCTGCAGCATATATTATCCATACGGCCATACGGAAACATTGGCATATTCTCCAGACCGCTCATCCAGAAGTGGAATCTTTCCAACAACCCTTCATGCCATGTTTCAGAAGACCACGTAATCTTCGTGATAGTCTTGTCAGAGCAGACATAGGCCCAAAGAGACCAGAATAACTCAAAGATTTTTACAAACTCCAAAAATGGGCACTTTTCCTTGCCTATGTTGCCAACAATGCAACAACATCATTAAGGGCAACATCGTACACCACCCATATACGGGCAAACAATATTCCATACAACAATATTTTACCTGTAATTCTAACTATGTGGTCTATCTTATAAAATGCCCCTGTGGATTACTTTACATCGGAGAAACCATACAATGTGTGAAAGATAGGATATCTAAGCACAAGTCCACAATCAGATGTAAAAATACACTTCTCCCCATTCCACAACATTTCGTGGCAGCGGGCCACAGCGTGGCACAACTACGCTATCAGGTATTAGAACACGTACCCCAACCTAGACGGGGTGGGGATCGCATCACACAACTGAAAAAAAGAGAGGCTTATTGGATTCACCAGCTGAATACCCTGTACCCCAAGGGGTTAAACAGGGAATACGATCTATACTCCTTTTTGTGATTTCATTTGATTTTTTTTTTTTTTCGATGTTTTACTGCTTTAAGTAATATGTATTATGATAAGTGATTCAGACAGACTTGCTATTTTATAAATACTAAAATTTATCTCTTTTCTTACAGAATCGATATTAATATGCTTATACACTGGACCATCACGCTCCATCACTTTGCACCTCCCCCTTTTCTGCTCACAGGAGCATGCGCTCTGCCCCTGAAACGCAAACAGTCACAGTGGAGCGCACAAAGAATCCTCTATCATCTCCACTACAAGCGCTGAGGTCACTTCCGGTCACGGCACTTCCTGCACAGCGTGCACATAAAATGCGGTCAGTCACAGATTCCCTCACCCCATGACTAGCGGTGGATGCCGCGTCTGTGGAGTCCTCGTCTCCCCCTTTTTTTGCCTGATACACAGGGTAAGTGATTCTAGACCATAAATTTGGGCGACCTGAGTTATGTCCTAATTGCCTCAGCGCCTGCAATCTGACTTGTATCACACAATCTCCTACAGTGCAGATAATCATCCTACCACACCAGCAGGGGTCCCCAGCGGTATGATTTCATTTAACCCTTTTAACCCCTTTTATTTCTGGTAGAACATGGAGCAACATATATATTCACTGTTATTATTTCCTTTCCTTCTTTATTAAACCGCTCACCCATACTTTTCATAGCAAACGGTATGCTCACATCTGTTATTCACCATATTAACCACATACATATTTAATTTGGCACTCATTATATATCTGCCCATAGATATAAATCTCTCTGATTGCACCTGGTCACTAGGTACGTCCAAAACTTTTGTACACTTTTCTTATCCTGAACTAAAACTGAGTACTTTGGATAGTATGTTGTGGTCTAGCTAAAAGGACTTGTTAGTAATCAATTATGCCTTATTGCTGACCCATGATATTATTATTGTGTATATACTTTATTTCTTTTTTGTAACCTATTATTCACAGTACACTGATGAAGGTCTGAGTTGACCGAAACGTCTGTGTTGTGACCAAGTGTACGTATTAAAATATCTCTTTACACATAACAAGAGTGTGCCCAGTTTTCTTTTTGATCTCTTATTGTCAAAGCGTACACCAAACATAAAAATATTGCTCAATTAATCTTCTATATATTAACTTTCTTGAACCCAGTGTAACACTAAAGGGACTCCACTAAGGACATTTCTGACCTATACACAAGACATTTGATAAAGGTTTGATTTTTGGCCGACCCACAGGTAGGACCTCCAGTGAAGATAAAAACTATGTCCAGTACAGTGCTTTGCAATTTTAAATAGCCTGAATAAACACGGACACTGAATAAAATGGCACCAGCGGCAATGTGTATGGGCAACCACAGCTCCATTCCAACTCCTCCATGTGTTCATGCAGTGGGGAAAAATGGGACACTTGGGACCTTCTTTTTATGAATCAGTGTGGGTACGGCAATGGGGTTTCCAGTGACCAGGCAACAATCATCCTGTCCTGTAGATGGGCAATAAATGGTCTTAGATGGATAAGTACTTTAACATATGCAGCACGTGTTGTTAGACTAAAGATTGCGGCAGCCAAGAAAAAAAACAAACAAAAAAAAAAAACAACAACAACTCGCATCTACAGGTCCTTCTCAAAAAATTAGCATATAGTGCTAAATTTCATTATTTTCCATAATGTAATGATTACAATTAAACTTTCATATATTTTAGATTCATTACACACCAACTGAAATTTGTCAGGTCTTTTATTGTTTTAATACTGATGATTTTGGCATGCAACTCCTGATAACCCAAAAAACCTGTCTCAAAAAATTAGCATATCAAGAAAAGGTTCTCTAAACGACCTATTACCCTAATCTTCTGAATCAACTGATTAACTCTAAACACATGCAAAAGATTCCTGAGGCTTTTAAAAACTCCCTGCCTGGTTCATTACTCAAAACCCTCATCATGGGTAAGACTAGCGACCTTACTGATGTCAAGAAGGCCATCACTGACACCCTCAAGCGAGAGGGTAAGACCCAGAAAGAAATTTCTCAACAAATAGGCTGTTCCCAGAGTGCTGTATCAAGGCACCTCAATGGGAAGTCTGTTGGAAGGAAACAATGTGGCAGAAAACCTGTACAACGAGAAGAGGTGACCGGACCCTGAGGAAGATTGTGGAGAAGGACCGATTCCAGACCTTGGGGGACCTGAGGAAGCAGTGGACTGAGTCTGGTGTAGAAACATCCAGAGCCACCGTGCACAGGCGTGTGCAGGAAATGGGCTACAGGTGCCGCATTCCCCAGGTAAAGCCACTTTTGAACCATAAACAGCGGCAGAAGCGCCTGACCTGGGCTACAGAGAAGCAGCACTGGACTGTTGCTAAGTGGTCCCAAGTACTTTTTTCTGATGAAAGCAAATTTTGCATGTCATTCGGAAATCAAGATGCCAGAGTCTGGAGGAAGACTGGGGAGAAGGAAATGCCAAAATGCCTGAAGTCCAGTGTCAAGTACCCACCGTCAGTGATGGTGTGGGGTGCCATGTCAGCTGCTGGTGTTGGTCCACTGTGTTTCATCAAGGGCAGGGTCAATGCAGCTAGCTATCAGGAGATTTTGGAGCACTTCATGCTTCCATCGGCTGAAATGCTTTATGGAGATGAAGATTTCATTTTTCAGCACGACCTGGCACCTGCTCACAGTGCCAAAACCACTGGTAAATGGTTTACTGACCATGGTATTACTGTGCTCAATTGGCCTGCCAACTCTCCTGACCTGAACCCCATAGAGAATCTGTGGGATATTGTGAAGAGAAAGTTGAGAGACGCAAGACCCAACACTCTGGATGAGCTTAAGGCCGCTATCGAAGCATCCTGGGCCTCCATAACACCTCAGCAGTGTCACAGGCTGATTGCCTCCATGACACGCCGCATTGAAGCAGTCATTTCTGCAAAAGGATTCCCGACCAAGTATTGAGTGCATAACTGAACTTTATTATTTGATGTTTTTTTTGTTTGTTTTTAAAAAACACTTATTTTATTGGACGGTTGAAATATGTTAATTTTTTGAGACAGGTTTTTTGGGTTATCAGGAGTTGTCTGCCAAAATCATCAGTATTAAAACAATAAAAGACCTGACAAATTTCAGTTGGTGTGTAATGATTCTAAAATATATGAAAGTTTAATTGTCATCATTACATTATGGAAAATAATGAAATTTTGCACTATATGCTAATTTTTTGAGAAGGACCTGTATAAAAACTTCCTCCCCAACAACTCACAGTTTCAGCTTTACTGATCTATACGGTCTATGTGGATTAATGGCCAACAAATATATTGCTGGCACACAAATATCTACTTTGATAAATTTACTTTAGAATTTCAGGTTGGATAAAGTCACATCCCTTTTACATATGTTTTTAAATTATTTGAGAAGGTTTTGCTTCATAATTTAGCACTATAATAAATAAGAAACTATCAGAGTGCTACTATGTGCAGTATGTACATGTAGATCATTCTCTATGTTCTACACAGGTTAATATACAAAGGAACTCCATATTAAAAATAACTAGACCCCAGAACACCAATAACAGCCGTGACCTCTTAAGTAGCTAAAGGGAAACAACAATATAAGAGTCTACCCTAATATGCTTCCCTGTTAAATCATAATCCAGATGGAGAGGGGAAATCCCCTATTCAATATAAAACCTAAAGCAAAAGAAAAATCTGGATCCAATTTGGTCTTGGACCAATTTCCTGAGCCGTTGACTTCTAAGTGTCCCAGTGAGATTAACCACTAGGCCTGGAAGTAATATAGTGTAAACCATGGTGAAACACCATCAAAAAACAGAGGTGAGCAAGTTAAAAGAAAACTAGGATTTACCATAAATCAGGTTGTCTGTAAAGTCAGGGAGGCGGTAAACAGTGGGGGTCAAGTATCAATAATGTCATTAGTACTTATTACTTGTTGCTTCCACAAAGTGGAGGTACTGGTGTTACATTATTAAAACTGCATATTAAAACTACAGATCTATCTAGTCTTATATGCAAGACCTTCTGCCGTATGTCCCAATACTGCCCAATTAGGATCATTTTTTCTAGGGATGCAATCATTTGATGGGCAGTATTGAATAATTGATACATAGGTCACTCAATGGGATACATTTTAGGTTTTAAGACAGCTGTGTTACACGCAACTAATTTGCCAAAGACTTCAAACCGATTGCAATATATCTGTTGCGCTAAAAGTTGCATGTCAGCAAGTCACAGACAAAATAGAAAAATGTTTTTGGTTGCATGACTTCTTTGATAGTTGCTCTCACGTGACATGTCACACAATAGCCCTAAGCCAAAAGGATGTCCACCACATGATCTGAAAGAAAACATTTACAAAGAATAGAAACATATATGGGAACTATAAATGAATCCAAACGCAGCGTGGGATTGCCGTGCCCAGGGTCCACCAAGTAACCAACTCCAGGGACCCACTTTACAACTACATGCAAATGTGACATTTTCCTCAATCACAATTTTATATAACAATGAACTGGGTACATTGTTAAATTAATAAGATGCTGCCTTTGTCTGTACGTAAGGATTCAAGTATATAGTGCCAAGTACTGCTTGTACAAGAGGGTGGTGGCCCACCAGAGGATTCTCCTGTTCTCCTGTGGGCCAGTCCAAGACTGTATACAAAATCATCATGTGGATCCTAAACAACCAGGTTCTATTCTTTATATCATAATTATTCAAAAGATACTTCTAATACAGGTCTGGGGAATAAAAAAACAAAACCTCCATGACATAAGCAAGCCATACTGCGTAAGTAGAGAACCCCTCTGCAGTCTGTAATGGATTGCATTCATATGCTACTCACTCATTAGCCCATGCGGCTATGCTGAACATCAGTGACATATACAGAGCACAAGTAATCATAGATGTGTCACGAGACTACAGCAGAAGTGATGAGGCAGGAAGAAAATGGAGAATAGTTTATGATTCACCAGAAAAAAAAAAAAATAACAGCTATTTCCACTAGGTCACCAAATCAGACCTTCTATGCAAAGTCGGAATTCATTTAACTTTGATTATCTGTGCTCACCACTAGACGAGCACAGTAGTAACTAAGCCCAGCACAGAATAATTGATTCCTCAAGCTCAGATCATTATGTATAACAATAAATTGCTTCAATTATTTCTAAGGTTTGCTCACTTACCACTGTGATCACAGATGGATGAATGAAAAAAGCATTACATCTGGGCAAATATTGTCTCTGCATATTGGGGCCTTACTCCAAGCTCGTAGGACCATCATATTACGACTTTATTACCGACTGGCTGAAATTTTAGTCATTTTTAATTTTTCCTTTTAAATCTTTTTTTATTTCGCTAAACTATTTACATGTACAGAGATCTGTACATACTGCGCCAAAAAAGAAAAATACTGCAGAATACTGTAAGTCCTGTTTAAAACGTTACGCAGCATATTTCAAGGGCAATATTTTGGTATTTTATACAAAACGATAGACAGTAATTTTATTTTTAGCCATCAGTAACATTGTATGTAATGCTATGTCACACTAGTTTTCCAATGGCCTTAAAGGGGTTGTCTCATTATGTGTTTTCAGGAGTGCAATGCCCCGTCTTCCTATTTGATGGTCCTCTCCTGATGACTGACAGTTAAGACCAGAGTATGGCTGGACTGTGCTCCGAACTGTATGCTGAGAACCTGAGGGGCACTGAGGCTGGCAGGATCTTGACAAGAGAGAATTTTTAACAAGAGGTAAGTTGCTTATTTTTACAAGTACTTCGCAATTTCACCCATTTTAGAAGATAAGACAAACCCTTTAAACAGAACCAAAGTTTAATTGATAAATGTAAAGGCAATACAATAAACACAAGACAAAGACTTTCTTGAATAATTAGCTATAAAATGGGTTGTCAACCCCTGATGGAAATTTTCAGCGCCCTACAGCTTGCAGAACCTTAGCGGTGTGTAATATCCATACAGTTAGGATTCAGCTCCACTTGATATCATGTGACCGTAAGAATGTGTCCTGACTCTCCACAGCTTCTAGAAATGTTCTACCGAGAGAACTGTCTAAGACTCTAATCGGTCCATGACCGCAAATCACATACTTAGTCACATAACAAAAACTAGAACTGGCAAGGGCAGTCAAATCCTAACATTGTGTACGTTACACACAGCTAAATTTCTGAGTGGAAAACTCAAACACACTAATACAAACTAATGGTATCCAACCTCAAAAACTACCACTAAACCTACTTTTCCGCTCTTGTGGTAAAACAACATGCAGCAACACATTTCACAGTAATAGCATAGCACATAGCCAAAGCAAACTCCTTTATAGCACAAGAAAAGCACAGATTT
Organism: Oophaga sylvatica; assembly: GCA_033576555.1. Lineage (NCBI taxonomy): Eukaryota > Metazoa > Chordata > Amphibia > Anura > Dendrobatidae > Oophaga > Oophaga sylvatica. The sequence goes on along the minus strand of JARQOD010000002.1, from coordinate 244,187,883 downwards.
GCATCGTTTAAGTGCTGCAACCAGTCGTGTATAGTCAGATGGGAAATTACGTCTATGCATCCAATAATTAATTATACATTTGTTTAATCATTAATAATACAAGTTTAATACCTATAATCCACTGTATAGACCATAAATAGAAAAATAGAGATTTGTGGGTAAAGTGAGCACATCTGTTGCATTGTTACATTATTAAAGTAATCACCTCTGAGACTGGAGACCTGAGCTCAGGTACAGCGAGCGCAACCTCCCCACAGACTCATTTAGGTTATTTGAGCATGCAGCGCATTGCTCCAGCATTGTACACGTATTATATTAGCAGCCTGATGATAAACTTCATAGATTTTTTTTTTTTTTTAATAATTGCATCAGCTCTCAAAACGTGAAAATGCAAAATATAATTCACTGAAAGTCAAGACGCTCTGCAACATCCGACCACTCGGTATCTGAAAGGAAACAGAAACCGGTACGTATATATGGTGTAAATCTGGAGTAGTGTAAAGCCCAAGATAAACAACATTATGGAACAACGCGAACATCTGCAGCCAAGAAAGCAGGTTTCCGTCTGCTGTAACCCTTTCGGCGGGTGCAGCTATTGAAATATGGTGTTTAAAAACCATATTTGAGTCATATAAATGGGTTAAAAAAAAAAAAAGAAAAAAAGGAGTTTACCAAATAAATCCATAATAAATCAATTCATAAAGCATAGCATTCCAGGATTCCAAGAATAGAGCGCATTGTATCTGCTCGGATTAAGAATGCCTGCTGGAGCCAATGCCATTGTGTTTGCATTGTAAAGGTAGAAGTTATCAGCAGACTCCAGTTTTGACACCTGGCCACTAGAGGCTTCCATAAACTGCTCCAGTACACCTCCCCACTGAAGACACAGCAGGTGTGGAGCAGACAGCCACTCTACTGTTCTGCAGCTTTCACGCTTAACCCTTACATCGCAGCCTGGGATGCTCATATTTAATATATAAAGCCTGGTAACACATGAAAATGCTATGGTAGGAAAGTCATATGGTATTCTGGTAAGGAATGGTGAGGTGCCCGAGTAGGGTTCCAATCCGTGCAGAATAGTAAAATCCAGCACTCCATAGGATGCATGGCAATAGATGTTTAAGGGGTAAGGTTTCTCCTTGTGGAGAGTGACATACCAGCTCTGTGCAATGCTCCTCTGGGAAATTTAATATGCAAATTGCAATTTATCCTAAGTCATATTACAAGACTCGTTAAAGGGTTGATTGTGACTTGTAGGATCGCTACTTCCAATAGGTGGAGCTATAGAGTTCAAGTCCTCTTTTTCTCTTAAGAGGCAATTTGCATATTACATTTCCCAGAGGAGCATTGCACGGCGAATAAGCCTCCTTACTTTGACAAGCCAGAGCTGGTATGTCACTCTCCACAAGGAGAAACCTTACCCTTAAGGGTATGCCACACTGAACAATATCGCTAACGGGATCGCTAAAAAACGTCACTATTTAGCGATCCCGTTAGCGATGTTGTTCAGTGCGGCAGCTGCCAGCGACGGCTTCCTGCTGTGATCTCGCTCGTCGCTGAATCGTTCCGGACCCTATTTTCTCGTCGGCGCTCCCGCTGGGTAAGTATATATCGCTAGTGTGGCACCTTTTCTTAGCGATTTAGCGGTACTTTTGTACCGCTAAAGTCGTTAAGAAGATCGCTAACGGCGATAGTGTCGTTAACTATATCGCTAAATGTGGCCGCACTTAGCGATATAGAAACAATCCCGCTAGCGATCGCATTAGTATGCGTCGTTATCGTGATCGCTAGCGGGATTGTTTAGTGTGGCAGTACCTTTAGACCTCAGTCCAGAGCCTCTCACCTTGCCAAATCAGATCTCATACTTTGCACTGACGAGGACAAATAGTCCGAAACACCGTGTCTGCAAATTGAGATACTGATTTGGCATTTATCCTAAGTCATATTACAAGACTCATTAAAGGGTTGATTGTGACTTGTAGGATCGCTACTTCCAATAGGTGGCACTATACAGTTCAAGTCCTCTTTTTCTCTTCACAGGCAATTTGCATATGGCAATAGATGTGACTAGAGTTGAGCGATACTTCCCGATATCAAGAAGTATCGGATCGGAATGGGTATCGCCGATACCAAAAAGTGTCGGCGATACCCGATTCCGATACCGGAAATCCAATGCAAGTCTATGGGACAGAAATATCGGAACTAAAAAAAACCCTTTCTTTCCTTGTAAACACTAAATATGCACACACAGAATACATATATATATATACATGTCATTGTGTATATATATATATATTATAATATACATACATACATATAATTATATTTCATACACTTCTACATAGTAAAATAGCCTCTGATTCAATTGTCGGGTAATGCCGGCCGATCCCCGATATTTGCAGTATCGGAATGCTCAACACTAGATGTGACATTTACTAACAATTTAACCAGTCTGGAGAAACAGCTAATAACGTTTCGGTACAATATGGACCTTCATCAGATAATTGCTGTATAAGAAAATCAAACAAAAAACTAAAATAATATTATCCATCTTGAAAATACATAAATATTACACAGTTAAATGTACAAAACACTAAAACAACAACTGACGGATCAGAAGGCGATCGGCACGGACCGCTGAAAGTTTCTGGCAATCTATGAAGTATAATGGAGCGGTGGAAAAGGAGACCTTTTCTATTCTGGTCCACAATTGGGATTTACATAATTGGATGCCATATTGATCATTTTACTTCTCTTTGTAGCATACTGCTCCTTATTTCCGCCGCTCCGTTACACTTCATAGATTATCACAAAGCGGTTCGTGCTGATCACCTTCTGATCCGTCAGGTGTTGTTAAACATTATACAGTTAAATGTACAAAATAATAATAATGTATTTTCAAGACTGTTAACTGTATTGTCCTCGCTTTTTTATACAACTGTTCGATGCAGCAATTATCTGATGAAGGTAAATATTGGACCAAAACGTCAATAGCAGTTTCTCTGGACTGGTTAAATCGTTAGTAAACTTCACACAAAACATTACCAGACGCCAATCAGAGGGCAATAAAACTTTCACACTCCTTATCTATGAACTGTTTCAATATTTATGTGTTCATCCCTATCTCCCATAATGAAGTTCTGCTTTACGTCACTTGTCTTACCTATTGCACTATTCCTGTGTCCTGCTGTGTATAAATATGTGATTCTTCAGATGTTGTATTAAGGCCCCGTCTCACATAGCGAGATCGCTGCTAAACAGCGATCTCAGCAGCGATCTCGCTATGTCTGACACGTACCAGCGATCAGCCCCCTGCTGTGAATCGCTGGTCGTGTCAGAAATGCCTGGACTTTTTTTTTTGATCGCTGGTCTCCCACTGGCCAGCACGCATCGCTGCGTGTGGCAGGCAGGAGACCAGCGATCAGCTGGTAACCAAGGTACACTTCGGGTTTCCAGGCGCGGGGCTGTGCCTGGAAACCCGATGTGTACGTTGGATACCAGCGCGCTGCTGCAGGGGAGCTGGTAACCAAGGTACACATTGGGTTTCCAGGCACCGCGCAGCGCCTGGAAACCCGATGTGTACCTTGGTTACCAGCTCCCTGCATCAGCGGGCTGGTATCCAACGTACACTGCGGGTAACTAGGCGACGTTACCCACAGTGTCGCTGTCCTGATCGCTGCCTGAGCTGCATGTTTGGCAGCTCAGCAGGATCATGTAGCGACACACCAGCGATCCTGATCGTTGTCGGGATCGCTGGTGTGTCGCTATGTGAGACGGGGCCCTTAGTCTTTGCCTGATGAAGAGACCTGAGTAGTCTGGAAAGCTTACAATTTATTACTATCTTTTCAGTTAGCCATTAAAAGTTATCAACCACTGAGGACTCTCAATTCTAAATATTTTTCCATCTATAGCCGCACATCCTACTGAGTGCCGAGTGTTACTATTACTACACGCTATATTACAGCAGGACATGTTGGTTGGGATTTACAAGCCAAACTCTTCACGCGTGGATCTGTGCGTGACCTCTATCTCCGACAACTGAAAATATTCCAGCAAAAGATATCGGCTCCATAAATCGGGTCATTCTTTTGCCGAAGCTGTGAAGATGCAAAGCAGGGTTTGACAATCTTAACTCTTTGAACAAGTAAATTTCCAAGTCCCTGCAACGAGTTGGTCGGATATACTCAAGGTTTGGCAGATTTTTGGTTCCTCTGTATTAGCACACCGCACATTCGCATGCATGCAGCGTCTAGTCAATTCACAGACACAGCTCCTTCCCGTAAATTTAGACAGACATGAACACTAGGAATTTGCTAGGTAGGACAGCGCCAAGCAGATGTGGAAGTCTTTTCTCTAATGGTTTCAGAAATGAAATAGGGAGGAGAACAAGAACACCATCACCCATAAGCGAATGAGATTACTGTAAAAGCCGAAATTAACCCAATGATTGACTGAGAGCCTGTTCACGCAGAACAAGCAGCTTTAGGGTCCACGTACACAGATGTCTTACAGTTCTGCTCTCTATCAAGATGCACTAAGGCTGCCATAGTGGTGCACAAGGCCTTTACATTTGATATATTGGCACATTCAGGTTTTTTTTGGTTTGATTACAAATTAATGATAGCAGCAAAAATAATGGACATACGTCATTGAATGCTATATGTAGGGAAGTATTTTCCCTAAGCAATTAATCCAATGGAGCAAACCCTTGTACATCCGGCATGTGCCGGAACTTTTGTGACGCTCTTACCAAGTAGCTGCAAGCCTCTGAAACCATACAGCTCAGCCTTGGGTAGGAGTCCTCAAGGAGATTAAGGAAACGCGCAAGTAAACATAATGTTAAGTAATGAGTGTATAGTCAGGGACAAGATTTAGAAGCAGTTACTCCAATTCACATCAATTCTGCCAATAACCTCGAATCATACCTTCATAGAGTAAAAAGCTGAAAAACTACAACGCGACAACAAGGGATGATAGCTCGAAAATCAGTTTGATTTATTAGTGACTAATTGAATTTATAACCTAACTACAATTAATCCAGCTTAGTTGTCTCCAATTATTAAAAAATAATTAAAAAACAAACATCAGTGCTCAAGAGAGGCTAGAGGTCACTGAGTGCTACAGCCCAAGCCCTTTAAAAATGTACATAACAGTGTCTAAGTGGACATCCACTAAAGGGGTTGTCCAAGTTTGGCATGAAAGTCTGCAGTCACCCTATGTGCATGTCTGCAGTCACAAAGAGTGACTGCAGGCTTTCATGACAAACCAGGACAAATCCTTTAACCCTTCACCAAGGTAGGTTTGACACAGTTAAGAAACAGGCCACTTTTTAACAATTCTAACACTATCTAATTTTGTTAGAATATAAACCTGGACGCATTCAACGGATTTCGCGACATGTTTTTCTGAAATAGTTCTGGACTAGATACTCACGTGAAAGAAGTAAAATTCTTCGATATAACTTGCTATTTTGAAAAAAATATGACAAATAAGTGCGAATTATTTGAAAAAATTGCAATTTTCAAACTTTGAATTTTTATTCCCTTAAAACAGAGAAATATGTCACATAAAATAGTTAAGAAATAACATTTCCCACATGTCTACTTTACATCAGCACAATTTGGAACCAAAATTTTTTTTTGTTAGGAAGTTATAAGGGTTAAAAGTTGACCAGCGATTTCTCATTTTTACAACAAAATTTACAAAGCCATTTTTTTTTAGGACCACCTCTCATTTGAAGTCACTTTGAGGGGTCTATATGGCAGAAAATACCCAAAAGTGACACCATTCTAAAAACTGCACCCCTCAAGGTACTCAAAACCACATTCAAGAAGATTATTAACCCTTCAGGTGCTTCACAGGAACTAAAGCAACGTGGAAGGAAAAAATGAATATTTAACTTTTTAGCCACAAAAATGATCTTTTACAAACTTTTTTTTTATTTTCACAAGGGTAAAAGGAGAAAATGGACAGATAAGGTTGTTATGCAATTTCTCCTGAGTACGCCAATACCCAATATGTGGGGGAAAACCACTGTTTGGGCACACGGCAGAGCTCGTAAGGGAAGGAGCGCCGTTTGACTTTTTCAAACTAAAATTGGCTGGAATTGAGATTGGATGCCATGTCGTGTTTGGAGAGCCCTGATGCGCCTAAACAGTGGAAACCCCCACAAGTGACACCATTTTGGAAACTAGACCCCCTAAGGTACTTATCTAGATCTGTTGTGAGCACTTTGAACTCCCAAGTGTTTCACAAAAGCTTATAATGCCTGGGTGTGAAAAAAAAAAAAAACAATTTTCCACAAAAATGATTTTTTAGTCCCAAATTTTTGAATTTTCCCAAGGAAATTGGACCCCAAAAGTTGTTGTCCAATTTGTCCTGAGTACGCTGATACCCCATATGTGGGGGGGGGGAACTGTTTGGGTGCACGGCAGGGCTTGGAAAGGAAGTAGTAACGTTTTGGAATGCAGACGTTGATGGGGGTCATGTTCCGTTTGCAGTGCCCCAGATGAGCCTAAACAGTGGAAACCCCCCACAAGTGACCCCATTTTGGAAACTATACCCCCTAAGGAACTTATCTAGATCTTTGGTGAGCACTTTGAACCCCAAGTGCTTCACACAAGTTTATAATGCCCGGGCATGAAAATAAAAAATCCTATTTTTTTCCCACAAAAATTATCTTTTAGTCACTAATTTTTTATTTTCTCAAGGGTAACAGGAGAAATTGGACCACATAAGTTGTTGTACAATTTGTCCTGAGTACGCTGATCCCCCATATGTGGGTGGGAACCACTGTTTGGGCGCACGGCAGAGCTCAGAATGGAAGGAGCACCATTTGACTTTTTCCAACCAAAATTGGCTGGAATTGAGATTGGATGCCATGTTGCATTTGGAGAGCCCCTGATGTGCCTAAACAGTGGAAACCCCCCACAAATGACCCCATTTTGGAAACTAGACCCCCTAAGGAACTTTTCTAGATCTTTGGTGAGCAATTTTAACCCCCAAGTGCTTCACACAAGTTTATAACGTAGAGCCGTAAAATTTAAAAATCATATTTTTTCCACAAAAATTATCTTTTCACCCCAATTTTTATTTTTCCAAGGGTAACAAGACTCCAAAAGTTATTGTGCAATTTGTCCTGAGTGCGCTGATACCCCATATGTGGGGGTAAACCACTGTTTGGGTGCATGGCAGAGTTTGGAAGGGAAGGAGTGCCGTCTGACTTTTTCAACGCAGAATTGGCTGGACGCCATGTCGTGTTTGGAGAGCTCCTGATCTGCCTAAACAGTGGAAACCCCCATAAATGACGCCATTTTGGAAACTAGACCCTCAAGGAACTTATCTAGATGTGTGGTGAGAACTTTTAACCCCAGGTGTTTCACTAAAGTTTATAACGTACAGCCGTAAAATAAAAAATCCTTTTTTTTTTTACAAAAATGATTTTTTCGTCCCCAATATTTTATTTTCACAAGGGTAACAGAAGAAATTGGAACCCAAAAGTTGTTGTCCAATTTGTCCTGAGTACGCTGATACCCAATATGTGGGAGAAAACTACTGTATGGGCGCACGTCAGGGCTCGGAAGGGAAGTAGTGACGTTTTGGATTGCAGACTTTGATGGAATGGTCTGGGGGTCATGTCACATTTGGAGAGCCCTGATGCACCTATACAGTGGAAACCCCCACAAGTGACCCCATTTTGGCAAATAGACCCCACAAGGAACTTATCTAGATGTGTGGTGAGCACTTTGAACCCGAAGTGCTTCACAGAAGTTTCTAAGGTACAGCCGTAAAAATAAAAAATCTCTTTTTTTTTTACAAAAATGATTTTTTCGCCCCCAATATTTTATTTTCACAAGGGTAACAGGAGAAATTGGACCCCAAAAGTTGTTGTCCAATTTGTCCTGAGTACGCTGATACCCAATATGTGGGAGAAAACTACTGTATGGGCGCACGTCAGGGCTCGGAAGGGAAGTAGTGACGTTTTGGATTGCAGACTTTGATGGAATGGTCTGGGGCGTCATGTCGCATTTGGAGAGCCCCTGATGCGCCTAAACAGTGGAAACCCCCCACAAGTGACCCCATTTTGGAAAATAGACCCCACAAGGAACTTGTCTAGATGTGTGGTGAGCACTTTGAACCCCGAAGTGCTTCACAGAAGTTTATAACGCACAGCCGTAAAAATAAAAAATCCTTTTTTTTTTTTGCAAAAATGATTTTTTTTGCCCCAATATTTTATTTTTACAAGGGTAACAGGAGAAATTGGACCCCAAAAGATGTTGTCCAATTTGTCCTGAGTACGCTGATATCCAATATGTGGGAGAAAACTACTGTATGGGTACACGTTGGGGCTCGGAAGGGAAGTAGTGACGTTTTGGATTGCAGACTTTGATGGAATGGTCTGGGGGCGTCATGTCGCATTTGGAGAGCCCTGATGCGCCTAAACAGTGGAAATCCCCAACAAGTGACCCCATTTTGGAAAATAGACCCCACAAGGAACTTATCTAGATGTGTGGTGAGCGCTATGAAGCCCCAAGTGCTTCACAGAAGTTTATAATGTACAGCCATAAAAACAAAAAAATATTTTTTTTTGTACAAAAATGATATTTTCGCCCCAGTTTTTTATTTTCCCAAGGGTAGCAGAAGAAATAGGACAAATTGCACAATAACTCTTGGGGTCCAGAGTACGCTGATACCCCATATGTGGGGATAAACTACTGTTTGGACGCATGGCAGAGCTGAGAAGTGAAGGAGCACCGTTTGACTTTTTCAACGCAGAATTGGCTGGAATTGAGATCAGACGCCATGTCACATTTGGAGAGCCCCTGATGTGCCTAAACAGCGGAAACCCCCCAATTCTAACTCCAACTCTAACCCCAACACACCCCTAACCCTAGTCCCAACCCTAACCACAAACCTAACCCTAACACACCCCTAATCCCAACCCTAACCCTAATCCTAACTTTAGCGCCAACCCTAACCCTAACTTTAGCCGCAACCCTAACCCTAACCCTAATGGGAAAATGGAAATACTTTTTTTTAATTTTATTATTTTTCCCTTACTAAGGGGGTGATAAAGGGGGGTTTGATTTACTATTTATAGCGGGTTTTTATGATTGGCAGCTGTCACGCTAAAAGACGCTTTTTATTGCAAAAATAGTTTTTGCATCATCACATTTTGAGAGCTATAATTTTTGCATATTTTGGCCCACAGAGTCATGTGAGGTCTTATTTTTTGCGGGACGAGTTGACGTTTTTATTGGTACTATTTTCGAGCACGTGACGTTTTTTGATCGCTTTTTATTTCGATTTTTGGGAGGTTAGAATGAACAAAAATCAGCAATTCATGAATTTCTTTTGGGGGAGGCGTTTATACCGTTCCGCGTGTGGTAAAATTGATAAAGCAGTTTTATTCTTCGGGTCAGTACGATTATGGCGATACCTCATTTATATCATTTTTTCATGTTTTGGCGCTTTTATAGAATAAAAACAATTTTATATAAAAAATAATTATTTTTGCATCGCTTTATTCTGCGAGCTATAACTTTTTTATTTTTTCGCTGATGATGCTTTATGACGGCTCGTTTTTTGCGGGACAAGATGACGTTTTCAGCGGTACCATGTATTTTTATATCGGTCTTTTTGATCGCGTGTTATTCCACTTTTTGTTCGGCGGTATGATGATAAAGCATTGATTTTTTGCTTCGTTTTTTTTTTTTTTTTTTTAAGGGGTTCACTAAAGGGTTAACTAGTGGGACAATTTTATAGGGGGGGTCGTTACGGACGCGGCGATACCAAATATGTGTACTTTTATTGTTTTTTTTTTTTTTATTTACAGGAAGAAGTGAATTTATTGGGGAATATTTTTTTTTTTTTTTATTTATTTTGGATTTTTTTTTTACACATGTTTATTTTTACTTTTTTAACTTTTTTTACTTTGTCCCAGGGTGGGACATCACAGTATTGAATTCAGATTTGTGTTGGTTTGCACAAATTATGATACACAAAAAAAACATAGTCGATGCTATAGGGATAGTATTTCCTAGCATTCATCAAGGGCAACCTGTCTCCGGCAGGCGGACTTTGTGACGCCTTCCAAGTGAGCCGCAAGCCTCTTGGAACCATAGCCGCCTGGGTAGGAGTCCAAGACTAAGAACGCGCAATACATATGTTAGTAATGAGGGGTATCAGGGGGCCGCATAGAGAGTTACCCACACCAATTGCCATCCTCGTCTCACTCATGATAACAAAACACCGCGAAACAAGGTATTGATACGCGAATGTTGATGTATTAGTGACTATGAATTATCCTAACTACAATAATCATTGTGTCAGCCTGTTAAAAATAATTAAAAACAAACATCGGCTCAGAGGGCTAAGCATGAGTGCTAGCCCAGCCCTTAAGAAATGCAACAGTGTCAGTCGACATCCTAAGGTTGTCATTTCATGAAGTCTGCATACCGGCAGCCCTGAGTCACAAGAGTGACTGCAGGCTTCATGAAACCAGTACAAATTTAACATTTCATAGGTTATAGAGCCGTCTTGATCACAGGAGTAAGAAAAACAGCTTACACTCCTATAAGTATCCATACAAATTAACACTATCCAAATAAAATTTTGGTTAAAAAATAAACCATTATGCAATTCAAGATAAGGGTATGTGCACACAATGTATTTTCAAATAGATCCTACCTAGAACCCACCTGAAAAAGCGCTGCAAAAATGAACTCAATGTACAGCATTGTAAAAATGACAATACTGTACCAATATACAGTTTTTTTGCGACTTCAGGGTTTGGAAAACATGAAGCAGTTAAAAGTAGAGACATGTTTATTCTTTGGGGGGCTTCATTTGGGAAAGGACGGAAGAGGGGGAGCCACCACAAAAACCATCAGGAAAAGACCACTGGCTTTTTCTGAAGCGACCTTGCTTAGGAAAACTTTGGCGGCTCTCTGTCTTAAGACATCATGTGCACATGCGCTAATGAAGCAACCTCCGTGTGCTGACATATAATGCCTCCAAACATATTATGGATATGTATTTTCATAGAGAAGCTAAGTTTTTGAGGAAGACTACTGTCATGGGGTTCTCCTTAATTTTAACCCCTTCACCCCCAAGGGTGGTTTGCACGTTAATGACCGGGCCAATTTTTACAATTCTGACCACTGTCTCTTTATGAGGTTATAACTCTGGAACGCTTCAACGGATCTTTGCGATTCTGAGATTGTTTTCTGTGACATATTGTACTTCACGTTAGAAGTATAATTTCTTCGATATAACTTGCGTTTATTTTTGAAAAAAACACAAATATGGGAAAATTTTGAAAATTTTGCAATTTTGCAAACTTTGAATTTTTTTTTCCCTTAAAACAGAGAAATATGTCACACAAAATAGTTAAGAAATAACATTTCCCACATGTCTACTTTACATCAGCACAATTTTGGAACCAAAATTTTTTTTTTTTAGGAAATTATAAGGGTTAAAAGTTGACCAGTGATTTCTCATTTTTACAACAAAATTTACAAAGCCATTTTTTTAGGGACCACCTCACATTTGAAGTCACTTTGACGGGTCTATATAGCAGAAAATACCAAAAAGTGACACCAATCCAAAAAACTGCACCCCTCAAGGTACTCAAAACCACATTCAAGAAGTTTATTAACCCTTCTGGTGCTTCACAGGAGCTGAAGCAACGTGGAAGGAAAAAATTTATATTTAACTTTTTAGCCACAAAAATGATCTTTTACAAACTTTTTTTTATTTTGACAAGGGTAAAGGGAGAAAATGGGCAGATAAAGTTGTTGTGCAATTTCTCCTGAGTACGCCAATACCCTATATGTGGGGGAAAACCACTGTTTGGGCACACGGCAGAGCTCGTAAGGGAAGGAGTGCCGTTTGACTTTTTCAAACTAAAATTGGCTGGAGTTGAGATTGAACGCCATGTCGTGTTTGGAGAGCCACTGATGCGCCTAAACAGTGGAAACCCCCACAAGTGACACCATTTTGGAAACTAGACCCCCTAAGGAACTTATCTAGATCTGTTGTGAGCACTTTGAACCCCAAAGTGTTTCACAAAAGTTTATAATGCCTGGGTGTGAAAAAAAAAAAAAATTTTCTACAAAAATGATTTTTTAGTCCCAAATTTTTGATTTTTCCCAAGGAAATTGGACCCCAAAAGTTGTTCCAATTTGTCCTGAGTACGCTGATACCCCATATGTGGGGGGGGGGGAAACTGTTTGGGCGCACGGCAGGGCTTGGAAAGGAAGCAGTAAGTTTTGGAATGCAAACATTGATGGGGGTCATGTTCCGTTTGTAGTGCCCCAGATGAGCCTAAACAGTGGAAACACCCCACAAGTGACCCCATTTTGGAAGCTAGACCCCCTAAGGAACTTATCTAGATCTTTGGTGAGCACTTTGAACCCCCAAGTGCTGCACACAAGTTTATAATGCCCGGGCATGAAAATAAAAAATCCTATTTTTTTCCCACAAAAATTATCTCTTAGTCACTAATTTTTTATTTTCCCATAGGTAACAGGAGAAATTGGACCTCAAACGTTGTTGTCCAATTTGTCCTGAGTACGCTGATACCCCATATGTGGGGGGGGAACCACTGTTTGGGCGCATGGCAGAGCTCGGAATGGAAGTAGCACCATTTGACTGTTTCCAACCAAAATTGGCTGGAATTGAGATTGGACGCCATGTTGCATTTGGAGAGTCCCTGATGTGCCTAAACAGTGGAAACCCCCCACAAGTGACCCCATTTGGGAAACTAGACCCCCTAAGGAACTTATCTAGATCTTTGGTGAGCAATTGAACCCCAAGTGCTTCACACAAGTTTATAACGTAGAGCCGTAAAATTAAAAAATCACATTTTTTCCACAAAATTGATCTTTTCACCCCAATTTTTATTTTCCCAAGGGTAACAAGACTCCAAAAGTTATTGTGCAATTTGTCCTGAGTACGCGATACCCCATATGTGGGGGTAAACCACTGTTTGGGTGCATGGCAGAGTTTGGAAGGGAAGGAGCGCCGTTTGACTTTTTCAACGCAGAATTGGCTGGATGCCATGTCGTGTTTGGAGAGCTCCTGATCTGCCTAAGCAGTGGAAACCCCCCACAAATGACACCATTTTGGAAACTAGACCCCTCAAGGAACTTATCTAGATGTGTGGTGAGCACTTTGAACCTCGAAGTGCTTCCCAGAAGTTTATAACGTACAGCTGTAAAAATAAAAAATCCTTTTTTTTTTTTTACAAAAATGATTTTTTGCGCCCCAATATTTTATTTTCACAAGGGTAACAGGAGAAATTGGACCCCAAAAGTTGTTGTCCAATTTGTCCTGAGTACGCTGATACCCAACATGTGTGAGAAAACGACTGTATGGGTGCACGTCTGGGCTCGGAAGGGAAGTAGTGACGTTTTGGATTGCAGACTTTGATGGAATGGTCTGGGGGCGTCATGTCGCATTTGGAGAGCCCCTGATGCGCCTGAACAGTGAAACCCCCCACAAGTGACCCCATTTTAGAAAATAGACCCCACAAGGAACTTATCTAGAAGTGTGGTGAGCGCTATGAAGCCCCAAGTGCTTCACAGAAAATTTATAACATACAGCCGTAAAAAAAAAAAACATTTTTTTTTTTACAAAAATGATTTTGTCGCCCCCAGTTTTTTATTTTCCCAAGGGTAACAGAAGAAATAGGACAAATTGCACAATAACTCTGGTCCAGAGTACGCTGATACCCCATATGCGGGGGTAAACTACTGTTTGGGCGCATGGCAGAGCTCAGAAGTGAAGGAGCACCGTTTGACTTTTTCAACGCAGAACTGGCTGGAATTGAGATAAGACGCCATGTCACATTTGGAGAGCGTCTGATGTGCCTAAACAGCAGAAACCCCCCAATTCTAACTCCAACCCTAACCCCAACATACCCCTAACCCTAGTCCCAACCCTAACCACAAACCTAACCCTAACACACCCCTAACCCTAATCCCAACCATAACCCTAATACTAACTTTAGCGCCAATCCTAACCCTAACTTTAGCCGCAACACTAACCCTAATGGGAAAATGGAAATAAATACATTTTTTTAATTTTATTATTTTTCCCTAACTAAGGCGGTGATAAAGGGGAGTTTGATTTACTATTTATAGCGGGTTTTTGTGATTGGCAGCTGTCACGCTAAAAGACGCTTTTTATTGCAAAAAGTAGTTTTTTGCATCACCACATTTTGAGAGCTATAATTTTTGCATATTTTGGCCCACAGAGTCATGTGAGGTCTTATTTTTTGCGGGACGAGGTGACGTTTTTATTGGTACCATTTTTGAGCACGTGACATTTTTTGATCGCTTTTTATTTCGATTTTTGGGAGGTTAGAATGAACAAAAATCAGCAATTCATGAATTTCTTTTGGGGGAGGCGTTTATACCGTTCCGCGTGTGGTAAAATTGATAAAGCAGTTTTATTCTTTGGGTCAGTACGATTATGGCGATACCTCATTTATATCATTTTTTTATGTTTTGGCGCTTTTATAGAATAAAAACAATTTTATATAAAAAATCATTATTTTTGCACCGCTTTATTCTGCGAGCTATAACTTTTTTATTTTTTCGCTGATGATGCTGTATGATGGCTCGTTTTTTGCGGGACAAGATGACGTTTTCAGCGGTACCATGCTTATTTATATCTGTCTTTTTGATTGCGTGTTAATCCACTTTTTGTTCGGCGGTATGATGATAAAGCATTGATTTTTGCTTAGTTTTTTTTTTTTTTTTAAGGGATTCACTAAAGGGGTTAACTACTGGGACAGTTTTATAGGGGGGGTCGTTACGGACGCGGCGATACCAAATATGTGTACTTTTATTGTTTTGTTTTTTTTATTTACAGGAAGAAATGAATTTATTGGGGAATATTTTTTTTTTTTTTTATTTTTTTTACCACTTTTTATTTTTATTTTTTTTACTTTTTTACTTTGTCCCAGGGTGGGACATCACAGTATTTTAGCAGATCGCTGGTGTGACAGTGTGCACAGCACTCTGTCACACCAGCGATCGCTCTGGCATCGCTGCAGGCTTCCTCTGCGCCTGCTCTCAGAAGGCACTGAGGAAGCCGACTCCCTGCAGGACCCCGGCACCATCTTGGATCCGGGGACCTGGAGGGAGGATGGACCCTCGGAACAGCGCGACACATCGCGCTGCTCTGAGGGTCTCAGGGGGGGCGCGCAGGGAGCCCCCACCCTGCGCGATCCTCCCCTGTGCCCCGGGAACACCGCGATCATGTTTGATCGCGGTGTGCTAGGGGTTAATGTGCCGGGAGCGGTCCGTGACCGCTCCTAACACATAGTGCTGGGTGTCAGCTGTGATATACAGCTGACACCCGGCGGCGATCAGCTACGCTCTCCCCGGGAGCGCAGCTGATCGCCTATGACGTACTATTCCGTCCATGGGAATTAGGTCCAGGGTCACATGGACGGAATAGTACGTCTGATGGCAGAGAGGGGTTAATGGTATTTATTCCTTTTGGCAGAACAGGGGTTAATTGGCCATGTTGGAAAACTCTGTGCTCGCAGCTAAGCTCAGTTAGCCACTACTTTCCCCTTTAAGATTTGGGCTCTGATACAAATCCTTGTAAGACCTAGCATTTGCTGCATGGGTTCAAGAGGAAGAGGTATTCATATCATTGCTGTGGAGTCGGTAAGCCAAACCTCCGACTCTGACTCCTCAATTTCCATGACAACGACTTCGACGCCACCAAAATGGGCTCCGACTCTCCGACTCCACAGCCCTGGTTCATATGTGGAGAGTTGGAGGCATTATCTGGGACTGTTGTGTTGTTTTCAAGTGTGATAATTCCGTATCCTTCTCTATTTTGGTTTATTTCCGATCCTCCACGCCTCGATGCATTCCTCTGTTATATGTGAGTAAATATTTTGTATGTCTGGAGTTTTGTTAGCCCTTGTTTGTGTAGCCTTGTTTGTCAGGTTGGTGTACTGCGATGCACAATAGCGCCCCTCTTCCCTGGGTGGGGGAAGAGAACAGACGGAGGGCTAACTCAGGAGATAAGGCAAGGGTGGAGGCCCCGGCATCTTCACCTTCAGAAGTATCCAGAGTAATAGGGTGAGCTAGGGTGCCCCCTAGTGTTAGGGTCAGGGAAGGAGCCCCTGGTCCCAGGTCACCCGACAGAAGTGTCGCGACAACTACTTCCACAACAATTTTTCTATTCCTACAATACAAAAGTAGCATACACCTTTAGATTTTGATATTTCATATGTCATTTTTGGGCCCCTGTTGAGCCATAAGCACTCATTTAGAAAAATCACTGACCTTCTCATACACACAAAACGTTCGGATTCAATGTTTTTGGTCAGAGTTTGATCATGGTGTCAGTTTTTACAATTGGAGATTGATATTAGTTTCATTAGGTTTTCTCCGATAAAACAAGCAAAAAAAAAACTGATGCAGGTTTTCTCAAACTCCTCATATAAAAGAGTGTCTAAAATATCACCAGCACTCAGGTGGCATCCGAGCGCCTTATAAATTATCATTGACCCCTAGATTTTTATTTGTCGAGTTTGATTCAAGACGAAGATCAAAACAGGACATATCTTCATAACTTTGTGCGAACCACTCGGACATGTAAACAGCTCCATAGACGAGAACAGGTACAAGTTCTATCTGGGAAAAACAAGGACAGAGCTCATACAAGAAAGACAGACCTCTGAATGGCCCTAACCAGATGACTGGACAACAATGGCTCGGACACTGCTAAATATGCGTACACTAAGAGCACGCAGGATTTGAGCCTACACACATTATCTTGGTATATCAAAGTTTGTATAAATTCTAAAGGGTATGCCACACTAAACAATATCGCTAACGGGATCGCTAAAAAACGTCACTATTTAGCGATCCCGTTAGCGATATTGTTCAGTGCGGCAGCTCCAGCGACGAGCTTCCATGCGTGATCTCGCTCGTCGCGGGATCGCTCGACCTATTTCCATCGCTGGAGCCCCCGCTGGGTAAGTATGTTATCGCTGTGTGGCACCTTTTTTAGCGATTTAGCGGTACTTTTGTACCCTAAGTCGTTAAGAAATCGCTAACGGCGATAGCGTCGTTAACTATATCGCTAAATCGCAGCATTTAGCGTATAGAACAATCCCGCTAGCGATCATTAGTATGCAACGCTAACGAGATCGCTAGCGGATTGCTTAGTGTGGCGAGTACCTTAAGATCTTAACCACCAGAGTCATAAAACTATATTTACTCAGACTGTTTGCTTTAGCACCTAGCAGTATTGTTTGACCATCAAATATTTCTCTTCCCCTCTGATCCATGCTGCTGTATTCTCACTTATCTTTTCTGTGAAACCCTGAGCAAATGTTGGTCACATCCCTGGGTTTGTTTTGAAGCCAACACTGACCCTTACATGTTTGCACAGATTTGTAATAAAACTGGCTTGGCATAAGTCTATCCTGCCTCTTTACCCAACAGCCATTTCTTGAACTTGGAAGTGATGAAAACCTTTGTGAACAGATTTCTGATTCAAGGTGTCCGAAGTAGCCCAAACTGCTGTCTCATTCCAGAAAGCATACACAAAAGTGAGATTTACATTCATGGGCTTTTCTCTAAAAGTATTCAGCTATCTTAGCATTGTGGAGACCACAACAGTTCCCAAGAAAGGTGGCCATGCTCCGAAGAAGGTCAGCCGAACACACGATCCTGGTGGGCCAGGGCAGCTATCTGTGCTGCATGGGGGAAAGTAGGGTCAGGCATGTTGGATCTCAATGGTATGAAGCCCCTTTTTCTCCTCTCCCCATTGCGGAAGCTAAGTATGCACGTGATGTGTATGGGGGAGAATCAAAAGGAATAGCTGACAGCAAAATGAGGCAATATTTATGTCAAGGTAGAACATTTTTATATTAATGTTGTATATCTTGTTCCTTGTTTACATGTACAAATTATCGGGATCGATCCCCCACTAACAAAGCAAGGAAAGGCAGGCCATAAACAGACAGCTGTCATCCATCAGCTATCTGTCCGACCATACGCTGAGCGTGCATGTGTTCACAGAGGGGAGAAAGAGCGACACCAGGTTATCTCCCAAGAACAGACATTTTTACAGGCAGCGATCCTGCTTTTTACTACTAGTAGAAAATGAGGTTTTAAAGGGAATCTGTCATCAGGTTTTTGACATCCCACCTGAGAGCAGCAAGATGTATGGACACAGACCCTGATTCCAGCAATGTATCACTGGGCTGCTTGCAGCAGGTTTGATAAAAATCACTGTTTACTCTGCTGCAGATCTACTGGCTCTCTAAATGCTGTGCCTTGTGTAACCTCGCCCCACCACTAATTGACAGCTTCCTGTGTACACAGTGTGTAGGCAGAAAGCTGCCCATCAGTGGTGGGGACCGGGTATACAGGCATCAAACATGAAGAACTACCTGGCAGAAGGTTACTAGTCCTCTAGTGACAATCTCCTGTTGACAAAACAGAAATTTTAGAAAAACTACACTAAGCAGTAAGTGACACATTGCAAGAATCAGGGTCTCTGTCTCAACATGATACTGCTCTAAGATTAGGTTGCAAAAACCTGAAGACAGCTTCCCTTTAAGAAATTGCATCAACATGCAGCAAAAAATATAAGGCTGGGTATATATATAATCCAGAAGTGGCAGTGCACGAGAATCCTGCCGCATATTTGAGGCAAGATCCGCCAACGGATTTACAGTAAGTCCACTGCATAGCCACCAAATGTAGAAATACCCTTAGGCAGATTGCCAGTTACATTTGCTAGTACTAAGTACTTTGAGAAATTCCAAATAATTACCCAATATTGTACTCATCAATACAGATATACCAAAAAGAGCCTAAATAACCACAGAATGAAGCCACTTTGTGTTAAATATTCAGCTCTCCCCCATTCTCCTTGTACTGATTACACATTCAGCACAAAGGCAAACATGGACTGAGCGCAGGGAAAAGCAATCAGCTTTCGACACCAGACGCTTTAACAAATAATCAAGGGAAGCAACAAGATTATTGAAGAACCATTTGCTCCAATACATTAAAATGGCAGCATTTTCCCATAAAGATGAATGAAATGGAGATTTTTCTTTTAATCCGGAATTGTAATCTTGACTGGCCTTTCTTTTTTGATTAAAAAATTATAGACATACAAAACAGAGGAAAAAAACAAAACAATGGTAGATGAAGAAAGCAAAGTTCCCTCTGAGGTCATGTACTCAATATAGAGTGTGTAAGACCTGCCCAAAAGAGACTAAGCCTATGGCACGGGTGACTGCACTCGCACCTGGGACGGAGACCAACAATGGGGCAAAATTGTCAGCCAAGTCGCATAATGTAACATCTAAATATCTTCGGTAATCATACAAAGTAAAAAGGCTGGCGTTATGACAGTAATGTTTTTGAGGATACCCACACTTTAGGATCCTAGAGTTCTCACATATTCGAGTCAATATAAAGATATCAAAAGGTCCAAGGTGAGTAAATGACAAATATTACTGCTCTTATATACTGTGATGTATCAAACTGCATTCCTTAGGCCCGTTTCACGCTTCTGACATTTATGGAACACGTCCAAATGGTAATGCACAGACCAGGCGTGGATCTCATAACCAAAACTCAAAGGGGTTGTCCACTACTGAGACAACCCCTTCTCATTCCCCACACTTGGCCCTGATAAAATAAAACAGCATATGCTCACTTCCCATGCCAGCGCCGTTCCTGTGGTGTTGGCACTCGTGCGTTTATATGACAAGTGGTGCCAGCGCACAATTAGTGCTGGCGTCACTGTCCCCTCCTATCGAATTTAATATGAAGCGGAGGTCAGAGGTCAGCTGCAGCCCTGGCTTCCTCTTCATGTTCAATCTGTACGAAGGTGGAGACAGTGGCATCAGCACTGATTGGGCGCCGGGCACCACATGTCATACAACCGCACGAAAGCTGAAACTGCAGGAAGGGCACCGGAGCTAGTCCTAGTAGTAGACAAACCCTTTAACAACATTATTTTTGCCTATGAGGCTGTTGAGAGCCCTGTGGATGGTTCAGGCACTGTAATTCATTCTTGGACTATAAGTGACGGAAGTGTGAAACCTTGCCTTAAGGCTTGCATACATGTTGGCATTAAGGCAACCAAACCCACCGATATAAACAGTATCCGACAACAGTCTTTGTATGGGGGCCCCACAGTGTCAGACTGGAGTGCCAAAGGCTCACCTACATACAAATATTACTCTATCCTCGGTCACACATTTACCTATACCTCTTTATAATAAACTGGATAGTTTGGTTAATGAATGATGAGATGCTGTTTTATTCTGTATGGAGTGAATTATGCCAAGTACTGCCTATACAGTGGGGTGGGGGGCCAAGATCTGCACAGGGGCCAACCGGGGATTCCCGTTACCCTATGGGCCAGTCCGAGCCTTGGGCCCCAACATGATATTTGGGCGGATAAAGATCCAGCATTTCTGATTTTAGGCTGCTCATCCTGTTGTTCTCGAAGAGATAAGCTGCCAGAGCTGTCTAGCAGAGGCTCTCTAATACACAACACAGGAGCGCTCTGCAAAGCAAGCACACAGTGTATGGAGGGGCCAGGCGAGATCGCTACTGGCCAAAAGATCTAAAGTGCATGGGGGCTTTACTGGAGAGGTCTTCCTTGCAATAGACTATGTAAAGGTGGGCTCCCTTCACAGAAACCCTACTTTTCTCTTATAGTTTTCTTGCCTCTCCATTCCTGGCGCTGCTGAGGTCCCCCCTACTTTTTGTGGGGTCGCCTTTGGCCTTATGTGAATGATCAGAGACACAGTCGAAGTATAATTCAAAATGCAAAACTTTACTTTCAAATCTTCACAGTACATCCAGGTCCAGTACAGCATTTACAGCAGTATTCACATCACACAACACATCTTCCTTCCCTTCCTTACTTGCTCTGTTACATGGCTCGAGATCGGGTCATACCGTCCTGTACGTTTTATCTCTATCCTCTCTGTGCAGCCCGGCTTCCTTTGAGAGTTCCCCCGGCCGTGTCGCCCCGGCCTTGAGGGCGTCGCCAGGGCCAGAGGCCACCGAAGCTCTATGGGCATCCTCGCCCCCCACTGAACTAAGCCAGAAAGCTCCCTTCCTTTACACTAAGTGACCCCTCCTACATTAACCCCTTCACCCCCAAGGGTGGTTTGCACGTTAATGGCCGGGCCAATTTTTACATTTCTGACCACTGTCTCTTTATGAGGTTATAACTCTGGAACGCTTCAACGGATCTTCGCGATTCTGAGATTTTTTCTCGTGACATATTGTACTTCACGTTAGAAGTAAAATTTCTTCGATATAACTTGCGTTTATTTTTGAAAAAACGCAATATGGCAAATTTAAAATTGCAATTTCAAACTTTGAATTTTTATTCCCTTAAAACAGAGAAATATATCACACAAAATAGTTAAGAAATAACATTTCCCACATGTCTACTTTACATCAGCACAATTTTGGAACCAAAATTTTTTTTTGTTAGGAAGTTATAAGGGTTAAAAGTTGACCAGCGATTTCTCATTTTTACAACAAAATTTACAAAGCCATTTTTTTTAGGGACCACCTCTCATTTGAAGTCACTTTGAGGGGTCTATATGGCAGAAAATACCCAAAAGTGACACATTCTAAAAACTGCACCCCTCAAGGTACTCAAAACCACATTCAAGAAGATTATTAACCCTTCAGGTGCTTCACAGGAACTAAAGCAACGTGGAAGGAAAAAATGAATATTTAACTTTTTAGCCACAAAAATGATCTTTTACAAACTTTTTTTTTATTTTCACAAGGGTAAAAGGAGAAAATGGACAGATAAGGTTGTTATGCAATTTCTCCTGAGTACGCCAATACCCAATATGTGGGGGAAAACCACTGTTTGGGCACACGGCAGAGCTCGTAAGGGAAGGAGCGCCGTTTGACTTTTTCAAACTAAAATTGCATGGAATTGAGATTGGACGCCATGTCGTGTTTGGAGAGCCCCTGATGCACCTAAACAGTGGAAACCCCACAAGTGACACCATTTTGGAAACTAGACCCCCTAAGGTACTTATCTAGATCTGTTGTGAGCACTTTGAACCCCAAGTGTTTCACAAAAGCTTATAATGCCTGGGTGTGAAAAAAAAAAAAAAACAATTTTCCACAAAAATGATTTTTTAGTCCCAAATTTTTGAATTTTCCCAAGGAAATTGGACCCCAAAAGTTGTTGTCCAATTTGTCCTGAGTACGCTGATACCCCATATGTGGGGGGTGGGAAATTGTTTGGGTGCACGGCAGGGCTTGGAAAGGAAGTAGTAACGTTTTGGAATGCAGACGTTGATGGGGGTCATGTTCCGTTTGCAGTGCCCCAGATGAGCCTAAACAGTGGAAACACCCCACAAGTGACCCCATTTCGGAAACTATACCCCCTAAAGAACTTATCTAGATCTTTGGTGAGCACTTTGAACCCCCAAGTGCTTCACACAAGTTTATAATGCCCGGGCATGAAAATAAAAAATCCTATTTTTTTCCCACAAAAATTATCTTTTAGTCACTAATTTTTTATTTTCCCAAGGGTAACAGGAGAAATTGGACCACATAAGTTGTTATCCAATTTGTCCTGAGTACGCTGATACCCCATATGTGGGTGGGAACCACTGTTTGGGCGCACGGCAGAGCTCGGAATGGAAGGAGCACCATTTGACTTTTTCCAACCAAAATTGGCTGGAATTGAGATTGGATGCCATGTTGCATTTGGAGAGCCCCTGATGTGCCTAAACAGTGGAAACCCCCCACAAATGACCCCATTTTGGAAACTAGACCCCCTAAGGAACTTTTCTAGATCTTTGGTGAGCAATTTGAACCCCCAAGTGCTTCACAGAAGTTTATAACGTACAGCCGTAAAATAAAAAATCCTTTTTTTTTTTTTTACAAAAATGATTTTTTCGCCCCCAATATTTTATTTTCACAAGGGTAACAGAAGAAATTGGAACCCAAAAGTTGTTGTCCAATTTGTCCTGAGTACGCTGATACCCAATATGTGGGAGAAAACTACTGTATGGGCGCACGTCAGGGCTCGGAAGGGAAGTAGTGACGTTTTGGAATGCAGACTTTGATGGAATGGTCTGGGGGCGTCATGTCACATTTGGAGAGCCCCTGATGCACCTATACAGTGAAACCCCCCACAAGTGACCCCATTTTGGCAAATAGACCCCACAAGGAACTTATCTAGATGTGTGGTGAGTAGTGTTGAGCATTCCGATACTGCAAATATCGGGTATCGGCCGATATTGGCTGTATCGGAATTCCGATTCCGAGTTCCGATATTTTCGTCTTATCGGATACCGGAATCGGGATGTCACTGTCACTGTCAGTGTCCGTCGGTCGGGTCTGTCAGGAGTCAGCGGCACTTACCCGGCAGAAGATCTCCGGCGGTCACATCCCGGACTGCTTAATGGCCGCAATCTTCTTTCCCCGGCGGTCACATGCAGTTTCTCGCGATAACTGCAGTGACTGCTGGGTAATCGCGGCCGTAAAGCAGTCAGTCCGATGACGTCACCGCCGGGGAAGCAGGTAATCAGCTGTGCTGCGTCGCGATGACAGGCTCTGCCTGTCATTGCGATGTAGCAGAGTTGGATCGTCGTGGGACTGTCGTTACTATGGACTGCGTCGGACAGGTGGTATACTGTTGGTTTGTTTTTTTTCTTTTTTTACAGGAGATCGATGGCGTCGCAGGAATGAGAGAGTAATAAAATTAATGAAAACTGTGTTGTCTCTTTTATTTCATTAAAATACTTTTTTCTTGCTTTGTCTTTTTTTTATACATTTAATAACTTTGGGATTAATAATGGATCGGAGTCTTATTGACGCCTCTCCATTATTAACCGGGCTTATTGTCACCGTGCAATCAACGGTGACAATAACCCCTTATTACCCCGCTTGCCACCGCTACAGGGCAAGTGGGAAGAGCCGGGTAAAGTGCCACAATTGGCACATCTTTTGATGCGCCAAATGTGGGGCTGCTGTAGCCTGGTATTATCAGGCTGTTGAGGGCCAAAATCCATGGGCCTTGACAGTCTTTTAATACCAGGCCGCAGCAGTCTGCATTTTACTTGGCTGGTTAACAAAAATAGGGGGGATCCCCACGCCGTTTTTTTTTCGAGGGGATCCCCTATTTTTGTTAACCAGCCAAGCTAAGCAGACTGCTGTGGCCTGGTATTATCAGGCTTGCAAGGTCCATGGATATTGGATCCTTACCAGCCTGAAAAACCAGGCCTCAGCGGTCTGCTTCATCTGGCTGGTTAACAAAAATAGGGGGGACCCCACGCCAATTTTTTTCGAGGGGATCCCCTATTTTTGTTAATCAGCCAAGATATGCAGACTGCTGTGGCCTGGTATTATCAGGCTGGCAAGGTCCATGGATCTTGGCTCCTTAACAGCCTGAAAATCCAGGCCTCAGCGGTCTGCTTCATCTGGCTGGTTAACAAAAATAGGGGGGACCCCACGCCAATTTTTTTCGAGGGGATCCCCTATTTTTGTTAATCAGCCAAGATATGCAGACTGCTGTGGCCTGGTATTTATCAGGCTGGCAAGGTCCATGGATCTTGGCTCCTTAACAGCCTGAAAATCCAGGCCTCAGCGGTCTGCTTCATCTGGCTGGTTAACAAAAATAGGGGGGACCCCACGCCATTTTTTTTTCGAAGGGAACCCCTATTTTTGTTAATCAGTTCCCTCTGACGTCACTGATTGTGTCCCTGGCTGACCTGAAGTGAAAGTGGAAAGCAATCAATTAAGCTTTCCACTTAAGGGCCCGTCTCACATAGCGATATCGCTACCGAGATCGCTGCTGAGTCACTAGTTTTGTGACGCAGCAGCGAGCTCACCAGCGATATCGCTGTGTGTGACATTCAGCGACGATCAGCCCCCCTGCCGGGTATCGCTGATCGTCGCTGAAATGTCAGGACCTTTTTTTGATCGCTGGTTTCCCGCTGACAGGCACACATCGCTGCGTGTGACAGGCGGGAGACCAGCGATCCGCTGGTAACCAAGGTACACAGCGGGTTTCCAGGCGCGGGGCTGTGCCTAGAAACCCGCTGTGTACCTTGGATACCAGCGCCCTGATGCAGGGAGCTGGTATCCAAGGTACACAGCGGGTTTCCAAGCGCTGCGCGGTGCCTGAAAACCCGCTGTGTACCTTGGTTACCAGCGGATCGCTGGTCTCCCGCCTGTCACACGCAGCGATGCGTGCCTGTCAGAGGGAAACCAGCGATCAAAAAAAGGTCCTGACATTTCTGCGACGATCAGCGATACCCGGCAGGGGGCTGATCGTCGCTGAATGTCACACACAGCGATATCGCTGGTGAGCTCGCTGCTGCGTCACAAAACTAGTGACTCAGCAGCGATCTCGGTAGCGATATCGCTATGTGAGACGGGCCCTTAAGCGATGTTACCCGCAGTGTCGCTGTCCCAGATCGCTGCCTGAGCTGCCTGTTTGGCAGCTCAGCAGCGATCATGTAGCGATACACCAGCGATCCTGACAAGTGCATATCGTTGTCGGGATCGCTGGTGTATCGTTATGTGACACCCAGCCTTTACTCTCCTGTCAGGCAGGAGAGGAACTCATTCATTTGGGGTTTACTGTGAGGCTGCAGCATTAGCTGCAGTCCCTGCAGTAAACATTAACCCTTTCTGAAGGATTACACCGTGGGACCTGACTGTGCATGGGATAGGTAAGAATAATTTTGCTTTTTTATTTTATTTTTATTACAGGAAATGGTTTTTGCAGTAAAATAAAAGATGGTCAAAAACATGTGTCTTTATTTCATTAAAATGATTTTTAATTAAAGTGTGTGTGTTTTATTTTTATTTCATGCAATAGGATTAATAATTGATAGTTGTCTAATTGACAGCTCTCAATTATTAACCTGGCTTAAGGTCACCTTTCAATAGCAAGGTGGCTTTAACCCCATATTAACCCATTCGCCACCGCTACAGGGCAATGGGAATAGACGGGCAAAGTGCCAGAAAGGGCGAATCTAATTATAGATTTGTCTTTCCTGGGGTGTCTGGGGGCAGATGTTAGTAGCCGGGGGGGGGGGCAAAAATAATGGTCCCTCTCTGGGCTATTATTATCTGCCCCACTCACTGGCTTTGTCTGTCTGGTTGCGAAAATAGGGCGGGAGCCCACGCATTTTTTTTCAGCAATTTTACACCTCAATATATATATATATATACATGTCATTGAATTTGTGACACATATATATATATATTTATATTTGTAGTTCATACACTTCTACATAGTATAACAGCCGCTAATTCAATTGCCGGCTTTTGTGAAAATGCAGAACCCGACATGAAATGACACTTGGTGTACATAGGGTTAACCATGTCTTTTCATGTCCTTTGCTATCTAATTTGCACAAACAATTAAATCAGACTATGTGTGCAAAATTTCACACCTGTAGGGGTTAATTAAAGGTGTAAATTCGTAGCAAAAAAGTCCGTTTTTTTTACAACGAATTTACACCTTTAATTAACCCCTACAGGTGTGAAATTTTGCACACATAGTCTGATTTAATTGTTTGTGCAAATCAGATAGCAAACGACATGAAAAGACATGGTTAACCCTATGTACACCAAGTGTCATTTCATGTCGGGTGCTTCTGTCTTTTCACTGAAGCCGGCTTTACCCGGCAATTGAATCAAAGGATATTTTACTATGTAGAAGTGTATAAACTATACATATATGTATATATATATATGTCACAATGACATGTATATATATATATATATAATATATATTATATTATTATGTATTCTATGTGTGTATATTTAGTGTTTACAAGGAAAGAATGGGGTTTTTTTAGTTGCGATATTTTGTTCCCATAGACTTACATGGGACTTCCGGTATCGGTATCGGGTATCGCCGATATTTTAGTGATATCGGCGATACCATTCCGATTCCGATACTTTAGGATATCGGAAAGTATCGCTCAACTCTAGTGGTGAGCACTTTGAACCCCGAAGTGCTTCACAGAAGTTTATAACGTACAGCCGTTAAAAATAAAAAATCCTTTTTTTTTTTACAAAAATGATTTTTTCGCCCCCAATATTTTATTTTCACAAGGGTAACAGGAGAAATTGGACCCCAAAAGTTGTTGTCCAATTTGTCCTGAGTACGCTGATATCCAATATGTGGGAGAAAACTACTGTATGGGTACACGTTGGGGCTCGGAAGGGAAGTAGTGACGTTTTGGATTGCAGACTTTGATGGAATGGTCTGGGGGCGTCATGTCGCATTTGGAGAGCCCCTGATGCGCCTAAACAGTGGAAATCCCCAACAAGTGACCCCATTTTGGAAAATAGACCCCACAAGGAACTTATCTAGATGTGTGGTGAGCGCTATGAAGCCCTAAGTGCTTCACAGAAGTTTATAATGTACAGCCGTAAAAACAAAAAAATAATTTTTTTTGTACAAAAATGATATTTTCGCCCCAGTTTTTTATTTTCCCAAGGGTAGCAGAAGAAATAGGACACATTGCACAATAACTCTTGGGGTCCAGAGTACGCTGACACCCCATATGTGGGGATAAACTACTGTTTGGACGCATGGCAGAGCTGAGAAGTGAAGGAGCACCGTTTGACTTTTTCAACGCAGAATTGGCTGGAATTGAGATCAGACGCCATGTCACATTTGGAGAGCCCCTGATGTGCCTAAACAGCGGAAACCCCCCAATTCTAACTCCAACCCTAACCCCAACACACCCCTAACCCTAGTCCCAACCCTAACCACAAACCTAACCCTAACACACCCCTAATCCCAACCCTAACCCTAATCCTAACTTTAGCGCCAACCCTAACCCTAACTTTAGCCGCAACCCTAACCCTAACGGGAAAATGGAAATAAATACTTTTTTTTTATTTTATTATTTTTCCCTTACTAAGGGGGTGATAAAGGGGGGTTTGATTTACTATTTATAGCGGGTTTTTATGATTGGCAGCTGTCATGCTAAAAGACGCTTTTTATTGCAAAAATAGTTTTTGCATCATCACATTTTGAGAGCTATAATTTTTGCATATTTTGGCCCACAGAGTCATGTGAGGTCTTATTTTTTGCGGGACGAGTTGACGTTTTTTTTGGTACCATTTTTGAGCACGTGACGATTTTTGATCGCTTTTTATTTCGATTTTTGGGAGGTTAGAATGAACAAAAATCAGCAATTCATGAATTTCTTTTGGGGGAGGCGTTTATACCGTTCCGCGTGTGGTAAAATTGATAAAGCAGTTTTATTCTTCGGGTCAGTACGATTATGGCGATACCTCATTTATATCATTTTTTCATGTTTTGGCGCTTTTATAGAATAAAAACAATTTTATATAAAAAATAATTATTTTTGCATCGCTTTATTCTGCGAGCTATAACTTTTTTATTTTTTCGCTGATGATGCTGTATGACGGCTCGTTTTTTGCGGGACAAGATGACGTTTTCAGCAGTACCATGTTTTTTTATATCGGTCTTTTTGATCGCGTGTTATTCCACTTTTTGTTCGGCGGTATGATGATAAAGCATTGATTTTTTGCTTCGTTTTTTTTTTTTTTTAAGGGGTTCACTGAAGGGGTTAACTAGTGGGACAATTTTATAGGGGGGGTCGTTACGGACGCGGCGATACCAAATATGTGTACTTTTATTGCTTTGTTTTTTTTATTTACAGGAAGAAGTGAATTTATTGGGGAATTTATATATATTTTTTTATTTATTTTGGATTTTTTTTTTAAAACATGTTTATTTTTATATTTTTAACTTTTTTACTTTGTCCCAGGGTGGGACATCACAGTATTTTATCAGATCGCTGGTGTGACAGTGTGCACAGCACTCTGTCACACCAGCGATCGCTCAGGCAGTGCAGCAGGCTTCTCAGTGCCTGCTCTCGGCAGGCACTGAGGTAGCCGCCTCCCTCCAGGACCCCGGCGCCATCTTGGATCCGGGTCCTGGGAGGGAGGAAGCCCTCAGAACAGCGCGATCACATCGCGCTGCTCTGAGGGTCTCAGGGGGGCGCGCAGGGAGCCCCCACCCTGCTCGATCCTCCCCTGTGCCCCCAGTACACCGCGATCATGTTTGATCGCGGTGTGCAAGGGGTTAATGTGCCGGGAGCGGTCCGTGATCGCTCCTGACACACAGTCATGGGTGTCAGCTGTGATAATCAGCTGACACCCGGGCGCGATCGGCTGCGCTCCCCCCGGGAGCGCGTCCGATCGCACGAGACGTACTATCCCGTCCATGGTCATACGGGCCCAGGTACCATGGACGGGATAGTACGTCCGATGGCAGTAAGGGGTTAACTATCTACATTCCCACTAAACCCTCTATTGTACTATATACACTTCAGTGCCCCATCTAGTGTCCCATTAGCATTGCTACGTTATGCTAAAAAGGTACATATAATATTATATATACACTGTTCAAAAAAATAAAGGGTACACTCAAATAACACAACCTAGATCTAAATGAATGAAATATTCTCATTGAATACTTTGTTCTGTACAAAGTTGAATGTGCTGTCAACATAATCACACAAAAATAATCAATGGAAATCAAATTTTTGAACCAATGGAGGCCTGGATTTGGAGAGACCCCCAAAATTAAAGAGGAAACAAGTCAAAATGATGCTCAGTATTGTGTGTGGCCTCCATGTGCCTGTATGAGCTCCTACAACGCCTGGGCATGCTCCTGATGAGGTTACAGATGTTCTCCTGAGGGATCTCCTCCCAGACCTGGACTAAAGCATCCCTCAACTCCTGGACAGTCTGTGGTGCAACGTGACTTTGGTGGATGGAGTGAGACATGCTGTCCCAGATGTGCTCAATCGGATTCAGGTCTGGGGAACAGGCAGGCCAGTCCATAGCTTCAATGCCCTCATCTTGCAGGAACTGCTGACACACTGCAGCCACATGAGGTCTGGCATTGTCCTGCATTAGGAGGAACCCAGGGCCAACAGCACCAGCATATGGTCTCACAAGGGGTCTGAGGATCTCATCTCGTTACCTAATGGCAGTAAGGCTACCTCTGGCGAGCACATGGAGGGCTGTGTGACCCTCCAAAGAAATGCCACCCCACACCATTACTGACCCACTGCCAAACCGGTCATGCTGAAGGATGTTGCAGGCAGATCGCTCTCCATGGCGTCTCCAGACTCTGTCACGTCTGTCACATGTGCCGAGTGTGAACCTGCTGCCTTGCAACATCCTTCAGCAGAATTTCTCTTTGCGGCGGCCGTGTTTCAGGAAGCCACGCGTTGCAACAGCGGAGCTGCGGGGAGCTTTCGCGGTTAGGATGAAATGCCGGCGGAGCCCCCCACGCAGCACAGAGCCCCGCTGCAGCCACATCAGAGCCCCGACACCATTGCACCGGAGGCTGCACCGACACCACCGCACCCCGCTGCAGCCACATCACAGCCCCGACACCACCGCACCGGAGGCTGCATTGGGACCGTCGCCACCGGATTGTAAGTACATTGCCACCCCACGGACAACAGCCACCCCACGGACCACAGACACCCACGGACCACAGCCACCCCACGGACCACAGCCACCTCACAGAGAACCCCTGCAACACAGAGCACCACCACCACCGCACCAGCTTGGACCACCGAACGACTCCTGTGACCACTCCTCTACCTGTGCTGATCCCTTCGCTGGTAACCTAAATTCGGACGGTAAGACGGACCCCCATTTGACACTTTTTTTTCCCCCCTATTTTCCTTCTGAAAATTTGGGGTGCGTCTTATGGTCCTGTGCGTCTTATAGTCCGAAAAATATGGTAATACAATGTGATAAATGTCATTGAATCAAAACTCACAACTAGTGCAAAGAGATATATAGGAATTTGTTCACTAGTCTTTGAAAAATCAAAATGTAACAATCAGAGAGATAAGTTTGCAGGCTTAATAAAAGGCTACTGTGAGTGTCATTGGGTAGGATTCTATGGTCACATATTTCATGCTCCTTTACCTATAAAGGGCAAGGCTGATTTTCACATCAGCATAGTGTCAAAAGTGCACGTCTATAGGAAATGAAGCTACAGTGTTTGCTTTTCCTGTAGCCACAGACCAATTTGACTAATGTATTCCTGTACTTTGTTCCATGGTCCGCACTGATGAAGCACTAGAGAGCAATGTCTGTACATCAGGCTGCTATTTTACAGACGCACCTAAAAATACATAGCTAAATATAACAAAACTACGCTAACAGAAAAAGCAAATATCACTAAAAGGCATGCAACATTATTAGTATTATTATTACTGTGGAAAAAAACACAGTATCGACGTTGGGTTTCCTTATAAAGTACAAAAAATTATACTGGTTTTCTTTCATATAACAGAGTTCACAGATTGCTCCTTCAATTAGATTTCTATTAAGCCGCTCTCGCACATCTCAACCTGCAGAAATCGTGATTTCCCCAGAATGACCAGAGGAAGCGCCTCTTCTGATGTGGGGGGCTGATGAGGCCTCACACAATTCTAAGCCCCCTTAGGTGTGCGCCTCCCATACAAGGATCGGGACACGTGCGCCATGTCACATCCACGGTCTGTGATCTATGTGCAAACACTCCGGAGGGCCCGTTCTAGGCGAAGAAACAGGCTAAGCAGATCAGAAGGCGCGATCTCCAGCTTCTCTCCCCTCCAGATCTTGTGGGTAAGTACAGTGTTATTTACAGTAGCACAGAGTAAAAACAAATGAGCTGAGATATTTGCAGCATGCTTCATTTCCTCCTCATGAACAGCGCGCCTCTATTTGCAGTCTATAATATCCTCTTTAAAGGAGCAGAAACGGGAAATGACAACAGAAAATCAAGATATTCTGGAGGTGTATTAATCGGCAATTATCGACCTCTGCAGATGATAATTAGAGCAGGAATAGCATTCATCACAATCATTTAATAATATGCGCAGTCCTATTTAGAGGACACTCGCACCGTCTCATTTGTCATCTGGGTACTATTAGGTCACTGGCACTGCGATGCGTAGCTGGAGACACAAGGACATCTGCTCTCAGATAACAGATTGATCCCTATTATTTTGCACAAAGTATGATACATATTTTGACTAGAAATACACCGTCACCTCTTGTGCCATATCGGTTTAGGAAATCTCAGCTTTAGATTATCTATTCTGGTGCTCCAAATCTTAGAACAGAGCCAGAATTACTATTCTAATAGAGCCAGAATTATGAGTGTTCCAGTTCCCGGAGGTGATTAGACAGCTTCCCTTTAAGACCGTCTCAAAGCTTTGACGCAAAAAAAAAAAAAACTGGTCTAAAAAGGCAACAATTTCAACAACCACCCTGAAGCACTGGAAAAAAAAATTGGTGCATGTAGTCTAATTCCAAGGTGATTAAAGGGAATCTGTCACCCTAAATTGGCGGGATATTTAAATGATGGCAGTCAGGTCAGATGGGCGGTGTTTTGGGTACTTGCCTTAACATGTTGTTCGCCGCTGTCTCCATTATTTCTGGGAATTGTAGTCGTTGCCCTCCATATAAAGTGCCTGCGCATTGCAATCTGCGGGCAAAGCATACTGCGCGTGCGCAATTCAAGATTACAATGTGCAGGTGCGTTATATGGAGGGCAACGACTACAATTCCCAGAAATAATGGAGACAGCGGCGAACAACATGTTAAGGCAAGTACCCAAAACACCGCCCATCTGACCTGACTGCCATCATTAAAGTATCCCGTCAATTTAGGGTCACAGATTCCCTGTAAAGGGAATCTGTCACCAGGCTTTTGCTACCTCATCTGCGAGCAGCCTGATGTAGGCAAAGAGACCCTAAATCCAACAATGTATCTCTCAGATTACTGGGTGCAGCCGTTCTGACACAATCAGCGGTTTTAGATTTAGCCCATGCCAGGCTTTGCATATACTCTATAAACAGTGAGCTGCTTATCACAGAAGGGGCGGAGTCAGACCACCAGACATGTGCTGCTGTGTCCCAGCAATGACAAGCTCCTGGTGCTATAACAATCATTGCAAATAAACACAGAGCTTGATAAAAGGTGCATCATTGAAATCTGTGTTTTAACCTTTAAAGAATGCTGTCTTCAGATAACATAACAGAATGACAGATTCCAAGACTGTACACATGGGGACACCTGGGAGTGACCAACTATTCTGTTTCTAGAAATTTGGAACAATCTTCCTAAAGAATATATATAAAAAAAAGCCAATGTTTCATACAGAAAACTTGAATGATTTATTTCTTGACTTCCATGTAAAATAAGTTCATTACCAGCGCAGTTAATAATGTTTCAGCCCATTTAAAGTTTTCTGTGTTACAGAGGGGCCTCAATGTTGACTATAATCTACAGGTATGCCTAACCCGATTGCGATTTTGGCACCAACACTAGTGAACACACTCATTGGTCTGACACAATGTTCTTTATGTGTCATAAGACTGGATTGGTCTGTGGTCCACGACCACTGTGATGCTTAGCCGTGATTGGCCTAATATTACAAGGGGGTGGACAGTATGCAAATATTATTTCTTTATTATTGATATTATTTCCTATTTTATGTTTATCACATGAGATGTTTAGGTTATATATGGTGACTAGATTATGTGAGATATTGTATGTTTTTTGTATAAATTCGAAGTGGGCAGTGCCTTGTTGGTGATTTGTGCGCATGTGCCTCCACACTATATAAGGCTGCCATTTCTCCTATTGTGTATACATGATAAAGACCAATATGGTCGAAACGTATCATGGCGGAATAAAGTTTTTTTCATTTTTAACCTGGACTGGATGCGGTGCCTTTTTTGTTCTTTTGACTATTATTTTTGCTGCATTTTAGGTGCCAAAACCTGATGAAGTAGAATCAGATTTTTTTTTATGCACTAAACATAATCACAAATGTACCATGACAAAAAGGTAGGAAAAAGCAACAAAAACTAAGCAAAACCTGCTTTTTTGCAGCAAGTTTTTTACTGCCAAGAGAGAAGGTTCGGCCTTCTGAAAAAAAACGCATAAAAAACGCAACGTGTGAACTTAGCCTAAGTGTGTGAATTACACCTTATGTGGGAACTTGACAGTGACATTCACCTGCAGTTTTGTGATATTTTGTTAATGGCTGTCCAGATTTACATTCTTTTACAAGCATAATAGCAGCTAAACTTTTGCAGCAGCTTTGCATGATATTACCGTTCTGTCCCATTTACTACTACTTGAATATGAAAATGCTGCAGTGCATTGTATGGGCATGCAAAGTCTAACGACGGATATCCATACGAGCTGTAATGCAAAGACTGGCAACACAAAATCAGAGTAGATAGAGATTTCTAGTCCTAATAAAAACTTAATGTTAGGCTAGGCCATTATTTCCCAAACTCCAGTCCTCACGGCCCCCACAGGTCAGGTTTTCAGGATTTCCACAGAGAATTCCTGATGCCTTGATGATACTTCCATCACCTGACCCTGAGAACATGACCTGTGGTGGGCCCTGAGGACTGGAGTTTGGGAAACACAGGCCTATATAAACACCAAAAACTAAACACAAAAGTAAAGGATGTAATAGTCACTATAAAATTAACGCTAATTAACTGAAGCAACATTAAAGGGACTGTCAGCACAGAATGACTGTTCAAACTAAGTCCGGCGCTCGGTGCTTCACGATAGGGTAAATCAGTATACACACCTTCCCATCTGCTTGGTTTCCCTCAATCTCCACCCTCCTCCTTCTTTGATTGACAGCTCTGGCTTCATAGATGGAAAACAAGAAGGTGAGAAGGTGTATATAAAATGATTTGCCCCGCCGTGACGCACCGAGCGCCTGTACTTTGTCAGCACAGTATGACTGTTCAAACCGAGTCCCTTTAAGATTGGGTTTACAAAGCAAATCTGGCCACACAACAGGACACACATCTAAAAAATCTTTGAATACCATTGGTACGTTGTAGCAAATGAATGGGGTAACACTGCGACCAGCAAGTTCAAACAATCCAAATAATTCCAACCTTTGGCATCTTGCTTGTTGCTGCTGCAATATTAGGGAGCTCAATGTGAACCCCATACATTTTCACTATGTTGCCATGTGGCAGTGGCATACACTGGTCTTTAACCGATGACCTGTGTCACAGCCAAGATGTCATAGTATGTTCAGATGTGTAACATCTGTCCAAAAACTGCTCTAACGCTGTACAAAAGCATCAAGCGGTAGTTAGGGGGTATTTTACCTTGAGATAGGCGTTAGTCTGGAGCCAAAACGAAATGTGTGAATAAAAAAACCTTACTTCTACTTTCCGGATTTCCGGATTTGCTACACTCGTCAAGCAAATCTATAGGGAGTCACAGGTATAGCAGCATAACTCCAGAAATGAACTCCAGTCCTTGACTGGAGTACACTTCTGGCAGTGGCGCAAGCCAGTTAATAAATGTGCCTAATTCATTAAGTGGGGTGCATCTGTTAATGAATTTGGCGCATTGTATTCCACAGCGAGTCCCTTCACGAACAGTGGCACACACAATGCCAGTCTTAATTAAAGCTCCCCAGGAGTGATAAAAAAAATAAAGCCCATGTCGTAATTGATGGGTTTTTTTTTCGACAGCAAGGATTGCCCAAGGAAAATTGCTCTGAATAATCCATACTATTTATCCAGAAATTTCCATCAACAATATCCATGTGTGGAAAACCATTTCTGGTGATCGTTTTAACACCGCGTTCTTCTGTTATGCAGCAAAAGCTCAAAGAAACGAGTTGTGAGATATTGCAGTAAAATATTAATATAAAAATAGTTTCTGTAAAATTAATATGCAATAAGGTAAAGGAGAGGGATCTATCTACAGTCAGAAGACAGACCAAAGCAAATCTATTTTGGGGGCGAGTTGTGCTGGACGCTAAATTTAAATACAGGTGTGATTTTTTTTTTTTAGCGTATGTAATTACATATCATGGAAATGCAGAAGACTCAACCACACAGGAACTAAAAACAATTAAACACTGACATTTAGCGACACAGCCACCTTCTGTTC